>CM055128.1:145718879-146325965 GCA_029206835.1 Rana muscosa
ATAAGCAGGTAGAGAAGCTGTCCTAGATTAATTTGCAGGCGGTCATGCTATGTACCCATCCAGAATTCTTTTGTAATGGATGCTTTTGGTTTTAGGAAGCTGGAAGCAGGAATATGCGTGTGTGAAACATTTCTAGTCATAAGCTACCAGCGCCTCAGAGCTCACACTAGGATGTAACATCAGCTGATCAGCCAATGCTTCCAGCTGCTTCCTGACCATATGGACTGACTCTAAAAACACCCTGGGTGACTGAGCAGCTGATTGTGACGGAAATGCTCCACCTGTTTGCTTGGTGTTGCACTGCCTTTTCAATAGGGAGTATCCTCCCTGTGAGGCTTTCACTTGTGATTCGTAGTTTACTTTGTGGCTGTAATGTTAGTGATCTAAATTGGAGGTAACAAAGGGGGCTTATTTATGTGTTTAGTGGCTTTTTTTTCCAGCAAGCTTTTTTGAACTTCGCTGTCCTATGCATACATTTTGGGCTCTACTAATTTTTTTTTCCCCACCATTTGATGAACCTTTTGAAAGAAGATTCACAAGGTTGGTTTTACCACTATAAGGCTTTGTTCACACAGGCAATTGGGGGGGGGGGGGGGATACAGTGGATTCAAGCAGCAAAGAGTCAGCGGATCCTTCCAACGGGGATCTCAGGTGTATGTGAACAGCTCGGCCTGTGCAAAGCAATGACAGGTTGAGAAGACCTGTCCGCTGTTCACGTGTTTCTGCACATAGAGTACTTACCTGCAGTTAGGGAACAGATGGCTGACCCAGAGATCCTGTCCCTAACCACAGATAACCCCTGGAGATGTGGATACATTTTAACAGCACCAGGCTCCTGTCAGCCAATCATTGCTTTGTACAAGTTGAGCTCCCTGTGATCCTAGCCATAAGAATCGCTGAATCTTGCCACTAGAATCTGCTGTATGCTTCTAATCGCATGTGTGAAGGAGTCATTAAGCAGGCTATACATGGTCGAAAATCGTTTGCTTGTGTGGATCTGTAAGATTTTTCTTTTCTTCATCCAGCTGACTGAAAGAAAATAAACTCCGTTTATACCCAGCTTTAGACCACTTTCACACTTAGGGCGTTTTGCAGGCGCTATAGCGTTAAAATAGCGCCTGCAATCCGCCCTAAAACAGCTGCTCTATTAACTCCAGTGTGAAAACCCGAGGGCTTTTACACTGGAACGGTGCGCTGGCAAGGGCGTCAGAAAAAGTCCGCCAGCAGCTTCTTTGGAGTGCATTAGGAGCGGTGAACTCACCGCTCCCAAATGAGCTCCTGCCTATTGAAATCAATGGCAGCGCCGGCAATACGCCACTGTAGCGGCGTATTGCAGGCGGTTGTAACCCTTTCTCAGCCGCTAGCGGGGGTTAAAAGCGCCCCGCTAGTGGCTGAAATGCGGCGCAAATCCGATGGTAAAAAAATAGCGGTGTTTTACCGCCGACGCTCGGGGCGGCATAGAGTGAAAGCACTCTTAGTCTGTTTCCAGGGGCTTTGGCCTTGTGCAGATGTAGCTTGCTTTTCACATTGGGTTGCAACATTTCTGAGAATTCCAAATTTGACAGGTGCATTTAATGAATATCGGGGGAGGGGATAGTTGAGAGGGGACTTTTTTTAACCACTTGCCGACCAACCGCCGCAGTTT
The DNA here is from genome assembly GCA_029206835.1 of Rana muscosa. Taxonomy (NCBI): domain Eukaryota; kingdom Metazoa; phylum Chordata; class Amphibia; order Anura; family Ranidae; genus Rana; species Rana muscosa. The sequence goes on from CM055128.1 coordinate 145,720,525, forward strand.
TACTGCTGCAGTTTGGCTGGGCAAATCGATGTTGCCTTACGCCGCTTCCCATTGTGGCCACTAGGGGCGCGCGGCTCACCGCCGAGCGCGATGACCGCCGGGATCTGTGTGTGTAAACACACAGATCCTGATTCTTTCAGGGGAGAAATATAAAGTATGAACAGCGATCTGTCATCTCCCCTAGTAAGTCCCACCCCCCCTTCAGTTAGAACACAGAGAGGGAACACAGTTAACCCCTTGATTGCCCTCTAGTGTTAACCCCTTCCCTGCCAGTGACATTTTTACAGTAATCAGTGCATTTTTATAGCACTGATCGCTGTAAAATTTTCAATGGTCCCAAAAATGCATCAAAAGTGTCCGATCTGTCCTCCATAATGTTGCAGTCCCGATAAAAATCGCAGATCGCCGCCATTACTAGTAAAAAAAAAAAATAATAAAAATGCCATAAATCTATCCTCTATTTTGTAGACACTATAACTTTTGCGCAAACCAATTAACCGTTTCAGCCCCGGACCATTTTGCTGGTCAAAGACCAGGCCTATTTTTGCGATTTGGCACTGCGTCGCTTTAACTGACAATTGCGCGGTCGTGCGACGTGGCTCCCAAACAAAATTGTTGTTTTTTTTTTCCGCAAATAGAGCTTTCTTTTGGTGGTATTTGATCGCCTCCACTGGTTTTTATTTTTTTGCGCTATAAACAAAAACAGCGACAATTTTGAAAAAAAAAATCAATTTTTTTTACTTTTTGCTATAATAAATATCCCCAAAAAATATATATAAAAAAACATTTTTTTCCTCAGTTTAGGCCGATACGTATTCTTCTACATATTTTTGGTAAAAAAAATCGCAATAAGCGTTTGATTGGTTTGCGCAAAAGTTGCAGCATCTACAAAATAGGGGATAGTTTTATGGCATTTTTATTATATATTTTTTTTTTTTTTACTAGTAATGGCGGTGATCAGCGATTTTATTTATTTTTACTGCGGCTTTATGACAGACACATCGGCCACTTTTGGGACCACTGTCATTTTTACAGCAATCAGTGCTATAAAAATGCACTGATTACTGTAAAAATGACACTGACAGTGAAGGGGTTAACCACTAGGTAGCACTGAAGGGGCCAAGTCTGTACTAGGGAGGGATTCTTACTGTTAGGGGGCGTGGCTACACGTCACTGATGACCGTTCCCGATCACAGGGAACAGCCATCAGTGACTGTGTCACTAGGCAGAATAGGGGAATGCCTTGTTTACAAAGGCATTCCCACGTTCTGCCCTTGCCGTCCGCAAACGCAATTTGCTGGGCGGCAAATTTAAAGGGACGTACAGGTACGCCCATGTGCCTGCCCGTGCTGTTCTGCCGACGTTCATCTGATTTTTTTTTTTTTACCAAAAATATGTGGAAACTGAGGAAATTTTATTTTTAAACGTGGGATTTATTATAGCAACAAGTTATTTTTTATATATATATACAGGTCCTTCTCAAAAAATTAGCATATTGTGATAAAGTTCATTATTTTCTGTAATGTACTGATAAACATTAGATTTTCATATATTTTAGATTCATTACACACAACTGAAGTAGTTCAAGCCTTTTCTTGTTTTAATATTGATGATTTTGGCATACAGCTCATGACAACCCAAAATTCCGATCTCAAAAAATTAGCATATCATGAAAAGGTTCTCTAAACGAGCTATTAACCTAATCATCTGAATCAACTAATTAACTCTAAACACCTGCAAAAGATTCCTGAGGCTTTTAAAAACTCCCAGCCTGGTTCATTACTCAAAACCGCAATCATGGGTAAGACTGCCGACCTGACTGCTGTCCAGAAGGCCATCATTGACACCCTCAAGCAAGAGGGTAAGACACGGAAAGAAATTTCTGAACGAATAGGCTGTTCCCAGAGTTCTGTATCAAGGCACCTCAGTGGGAAGTCTGTGGGAAGTAAAAAGTGTGGCAGAAAACGCTGCACAACGAGAAGAGGTGACCGGACCCTGAAGAGGATTGTGGAGAAGGACCGATTCCAGACCTTGGAGGACCTGCGGAAGCAGTGGACTGAGTCTGGAGTAGAAACATCCAGAGCCACCGTGAACAGGCGTGTGCAGGAAATGGGCTACAGGTGCCGCATTCCCCAGGTCAAGCCACTTTTGAACCAGAAACAGCGGCAGAAGCGCCTGACCTGGGCTACAGAGAAGCAGCACTGGACTGTTGCTCAGTGGTCCAAAGTAGTTTTTTCGTATGAAAGCAAATTTTGCATGTCATTCGGAAATCAAGGTGCCAGAGTCTGGAGGAAGACTGGGGAGGGGGAATGCCAAAATGCCTGAAGTCCAGTGTCAAGTACCCACAGTCAGTGATGGTCTGGGGTGCCATGTCAGCTGCTGGTGTTGGTCCACTGTGTTTTATCAAGGGCAGGGTCAATGCAGCTAGCTATCAGGAGATTTTGGAGCACTTCATGCTTCCATCTGCTGAAAAGCTTTATGGAGATGAAGATTTCATTTTTCAGCACAACCTGGCACCTGCTCACAGTGCCAAAACCACTGGTAAATGGTTTACTGACCATGGTATTACTGTGCTCAATTGGCCTGCCAACTCTCCTGACCTGAACCCCATAGAGAATCTGTGGGATATTGGGAAGAGAAAGTTGAGAGACGCAAGACCCAACACTCTGGATGAGCTTAAGGCCGCTATCGAAGCATCCTGGGCCTCCATAACACCTCAGCAGTGCCACAGGCTGGTTGCCTCCATGCCACGCCGCATTGAAGCAGTCATTTCTGCAAAAGGATTCCCGACCAAGTTAGTGCATAACTGAACATAATTATTTGAAGGTTGACTTTTTTTGTATTAAAAACACTTTTCTTTTATTGGTCGGATGAAATATGCTAATTTTTTGAGATAGGAATTTTGGGTTGTCATGAGCTGTATGCCAAAAAGTCTAATGTTTATCAGTACATTACAGAAAATAATGAACTTTATCACAATATGCAAATTTTTTGAGAAGGACCTGTGTGTGTGTGTGTGTGTATATATGTATGTGTATGTATGTGTGTGTGTGTATATGTATGTGTGTTTATATATATATATATATATATATGTATGTAATTACTTTTTTTTTTTTTTTTTAATTGCCGCTTTTTTTTGTTTATAGAGCAAAAATAAAAACTGCAGAGGTGATCAAATAGAGAGCTCTATTTGTGAGGGGAAAAAAATACGTCAATTTTGTTTGGGTACAGTGTCGCATGACGGCACAATTATCAGTAAGGCCCCTTTCACACTGAGGCATTTTTCAGGCGTTTTAGTGCTAAAAATAGCGCTGTAAAAATGCCTGAAATAATCCTTGCCCAGCATTCTCAATGTGAAAGCCCTGAGGGCTTTCACACTGAGGCGTTGTGCTGGCTGTGCGTTGGAAAAAATCCTGCAAACAGCTTTTTTGGAGCATCTTTGGGGCGCATAAAATAGCGCTGTAAAAACGGCTATCCCCATTGAAATGAATGAGTACCGCTGTAAAACCGCGGTAAAAACGCCCAGAAGCTGTGGGAAGGTCACATGACCGCAGTAGAGTGGAGGATTGTGGGATACCAAGAAATAATTTTTACCGCTAAAAACACATAGGCGTTCACGCTATTTTTAGTGCTAACGCGGTAATGATGCTAATCGTTTTTAGCGCGTTATTGCAACGCCTCAGTGTGAAAGGGGCCTTAAAGCGACGCAGTGCCGAATCGCAAAAAGTGCTCTGGTAAGGAAGGGGGTAAATCCTTCTGGGACTGAAGTGGTTAATGTGACCTTTGCATTTGGGCTGATTTTGACTTCTAAGATGTTGAATGTAGCCAGTAGAAAATGGTGTAATGTTGCCATCTAGGGGTAACTAATGTTAATGCAAGTTGTTTCTGTCACTAAAAGTAAATGTCTGATTTTATTTTTTTCTTTTATTGTCTTTTCAAGATTGCTCATGTAAGAATGCTAGTTACTATGGAAACCGTGCAGCCACCTTGATGATGCTGGGAAAGTACAGAGAAGCACTGGAGGATTCTCAGCAAGCTGTGCGACTAGATGACACCTTTGTTAAGGTGATTACTAATACTCTGTATATTCTGTAGTACAGCCGTGGCCAAAAGTTTTGAGTATGACACAAATATGTTTTCACAAAGTCTGCTGCTTCATCTTTTTTTGACAGCTGTTACTATGGTATACTGAAGTATAATTACAAGCATTTCAAAGGCTTTTATTGACAAATACATTAAAGAGGAACTGCAATCTGCAGTTAGATATTTGAGGTTCTCTGTTTTCATTTTATTTCTCATCGTATTTTTATTAAGGATTTTAATTTTGGCATATCACCTTTGAACGATTTTATCAAAATCCAGTCTTATATATACGGTTCATTTTACTCCAAGCCTTGTCTATTTTATTTTATTTTATTCTTATTTTATTTTATTTAATTTATGCTTTTTTATTCTCCATTACTTTTCATACATGTAATGCTTATTGAGATTTAACATTGTATGTATTTTATCTGCTATATTTATATAGTAGCAGATCCTCCAGTTTTGATTGTGTTCCCCTTGTTGTTTTATGTATTAATTCTACTGTCAGTGATTAGTGGGTTAAACACTGGGGATATGGACATATATAAAAAACTTGGGTGTCCATTTCTCATTAACCCACTGAAATCACGGATACCTAATTGGCCCTCTGTGACCGACAGTCAGACATTCATTTTAATGACCATTAAGGCACACTTTTTAATATATTATACATATGGGGCTGTGACATCGCAACCCCCCTGTTTGTAATAGAGTGATTAGTAGTGTTCGAAATGTGGCACATTTATTATATTGAAAATATACTGTTAGGTGAAAACCAAATATTTTTCATAGTTTAAACAAACCGCATTTCACCAGTTATTATTATTTTTTGAAAAAGTGCAGTCTTTATGTCACGGAGCTTGTTTATGCATTTATGCATTCCCTGTGACTCAACACGGCCGACGTCCGTCTCGTCTTCCGCTCGGGCTCTGTACCAATAGGAGCGGACGAGTAGGGCTGTCCTATCCAATGGCCGTGGAGGAGGGATAATATAAGGTCCGTGTTTACGCCGAGTAGCCACGCCCTCTGTTGAAGTCGGAAGTGACGAAACGCGTCAGGGCGTGGCTACAACGGCGTATCCAGGAAGTGAGGAGTGTGCGTTCCACCGCTAACCAGAACGTAACCAGGAAGCGTCTGTAGTTTTGCGCTTGCAGCACGAGTGCGGCCCCTGTGTTCGGAGGAGAGCGGTGATTATGTTTCATTCCTATATGTCATTTACAAGTTGAACTATTGTACGTATATTGGAAGCGGGGATATGTTTTATATGGGTTAATTTAAAATAAAGCAGGATTACACTATGTCAGTGAATTTGTGTTTTATATGTACCTCGAATGGAGTTTTAACCCATACCGATTCCTGAGGTGGTGATGGAAGTTTGAATTAGGAGGAATTTATCTTGCAAGGCTCATTTGATTTACTGTTCTGGTGAGTTTGAACCCCAGCGGGGGACCTTATATCACATCTGTGGTGAAGATTGGGAGCTGGTGTAGGGTGCACGATTCATCCATCTCTTAGAAACACCTACCACACTAAGAACTGTGACTTTACTGCATCCTTTGTGATTTTATTTCTTTTCCACCATACCGCATACATTTTTTGAAGTTGGACATTATCCAATACTAAGCGCTGTTTTATCAAATAGACTCTGTTCTTAATTTTTTGATACATTTTATATATTTACTGTTTTATGGGTGTCAGTTTCTTTCATCTATAATTTTAAACAGCTGCTGCTATTTCTTATAAGAACACCTTTTATCATTAATGTGATATTGGTTATATCTAATTTTATATATATATCTGTATGTTATCTTTTTACTCTATTATTATTCTGATCTCAGAATAAGTTAATTGGTAAACCGTTCCCCTTGGCGCCGAGAAGTGCACTTGTGGGCCCCTATAGTTTATGTGCACCTTTTTTAGATTATTTTATATATACTGTGATTCTGTACTTGTCAAATATGCTGCAGAAATCTCCCTCCACTAAGTCTGGCTGCATCCATTTTAACTGTGGGCAGCTGAAGCTGCTGCCTGTTCACTTCCTGGATTTACACAAAGGCACACCTCCAGCTCTGCAGCTCTCACTGGCCCTCTTATGGGAAGTTGCTTCTTTGCTGCCCTTCTTGACACCAGGCCATCCTCCAAAAGTCTTTGCCTCGCTGTGCGTGCAGATGCACTCACACCTGTCTTCTGCCATTCCTGAGCAAGCTTTGCACTGGTGGTGCCCCGATCCCACAGTGGAATCAACTGTAGGAGATGGTCCTGACTAGGGTTGTCCCGATACCGATACTAGTATCGGTATCGGGACCGATACTGAGCATTTGCGTGAGTACTTGTACTCGCGCAAATGCACCCGATGCCTTTGCCGATACCTGGGATGGGAGAAGTCAGCGTCGGCAAGCGGAGGGCGGAGAGCAGAGTGGAGCGGAGAAGTCAGCAGGCGGAGTCGGAGGGCGGGAGGGGCGGAGCGGAGAGCGGAGAGTCCTCAGGCGGGTAAGCTTGCAGCCGCATCATGATCCATCGGCGACCAGAGCCGTCACATTAAAGGAAGTGACTCTCTGTGTTACACTGTCAGTGCTTGAAAAATGCGAAGCCCATCTTGGTACACCCTGCATTCGGCCTCAATAAAGCAGCAGCGGACATCTTGTTACACCCAGCCCATGTAGTTCGGGCTGGGTGTAACAAGATGTCCGCTGCTGCTTTATTGAGGCCGAGTGCAGGGGGTGTACTAAGATGGGCGTCGCAGAGGCAGCATAGAAAAATAAATCCTCTCGTGCCTATAAGTGCCCACCACCTGTCAGTGCCCGCTATCTGTCAGTTTTCATTAGTGCTGCTTACTCAGCGTCACCTATTAGTGCCAGCCACCTGTCAGTACCATCTATCACTACCACCTGTCAATGCCATCTATCAGTGCAGCTACCTGCCATCTATTAGTGCCAGTGCTATCTATCAGTGCCCCCTGTCAGTGCCAGCCACCTGTCAGTGCCAGTCATCAGTGCCCACCACCTGTCAGTACTCATCAGTGCTGCATATCCGTGCCACCTAATCATATCAGTGCTCATCAGTGCTGCTTAATCTGTGCCACCTATCAGTGCTGCATATCAGTGCCACCTAATCTGTATTGTGCTTTAAAACTGTCACCTGACATTAAAAAAAAATATTGGTAATCGGTATCGGCGAGTACTTGAAAAAAAGTATCGGTACTTGTACTCGGTCTTAAAGTGGTATCGGGACAACCCTAGTCCTGACATTGCTGTAGTTTCCTTGAAGCCTTCTGCACAATAATTGAGCCTCTCTCCTTGAAGTTCTTGATGATCCGATAAATGATTGACTTTGCTGCAATCTTAGTAGCCGCAATATCCATGCCTGTGAATCCCTTTTTATGCAAAGCAATGATGACTGCACGTGTTTCCTTGCAGATAACCATGGTTAACAGACAGAGCAATGATTTCAAGCACCAACCTCCTTTTAAAGAGGAAGTAAACCCTGATGGGTTTTACTTCCTCTTTAGCCTGCTGCAAATGAAAAGCATAATGGGCTAGTATGCATTGCATACTAGCCCATTATGTGTCACTTACCTGCAAAATAATCCAGTGATGTCCCCAGAGTAGGCAGCATCCATCTTCTGCCCCCTCTTCCTTCCGGCCTGTGGACTCCGGCTCTGTGATTTGCCGGAGCCGTGTGACGTCACTCCCGCGCATGCGCGCGGGAGCTGCGATTTGCGGCACAGGCTGGGGAAGAAACTGCAGTTTTTGTTTCTTCCCCGCGCTTGCGCCGTTGGGATTTTCGGCAGACTACAAGTGAAATATCTCCTAACGGCGCATGTTTAGGAGATATTTCCGCTACCTATAGGTAAGCCTTATTCTAGGCTTACCTATAGGTAGAAGTAGTCAAAAAGGGTTTACAACCACTTTAAAACTTCCAGTCTGTTATTCTAACTCAATCGGCATTACAGAGTGATTTCTAGCCTTGTCCTCGTCAACACTGACACGTGTTAACGAGAGAATCGCTGACATGTCAGCTGGTCCTTTTGTGGCAGTGCTGAAATGCAGTGGAAATGTGTTTTTTTTTTTTTGTTTGTTTTTTTGTATTATGTTAATTTTCTTGGCAAAGAGGGACTTTGCAATCAATTACAATTCATCTGATCACTCTTCATAACATTCTGGAGTATATGCAAATTGCCATCATAAAAGCGGAGGCAGCAGACTTTGTTAAAATTAATATACCGTATATATTAGAGTATAAGCCGACTTTTTCAGCACTTCTTTTTTTTATTTTATGCTGAAAAGGCCCCTCTCGGCTTATGCTCGACTGAGGGTCTCCCGCTGTGTCAGTCTAACTGTTCGACGGACAACGGTCCACTGTAACAAAGCCCCGCCGTCTCCTCGTCCGTGATAGATGGAACACTGATAACAATGCTGGGAAACTGAATCAGTGTTCCATCTATCATGGATGAGGAGGCAGGGTTTTGTTACAGTGGACAGCCGCCGACTGCAGTTGCATGACACGGTGGGAGATCAAAGGTACATGGGCACAGTGAGGCTGCAGATGGACATTGTTGACCCTCTTTTCCACTTACAGTAGCTGCTGCATTTCTCACCCTAGGCTTATACTCGAGTCAATACGTTTTCCCAGTTTTTTGGTGATAAAATTAGGTGCCTCGGCTTATGCTCGAGTATATACGGTATATAAAAATTATTTGTGTCATTCTCCAAACTTTTGGCCACGGCTGCATACTATTACTCGGTTTTAAAAACAAATTCAATGCTCACCTTTTCTAAGGCAGCTGTAGATGGTCTGATCTTAGATTTGGATTTCCAGCTTTTATCATATTTGAAAGTAATACACGTTAAGTTATTAGTTTGTTTTGTGTGTATGTTTAGGAAATGGTTCCTTCAGTATATTCAGGCCTCATGCACACTGAAGCTGATAAAATTATGTTTTTGATAGTTTAGTTTGGGCATTTTTTTTAAACGCCCTTTAAACTCCCCTCTATGCTATCCTATGTGTCTGTGCACACATGGAAGTTTTTTTTAAGTTTATCACCAGGGGAGTTGTCTGAACGCCCTAAAATCGCTTTCAAGAGCAGTTCTTCTGACCACAAAAAAGATGAAAAACAAGCTTTTATCCGCATTCAGCGTTTTTTACATTGCAGAGCTAAATGTAGGCTGGGTGTAATTAAAAAGCCCAAAAACGCGGATGCTGAAAAACGCTCAAACACGTTTAAAAAACGCCATCTCTCCCGTAGTGTTTTTCCGGGTATCGCTGCTCCGGCCAGTCACAGCGCTGATGACGTCACTTCCACGCATGTGTGCGGGAGCCGGCGGTGACGGCATGATCGCCTTCACTAAATGCACGCTCAGTGTGCCTGCGCCGTTGTCTACGGCGCGCATGCGCCGTTGACATCAGTGCCTGTTTTTTGGAAAATATCTCCTTAACCGTGTAGGGTAAGGAGATATTTCTTGCACCTACAGGTAAGCCTTAATCTAGGCTTACCTGTAGGTAAAAGTGGTCTGTAAGGGTTTACAACCACTTTAAACGCACTGTAAAACACACTGTATATAGCCAGTTGCTAAGGAGGGGGCCAGGAAGCCGACCGGCACGTCCTTCGCAACCGATGAGTCATCAGCTGTCAGCGGGGATCCACACTGAAAGCTGAATGTAAAAAAAAAAAATCCGAATTTTCAGCAAAAAAAAATCACGAAAACAAATGGCGTGGGCACCCCCGCCAGGTCCATACCAGGCCCTTCATGTCTAGTATAGATTTGGAGGGGACACCCACGTAAAAAAAAAAATGGAGTGCCCCCCCCCCCCAAAATCCATGCCAGAACCATACCTGAGCATGCCGCCCAGTCAGAAAAGGGAGGGGACAAAGCGAGTGAACCATAGCAGGCCGCATGCCCTCAACATGGGGGGGGGGTGGGTGCACCTTGCCCCCATGTTGAGGACAAGGACCTCTTCCCGTCAACCCTAGCTGGGGGCTTATTGGAATCTGGCAGCCCTCCTTTAAGAAGGGGGGCCTCCAGATCTCCCCCCCCCCCATGTGAATCGGTAGGGGTACATCAGTGAAATGCAATTAAAACGCAAGAGCCGGTTTATTAATAGCTCTGTCTTCTCTAGCCGTCTCTTCTCCTTCCCGCTGCCGCCGTATCTCTTCCCGCTGCTGTCTTCTTACTCGCCGCCAGTTACCCGCTAAAAAAAAAAGTAAAAAGCCACTCGTGTTCTGTTGTCTTCATCGGCTTTGTTGTCACCCGCTCTCTGCCGACTCTTTTATATAGAAATGGGGTGTGACCATCCGATGACATCACCCGGAGAGCCCACCCCTTGTCAAGGGTGAATCAAAACCAACCTGCTGTTTACCCTGCATGGGCAAAGCACAGGTCTGCTTGAAAAAATATTTTCATTGTAAAGGTAATGCATATAATTGGAAATTCGATTTAACAGGCTAATCTTATGCAGTAAGTGTTCCTAAACACCTATTCCACCGACTAATGTGTACAAACTTGAATTGGGTGTGACCAGCTTTCAATGGAGCCGGTTCACACATGTCCGGGACAGCTGCGGTGCGGTTTTAAAATGGGTGCTGTGCGTTTTTTGGGTCCAGAATTTGCACCTGAATCTGAACAGAAACGCACAGGACACCAGACTGCAAACCGCAGATATGTGAACCCAGCCGTATGCAGTAATGATCCTAAACACCTATTACTCGACTAATGTGGACAAGTTTGAATTAGGTTTAAAGTAAACCAATAAAAAGAAGAACATGGAGACTGCAATTATTGACTCTTCAAAATTCAAGTTGTATATCGTGCTGGCTCTCTGACTTTATATACCCCGGTGAAAGGCAGCTTTGTCTCCATTGTCAGGCTTGACATCCTCAGCTAGAGGGTATAGGCAGCAATAGTCCACACAGCTTTTTAATTTTAAACTGGCAATAACCTGTTTTATTGTGTTTAAGTTTTCAGCATCCCCCCACAAGAGAGCGCAAACTGACTCCTATCCTGTCTGGCACTTGCTATACCAGTGATGGTGAAACGTGGCACCCCAGATGTTTTGGAACTACATTTCCCATGATGCTCAACTACACTGCAGAGTGCATGAGCATCATGGGAAACATAGTTCCAAAACATCTGGGGTGCCAAGGGTTCGCCATCACAGTGCTATACCTTTGTGTCCCTCTCTGCCTGGGAGATGAAGCTTATGTCCAGCTACAGGAAACGTGAGCTTTTCCACTTATAAGGCCGACAGCCAACATTTTTTTTTTTTCTCTCAGACATTTTTCGACCCCCTTCCCCCAGGTATTGAAAGAACACCTAAACGGGCACCGCCTGATTATAAAAGAAAAGTCACTGCACTTCTATTTTGTCCTTTTATTAGTCCAGTTTTTTTCTGGGTCTGATAATGCAGATATGCCCTTTCACCAATATAGCTTCCCATTGCTTCTTAAAAAAATAAAAAAAAAAACATTAAATCGCTGATTGAAAAAAGTGTGCACATTGAGACTTTTGACTTTCACTTAATCGGCATACTTGTGTAGCATTTTCAAGAAGAGCTCAGCAATGGCAGCCACTATATTTAAAATAAAAAAAAACGGACGGCAACCAAATTTTTGTTTGGTTTGCTGTGAGTCTGTTTTTATACTAGTCCATTGCAGGATTTTCCAGCCATCATTGTGACCCTTTAAAGGTTTTCATTGTTTTACCTTATCCTGTTGTATGTTTTTAGGGTCATCAGCGTGAGGGAAAGTGTCACCTGACTCTGGGAAATGCAATGGCCGCATCTCGCTGTTTCCAGAAGGTTATGGAGGTGGAACCTAACAATGAGCAAACTCGGCTAGAGGTATAGTAAAATATGGTAGTCTCTGCACTTGTACATTAATTGGAGGAAATGAAGGTGTGTATGTGTTTTTTCTTTGTTTAAATACTGACGCAACATACCCCTTTTAACATATGCATATACCTGGACGGTCGCGTACTTTACGGTGCACCTCTTTCTCTTTTAGCTGAAAAATGCAGCTGCTGTTTTAGAATATGAAAAGATTGCAGAGGTCGACTTTGAGAAACGGGATTTCAGAAAGGTAAGGCAGTTTCTCTAGTTCTCAAATATGTAATACAGTAAAAATCTAGCATGTTATCCCTGCATACAGGGGCTAGATCCTAAGCTATACTCTCCTGAAAAGATGTATCTGTTAACTACTAGAGCAAGGCTGTGTTCTCCCTCTGGTGGCTCTTGGCTGTCCTTTATTTGTTACATGTGAAAGCCTCATTGTAGAGCCTTATAGTCAGTCTGAACAGCTGCAGCATTATAGCCTTCTTATAACCAAACGCTCAGGAGGAGGCTGCCTATATAACTTAAGAGATTGCCACAGGCCTAGACAAATCTCGGAAATTTAGTAGCTAGCTGAAAGTTAGGAGTCGGCGTACTACAGCCAGCTCCACAAACAATCCCACACACAGTAGAGAATATTTCCTGAAATCTTTTTAATGACATGTTTGAGGTGTAAAAATGTGGATAGAAATTGCGCAGGTGAAAACAAAGTAATCAAAACAGCTGGCAATTACACAACAGAACATTTGTGCATTAAAACAAAAAAATTGCCAAGCTAAAATAGGAGGCGATGAAACAAAATACAAATTATGTATACAGTGATAAGTCCATTAGAACATCTAAAATATTAATGTTCAAATCCGTGAAGAAATCCAACATAAAGTTCCTAAATATTCGTCTCTCAGTGATGGTAAACAATTGAACACCGAAAGTGCACCTGCCACAGTGGGGAAAAAAAAGAAAGGCTGTGCCCTTACCAGATGACTAGACTCCACATTATTGGAGCCTAGTAAAGCGTGGATTGGTGTAATACATACAATCTGTCCTTTAGATAAAAACAGGATGATGGAAGTATCAACACAGGTGGCTGCTCTTTGTTTCTCGATCCCAAGTATGATAAAAGAAAGGAGAAAAAGAACTCCCAATGTAGCATAAAACCGTGATCGTTTATTGAGGTAGCACAAGTCCAAACAGACGGGGAAAAAAAGTTTCCAAGGTAAAAAAACAATCTGCAGATCACATAGGGACTAGCGTGGTGAGACCAAGCCTAGACTCCACCCTACTAGTTTCTTCGTCATAACTGATGACACCGGGGGTGTTAAGTCCATGCCAGAAGCCACACTATTTAACAGGTCCACAGCGGAAAGAGCACAGCTGATCGGATGCTCTAATCACAAAATATGGCCACTTATTGGTCAGAAAGAGAATGACAGGGGAAAACAGCCACTCCTAAAAACAATACAGTGGCTGAACCCACATTAGAGGGTTTTAGTGCTGCAGTAAATGCATACCAAGCCTCCGTTTGACTTAGAGACACCCAAACCTCATTGTCAATTGGAATACATATACAACAGATTGCGATCTGGGAGGCAGGAAGTAACCAAGCTTTGTTTTCAATCTGACACAACAGCAGAGTTGAATACATACCAAATCTGAAAGGCAGGAAACAACCAAGCCTCGTTCGCACCCCAGAGTGAACATTTAGACCCCTTTCACACTGGAGGCGTTTTTCAGGCGCTTGAACGCTAAAAATAGCGCCTGAAAAAAGCCTTATCTGCAATCCCAGTGTGAAAGTCCGAATTGCCTGCAAAGCTCCTCGGCAGCGGCGCTTTGTGTGCGCTTTTAGCCCTTTATTCGGCCCCTAGCAGGGGTTAAAAGCACATTATCAGTGCTGCCAAGGCACAGAAAGAGGAGAAAATTGCTAATTCGATTCAGAAAGTACATTCGTGCTAGAAGGCAAAATACAATGGGATCACTAAAATGAAAACTGGGCACAACAATTATGTTGAGGGAGACCTGGATGCAGCAAAACAATTAGACTGGGTTCGCAGTCCGGAGTCTGGTGCGGTTTTGTTTGCTGGTTTAGTTGAATTCACACCTAAACCGGAACCAAAATCGCAGAGGACCCTTTTTGAAACCGCACCGCGGTCCGCCCTGGACATGTGTGAACCGGCTGCATTAAAAGCCGATCACATTCACATGTTATGCGAATTGGATGCGGTTTAGAAATGCATCCAATTTGCATATATGTGAACCCAACTTCTGTTCAGTCTTCTCAGAAATAAATTGCACCTAGGGCACTTTCACACTGATGTTGTGGGGGTGGTAGCAGTAAAGTGCCACTAGTTTTAGCAGCGCCTTACCGCTGTTTAAGCGGCGCTTTGCCCTGCTAACGGTGCACTTTTGAACCCTAAACCCCCTCCCCCCCCCGAAGGGGTTCAAAGCGCCCCTGCCCATAGATTTCAATGGGCAGGGGCAGTTTAGGAGCAGGAGCGGTGTATACACCACTCCCGCACTGCCCCAAAGAAGCTGCTTGCAGGACTTTTTTTCTCGTCCTGCAAGCGCACCACTCCAGTGTGAAAGAACTTAGGCTTTTACACTGGGGCTGCAGGTAAAGGCACTTTACAGGCGCCATTTGTAGCTCTAAAGCGCTTGAAAAACGCCTCAGTGTAAAAGTAGTCGAACAATAACAAGTTGGAGAATCATTTTTGGTTCTAGTAATGACTGTTCATTTTTAGGATTTCTTGAGACAGGTAGCAGAGGAACTGGCTCGGTTAAAGCCTAATAAATCCTAAAGTCATTAATATTCATCCTAGAGTTCTAAGAGAACTTCGAATTTAGTTGTTGGACCATTGACGGATCTTTTAAAATCAACCTCTTCTAACACGAGCCAGAAAGGAAAAAAACTTCTAAACAAAGAGAGAAAGGAGAGGGGGGGGGGGAAAGGGGGAGAATGAAGGAGAGTGGGTGAAAGTGTGTGTGTGGGGGTGAAGAGATGCCAGTTTGTTTTTGAATCTAAAATTGCAGAATAAAATTGTTGTTTACCAGTTCACTTGTACTTTATGCCCCATATGAATGAAATAATGATTGGGTAAATTATTAGTAGTAGCAAGTATTGTTACTGATCTTGTGGTTTGTGCATATGGCTGCAGGTGAATCAAAACCTGAATTTAATGCTTGAGATACTTTGATCTGCTTGCAACTGAACAGTTTTCTAATATCTGGCACAGTTTCTTCTGCTGTTCATATTCCCAAAAGCCACAAACATACTAATAAATTAATTGGCATCTTTGTAAATGTACCTATTTTATCAGAGGCAGTGATAGGAGTCTTAGATTGTAAGCTCCACAGGAGCAAAAAATGTGAATGGTTTTGCGTTTCCATGTAAGAAATATAATTTTACGCCACCTCAATTAGTAGTGGAAAGACTACAGATGTAGGATCCTTGGGGGCCGCAGGAGGGGAGGGTGGAGAGGAGAGGGAAGGAGCGGTGTGAACGAGTAAAAATTGTATATACAGATAAGGGTAAGTAGTGGTAACGGTGGTAGAAGTGAATTGTGGTGATTAGATACAGGGAAATAAAGGCGATGGATGTAGTTCGGGGGAAGGGGGGAAGGGAAAAGAGAATATAGTAACAGAATAAAGTAATATGTACACAATGACTAACACAAAAAATTTAATGTTTCAATGGATAAAATGTAACAAGTGTTTGTATCATGAGAATAATTTTCTAAATAGGAGATGATATAAAAAAAAAAAAAAAAAAAAAAAAAAGAAATATAATTAAGGTTTTATAATCCTAATATGTTTAGTCTCCATGCATACGGAAATGTGCAGTGTATTTGCTTATTGCAATTTTGTGGCAGGTTGTATTCTGCATGGATCGGGCCTTAGAGTTAGCTCCTGCCTGCCACCGCTTCAAAATCCTTAAAGCAGAATGTCTGGCGATGCTTGGCCGCTACCCAGATGCCCAGTCTGTTGCCAGGTAGTGTATACATTAAAACCCTTTCCTAACTGCTTTTAATTATGCTTGTTTGCTGCCAGTGAACATGTGACAAATGTGCAAGTTAATCTTCAGCCTTAATATTTGAGAGGTAATTTTGAACTGTGTTAGTACTTTGCTTGATACCAGATTGTCTGCCAACCAGCTTGTTTATGCATCGTCATTGCTGACACTTGGACACATAGAATTGAGCAAATCGTGTTTATCAGTCCTGTAAAAGCCAATCTTATGTTGCACCATAATGGGAGTGGTTTAACGGTAAAGCCTGTGTTAAGCAGTAATATAACTTCTGTGGCAGTTTTCCTGCTTTTAAAATGGCTGAATCTGGGGCCCCTGTATGTCTATTTAAAAGTAATGAAACAAGAGGAAAATAAAACTATAAAGCTTCTTCTGCAGTTCATTAGTTTCTTGTTTGTCACTAAAAAACAGCTTATTGAACCACCTGAGAAATTACGTTTTTAGGCCCAGTTCACACCACATGCAGTCCAGTGCGTGTTTTTTCTGCATCAAAAACACATGGAAAGTAGGTTATATGGGTTTTAATGGCATAGTTCACTCCAGTGCTTGCAGTTCCAGTAAGTTCCAGAAAAAAAAGTAGAACATATGCTGCATTTTACCTGCACTGGACTGTACTGGAATGCTGTAAAACGCATAAAAAACGCACCTAAATGCACCAAAAACGCACTGGAACACACTTGTCCTTATCTAAGGTTAATAAAAAAGAGGGGTGAAAAAAAGCACTGGACTGCATTAAAAACGTACCAAAAACGCACTGGAACGCGTCAAAAACACGTCAAAAACGCGCATGCAAAAAAGCTCCTGGGACGCATCCGGATTGCGTTTCTATGGTGTGAACTGGCCCGAAGTCTGTCTGCTTATGAGCTATGTATGCCATTGTAATGCCTATGTCAGATTGATTGGGTAGTACGTGTGATTTCTTACCGAGAACTGTATGTGTTTCTCCTAGTGACATCTTACGGATGGATTCTACAAATGCTGATGCCCTGTATGTACGGGGTCTCTGTCTCTATTATGAAGACTGTATTGAAAAAGCTGTACAATTCTTTGTGCAGGCCTTGAAAATGTTCCCAGATCACCAGAAAGCTCGACTTGCCTGCAGGGTAGGTGCTACATGTTTAAAGAATCATCAAGAATTTTTTCTTCATTCTATTGGAGCACACATGGATTAAAACTGTGTTCTGCATGGGTGGTAAAATACTATTTTTGGATGCAAGATGTCTGAAAAAAGTTTCCAAAATACTTCTATGAAGTCAGAGAACACCCTGTACTGGATGCAGGGGGAGCCGACATTTTTGAGAGGCAGAATCCTCCAAAATAAATTCTGTCCTCCCTACATGTCCTTCATATCGCATTTCCTGAAGCGCCAACCCTTTCCTCATACAGTTTATTTATAAAACTCTGGGTATTGATATACTCATAGGTCATATAATTATGACGAAACCTGTCATAATAGAAACGAGTTGTCACTACTTTTTTTTGGTCTAAGGGCTCTTTCACACGGGACGGATCCGCCCCGTGAAGCTCCGCTTGCTCAGCGGGGATCGCTCCGTTGATCCCAGCTGAGCCGGCGGATGACAGGGCGGTCCCCGCACACTGTGCAGGGACCGCCCTGTCAGAGCGCCGCTCTCCCCTATGGGGGGATCGGATGACGACGGACCGTAGAGTCGTTGTCATCCGATCCGCAGACGGAAGGAAAAATAGGGTTTTCCTCCC
Organism: Rana muscosa; assembly: GCA_029206835.1. Taxonomy (NCBI): domain Eukaryota; kingdom Metazoa; phylum Chordata; class Amphibia; order Anura; family Ranidae; genus Rana; species Rana muscosa. Next base: position 145,738,169 of record CM055128.1, read on the forward strand.
TCACACTTTTGCGGATCTGAGCGGGTCGGATGTCAGCGGACATGTCACCGCTGACATCTGTGGCTCCATAGTAGGACATGGAGCATCCGTTCAGGTCCGCCTAAAAAAACTGACAGGCGGACCTGAACGGACCCTCCGTGTGAAAGAGCCCTAAGGTACACACCCCAAGGCTGTTATCCTTGCTTTGCTACTGGGTTTATAACTGAACAGGAAAAAGCATGCAGCCAGTAAATTCTCTTGATACCCAATATATGCATACTTGTTCCAGGTGAGTTATTTACCAATAGTGAAGAATGAATGGTGAGTTTGCACCTTCAGAAACAAGTGAGAAAAGGTAGCCCCTATATTTCCTGACCAGTTCATTTTAAACTAGTCATATCATCCGATCTGACCAACACTTGCAAGTCCTCTCTTACAGGTAAGACATGTATTTCATTCATAAATGTAGGCATTACAAAGATCAGGGATCTACTAAAGACTACATCTGGGATACCAGTACCTAAGCAAATCTAGTGGTCAGAGGTTTCACTGAAAGATTTTCTCGCCTTGTTTGTGAATTCTGTGCCTATTACTTGTACACTTAAAGCCCAACTCCATTATTTTTCTTAAAGTCTGCCTGGAATGCTTAATCCAGAAATTGTCTTAATGGTACCTCTGTTTTGCCATAAAATATCCTCAGTCTTCCAGGTTAAAGGGCATCCAGCGTTACTGAACCTGGAAGACTGAGGAAAGGCTGTGAGTGCAGAGCATCATTGCCTTGTCACTTAAGCAGGGCCCCCTCACAACAGTATATTGTTTTAGAGAGCGGCGATGAAGTCAAGTCATCAGCACCGCTGTCTGAATCATCCATGCCTGCCTACCACTGGGAGAAGTCCAAAGAGCGAGAACCTAGCACATCTCCTGACCAGACTGAAAAAGGTTAAAAAAAAAACTAAAAAAAAAAGCTCCTCTTTGTAGATGAAGAGGGCAAGTTTTTACACCATTTTATATGCTATAGCCTGCAGTGCTAATAAGTGTATTCTGATGCTGTTGTTGTTTTTTTTTTTTTTTTTTTTTTTTTTTTTCCCCCATGTTCAAAAACTGACTCGTCTATTGGCAGCTTAAAGGATAAGTTCACCTTTGGAACATGTTGCATGTTCCACCCTAAAAATGGGTGGAAGATGCAACATGTTCCAGCATCTGCATCCTCCCCCCTCCCTGTGACAACGAGCAGGGGATCTTGTCCTCGCACCTGCTGTCACAGTTTGAAAATAGCACGGCGTTCCATCCACATTGCGTCATTCATTCAGTTTCCTGCCATTATGGCTAATCGCTTGTAATTTCAATGAACGCTGAGTTTTTTGGTTACAGAATACAGTAAAGAATTTTGTGTGCAGAACTGACAGGGTTTCTTTAGTCACTAGGTTGTTTTTTTAATACAGAATTTTAATGTAATGTGTCTCTCCGTTTTAGAATGCTAAAGCCCTAAAAGCAAAAAAAGAAGAGGGCAACCAGGCATTCAAGGAGGGCAACTATGAATTGGCCTACAGACTTTACTCCGAAGCACTCAGCATAGACCCCAACAATATCAAAACAAATGCCAAACTATACTGTAATCGCGGCACTGTCAATGCGAAGGTAAGCACTGAATGGGAGGTATCTTGTGTACGTCACATACTTGACACAGACCATCTAGTTATCTGATTCCTCTATTGTGGATATGAGTTTTGGAGTTTGTGTTCACAGATATAAATGAAACTTTAAGCAAAAAACTTTGTTTATATTCTTAGATATGATTGGCAAGGGCATTGCACATCTACAGGGATGCCAGCACAAAGCTTTCTTTTACAATGCTGAGACTAATCATATGATTGTAGCAGGCAAGCATAGTTTTGTTGAATTTGTACTGGTCCCAATCTGTGTTCTTGCAATAAGTATGAGCAATTTCTTGAAAAAATATCTTTACTGTGTAATTGGCATGTCTCTGATTGATTGGCTTATAAAGCAGAAAGGCTCCTTAAGAGGCAAGTAGCCAACAAGAAAATAGGAGTGTAGAGATAAGGTCTTTAAGTAGCTTCGTAGAAATGGTTGCATGCACAAACAAATACTAATCATAAAGTACAGGCTGTATTGATTCCTGGATTATAAGCATGTATCTTAAGATATTCAGTATTGGCATTAATTAGGTATTAATGTATTGGCAAAGTTTTTAAGGACATTCCCCCAGGGAAACTCCACTAAAAACTTACCCCTTTCTGTGAGTTCTCAGTTTTTTTGCTAGTGCTTTTTTAAGGTGATGGACATCATCTTCCTTATGAAGAAATCACGCTTAGATTATCTAGTTTATCATCTTCAATCAGCTCTTCACTGTTTTCCAACACAACAATAGAAGCGGTAAAAAGATTGGTAAAAACCTTAGAAGCTGAACGAGGGACATCATGTTATGCTTCGGACACTGGATCCTGCATGGGCGCTCACCTTGGATTTTTGTGCAACGTGTGTAGTCAGCCGCAGGGTACTATACTACTGTACCGTAGACATCTGCCCAAGGACAGTCAGATTTGCAGAATGCCCTGAACCATCTGCTGTGCCACGGAATAGTTGCCTCAGTACCCCAACAAAACTGGTTCAAAGGATTCTATCCATACCTGTTCATGGTATCAAAGCCCAGTATCTTTTCTGGACCTAAAATCTTAAAAAAAAAAAAAACTTCAAATTTCAAAATGTTGCATGGAATCCTCGAGATAAGTCATTGCCTCTCTGAGACCAGGGGAATACCTGGCATCCATAGACATCCAAGCTGCCTATCTGCATATTCCCATTATCCACCGAATCAGCGCTTTATACACTTTGCAGTAAGAGACAATCATTTTCATTTGTCACAATGCCTTTTGGTCTGTCCTCTTCTCCCATTGTATTCACAAAGATCCTAGCAACTCTTCTTGTCTTCTAAGAACTCAAATTTTCTCCTCCTGAAGGCCTAGTCCCACTTCCAGCTTCTCATACGTCCACTAGACAATTCAAAGAATCCAGGCTTTCAGTTTGGAGATAATCTTCCAAAAATCTGCTCTCCTGCTTTCTCTTTGCTTGGGATACTTGGGTCTGTTTATGGACACATCTCAAGTAAAGATTTCCTTTTGAGGCTGTGTCATTTGCTCAGTATTTTAGCGCAACATCTTGTTGACCTGAAACAAGCATGCTCCTTCACTCGACCTACCTATGCTCCTGTTCAGCCAAGCAAGGGATTCACTAGCTTGGTGGATCTCCAGCTCAGCCTTAAAAATTGGGAAGTTGTTCCTTTTCTATCATTTTTTTTTTTTTTTGTTCTTTTTCTTCTCTTAATTTCTAACACACCAGAGACACGATCTATGCGGAAAGGGCGACTGCTCCTCTGGAGAGTGGGCAGAAGCTCTTGTACTGAAACTCTGAGCGATAATACAATAGGTATGAGACTTGAGGAGAAAATAAAATTGCAACACATAAAACATTTGAAAACTGGGGGAAAATAATAATAATTACCCCTCACATATTCATAGCATGAAGTTCAAAAGGTTCATGCCTGGATCATTAACCGGTTAAATTCAGCAACATCACGGTTACCAACTGTATAAAGACAAAGACTGGCCACACTCAAATACAAGATGCAATTACGATTTATTGCAGAAAAATAAAAACAGCACTCGATGTACAGGCAGGGGGAAGCAGGACATCAGGGTTGCCTACTCCTGGTCCGCCTGGACAAGCTGCTTAAATGCGGGATCCACATGGGCCAGCAAAGCCACATCCAGACTGAAAGACACTGATGTCGGAACAGAAATATGGTTTCTCCAGGCCGCCCAAGTGGAATTGAATCTTTCTCGGGTACCCTTGCAGGTGGCTAGCCACTCTTCCGCCTCCATAGTCTCCCGCACCTTCTAAAACCATTCAGGCTCGCTCAGAATACGCAGGCTCTTCCAGTAGACTGAAATTAGATGTTTTGCAGCATTGAGAAGTTGGGGGAGAGCACTGCGCTTATAGTTAGAAATAGGATAGGGGGGAGCATGGAGGAGAAAGTGTTTTGGTGAAGCGGAGAGATCGATAGCTAGCCCATCCAATATGTGCTTATAGACCATAGTCCAGAAGGGTAGTCCCACCATATATGTAGGAATCTTCCCCCCTGGGGATGTCAGTCTTTTAAGGCTGGAGAGGAGTGTTCCAGTCTCTCACGGTCCACGGAACATGATCATCGGTGAAAGCCAACCTCCCCATCAACATCCTGGAGATCAGAGCAATAAGAATGGCTTATAAGCATGGCAATAAGAATTGCAAGGACACCCAATAAGGGTTCATTTAGACACTGTCATGATAATGTGGCCTAAATCAACTACCAGGGGGACACCAAAAGTCCTTCAGCCTTGAAGGAGGCACGTTAGATCATCTCATGGATGGCAACTCACTTTCCAGGAATTTCTACAGTCCACATCCCAAAGTGGACAGCTTTAAGGCAGATTACCTCAGCTATCACCATCTGGACCAAAGCGTATGAACCTTTTAACTCCAACATCCTCAGCCCGATATGTCAGAGCTGTGGGAACCCGGATTTGGTTATCTTGGCCCCCAGATTAAACCACAAGCTATCTCTGTGGCCAGGATCAGTGATCATAGGGCTCTGACACAGAATGTCCTGATCTAGTCTCAGTTCAGGTTAATCTATGCCTTACCTCCAGTGTGATTGCTGCCTCATCTGCTCCATCAAATGGAGCAGGAGAAGGAGTTGGTGGTTCTCATTGCATCAAGCTGGCCTAGAAGAACCTGAAATACTGAGACCTACTCGCCTCTCCCCAACGAGCCAGACCTGCTGTCTTAGGGCCCTCTATTTTATCCTGCTTTTCAGTAGCTTTAATAGCATAGCTGTTGAAGCCCGGGTTTTAAGGGACAGAGGGGTGTCAATCCTACCTTGCTAAAACAAGAATAGCCACTGCCAGGAAGATCTATTATAACCTAGAAATTCTTCTTTGCTTGGTGTGAGCATAGGCAGTTCAATCTCTGAGATTACTCGGTGCCTCACATTCTGGCCTAACTACAAACGGGTCTCGGCCAGAACTTGCCTTAGACCACTTTCACACTGGGGCGGTTTGCAGGTGCTATTGCGCTAAAAATAGCGCCTGCAAACCGACCTGAAACAACTGCTGCTATTTCTCCAGTGTGAAAGCCAGAGGGATTTCACACTTGAGCGGTGCGCTAGCAAGACGGTAAAAGTCCTGCTAGCCGCATCTTTGGAGCGGTGAAGGAGCTCCTCCACCGCTCCTGCCCATTGAAAGCAATGGGACACCGCGGCTATACCGCCTCTGCAGCGGCGCTTTGCGGTGGTTTTTAACCCTTTTTCGGCCGCTAGCGGGGGTAAAACCGTCCCCGCTAGCGGCCGAATACCACCGCAAAATTAACGGTAAAGCGACGCTAAAAATAGCGGCGCTTTACCGCTACCGCCCCAGTGTGAAAGGGGCCTTAAGCACTTTAAGACTTTCAAAGTAGATGATCACACTGGGATTGAGGAATTATTTACCCATGTTTACTTTTTTTCAGCAGTCTTTCACTGCACCTTTTCTTTCTTTTTTCTTTCTCGTACATCACGGGACACAGAGCGACATAGTCATTACTATGTGGGTTATATAGATACCTTCAGGTGCTGGCACTGGCAACTTCCAAAACCGGAAGTACCCTCCCCTATATAAGCCCCTCCCATCCGGGAGTACCTCAGTTTTTTTGCCAGTGTCTAAGGTGTTGGCCAAGAAGTAACATGTGTTTTTCACTGAGCTTGCGTACAGGTTCTTTTGGGCCTCAGTAAGCTATTCCGGATCCGACCAAAAAAGCTTCATAGCTAAACGGTCGGTACCCGGGCCTTGCAAGAGAAGAGCAAGGTTTTGCCTGTAATGCCTCTCTTAGGAGGGCTGGACCCTGGGATCCAGAGCTCTGGTCATACCCACGACCAAGATGTTTTCTGTGCAGGGTGCTATACAGGTCCAGGGGAGTGGAATCCTTGGGAACCCGGTCCCTGAAGGTTTGATTACAATGCCTGCCGTGATAGGTGAAGTTTGGGCTTCTGTGGACCAAACAGAGTCCTGCGGCGAGGAAAAGGTAAGTGGGGGCCCTCAGGAACTTGGTTCTATTGGGGGACCCCCAAGCCTATTTTGTCTTTCTGCCTGTTACCTAAGGTATTCCCGCTAAATATTCTGTGCATGCCTGTTACTACTGAGAAAATGTAAAAATTTTTATAGTAGGCAAGAAAAAAAAAAAAAAAAAAAAATTATGTAAGACCGCGGTACCTGTGTTAAACACTAGAGGCCGCTATGGTTCTTTTTTCTTGTAATGTGGATTTTTTTCTTCCGAAGTCAAATCCAGGCAGTTGGTAAGTTCTCTGCTGGGAAGCTGTCTCCTCTGCCCTGTTGCTGCGCTCATCCATCCCCGGGCCCTGCGGCAGGGACCCTGGCTCCCATCTAGCTCCTTGTTTTTTCAAAAAAGGCGCCGAAGGTGCACGTGCCCGCCCGCGCGCGTGCGCGTGCACGCGCCTCTCTCTATATAGAGGCGGAGCGGGTGGATGACGCTCGGTGTGCGCCGGGGCACTACTGCGCATGTGCGGGCGTCCAGCATGTTTAAAGGCAATCAAGCTGGCTATTGAAGTGCACAAACAGAGCTAGCAACAGTAAAAAGGCACACAGAGGCGGTTGATGCAGGCATCCCCTAGAAAGGCACTTTAGTAGACACCAACTGATATATAGCAGCAATTGTGCTAGACTATTCTCAGTAAAAGGGGTGTATTACGGCTGTAATACCTCAGCTTTGGGCTTAGGAATATGCCGTCCAGAAGCTCCGGAACTAAATCTTCCAGGAAGCGAAAGGGGTCTCCATCGGGCTCTGAGGATCTTGGGCATGCTTCTGCTGCACCAGTCTCCCCTGAAAATTCAGAGGTTAGTGACCGTAGAGACCCTGCAGGAGTACCTGGTACTGTGGCTGTCCTCAGTTCACCTGCTCCTGTGTATGTAACAGAGGAGGTTTTTTCCTCAGCTCTGGGAGGATTAGAAGAGAGATTGTCAACATTAATCGCTGCCTCCCTGTCACAGGGAAAGCACGCCCGATCTCCGTCTCCTCCTTCAGAGTACCTGTTAGCGGAGCAACAGTCCCATACAGGGATCGACCTGCCTGAAGGGGATCAGGAGGAGGTTGATTCTGTTATAGAGGAATCAACTGTGGAGGAACCTTTCTCAGCATCTCAAGCTGAAAGATTATGGGTTCAGTCTTTGACTAACATGGTCCGATCAGCATTTAAAATGCACCTTGCGGAACCATCAGCCACTACTGTCTCCTCGCTGGGGTCGCTAAAAGCTCCCCAGACTGTCTGTTCTTTTCCACTTCACCCTTTATTGGAAGGGCTCATGTACCAGGATTGGGAACATCCTGATAAAATATTTACTCCCCCCCCCCCCCCCCCCCCAAGAGATTTCCGGTGGTCTATCCCATGGAGGATAAGTTCATCAAAAAATGGAGGGTCCCTACAGTGGACGCAGCCATCTCTTGTGTGAATAAATCACTGACTTGTCCAGTGGATAATGTCCAAATGTTCAAGGACCCAATAGATAAAAAATTGGAGTCCTTATTAAAATCTGCTTTTTTCTACAGCAGGCTTGGTGACACAACCAGCAGTGGCAGCTATTGGGGTCTGCCAAGCAGTGAAGGATCAGTTGAAACAAGTCTTAAGGGACTTGCCAGATCAGCAGGCCCTTGCCCTAGCTGATCTACCTAGAGCCTTATGCTTTGCGGTTGACGCCATAAAGGATTCAATGCATCAGGCCTTACGCTGTCGGTAGTACATATGCGCAGGCTTCTATGGCTCAAAAATTGGTCTGCTGAAGCTCCCTGTAAAAAATTGCTGGTTAGCTTCCCATTTCATGGTGAACGCTTATTTGGGGAAGACCTGGACAAATATATCCAGAAAATTTCCAACGGTAAAAGTACACTCTTGCCGGTTAAAAACAGAGTTAGAGGTCCCTCTTTTAAGAGGCCTGCTTCTCCAGTCCCTGGGGCATCGGCTGTGAAACAGTTCCGACGGCCTCCTCGGTCAAATCCCAGGGGTAAAAATCAGGGACAATCGCAGGGTAATAAAAAACCCTGGGTTAGGAGAGGTACAAAACCTCCCCCAAAGTCAAATGCATGAAGGGTTGCCCCCACTCAATCGGGTGGGGGGAAGACTCCAGTTGTTCGCAGAGACCTGGCGGGACACGATCAGAGACAGATGGGTGCTCTCCGCAGTAAGTCTGGGATACAGATTGGAGTTAAAAGACTCTCCTCCTTCCCATTTTATGAGGTCAAACGTGCCAAGGGATCCCCGGAAGAGAGAGTCCCTCCTGTTGGCACTAGAACAACTATTGCTCCAAGGAGTAATTATGGAGGTTCCCCTGGAAGAAAGGGGGTTCGGGTTTTACTCAAACCTCTTTACAGTCCTGAAGCCAAACGGGGACGTGAGGCCCATATTAAATCTAAAAGGGCTAAACAAATTCCTGCATATCAGGACTTTCCGGATGGAGTCGATCCGATCGGTGGCCACTGCCCTACAAGGGGAGGAATGGTTAGCCTCGATCAACATCAAAGATGCTTATTTGCACATTCCCATCTTTCCAGTCCACCAAAAATTTATACGCTTTGCAGTAGAAGGGCGTCATTTTCAGTTCAGAGCCTTACCCTTCGGTCTGGCCACAGCACCACGAGTGTTCACAAAAATTCTGGCCCCATTATTGACCAATCTAAGAACGCAAGGTGTAACGATAATGGCATATCTAGACGACTTGTTGCTGATAGACCACTCAGTGAAAAAACTAGAAGTGGTCGTTCACAAGACAATCAAGTATCTGGAATCTCACGGTTGGATTATCAACCGAGACACGTCAGCCCTAAAACCAGTCAAAAGTCTGGAATACTTGGGGCTAAGGCTAGATTCAGGCCAGAGGAAAATATTCTTGCCTCGAAAAAAGGTGTTGTCTTTGAGAGATTTGATCCACTTAGTGGGTACAAAAAGACAGCCGTCCATACGCCTGTGCATGAGGCTGCTGGGAAAAATGGTGGCATCATTCGAAGCAGTACCCTACGGCCAATTCCATTCAAGGAATTTGCAAAGGGCCATACTGTCAGCCTGGAACAAGAAAGTTCAGGCCCTAGACTTACCAATGTCCTTGTCCCCTTCCGTTCGCAAAAGCCTCCGTTGGTGGTTGGTTCCCCAGAATCTGGAAAAAGGGAAATCCTTCAGTCCGATTTCTTGGAAGGTGGTCACTACAGATGCCAGCCTTATAGGCTGGGGAGCAGTACTGGAGCAATGGTCTCTCCAGGGCAGATGGTCAGATGCGGAAAAGGCCCTGCCCATCAATCTCTTAGAGATACGAGCAGCCCGGTATGCCCTAGTAGCATGGACATCCAAACTCCAAGGGTCCCCTGTCAGAATTCAATCAGACAATGCCACGGCAGTGGCATATATCAATCATCAGGGTGGCACCAGGAGTCGTGCAGCCCAGAGGGAAGTAAATTGCATCCTGAAATGGGCAGAAAGATATGTCCCAGCCATATCCGCGGTATTCATTCCAGGAGTGGAGAATTGGAAGGCGGACTTTCTAAGTCGCCAACAATTATGCCTAGGGGAATGGTCCCTTCACCCCGAGGTTTTTCGGACAATATGTCAGCGGTGGGGAACACCGGATGTAGATCTGCTAGCATCCAGATTCAACGCAAAGGTGGACAGGTTTGTCTCTTAGACAAGGGATCCCCTAGCTTGCGGCTCGGATGCCCTAGTGTTCCCTTGGGATCAGTTCAAGCTGATATATGCATTCCCACCGCCACAATTGTTACCTCGATTACTCTGCAGAATCAGGGTAGAAAAGAAACCAGTGATTCTGGTGGCTCCAGCGTGGCCCCGAAGAGCATGGTACGCGGAGATTGTAAAGATGTCTGTGGGGAGTCCTTGGACCCTCCCACATAAACCGGTATCCAGGCAGATCTACTATAGAATCTGGAAAGCGTACATCGCCTGGTGTAAGGCCAAGAAATGGCATCCACGTAATAGGTAGGATTCTGGACTTCCTACAGTGGGCTGTAGATAGGAAGCTTGCCTTGAGTACTATCAAGGGTCAGATTTCGGCCTTGTCAATATTTTTTCAGAGGCCCTTGGCTTCGCATTCACTACTCAAAGCCTTTATACAAGGAGTGATGCGTATTAGCCCTCCGGTTAATATTCCCATATGTCCATGGGACTTAAACCTGGTTCTGTCGGTTCTACAGAAACAACCATTTGAACCATTACAGCATATTTCCCTGGTTCTTCTCACCAGGAAATTGATTTTTCTAGTAGCCATTTGTTCGGCTAAAAGAGTGTCAGAATTAGCAGCTATGTCCTGTAAGGAGCCATATCTGGTTATCCATAAGGACAGAGTAGTGTTACGTCCTCATCCAGCCTTTCTTCCTAAGGTGGTATCGAGGTTTCATTTGAACCAAGATGTGGTTCTTCCTTCGTTTTTTCCCAAACCTAGTTCAGTAGAGGAAAAGTTATTACATTCTTTGGATGTAGTAAGAGCAGTTAAAGCTTATCTAAAAGCCACTGCTCAGATTCGCAGAACGGATACTTTGTTTATTCTGCCGGAAGGCCCCAGAAAGGGTCAGGCAGCGTCAAAATCTACTTTAGCCAAGTGGATTCGACAGGTCATAATGCAAGCCTATGGCTTGAGAAGGAGACCGCCTCCGTTCAAAGTTAGAGCGCACTCCACGAGAGCAGTTGGAACTTCATGGGCAGCGCATCACCAGGCCTCCCTGGCTCAAATCTGTAAGGCCGCAACATGGTCTTCAGTACACACGTTTACTAGGTTCTACCAGGTGGACGTTAGAAGTCAGGAGGATGTCGCCTTTGGGCGCAGTGTGTTGCAGGCCGCAAAAGATCCTCATGTCTGATAGCGCTCAGCTTATGTATGGTGTATCCCCCCCCCCTCATTGGGCATTGCTTTAGGACATCCCACATAGTAATGACTATGTCGCTCTGTGTCCCGTGATGTACGAGAAAGAAAATAGGATTTTTATAACAGCTTACCCCTGTAAAATCCTTTTCTTGGAGTACATCACGGGACACAGAGCTCCCACCCCTCTTTTGGGGACACTTATTGCTTTGCTACAAAACTGAGGTACTCCCGGATGGGAGGGGCTTATATAGGGGAGGGTACTTCCGGTTTTGGAAGTTGCCAGTGCCAGCACCTGAAGGTATCTATATAACCCACATAGTAATGACTATGTCGCTCTGTGTCCCGTGATGTACTCCAAGAAAAGGATTTTACAGGTAAGCTGTTATAAAAATCCTATTTTTTTTTATCCATTAAGGGACTCTTTGAGCCATAATTCCCTACAGAAGGGTATCAAACTGACAAACTGTATGCTATCCCAGAGCTAACCCCGCCTACTACTAGCATGCCTTCGTTTTTTTGCTAGTGTCCTAGGAGGATAGATGTCTTTGCACAGCTCTGCTGAGAAAAGCCTAAATGTTGTTTTTGCTAGCATTTGTTCCTATTTCTTCATATTCTTCATCACTCCAGTTCTATCTAATTCACTGCTAGAGCTGATCGTTACGATTGCAGATTTCTGAAGCGGTCTTTCCTCAGCCTGGCTTTCGGCATACTTGCTGCACCTCGCTGAACTGGACATTGCGGGGTCAATTTGGAAAGGGCCTTTGGGCATCCTTGAAGAAACTGAGTCTTCTGCTATTACTCCAGAATTAAGGGAGGTTGTTTTTGCCCTTATTGATGCAGTGTGCACTCTGAATCCGGAGGATCAGTCTTGCTGTCTCCAGTCTCAAGTATTTTAAAGCTTCTATGGCTGAAAAACATTCCTAGTGCTCCTGCTTTTTTATGTATTGGTATAGAAAAATGTGCAATTGATACTCCCAAAACTGCTACTGGACATTTGTCTGTTCGAAAAGGGATTTAGCCAAACCATGGTCTACACCCACTATGTATCCACCTGTGGCCCACCTTAACAGGGAAACAACCATGTCAGTCAAGAGTTATCCTACGTTCAAGGATATAATGCTGTTGACATGGGCCCTATTGAACAATGACTATCTGATGGTCCAGTTATCACGTTAATTTGGTTGTATCCTGAATCATCCTAGGTCTGTGCTGAAGTGCTCCCATCACCTGCAAGCAGCTTGATCCAGTACCTTTCTTCCGCAGAGCTGCATGATTCTGGCCAAAATGAGAATCACAATTTTGTTGCTTAGAATAAAATACAAATAGAGTGCAACCTAAAATATTGCAACAACCACCATTTTATTCTCTACGGACTCTACTAAAAAAATATATATAATGTTTGGGGGTTCTAAGTAATTTTCTAGCAAAAAAATGATTTTAACTTGAAAACAACTGTCGGTAAAAGGTTTGGTGTTTAAGTGGTTAAACGTTCCTAATTTACATACAGAAGTCTATTCCTTTGATGTAAAAGACAAATTGATACAATGTTTAGACTTAACATTCCACTGATATGTTTTAAAACTTTGCAGACTGCCCAGACTTTGACTTTTGACAGCTGAGAGCAGAGAGAAAATTCTCTGCATACCAAAGATCGGGAAACCCTTTGCCAAGATCGCAACGAGAAAAAATTGCGATAACGATGCTTAACGATTAATCGTGCAGCTCTGGTGTTTGCTCTGCCTTTGCCCTTCGGTCCAGCTGTTTTCCATCTCTCAGCTGTTTATGGGTCTGTACCCTCTTCGAGGCACTCCATTTTCCTCAGTCTATTGTCAAACTGTTTTAGCCTTAACTCTCTTGTCATGAGAAATGCTGATTGTGTTTCTTGGCAGACCCAATTGTCTATACTTGAGGGTTAAGTAGTCCCTGACCTGATGAATCACTCTACCAGGGTTGTGGTAATCTCCTTTTTCTAGCATCTGGAAAACTCTATTGTCAGATCTCTGGGTTCCTGGTCTTCATCTGGGAGTGTCGGACACTGTGGTTCCCTTTTTTATTTTGCTGAACCATCCCCTTTAACAGGTCACCTGATCTGGATCCAGTTTGGTGCAACCAAGGTGCTGGTGTGCTTCTTCCTTTAGGGAGGAATACTAGATATTGCTGTACGAAGAGAGGTAGTTTGGATCCTTGCTTACCTTGGATGAACTTCTAGTACCATCCTTGTCTGATGTGCTCCTCTCCAGTGCAGTCTTGGATGTTAAGCCTCCCTGCCTGGTTGCTTCTGGGCATGGCAATTCGACTCATGTGCCCAAACATGTTTGCAGGTAGAGAACACTGGATGTGGGCACCATGTTTTCATGGTGAAATGGTATGCTGAATATGCGCCTCTTCAGCTGCAGGACTACTTTAAATAGTGTCAGGAAGTGCTCTTGTTACTCCAATGGGATCAATAAGCTGATCTAGACCTTTCATTCACTCAACACTTTGAAGTCTCAAGGGCTTCTGGCAATATCCCTTGCATCAAATTGACGCAGGCAACTGCTCTTTACAGAGCTGGTGATGCTGCTCCATGGTCTGACACATTGTTAGATCTTGAAAGTCGAGGGCATATCTGAATCTCTTTCAATGGTCAATGTTGGCAAGGATTTACCTTGGAGTTTTGCCCCAAGGGTGTTTTTTCTTTCTTCAGATCCCTGGGTCTTGAACTTGGCCATTCGCTATATTAAAGCGGAGTTCCACACAAATTCCTAACTAAGTCCTATCATCTTCAGTATATTGCATACATGTTCAAATGACCACTGAATTATTTTTTTTGTGCTGTATTTACCTTGGAATTGAAGTATATTGTGATGCCTCCTGTCAGTCCAAAGTCGTGTATCTAGCCTTTCCCCGGAGCCGCACTGACTTCTGGGAGCCAAGTGTCAGGCATCCCAGGAGTCAGTGCGGATCGCAGCCCTGCGAAATATCACGATATCTGTAGACCGGAACCCTGAAGTTTGCGGCGCTGCTTGCCGTAATCGCTGAGCGGTGAATGCTGGGAATTCAGCATTCACTGCATCCCAGGAAATCAATGCTTTTGGGCATCAAGATGCCCACAAGCAAAATGGCAATAGCAGGAAGAGTTTTATAAACATTTTTTTTCGCAAAACGGACGGGGGATGTTTTAAAGTGCCGGTGACGTGAGTACTTATAATGCAGAGGTTTTTACATAGAATGCATATATAAAAAAAAATGTATGGGCTGCAGAACCTCCGCTTTAAGTTTGCATTCTTTCTTGCTTTTTATTTTATCCCTCTACTTCTAATGTTTAGCACTCTGTCTTTCCTTATCTTTAAGGGAGTTCCTGTGTACCTTACCCTGTTAGGTTATTGTGGTATAGTTGGTTTGAAACTGTCACACCCCTTGGGGGGTATTCTCCCTAATTTTATCTCTCAAGTTTCTACCCTAGTTTTGCTTCAGCAAGGTGAATGGCTACCCTAACAGTCATTTCAGGGTTGGACCCTTTTTCTCTTGGTCCTAATTCAGTTGAGTTGAGGCTTAGGACAGGTTGGGCCTGTTAGCTCTTGTTTGCTGATGCTTACTGCTCAAGTAACTGCGTTTGGATGTCCCAAAGATTAAGACTTCTTGTGCCCCTCAATGGACGAGAAAGAAAATTTTAGGTTTTTGTGCTCACCATAAAATCCTTTCCTTGGAGTACCTTGAGGGACACAAGTCCCATTCCCAGCAGTTTTATTTACTAGTGTTCAATCCTCCTGTATGTAGGATTATAACCCAAAGGTTATGACTTTGTGTCTTTCAATGGACACCAAGAAAATACTTTTAGTGTGACTACAAAAATCATATTTCTCTTATCATCCATGGACTGACACGGTGTCTCTTTACACTTTACACGTGGGTTATGTCCCTGTTTGCAGGAGAAGACCTAGGCAGAATGTGAGATGTTATACATACATTCTAAAAGCCAGAGCTGAACAGCCCCACCCAGGGGGCGGTCCCTCCGGGCATAACCCTCCCACTACAGTCAGCAGACTTCAGTTTTTTTCTGCCTAGCAGAAGGAGAAGACGTGGCTCCCTCAGGAGCCAGTCTCCTGACCTATTTTATTCCTTTTTGGAATTCTTTTTTATTTTATTTTTGAGAATCTTCTATCAACTGTCGGCTGGGCAACAGGTTGGGTACAAGATATCCTCGTAGTCTTCCCTGTCCGACCATCGAGCGTGCTGATCCTCGCCTTCTGTGCGTGAGACTCAGTTCACGACAGGCCCCATGACTCCAGGGGTGGCCGGGTTTGCTTTCATGCTCCCACGGTCCTCTCAAGACTGAACAGCTCCTGACTGACTGTATCTTTCGCGGTGGACCGGGCCGACAGCTACTCAGTACTGCACTGTGATAGTCCTGTCAGAAACACCAGTGTGTCCCTCAGGGGACGGGTAAGTAGTCTCTCCTGCCTGCAGGTGAGTACAAAGGGCTGTGTGTTTCTCTGTGGGGGATTTTCCCTGTCTCCCCCTGTATTTTATTGTCGCTCTCTGTCACCATTACTGGCGCTGACTGTGTGGGGTGCTTGGGGGTCACACTGTTCTTGGGGGGCTCATGCTGGTCTGCAATGTATGCCTTGGGGCTTTTTTGTGTGTTTTTTTTTTTTTTTTTTTGGGGCCTGAGCGCCGAGTGGCGCTGTGCGTGTGTGCTGTTTCATTTTAACTGCGTCATGGCGGCCATCTTGCCGCGGATCGCCTCAGTGAAGTGTGGCGGCCATTTTCTTGTAGCCCGCGCGCTTTTCAGCACTAGTTTGGCCTCTAGCGCTGCTGTAGCAGCGCGAATCTCCTCACAGTCTCCTCACAGCTTACCAGCGCTGACACAGCGCGGTACAGACAGCGGAACTAAGCGGTCCCTGGTCCGGTTTGGTGAGTCCCCTGGGCGCCCCCTCCTCAGTCAGCACAGCCTGTGGGTGGACTTTTTATCTGAGAGAGTCTCAGAGAGGGACAATATGGAGTCTGTGTCACCAGCTTCCCCTAAAAATGTCAGTGGCAACAGGCAGTGCTTCAGCACTGCGGTCCCTATGGACCTGTTGTGGGCAGCCCTGGAATCAATTTCTGACCAGGATGGGAGCTGTGTGCAAGCGCAAGGTGCAAAAAGGCGCCCTCTCCCCACTTTATCTACTCGAGGGCAGTGCGCTGATTCAGATATGGGCCTAGCCACTATCGCTCAGGACCCTAGTTCTGAATGTATGGATGGTTTTGAACAGGACATTCCTTATGAGGGAAACTCCAGTTCTGAGTCAGTAAATGACAGGGCGCTTGTTAGTGTGCTCATGACTGCGGTGAGGAATACTCTCAAGCTCAAATGCTGCGGATGCAGAACCTCAGGCGGATACTGTCTCCTTTGGTTCTTTTAAGGCCAGGCCTTCTAAAGGGGTTTTTTCCATTGTACTTTCTTTGACCAGCTCATTGATAAGGTCTGGGAAAAGCCGCAGAAGAATTTTTTTATGGTCCCGCGGCGTTTGTCTATCAGGTACCCCTTGAAGATGCCCTACTTAAAAAGTGGGCTTCTCCCCCAGTGGTCGACCCTCCAGTCGCCCGGTTGAACAAGGCCATCACTCTCCCGATGGAGGGGACTCCTGCATTTGAGGACCCCACTGACAGGAGGTCAGAAGTGGTGAGCAGAACCATGTTTGCCTTGTTGGGATCCGCCCTACGACCTGTGGTAGCGGCGACCCTTGTGTCTAAAACACTTACAGGTTGGGCAAAAATGTTGCACCTAGCTGTACAGGAGCATATTCTTCCTCCAGACACAGTTGCTCTGGCCCACCAACTGGTTCAGGGCCTGGTTTCTGTGTGCGACGCCACGCTGAACGCGGCCCCTTTAATATCCAGGGTCTCTGTCTCGGCGGTGGTATTGCGTCGTCTTATCTGGTTGAAATGCTGGTCTGCTGACCTAGCCTTAGGAAGCTCCTGACGGATCTACTATTTTAAAGGCGGTAGACCTTTCGGTGCTGCTCTGGATGACATCGTCATGGATGTCACGGGAGGTAAACGCACTCTTCTTCCTTAGACTAGCAAGGGTGAGGAGGCCCGCCGCAAACAGGGGCCTTCCTTTCCAGCAAAACAGGGTTTTTTTCGTCAGTCAGAGTCCACAGGTAGGCCCTCTCAGACTGACGGCAGTGCGGCTGGTGGGCACAAGTGCCCCTGGGTGCGTAAGCCAAACAAGCGGCTCCCAAGCCCGCCTCCGCGTGAAGTCTTGCCTCCGCCCGACTCTGGGGTGGGGGGACGACTTCGCAGGTTCACGGATCGGTGGACCTCCCGAATCTCCGACTGGTGGGTGTGCGAGGTGGTCACCTCAGGTTATAGGATAGTATTCCGATCCTGGCCCCCACACAGATTCTTTCCCTTGAATCTTCCTCTCCTTCCTACCGGTCGGGCAGCCCTCTTGGGGGGCTGTACAGGATTTGATCAGGTCCGGAGTGATTGTGCCGGTTCCGTCACAGGAGAGTTTTCAGGGATTCTGCTTGAATCTGTTTGTCGTCCCAAAAATAGGACGTGGTTCGACCTATCCTGGACCTCAAGGCCCTGAATGCCTTCGAGAAGGTGCAGAAATTCCGCATGGGATCCATTCGCACGGTGATCGCTACACTCCACCAAAGGGATTTTCTTCTGGCGTCCTTGGACTTCAAGGACGCCTACTTGCATGTTCCGATCTGCGCAAGTCACCAGAAGTTTCTGCGCCTTGCGATCAGCGAAGTCCACTCTCGATTGTGGCTCTTCCTTTCGGCCTTGCCTCGGCACCAAGGGTGTTCACCAAGGTGCTTGCTCCGGTTCTAGCCTTCTGTTACAGCGAGGTATTGCTATCGTGGGCTATCTGGACGGTCTTCTGCTATGAGCAGAAAGTGGCTCAGACTTAGAGGAAAGGTGACTATCGTCAATTAGACCCTCAGGGACTTCGGGTGGTTCCTGAACATTCAGGAGTCAGTCCTGGTCCCGACTCAGTGTCTGGAGTCTCTAGTTCTGGTTCTGGACTCCTTGGAGGCAAAGGTATCCTACCTCTGGAGAAGTTGCTGACACTTCAGTCTGCGGTGCGGGTGCTGACATCCCGAACATAGTTGTCAATCCGTTGTTTGCATGAGAGTCCAAAGACTCCTGGTGGCCTCCTTCGCGGCCATTCCGTATGCCCAATCACACACCAGGGCATTGCAGAAGGAGATCTTGTCCACCTGGGACAAATCCCCGTTGTCCTTGGATCTTCGGATCCAGGTGATTCACCTGGTCAGGGCGTCCCTGACAGGGTGGTTGGGACCCTCGGCTCTTCGGTCCGGAAAGTCGTTCCCCTCCCATCCAATGGACGGTACTCACGACAGACGCCAGCCTGACGGGCTGGGGTGGAGTCTGGGGAGTCCTGTCGGCTCAAGGCCTTGGACTCCGGACGAGCCCGTTTACCAATCACTGTAATGGAAATGCGGGCCATCAGACTGTCTCTCCTCAGGTTGGAGAGAGTACGGGGTCGCTCCATCAGGAGCCAGTCGGACAACGCCACGGCGGTGGCGTATGTAAACCATCACGGGGGGACTCGGAGCTCAGCTGCGGCTTCCGAGGTAATCCGTATCCTGAAGTGGGCCGGAAGAAACGTGCCGGCTCTGTAGGGGCGGACTATCTGAGTCGCCAATCGCCAGACGCCGGACCAGGAAGAGTGGTCCTTGCATATTTCAACTCCTTTGCCGACGGGGGGGCACGTCGGATGTGGACATGATGGCCTCTCGACTCAGTCGCAAGGGTCGAGGTTGTGGCCAGATCCAGGGATCCTTGGGCGATGACTCGGATGCGTTGGTGGCCCCATAGGGTCCTTATCGCCTGATATAAACTCCGGTGATCCTAATTGTTCCGGATTGGCCTCAGCGTCACTGGTACGCTGATCTGGTACGTCTCGTTGCGGACGTTCCCTGGCGGTTGCCGATGAGGGAGGACCTTCAGTCTCAAGGTCCTATGTTTCATCCGGCTTACAGTCTCTGGCTTTAACGGCAGAGCTGTTAAAAGCCAGGTGTTGAGGGACCGAGGTCTCTTGGACTCTGTCATTTTGACCATGTTAAGGACACGGAAGTCTTCCTCCAGGCAGATCTATCACCGTGCCTGGAAAGCTTATATCGCCATATGCAAAGCGCTGGACTGGCGTCCTCGGACGTATTCCGTCCCCAGAATCCTGCGTCCTCTACAGTGTGGAGTGACCCAAAAGCTTGCTTTGAGTACCATCAAGGATCAGATTTCGGCCTTGGCCGTCTTCTTTCAGCGACCTCTAGCGGGTCATTTCTTGGTTAGCACCTTGTGTTGGGGGTTCGCCATGTGCTCCCTCCTGTCAAGCCTTCTCTCCCACCGTGGGATCTGAATTTGGTGCTCTAGGTCCTCCAGGAACCTCCTTTTTGGGAATATCCGGGATATTCCTCTCTTGTCTTGTCTCAGAAGGTGGCCTTTTAGTGGCAATCACTTCTGTTTGACGAGTGTCTGAGTTGGCGTCTTTGTCCTGCAAGTCGCCATATTTAGTCATCCATAAGGATAAGGCGGTGTTGCATCCGCGACCTTCCCTTTTGCCAAAGGTGGTGTCTACCTTTCACCTACATGAGGACATTGCCCTCCCGTCCTTGTGTCCTCACCCATCGCATCCCAGAGAGTTTGCGCTGTACATATTGGAGGTGGTACGAGCCTTACGGGTGTACCTGTCTGCTACTGCTTCTATTCGGAAGTCTGACTCACTGTTTGTGACTGCCCCTGGTCCATAACAGGGCCAAGCGGTTTCGTCTGCCATCATTTTTAGGGGAATCAGACAAACCGTCATTCAAGCCTATGCTCTCAAAGGGCGGGCGCCTCCCTTTCCGGTTACGGCGCATTCCACCAGGGCAATTGGTGCTTCCTGGGTTTTCCGACATCAAGCGTCGGTTGCACAAGTGTGCAAGGCGGCGACCTGGTCGTCTGTTCATACCTTTTAAGTTTTTTATAAGGTTGATGTGGCTGCATCTTCGGATGCTTCCTTCGGCCGCAGGGTGCTGCAGGCCGCTGTTTACAGTTGCGACTCCTCCGTTGAGGAGATCTGCCTTCTTGGAGTGAAAGTTTTTGGTTTTTCCATTTATACTGCTCCCATCCCTCTTGACACTGCTTTGGGACATCCCACGTGTAAAGTGTAAAGAGACACCGTGTCAGTCCATGGATGATAAGAGAAAATAGGATTTTTTGTACTCACCGTAAAATCCTTTTCTCTGACATCCATGGACTGACACGGCACCCACCCTTCCTTTTTAAGTTTGTACTGCTTTGTTACGAACTGAAGTCTGCTGACTGTAGTGGGAGGGTTATGCCCGGAGGGACCGCCCCCTGGGTGGGGCTGTTCAGCTCTGGCTTTTAGAATGTATGTATAACATCTCACATTCTGCCTAGGTCTTCTCCTGCAAGCAGGAACATAACCCACGTGTAAAGTGTAAAGAGACACCGTGTCAGTCCATGGATGCCAGAGAAAAGGATTTTACGGTGAGTACAAAAAATCCTATTTTTCTTGCCCTATGCACAAATGTGTATTATCTTTTGCTCCAGACATGTCAAATATCAATGTTTTGGGCTAGATGCAGTGCTTTTTCTTGCGCCTTACAGCTTTTGGCTAATTTAAACTCAGTTGAAGTCACATATTAGATATTCAGACATATAGATTTTACTAACAAATTCAATTTTTATAGTCTTACCTTCACTTTTCTGTTACAGCAGTTGCACAGGCTGTCTTAATATGTTTGTGCAGTCCAGTGGGCACCAGATTTTGACCTACTGCCAAGAGCACTTCATAATCTAACAGAATTGGTCAGACACACCCCCTCTTCAGCAATAACTGAAAGTGTTTGAGAACCCCTATGAGCGGTGTGGCTGTATATATAGCGCACTGGATTAAAAGGGTAGGTAGTACAATTTTCATAAGATAATTAATAAGAGAAATGGGTATTGTAAGGTGTTTTCAAGTGAGTCTCTTAAATTCATAACTTATTTGAGTTGGGATTTAAAGCCCAACTCCGCGTTTAATGTTCCTGAGTTACATACAGTATACAGCGCTGTGTTCCAGCAGTGAGACAGGGACTTCCTGGAGCAAAATAGAGTTGGGCTGAGCGTTGCTCAGCCATTCACTGGAGCATTGTATTCTTTGAATAAATGCAAAGCTTCCTCTGATTGGCTAAGGAATTCAGGTGATGTCACGATCTCCACTTCAGCCAACCAGAGGGAAGCTTTTTATTCATTTATAGCACGACTCTATTGTGTTCCAGGAGGGGGATGGAAAGTCCCCGTCCAACAGTCAGAACACAGATGCATATAGATATATAGGTGTATGTGTGTGTGTGTATATACACACACACACACACACACACACACACACATACATACATACATATATATATATATATATATATATATATATATATATATATATATATATATATACACACACGTATGTGTGTGATTATTTTTATATATATATATAACACAGTATCTCACAAAAGTGAGCACTCCCCTCACATTTTTTGTGTTGACTCTGTTTTAAGGTTTGTAACTTATTCTCAATAAAAATAATTTAAAAAATAATCAAAATCATGTAGTGCTCATACACTGATGAGAATAAAGTGCTATAAGTGCAAAAAAGAAAATTCATCCATATATACATGTAAATCTATAAACGTGCATTCATAAATAATATTCGATAATGTGCCGAGTAAGGTGTACACATTAAATAATTTTCGATTGAAAGTGCCAATTCTGTGCAAAGCATAAAAAACTTCAAATAACGTTCATTCAAAATGGCAGATCTTCAAATGTGGCATAAAATTGGCAAATTATATAGACCAAGAATCCCAATTCCAGCCCTCAAAAAATCCGCTCGCATTTTGCGAGTGGATTTTGAGGGCTGGCGAGGAAGGATTGGGCGAGCCGTCAGCCTGTGTGAAATGGGAGTCCTTTTCCCAGCGATGAGAGAGAGAGACCGAGTTGTTCAGAGCGCAGCGTGGGGAACACAGTGATAACAGCTTTTATTTCAATAGCTGTGTTCCCCGCCGCTCTTGTCAGATACAGCCCCTCCTAGTACGGGACTTTGATAGACAGATCACCCGTCCAATCCCAGTGACAGGTGATCTGTCAATCAAAGTTCCCCGTCCAGGGGGCGGGGCTGTATATGACGTTGTGTGGCGGGAACACGGATATTGAAATGAAAGCGGTTATCGTTGTGTTCCCCGCGCTGCGCTCTGAACACCTGGGCGGCTCTCCTGTTCCTCTCAGCTGCACAGGTAGGCTGCAAGGTGGACACAAGGCTCCATGGTGGGCACTGGGGACACGGCTGCATGGTGGGCACAAGACTGCATTGGTGGGCACTGGGCACAAAGCTGAATTGGTGGGCACTGGGCACACGGCTGCATGGTGGACACAAGACTGCAATGGTGGGCACTGGGCGCAAGGCTGCGTTGGTGGACGCAAGGCTGCATTGGTGGGCACTGGGCACCAGGGTTGCCAACTGTCAGTAAATTGACAAACCGTTTGTAAAATCCGTAATTTTTGCATCTGTCCATGGGTGTCCGTTATGGACATGCAGACTGAATGTCCGTAACGGACATTCACGGACAGATGCAAAAATTATAGATTTTACAAGCTGTTAGTAAGTTTACTGACAGTTGGCAACCCTGCTGGGCACAAGGCTGCATGGTGAACACAAGACTGCATTTTTGGGCACTAGGCACAAGGCTACATTGGTGGGCACAAGGCTACATTGGTGGGCGCTGGGCACAAGGCTTTTTGGGAGACACAAGGCTGCATTGGTGGGCACTGGGCACAAGGCTTTTTGGGAGACACAAGGCTGCATTGGTGGGCACTGGGCACAAGGCTGCCTTGGTGGGCACAGATACAGTTGTTAATATTTATTTTTATAACTTAATTCTGCATAATACATTTAAGTGTCATTTTATGAGAGTGTGTTTAGGGGCGGAATTAGTGGCGGGCAGGTTGGGCCAACTGGTGGCGAGTAACCCTTGAGGCCTGGCTAGTAGCTCAGGACTTGAAATTTTGAGCCCTGCCAATTCCAAATACTGGTGGTGACAAAGGTGCTCCACACATGCTTAATTACAGTCCAAAAGTGCTTACCAGACGAGGAAACCCCAAAAGAGGTCTAGCCACCCATTACTGGGCGACACCCCCCCCCTCAAAAAGATCACCCAATAATGTGACCGGTAAGTTGTCACAATTGATTAATTTATTAACCAGGCATGTATATAAAAAAGGAAGACAAACGCTCATTGTGTAATTTGCCAGCATAAGAAATGTATTAACAGAACAGTGTTCTACTCACAAGTAAAATTAATACATCAAGCATTCGGAAATTATCGTCCTCTGTCCCGGCGTACGTTTCGTCTAAATAGACGTTGTCACAGGGTCAATGGAGATGGAGTGTGGGGGTGTTGCCCACTAATGCGTGGCTAGACCTCTTTTGGAGTCTCCTCATCTGGCAAGCGTCCATTCATTATTCATGGTGGAGCATGGACAAGGGATTACTTGGAGAACATTTGGACTGTAATTGCATTTGGCTGCTCAATGACGGGCCATTTTTTGCGATACGGCACTGCGTCGCTTTAACTGACAATTGCGCGGTCGTGCGATGTTGTACCCAAACAAAATTGATGTCCCGTTTTTTCCCCACAAATGGAGTTTCTTTCTACATATTTTTGGTAAAAAAAAATTGCAATAAGCGTATATGGATTGGTTTGCGCAAAAGTTATAGCATCTACAAACTATGGGAAAAATGTATGGCATTTATATGGCGTTTTTTTTTTTTTACTAGTAATAGCGGTGATCTGCGGTTTTTTTTTTTTTTGTTGTTGTATTGCGACGGACAGGTTGGACACTTTTGACACATTTTTGGGACCATTGACTAGTACAGAGCGATCAGTGCTATAAATATGCACTGATTACTATGTAAATGTCACTGGCAGGGAAGGGGTTAACACTAGGGGGCAATCAAGGGGTTAACTGCGTTCCCTATTGTGTGTTCTAACTGTGGGGGGATGGGACTAACTAGGAGAACTTTGTAGAAACACACGATCTGTCTTCTCTCCTCTGACAGCACGGGGATTTGTGTGTTTACACACACAAACCCCCGTTCTGCCGCTGGTGCACGGGATCGCGCCCGCCGGCCACACGCATCGGGTCCCCCGCTGTGCAGCAGGTGCGCGCCTCTGGTGGCTCTGCTGGGCAATGCCGTATATGTCCGGGATTTCACCCAGGAGAGCCATTCTGCCGCAGAAAATCTGCGTAAACCGGTTAAGCACGTGTGGAGCGCTTTTGTCACCACCAGTATTTGGATTTGGGATTTCTCGGTTTATATAATTTACCAATTTTACACCACATTTGAAGATTTGGCGTTTTGAATGAACATTATTTTAAGTTTTTTATGCTTTGCACAGAATAATTGGCATTTTCAATTGAAAGTTATTTCATTTGTACACCTTGGCACTTTATTGAAATAATATTATTTATGAATGCACAGGTTTACAGCTTAACATGTATATATGGATGAGTTTTCTTTTTTGCACTTAAAGCACTTTATTCTCATCAGTGTATGAGCACTACATGATTTTAATTATTTAATACATGTTTGAGTAGATTCACAGCGCAACACAATTTTTTTTGATTGATATGTTTTGGTATTGAGATGTGCAATATAGCGAGTGCAGCTGCTAACTGTTTTTGGATCACCACACTCAGCGCAGATCATCTTCTTTGTTTCGTTTTATTTGTTCTGTATAATGCTATGCACATTTTTTGTTTTTGAGTAACTTCAACCTTTGTCAGGGTTAAAAGTTGAAAAGAGTAGTTGTCTATTAAAGGAGAAGTATGGGTTTGGGTTTTTCCCCCATTATACTTGGTCTGATGCTGCATCTGTCCCCCGGCGTCTCTGCACTAACAACGGAGCTGGTTCTCTCTGCTCCCCGAGCGGAGAGCTGCTCACTGTCTATCAGCAGCTCTCCTGCTTTGCTCCTCCACGCTCACTGGAGCACTGAGCAGTGGAGGGGAGCGGCCATCTCAGCAGCTCGCTAAGAGGCTGAGACTGCCATCACTCCAGGCACCTGGCAGATCCAGACTTCTAGAGTTGGGATGAGGCGGTGCCTGGACTGATCTGTGTGACGTCTGCAGAGCGCAGACTTCAGACTAGGGCTGCAACTAACGATTATTTTCATAATCGATTAGTTGGCCGATTTATTGTTTCGATTAATCGGTTAATGACCTTTTTAAAAGTGTGGTGTATAATTTAGTTAATATGTAAGTTTAAAAAAAAAGAAAATTTTATTCTTAAATATCCCTATGAAGTGGTAAATATAAATAACCAACTATATGGTTAGGGAGCAAAATCTCTAATCCACTCCGAGAATAACTGACAGATTAGATGTACTGTATATACTATTAGAGGGTGAATCTGGTAAATATCATCAGACTCAGATCAAATTTTTTTATTTAAAGAAAAAAAAAAAAGGTAAAGGCTGTTTTTCAAACAGAACTGTAGTATATTATTTATATGCTGGCCATACAACGTCTTCCTTCAAAATTAAAAAATTATTTTAAGAACGTTCGATTTTCTAATCGTCAGTGGGGTCAAATCGACGTTCGTTTTCAACCACAGTGACGGGAAAGTTCAGAAATAATAGAAAACTTCTTGGTCAAAGGAATTTTCAGACAGTGTTTGTGGTTTTCGTTCACAAATGACATTCATTTTAACCACTTAACGACCGCCCACTGTAAATATACGTCGGCAGAATGGCACCGACAGGCAGAATCACGTATATGTACGTGATTGCCTTTGTATAGTTGGGGGTCCAATCGGACCCCCCTTCTTTACAGTGAGCGCTCGTTTTACCTTCGGGAGCGATCCGGCATGAGGGGACGGCCGTTCGATTCCGGCCACCCCCTCTCGATCGCTCCCGGCGAATGAGAGCTTCCCCTGCCTGTGTGCTTGTTTACACAGGCTGGAGGAAGTGATGTCATCTCTCCTGCGGCGCTCACATATATCGAGCGCCGTACAGGAGAAGATGCAGGTTAGTGCACACAACACTACACTGACACCAGGACACATAGGTACATAAATCGCCCCCCCAGATCACCCCCCAGCCCCCAGTCACAGTGTCACTGATTGCAGTGACCATTTATTTAGTGATCACTGCAATCAGTGACATTTGTGACTGTAAAAGTGTCAGTACATTTAGTTTTAGGTCCAGTGTAGCCCCCTAACCCCCCTAATAAAGGTTTAACCCCCTGATCACCCCCCAGATAACCCTTTCACCCCCTAGTACCGCCGTCGCTAAGCGATCATTTTTCTGATCGATGTCTTAGCGTCGGTGATGCTGATCGGTAGCCAGTAATTTTTTTAGGTTCGCCGCAGGTTTTTATAGCGTCGGGTACCCCCATATATTACCTAATAAAGGTTTAACCCCCTTGATTGCCCCCCAGGTAACCCTTTCACCCCCTATCACCACGGTCACTAAGCGATAATTTTTCTGATCGATGTTTTAGCGTCGGCGATGCTGATCGGTAGCCAGTAATTTTTTTTAGGTTCGCCGCAGGTTTTTATAGCGTCGGGTACCCCCATATATTACCTAATAAAGGTTTAACCCCCTTGATCGCCCCCCAGGTAACCCTTTCACCCCCTATCACCACTGTCACTAAGCGATAATTTCTTTCTCGTACATCACGGGACACAGAGCGACATAGTCATTACTAATGGGTTATATAGTTACCGTCAGGTGCTGGCACTGGCAACTTCCAAAACCGGAAGTACCCTCCCCTATATAAGCCCCTCCCATCCGGGAGCACCTCAGTTTTTTGCCAGTGTCTAAGGTGTTGGCCAAGAAGAAACATGTGTTTTTCACTGAGCTTGCGTACAGGTTCTTTTGGGCCTCAGTAAGCTATTCTGGATCCGACCAAAAAAGCTTCATAGCTAAACGGTCGGTACCCGGGCCTTGCAAAGAGAAGAGCAAGGTTCTGCCTGTAATGCTTCTCTTAGGAGAGCTGGACCCTGGGATCCAGAGCTCTGGTCATACCCACGACCAAGATGTTTTCTGTGCAGGGTGCTATACAGGTCCAGGGGAGTGGAATCCTTGGGAACCCGGTCCCTGAAGGTTTGATTACAATGCCTGCCGTGATAGGTGAAGTTTGGGCTTTTGTGGACCAAACAAAGTCCTGCGGCGAGGAACAGGTAAGTGGGGGCCCCCAAGAACTTGGTTCTATTGGGGGACCCCCAAGCCTAATTTGTCTTTCTGTCTGTTACCTAATGGTATTCCCGCAAGATTCTGTGCATGCCTGTAACTACTAAAAAAATGTAATAATTTTTAATGGTGGTCAAGAAAAAAAAAAAAAAAATGTTTTTTTATATATATTTAGTATATTAGACTGCGGTACCTGTGTTTGTCCACTAGAGGCCGCTGTGGAATGTTTTCTTGTCATGTGGACTAGTTTCTTCTCAGAGAGCAAAGTCCAGGCAGTTGGTGAGTTCTCCTATAGGAAACTGCTTCCTCTGCCATGTTGCAGTGCTCGTCCATCCCCCGGCCTGCGGCAAAGAGGGGCCCTGGCTCCTGTCCCTGGTTTCCATGTTTGAAATTAGCGCCGAGGGCGCACGTGGCCGCGCGCGTGCGCGTGCACGCGCCTCTATATATAGAGGTGAGCCGGGAAAGGGGGCGGAGCCTGGGGGATGACGCTCTGTGCGCGCCGCAGCGCTTCTGCGCATGTGCGGGCGTCCCAGCAGGTTTTAAAAAGCCACAATATTGTAGTAAGCTGGCTATGAAGTACAGAGACAGAGCTGGCAACATTTAAAGGCATACAGCAAGCGGTTGATACAGGCATCCCCTAGAAAGGCACATTAGTAGACACCAACTGTTTATTATAGCAGCATTTATGCTAGACTATTATCAGTAACTGGTGTATTTCGGCTGGAATACCTCAGCTTTGTGGCTTAGGAATATGCCGTCTAAAAACTCCGGGACTAGAAATTCCAGGAGGAATAGGGGGTCTCCATCGGGCTCTGAGGATCTTGGGCATGCTTTGGCTGCACCAGTCTCCCCTGAAGAATCAGAGGTTAGTGACCGTAGAGCACCCTCAGGAGTACCTGGTACTGTGGCTGTCCTCAGTTCACCTGCTCCTGTGTATGTAACAGAGGAGGTTTTTTCCTCAGCTCTGGGAGGACTGGAAGAGAGATTGTCAGCATTAATCGCTGCTTCCCTGTCACAGGAGAAAAGCGCTCGATCTCCGTCTCCTCCCTCAGAGTGCCTGTTAACAGAGCAACAGTCCCATACAGAGGTCGACCTACCTGAGGGGGATCAGGATGAGGTTGAT
This sequence comes from Rana muscosa, assembly GCA_029206835.1. Classification (NCBI taxonomy): domain Eukaryota; kingdom Metazoa; phylum Chordata; class Amphibia; order Anura; family Ranidae; genus Rana; species Rana muscosa. The sequence goes on from CM055128.1 coordinate 145,766,473, forward strand.
TCGGTTGTAGAGGAATCAACAGTGGAAGAGCCGTTCTCAGCATCACATGCTGAGAGGTTATGGGTTCAGTCCCTGACTAATATGGTCCGATCAGCATTTAAAATGCCACTTGCGGAGCCATCCTCCACTTCTGTCTCCTCGTTGGGGTCGCTAAAAGCTCCCCAGACTGTTTGTTCCTTTCCGATCCATCCTTTACTGGAGGGGCTCATTTACCAGGATTGGGAGCATCCTGACAAAATATTTACTCCCCCCAAGAGATTTCCGGTGGTCTATCCCATGGAGGATAAGTTCATCAGAAAATGGAAGGTCCCTACAGTGGACGCAGCCATCTCTTGTGTGAATAAATCACTGACATGTCCGGTGGAAAATGTCCAAATGTTCAAGGACCCAATAGATAAAAAATTGGAGTCATTATTGAAATCTGCTTTTTCTACAGCAGGATTGGTGACACAACCAGCAGTGGCAGCTATAGGGGTCTGCCAAGCAGTGAAGGATCAGTTGAAACAGGTCTTAAGAGACTTGCCAGATCAGCAGGCTCTTGCCCTAGCTGATCTACCTAGAGCCTTATGCTTTGCGGTGGACGCCATAAAGGATTCAATCCATCAGGCCTCCCGCCTTACGCTGTCTGTAGTACATATGCGCAGGCTTCTATGGCTCAAAAACTGGTCTGCTGAAGCTCCCTGTAAAAAATTGCTGGTCAGCTTCCCATTTCATGGGGAGCGCTTATTCGGGGAAGACCTGGACAAGTATATCCAGAGAATTTCCAGCGGTAAAAGTACACTTTTGCCGGTTAAAAATAGAGTTAGAGGTCCCTCCTTTAAGAGGCCGGCTTCTCCAGTCCCTAGGACATCGGCTGTGAAACAGTTCCGACGGCCTCCCCGGTCAAATCCCGGAGGTAAAAATCAGGGACAGTTGCAGGGTAACAAGAAGCCCTGGAGCAGGAGAGGTACAAAACCTCCCCCAAAGTCAAATGCATGAAGGGTTGCCCCCACCCAATCGGGTGGGGGGAAGACTTCAGTTGTTCACAGAAACCTGGCGGGACACGATCCGAGACAGATGGGTGCTCTCCGCAGTAAATCTGGGATACAAATTGGAGTTAAAAAACTCCCCTCCTTCCCGCTTTATAAGGTCAAACGTGCCAAGGGATCCCCAGAAGAGAGGATCCCTCCTGTTGGCACTGGAACAATTATTGCTTCAAGCAGTAATTATAGAGGTTCCCCTGGAAGAATGGGGGTTCGGGTTTTACTCAAACCTCTTTACAGTTCTGAAGCCAAACGGGGACGTGAGGCCCATATTAAATCTAAAAGGGCTAAACAAATTCCTACATATCAGGACTTTCCGGATGGAGTCGATCCGATCGGTAGCCACTGCCCTACAAGGGGAGGAATGGTTAGCCTCGATCGACATCAAAGATGCTTATTTGCACATCCCCATCTTTCCAGCCCACCAAAAATTTCTACGCTTTGCGGTAGAAGGGCGCCATTTTCAGTTCAGAGCCTTACCCTTCGGTCTGGCCACAGCACCAAGAGTTTTCACAAAAATTCTGGCCCCATTATTGGCCAATCTAAGAACACGAGGTGTAACGATAATGGCATATCTAGACGACTTGTTGCTGATAGACCACTCAGTGGAAAAACTAGAAGTGGTTGTTCATGAGACAATCAAGTATCTGGAATATCACGGTTGGATTATCAACCGAGACAAGTCAGCCCTAAAACCAGTCAAAAGTCTGGAATACTTGGGGCTAAGGCTGGATTCAGACCAGAGAAAGATTTTCTTGCCTCTAGAAAAGGGGTCGTCTTTGAGAGATTTGATCCACTTAGTGGGTTCAAAAAGACAGCCATCCATACGCCTGTGCATGAGGCTGCTGGGAAAAATGGTGGCATCATTTGAAGCAGTACCCTACGGTCAATTCCATTCAAGGAAGTTGCAAAGGGCCATACTGTCAGCCTGGAACAAAAAAGTTCAGGCTCTGGACTTACCAATGTCCTTGTCCCCTTCCGTTCGCAGGAGCCTCCGCTGGTGGTTGGTTCCCCAGAATCTGGAAAGAGGGAAATCCTTCAGTCCGATTTCCTGGAAGGTGGTCACTACAGATGCCAGCCTTATAGGCTGGGGAGCAGTACTGGAGCAATGGTCTCTCCAGGGCAGATGGTCGGATGCGGAAAAGGCCCTGCCCATCAATCTCTTAGAGATACGAGCAGCCCGGTATGCCCTAGTAGCATGGACATCCAAACTCCAAGGGTCCCCTGTCAGAGTTCAGTCAGACAATGCCACAGCAGTGGCATATATCAATCGTCAGGGGGGCACCAGGAGTCGTGCAGCCCAAAGGGAAGTAAATTACATCCTGAGATGGGCAGAAAGATATGTCCCAGCCATATCTGCGGTATTCATTCCAGGAGTGGAGAATTGGAAGGCGGACTTTCTAAGTCGCCAACAATTATGCCCAGGGGAATGGTCCCTTCATCCCGAGGTTTTCCGGACAATATGTCAGCGGTGGGGAACACCGGATGTAGATCTGCTAGCATCCAGATTCAACACAAAAGTGGACAGGTTTGTCTCTTGGGCAAGGGATCCCCTAGCGTGCGGCTCGGATGCCCTAGTGTTCCCTTGGGATCAGTTCAAGCTGATATATGCATTCCCACCGCCACAATTGTTACCTCGATTACTCCGCAGAATCAGGGTAGAAAAGAAACCAGTGATTCTGGTGGCTCCAGCGTGGCCCCGAAGAGCATGGTACGCGGAGATTGTAAAAATGTCTGTGGGGAGTCCTTGGACCCTCCCACATCGTCCGGACCTGCTTTCGCAGGGACCGATATACCACCCTTCCTTACCAGCCCTAGGTTTGACGGCCTGGCTATTGAAGCCCACATTCTAAAAAAGAGAGGGCTCTCTAATGCTGTGGTATCTACCATGATCAATGCCAGGAAGCCGGTATCCAGGCAGATCTACTATAGAATCTGGAAGGCGTACATCGCCTGGTGTGAAGCCAAGAAATGGCATCCACGTAAATACGTAATAGGTAGGATTCTGGACTTCCTACAATGGGCTGTAGATAGGAAGCTTGCCTTGAGTACTATCAAGGGTCAGATTTCGGCCTTGTCAATATTTTTTCAAAGGCCCTTGGCTTCGCATTCACTAGTCAAAGCCTTTATACAAGGAGTGATGCGTATTAGTCCTCCGGTTAATATTCCCATATGTCCATGGGATCTAAACTTGGTTCTGTCGGTTCTACAGAAACAACCATTTGAACCATTACAGCATATTTCCTTAGTGCTTCTCACCAGGAAATTGATTTTTCTAGTAGCCATTTGTTCGGCTAAAAGAGTATCGGAATTAGCAGCTATGTCCTGTAAGGAGCCATATCTGGTTATCCATAAGGACAGAGTAGTGTTACGTCCTCATCCAGCCTTTCTTCCTAAGGTGGTATCGAGTTTTCATTTGAACCAAGATGTGGTTCTTCCTTCTTTTTTCCCCAAGCCTACTTCGGTAGAGGAAAAGTTATTGCATTCTTTTGGATGTAGTAAGAGCAGTTAAAGCTTATCTAAAAGCCACTGCTCAGATTCGCAGAACGGATACTTTGTTTATTCTGCCGGAAGGCCCCAGAAAGGGTCAGGCAGCGTCAAAATCTACTTTAGCCAAGTGGATTCGACAGGTCATAATACAAGCCTATAGCTTGAGAAGTAGACCGCCTCCGTTCAAAGTTAGGGCGCACTCCATGAGAGCAGTTGGAACTTCATGGGCAGTGCATCACCAGGCCTCCCTGGCTCAAATCTGTAAGGCCGCAACATGGTCTTCGGTACACACGTTTACTAGGTTCTACCAGGTGGACGTTAGAAGTCAGGAGGATGTCGCCTTTGGGCGCAGTGTGTTGCAGGCCGCAAAAGATCCTCATGTCTGATAGCGCTCAGCTTATATATGGTGTATCCCCCCCCTCATTTGGCATTGCTTTAGGACATCCCATTAGTAATGACTATGTCGCTCTGTGTCCCGTGATGTACGAGAAAGAAAATAGGATTTTTATAACAGCTTACCTGTAAAATCCTTTTCTTGGAGTACATCACGGGACACAGAGCTCCCGCCCCTCTTTGGGGACACTTATTGCTTTGCTACAAAACTGAGGTGCTCCCGGATGGGAGGGGCTTATATAGGGGAGGGTACTTCCGGTTTTGGAAGTTGCCAGTGCCAGCACCTGACGGTAACTATATAACCCATTAGTAATGACTATGTCGCTCTGTGTCCCGTGATGTACTCCAAGAAAAGGATTTTACAGGTAAGCTGTTATAAAAATCCTATTTTTTCTGATCGCTGTCTTAGCGTCGGTGATGCAGATCGGTAGCCAGTAATTTTTTTTAGGTTCGCCGCAGGTTTTTATAGCGTCAGGTACCCCCATATATTATCTAATAAAGGTTTAACCCCCTGATCGCCCCCCAGGTAACCCTTTCACCCCCTATCACCACTGTTGCTAAGCGATCGTTTTTGTGATCGTTGTCTTAGTGTCGGTGATGCAGATCGGTAGCCAGTAATTTTTTTTTTAGGTTCGCCGTCAGGTTTTTATATAGCGTCAGGTACCCCCATATATTACCTAATAAAGGTTTTAACCCCCTAATTGCCCCTAGTTAACCCTTTCACCAGTAATCACCATATAAGTGTTACGGGTGACGCTGGTTAGTTAGTTTGCTTTTTATAGTGTCAGGGCACCCGCCGTATATAACCCAATAAAGGTTTAACCCCCTGATCGCCCGGCGGGTGATATCAATTAGGTTTTAGCGTCAGAGGGTCTGCGTCACACCCCAGGCAGCGTCAGGTTAGTGCCAGTAACGCTAACACCCACGCGTGAAGCATACACCCCCCTTAGTGGTATAGTATCTGAACAGATCAATATCTGATCTGATCAGATCTATACTAGCGTCCCCAGCAGTTTAGGGTTCCCAAAAACGCAGTGTTAGCGGAATCAGCCCAGATACCTGCTAGCACCTGCGTTTTGCCCCTCCGTCCAGCCCAGGCCACCCAAGTGCAGTATCGATCGATCACTGTCACTTGCAAAACACAACACACATAACTGCAGCGTTCGCAGAGACAGGCCTGATCCCTGCGACTCCAGTGCTGTAGGAGGTGATTTCACCACCACAGTTAAAAAAAAAAAAGCATATATGCCGAAGCATTGGGGCAGCAGGAGCGGAGGAGCGATTTTGCTCCTAATGCCGCGTATATACGGTCGAAATTCCGACGGAGGCTTGCCCGTGGAAAAGTCCGACCATGTTTACGCGGCATAACTTTTGCGGGAAGATGCCCCCATGCTTCGGCATATATAAATGGTGCATGTATGCCCATCATTAGAAGTGGGTGGATGAAGGGCGGTATTCTAATGGTGGGCATACCCACCGATCAATCTTTTTTTTTTCGTTCAGCCAACAGGCTGCATGGAAAAAAAAGATTACAATACATGTCCAACAAGGACCAGCAACGTACTGGTATGTTGCTGGACTTTGAATGTTTATACCAGAATGATGCCTGCGGGTTTAGGTATCATCTTGGTATCATTCTTTTCAGCCAGCGGCCGGCTTTCATGTAAAAGCAATCCTAGTGGCTAATTAGCCTCTGGACTGCTTTTACAAGCAGTGGGAGGGAATGACCCCCCCCCCCCCCCGGATATAAAAAGCGCCATTGGGAAAGCATTTTATCACACCGATCTTGGTGTGGTCAGATGCTTTGAGGGCAGAGGAAAGATCTAGGGTCCAATAGACCCCAGTTTTTTCAAAAAAGAGTACCTGTCATTACCTATAGCTATCATAGGGGATATTTACATTCCCTGAGATAACAATAAAAATGATAAAAAAATAAATAAATATGGAAGCAACAGTTTAAAAATAAAATAAAAAAGCAAAATTAATAATAATAAAAAAAAAAAAGCACCCCTGTCCTGCCCTGCTCTTGCCCAATGGCGAACGCAAGCGTCGGTCTGGCGTCATATGTAAACAGCAATTGCACCATGCATGTGAGGTATCACCGCGAAGGTCAGATCGAGGGCAGTAATTTTAGCAGTAGACCTCCTCTGTAAATCGAACGGGGTAACCTGAAAGGCTTTTAAAGGCTTTTAAAAATGTATGTAGTTTGTCGCCAATGCGCGTTTGTGCGAAATTTTAAAGCATGTCTTGTTTGGTATCTTATGTACTCGGCCTAAGATCTTCTTTTTTATTTCATCAAACATTTGGGCAATATAGTGTGTTTTAGTGCATTAAAATTAAAAAAAGTGTATTTTTTCCCCAAAAAATGCGTTTGAAAAATCGTTGCGCAAATACTGTGTAGAAAAAAAAAATGCAACACCCACCATTTTATTCTGTAGGGCCTTTGCTTTAAAAATATATATAATGTTTGGGGGTTCAACATAATTTTCTTGCAAAAAAAAATATGTTTTCATGTAAACAAAAAGTGTCAAAAAGGGCTTTGTCTTCAAGTGGTTAGAAGAGTGGATGTAAGCTTCCTAATGTTGTGTATAAAATGCCAGAACAGTTCAAAACCCCCCCAAATGACCCCATTTTGGAAAGTAGACACCCCAAGCTATATACTGAGAGGCATGTCGAGTCCATGGAATATTTTATATGTTGACACAAGTTGCGGAAAAAAGACAAATTTTTATTTTTTTTTTGCACAAAGTTGTCACTAAATGATATATTGCTCAAACATGCCATGGGCATATGTGGAATTACACCCCAAAATACATTCTGTTGCTTCTCCTGAGTACGGGGATACCACATGTGTGAGACTTTTTGGGAGCCTAGCCGCGTACGGGACCCCAAAAACCAAGCACCGCCTTCAGGCTTTCTAAGGGTGTAAATTTTTGATTTCACTTCTCACTGCCTATCACAGTTTCGGAGGCCATTGAATGCCCAGATGGCACAAAACCCCCCCAAATGACCCCATTTTGGAAAGTAGACACCCCAAGCTATTTGCTGAGAGGTATTGTGAGTATTTTGCAGATCTCGCTTTTTGTCACAAAGTTTTGAAAATTGAAAAAAAAAAAAGAAAAAAAAAATGTTCTTTCTTCATTTTCAAAAACAAATGAGAGCTGTAAAATACTCACCATGCCTCTCAGCAAACAGCTTGGGGTGTCTACTTTCCAAAATGGGGTCATTTGGGGGGGTTTTGTGCTATTTTGGCATTTTATGGCCTTCGAAACTGTGATAGGTAGTGAGGAGTCAAATCAAAAATTTGTGCCTAGAAATCCTGAAGGCGGTGATTGGTTTTCGGGGTCCCGTACGCGGCTAGGCTCCTAAAAAGGCCAACACATGTGGTATCCCCGTACTCAGGAGAAGCAGCAAAATTTATTTTGGGGTGCAATTCCACATATAACCATGGCATGTGTGAGCAATATATCATTTAGTGACAACTTTTTGTAATTTTTTTTTTTTTTGTCATTATTCAATCACTTGGGACAAAAAAAAAATATTCAATGGGCTCAACAGGCCTCTCAGCAATTTCCTTGGGGTGTCTACTTTCTAAAATGGGGTCATTTGGGGGGGTTTTGTGCTATTTTGGCATTTTATGGCCTTCAAAACTGTGATAGGTAGTGAGGAGTGAAATCAAAAATTTACACCCTTAGAAATCCTGAAGGCGGTGCTTGGTTTCCGGGGTCCCGTACGTGGCTAGGCTCCTAAAAAGTCCCGCACATGTGGTATCCCCGTACTCAGGAGAAGCAGCAGAATGTATTTTGGGGTGCAATTCCACATATAACCATGGCATGTGTGAGCAATATATCATTTAGTGACAACTTTTTGTAATTTTTTTTTTTTGTCATTATTCAATCACTTGGGACAAAAAAAAAATATTCAATGGGCTCAACATGCCTCTCAGCAATATCCTTGGGGTGTCTACTTTCTAAAATGGGGTCATTTGGGGGGGTTTTGTACTGCCCTGCCATTTTAGCACCTCAAGAAATGAGATAGGCAGTCATAAATTTAAAGCTGTGTAAATTCCAGAAAATGTACCCTAGTTTGTAAACGCTATAACTTTTGCGCAAACCGATAAATATACGCTTATTGACATTTTTTTTACTAAAGACATGTGGCTGAATACATTTTGGCCTAAATGTATGACTAAAATTGAGTTTATTCGATTTTTCTTATAACAAAAAGTAGAAAATATCATTTTTTTTTCAAAATTTTCGGTCTTTTTCCGTTTATATCGCAAAAAATAAAAATCGCAGAGGCAATCTAATACCATTAAAAGAAAGCTCTATTTGTGGGAAGAAAAGGACGCAAATTTCGTTTGGGTACAACATTGCATGTCCGCACAATTTACAGTTAAAGCAGCGCAGTGCAAAATTCTGAATTCACCTCTGGTCCTTTAGCTACCAAATGGTCCGGGGCTTAAGTGGTTAAAACTGAATTTTAAAAGCAAGTGAAAATTTCAAAAAAAAAATCATTCAGCGAATGTACAAAGATTTTTCGTAATAATATAATATTAACAGTAGTGATTATTTGCTCTTTTTGTACTATAAAGGGCTAATTTTCGTTTTTTTTAAACCCATTATGTTACTGGCCGATTAATCGATTATGAAAATAGCCATCGATTAATTTCATAATCGATTAGTTGTTGATTAATCGATTAGTTGTTTCGGCCCTACTTCAGACCACTCTCTGCTAAAAATGGGTAGGAAGAAGGCCAGCCAAATGAGCTCAGGTTGGACTTCTTCTTTTAAGGCCCCTATCATACGGGCGCCACTGTGAAGCGGAATCCGCTTGCTCAGTGGGGAATCCCTGCTGAGCAGGTGGATGACAGGTCTGTGTCTGCTCCGCTATGCAGAGCAGACAGGGACACAGTCCCGCTTTCCTGTATGGGGCAATCGGCATGGAAACGGAGCACCAGACGGATGCGGAATAGGACCACCATCCGTCTGTTTTTGGTTAATCGGATGGTGGCGGACGTGTCTGTTGACATCCGCTGCTGAAAAACACTCACAGGCGGACACACTTGGATCATCCATGTGAAAGGGGCCTAAGCCTAGGTTTACACTGTTGCGATGCAGAGACCATTGCGATTCCAGTGCTGGTTCTCGCATCACATCTCTCCTGCAGGCAGTTCACACTGCCCTCTGCGAACCACTACGGGGTACCAATACAATGTTAATGGCACCCCCAGATCGGTTCACAGAACTGTGGATTCGGACAGGAATCGGATGGCATGGTTGAGAACAAATCCCTGCCCTTCTTCTTCTTCTTTTTTTTTTTTTTTTTTCCTGTGAATTCAATGCGAGTTCAGCAATACAACTGTATGACTGAACTCTCATCGCACAGACATCTCATGTGATTGGCACCTGCGGTGCTGGTGCGAATCACGTGTGATGTCTGAGATCGCTATAGTGTGAACCTGGGCTAAATGTGTCATTTGTTAAATATTTTGAGGCTAGTACCTTTTTATTTGATGTGTTATAGTTTTATCACGTTATTTATTTTGGGGGGGGGGGGTAGTTTAGCCCACAGCAGTTGAGCTGTGCCTCGTAAGCTGGCCACCTGTCACAATCTTATTGTACAATCGCCTTTTAGTTTTATCAGCTGTGTAGTGTGTCTGCCTAGAATAATCTATTCAGTTTATGTCTAACCAAGTACAAGTAGACCCTTGCACTACATACTTGTTGTTGGTAAGTTTTTCAAGAGACTTTACCTTTTTAAGAATACTGAACACTGCTGCAGGTGTTTGCCATTGATACTGCGTGTCAGCTTTCAGTATTAAGTGAGTCTCTTTTTAACCCATTAGCTGCCAGGGTCGTTTTAAGTTTTATTTTTCCACACCTTAACCTGTTGCTGATCGGGCCATAGCCGAAAAAACTGATAACTTTGGGAGGGTGTACTATGACGTCTTGCTCCCGAGCGCCCCCTGGGGCGTGCACCCGGGATTGTCTGTGACCCGGCGGATCAGTGGCCCTTTACCACGTGATCACTCCGTCAAATGACAGAGCAATCGGTAATAAACAAGCCGGTTCAGCTCTCCCCTCTCCGTACTGATTGGTATAGTGCAGTGGTTCTCAACTCCTGTCCTCAGGACCCACCAACAGGCCAGGTTTGCAAGATAACTGAATTAGATCACAGGTGGTATCTTTTGCTGCTCTGTGATTGCAGTATTCTAGTCTGCATCTCCCCAAGGTAATACTTAAAATCTGGCCTGTTAGTGGGTCCTGAGGACAGGAGTTGAGAACCACTGGTATAGAGGGGGAGAGATCGGGTGCAGCAGCGCTGTGGGCTGTATCTGTAGTGCCAACAGCGCTGCTCTGTGCCCATCCCCGTCCACGGCTCATCCATCCCCATCCAGTTTTTATTATTTTTACAATTTAACCTTTTTAAATATTTATTACAATTCTTAATTTTTTTATCAGCCCTGTTGGGGGGTTTTGGTGAGATATCAGGGGTCATAACATACCCCTGACATCTCTTTGAGATAGGGAAAGGGACTGAGGACACAGATTTTCCCAGTCCCTTTCTCTGCAGCCTCTGCTGCACTGGAGATGAATGGAGAGGAGAGAGAGAGGCTCTTCTCCATTCATAAATTGAAGCATTGTAAAAACAGTTTACAATGCTCAGTTATGAATGGACAGCCAGTGATCACTTAATGTTCATTCGGACAATGAAGGAGCCGGTAAATGACAGATTTACCGGCTCCTTTCTCCACTCTCCATCCTGAGAGATCGAGGATGGAGGGGGACCGGAGAAGCCTGGAGGACGACACCGGGGGACTGGTGGAGGATACAGGTGTACAGTCAGGGGTGATCGTTGCAGCTGTGGGGGGAGTTACAAGCACCGATTTCTAACCCCCCCCCCCTTTAGATTTTTTTTTACAAGCAGTTGAAAGCCGTGGGAGGGAGAGGAGAAGCGGCTGTCGGTTGCTTTATTGACATCTATACAGCGTGATCGGTGCTTGTAACTCCCCCACGATCACCCCTGACTGCCCAGGTATCGGATCGAGCATCGGAGCATTTTCCCGAGTACAAGTACTTGGGCAAATGCTCGGTATCGGTACCGATACAGGTATCGGTGCAACCCTAAAATTTACAAGATGAGGTTGTGCTGAGTAAATTGAGATATAACATGTGAATTCTAAAAATTGCATGGGCCTGTGAAATGCCGATAAAGTTCAATACCCAAAATTTTCCATAGGCAGTGCTTTAAAACTCTAAGTTATCGGTTTAGAGTCGACCATGAATAATGGCCCTGGAATTGTTTTTACTCCAGTGAGTGCAGCGATATGTAGCTTTTATTTTTCCTTTCACTTTATTGCTATCGCGTATGGGACCAACAGCCCCATTGTGATGGCATATTTGTAGTTTTTTCTTTGAGATTGCATCGATCTCCAATGTCTCCCTTAAGTTGCATTCTATCCCCAATGACTCCACTTAAGCCAACGGAGTGCAGATCATACTCCATGAGTTTCTTCCTGGCAACAGTGACCATGTGATGAAATCCTCACCGCTTTCAGGTTCTTACTAAGGGAGATGAGTGAACTCTGATCTGGTCACAGATATGGAAATACACGACAACTTGGAATCTAGCGATCACAGGATGATCACCTTCAGCAGGAAAAGGAGGCACGAGGGTAGTGCACGAACACAAAATTTTCAGACGAGCCAACTTTTCAAAACTGCGCTCAATAATGCAAGTTATTAAATGGGACCAAATCTTAGATACACACTGAAGAAAAATGGGAGTGTTTTAGGAACATATTAAAGGTATCGCTAAGTGCATTCCAATGGGCAATAAATATAGAACAAAGGTTAAACCTGAATGGCTAAACCATAACGGAAGTCTTATTAAAGACCAAAAAATGGCCTTAAAAAAATATAAATCGGATGTTCACTGTCGGCATTGCAACAAGAACTGTAAAAACGGAATCAGGGTGGCTTAAAGAGAACATGAGAGATACATAGCGGGGGATAGAGAAAAAATCCCAAGAAATTCTTTAAATATCTAAGTAGTAAAAAAAGTGAGGTCAGATCACATTGGGCCCCATAAAGGGGGGTGAGGGGAACTTGGTTACAGATGACAAAGAAAAGGCAACCGTTCTAAATGCTTACTTCTCTTCAGTTTTTACACAGGAAAATGAAGGGTCTAATAACCACGACTGTACTGTTAGTGACACGTCACATGATGTAACTTTGTGGCTTACAGAAAGTGTCCATAAAAGACTAGAGATATGTAATGCAACAAATCAACAGGACGCTGATGGCTTGTCCTCAAGGAATTCAGGTTCTAGCCAGGCCACTATTCCTAATCTTTATGGACAGCATACTGACAGGAATGGTACCAGCTGATTGGCAACAAGCCCATGTGGTACCAATATTCCAAAAATGGGCAGAGGTATATTCCTGGTAACTACAGGCCTGTCAGCCTAACATCAGTAGTATGTAAACTCTTTAAGGGGATGGTAAGGAACTATAGCCAAGAATTTGCTGAAAACAGTATCGTTCGTAGTAATCAGTGTAACGAGAGGGCCCAGAATCCCTTAGAAAGTATGGGATACCCTTGCTTCAGATCCCCATGCACCTCTTATGTCTAAATCACCCTATGTCCATTAGGGGCATAGGGTGAGCAAGAAAATAATGGACATTAAGAATATGTCTTGGATTGGGACGGTAATATTTATCCACAATATTCCCCAGGATATCTGTAAAGGACTATTTACTGTTTGTTTGATTCTGAACTCAACATGTTAGTTGAAAGATGCTAATGTCATCACCCCCCTGACACCTGTCTGTTGTAATGTAAATGGATCTAGGATAGCTTCTAAGGGTCTTTTTTCATTTTGGATTGTGGTAATTAACTCTGCTATTGTGGGAGGGAGTTCTGTGTTGAATTGTGATAATGTTGATTGTGTCTTCTGAGCTACAAGGCGGCAAGTCTAGCCTAAATGCCTCTGAGCCAGGCTACTAAAATCAATTCGGTAATTGGCATGTTAATTAGGTCTGGTCACAGGTGTAATTCCAGAGTAATATGATGCACCTCCTCTTTTAACTGTATAAAACTTGTGTTTTTTTGAATAAAGATTGTCAGTTCTGCTTGAAACCCCAAGACAGAGCTTCGTCTCGTTATTGGGGGAGAATTATTCTTATGGGTCTTGTTCGCCTTGTTCGGAAAGGGAATGTCCTAAACGACTTTAACCCCTTTCATACTTGGGGTGCCGTTACAATCAGCATGGGTTTACGAAAGATCGTTTTTGCAAACCAACCTGTTAACCTTCTATGAGGAAGTGAGTTGCCACCTGGACAAAGGTAGGCCTGAGGATGTGGTGTATCTGGATTTTGCAAAAGCATTTAATACAGTCCCCCACAAATGCTTAATCTATAAACTGAGGTCTGTAGGCATGGACCATATGGTTGTTTCTTGGATAGAAAACTGGCTACAGAGATACGTCCAAAGGGTGGTGGTAAATGACGTGTTCTCAGAATGATCTAGAGTGGTAAGTGGGGTACCCCAAGGCTCTGTCCTGTGACCAATTCTGTTTTATTTATTTATAAATCATATAGAGGATGTGATAAATAGCTCAATCTCAGTGTTTGCCGACGACACAAAAAAAGTAGGGCAATACATCACAGCAGGATGTAGAAACCTTACAAGAAGACCTCAATAAATGAATGGTGTGAGCAACTAGATGGCAAATGAGGTTAAACATTGAAAAATGTAAAGTAATGCACTTGGGGATTAAAAATATAAACACAGGTTAATTACTAGGGGGAGAAGCTCTGGGGGTCCTAGTAGATGACAGACTTGGCAATAGTATGCAATGTCAAGCTGCAGCAAACAAAGCCAGCAGAATATTAGCATGCATTTAAAAAAATTATTTACTCCCAGAGATAAAAAAAAACAATTCTGCCACTTTATAAAACTGGTTCGGCCACATCGGGAGTATTCTGTCCAGTTCTGATCACCAATTCTCAAAGGATGAGCTGGGCAGCAAAATTAATAAGGAGGCTGGAGGACCTCAAATACGAGGACCGACTTTAAGCACTAAATTTATTCTCCCTGATGAAGACGATTGAGAGGAGATATGATAGCGATATACAAATATCTCCATGGTAATCCCTGTGTAGGTAGGAAACTATTCAGTCTCTGGGAATGTAAGAGGACACAGGGCCACACAGTGAGATCGGAAGAGAAGCGGGAGGATGTCCCCATGTTGATGGGGACAAGGGCCTCATCCCCACAACCCTTGCCCGGTGGTTGTGGGGGTCTGCGGGCGGGGGACTTACCGGAATCTTGAAGACCCCTTTAACAAAGGGGACCTCCAGATCCCACCCCCCCAATGTGAATTGGTAATGGGGTACATTGTACCCCTACCATTTCACAAAGAAAGTGTAAAAAAAGACACCATTGGGAAAGTCCTTTTTATTAAAAAAAAAAAAGCATTCCAGCGATGAAATCCAGTGTCCCGCTGCGATCCCGATGTCCAGCGCTGTCCAGACGAAATGTCATTGGCTGAGCCTGAGCGGACCTGATGGGGAACTTTAGGACGGGCGGGTGTATTCATTTATTAGTAATAAATGAATACACCCGCCCCTTCTAAAGTTCCCCATCAGGTCCGCTCAGCCAATGACATAGGTGTAAGGCTGAGGACCTGATGCGGAACGCGAGAAGGGGCGAGTCTATTCATGTATTAAACTGTGGAGGAAGTTCCCCCATCAGGTCTGCCCCCTCGTATGTCAGACCCCGCCTACGTCATTGGATGAGCGGACCTGATGGGGAACTTCCTCTGCAGTATAATACATGAATAGACCCACCCCTTCTCACGTTCCACATCAGGTCCTCAGCCTAACACTACGTCATTGGCTGAGCGGACCTGATGGGGAACTTTATAAGGGGCGGGTCTATTCATTTCATACACTGCCAAGGAAGTTCCCCATCAGGTCCGCTCAGCCTTATAGCCGCGAGTGAGTTTTAAATGACTTTTCTCTTATCGTCCATGGACTGACACAGCTGGATACTGTGAACGTGTGGGTATATGTCCCTGCTCGCAGGAGAAGATCTAGGCAGAATATTAGATTGTTAAGCCTCGTACACACGGTCGGACTTCCATCGGACTTTTCCGTGGTTTTTTTGTCCGAACGGAGTTGGTTGGGAACACCCATAGCATACACACGCTCTGACTTTTCTGCAAACTTTCTTAAAACTTCTTACAACATCACGTGTTTTTTCTGCTCTTTTCTGATCTTTACTGCCACCCTTTGGTCAACTTCTGCTATTGTTGGTTGATTTTAACATTAGTTGTTTTGTCCATCGGACTAAAGTCTGATGGTTTTCTGTACACACGGTCGGACTTTGCTCCATCGGACTTTTGTTGGGCAAAAGTTTGTCCGTTTGCAGACCCAACTTTTGTCCGATGAAATACAAAACCAAACGAAAAAAATTTGTCCGATGGAGCGTACACACGGTCGGATTGTTGGTCCAACTTGCTCAAAATGACGTTTGTTGGGCAAAAGTCCGACCGTGTGTACGGGGCTTTAGAAACATACATTCTAGAACAAACCAGAGCTGTGAACAGCCCCGCCCAGGGGGGTGTTCCCTCTGGACATTACCCTCCCACCTGCAGCTAGCAGCCTCAGTTTTTTTCTGCCTAGCAGAAGAAGACGTGGCTCTCTCAGGAGCCAGTCTCCTGGAAGATTTTACTTTTAAATTTTATTCCTTTGGGAATTTTATTTTATTTTTGAGACCTTCAATCAACTGTCGGCTGGGCAACAGGTTGGGTACACTGGTATCCTCGTCCGACCATCGAGCGTGCTGATCCTCGCGTTGTGTGCGTGAGACTCAGTTCACGACATGCCCCATGACTCCAGGGGTGGCCGGGTTGCTCTTATGCTCCCGCGGTCCTCTCAAGATTGAACAGTACCTGACTGACTGACTGTGTATCTCTTGCGGTGGACCGGGCCGACAGCTACGCAGTACTGCCCTGTGATAGGGTCTGTCTGAAACAAGCCAGTGGGTCCCTGAAAGGGACGGGTAAGTAGTCTCTCCTACTGCAGGTGAGTACATGCTGGCTATGTTTCTTTATATGGGGGTTTCTCCCTGTCTCCCCCGTTATGCTGCTCTCTGCACCCTGTACTGGTGCTGTGGGGGTGCTTGGGGGGTCACTCTGGCCTGGCTGGGCGCTCATGTCTGTAGTGGGTTCTGGAGAGAGGGGCAGTTTTTCTGGTGTGTGAGGCCGCGGTTTAATGTTGCAACTCCTCCGTTGAAGAACTCTGCTTGTTTGGAGTGAAGTTTTGGTTGTTCCTTTACTACTGCTCCCACCCTTCTGATACTGCTTTGGGACGTCCCACACGTTTACAGTATCCAGCTGTGTCAGTCCATGGACGATAAGAGAAAATAGGATTTCTCTTGTCATCCATGGACTGACACAGCGTGTCTTATACACCTTTACACGTGGGTTATGTCCCTGCTTGCAGGAGAAGACCTAGGCAGAATGTGAGATGTTATACATACATTCTAAACAGCCAGAGCTGAACAGCCCCGCCCAGGGGGGCGGTCCCTCCGGGCATAACCCTCCCACTGCAGTCAGCAGACCTCAGTTTTTTTCTGCCTAGCAGAAGGAGAAGACGTGGCTCTCTCAGGAGCCAGTCTCCTGACCTATTTTTATTCTTTTGGGAATTTTTTTCCTATTTTTTTTTTTTTTTTTTGAGATCTTCTATCAACTGTCGGCTGGGCAACAGGTTGGGTACAGGATATCCTCGTAGTCTTCCCTGTCCGACCATCGAGCGTGCTGATCCTCGCCTTGTGTGCGTGAGACTCAGTTCACGACATGCCCCACGACTCCAGGGGTGGCCGGTGGGCTTCCAGCTCTGCGGTCCTCTCAAGATAGAACAGTCCGGCTGTATCTTTCGCGGTGGACCGGGCCGACAGCTACTCAGTACCGCACTGTGATAGTTCTGTCAGAAACACACCAGCGGGTCCCTCAGGGGACGGGTAAGTAGTCTCTCCTGGCTGCAGGTGAGTACATGCTGTGTGTTTCTTGTGTGGGGGGATTTCCCTGTCTCCCCCTGTGTTTTTAATGTCACTCTCTGTTCACTAGTGCTGGCGCTGTACTATGGGGGGTGCCTGGGGGCCATACTGTCCTGGGGGGGGGCTCATGCTGCTCTGCACTCGCTGGGGCTGTTTTGTTTTTGGAGGTGAGGGGCCTGGGGCGCCGTTCGGCGCCATGTTTTGTGTGTGTGCTGATTTTTACATCGGCGGCCATCTTGCCGGGGCCCGCCGGAGCACATTGCGGCGGCCATTTTCTTGTAGCCGCACGTCTTTCTGGCACTAGTTTGGCCTCTAGCGCCGCTGGAAACGGCGCGAATCTCCTCACACTCTCTCCTCTCAGCTCACTCACGCTGAGCAGCGCGGCGCAGTGAGACAGAGCGGCGGAACCGAGCGGTCCTGGTCAGGTTGGTGGGTTCCCTGGGCATTCCCCTACTTCAGTCTGCACGGCCTGTGGGTGGTCTGAGAGGGACATTATGGAGTCAGAGTCACCAGCTTCCCCTAACATGCCAGAGGCAGCAGCCAGTGCTCCAGCACCTGCGGTCCCTATGGACCAGTTGTCGGCAGTCCTGGAATCATTTCTGACCAGGATGGAAGCTGTGTGTGAGCACAAGGGAGCAAAAAAGCGCCCTCTCCCCACTTTATCTCCACAAGGGGAGTGCTCTGCTTCAGATATGGGCCTAGTTATTGCTGCTCAGGACCCTAGCTCTGAATATTTGGATGGTTTTGAACAGGACATTACTTGTGAGGAAGACTCCAGTTCTGAGTCAGTAAATGACAGGGCGCTTGTTAGTGAACTCATTGATGCTGTGAGGGACACTCTCAAGCTAAATGCTGCGACCGCAGAACCTCAGGCGGATACAGTCTCCTTTGGTTCTTTTAAGACCAAGCCTTCTAAAAAGGTTTTTCCATATGTACCTTTCTTTGACCAGCTCATTGACCAGGTCTGGGAAAAGCCGCAGAAGACTTTTATGGTCCCGCGGCGTTTGTCTATTAGATAACCCTTTGAAGACGCCCTGCTTAAAAAGTGGGCTTCTCCCCCGGTGGTCGACCCTCCAGTCGCCCGTTTAAACAAGGCCACCACTCTCCCGATGGAGGGGACTCCTGCGTTTAAGGACCCCACTGACAGGAGGTCAGAAGTGGTGAGTAGAGCCATGTTCGCCTTGTTGGGATCCGCCCTACGGCCCGTAGTAGCGGCGACCCTTGTGTCTCAGACACTCACGGAATGGGCAAAAATTTTGCACCAAACTGTGCAGGAGTATAACCTTCCTCCAGACACTATTGCTCTGGCCCACCAGATGGTGCAGGGTCTGATATATGTGTGCGACGCCACGTTGGACGCGGCCCCTTTAATATCCAGGGCCTCTGTCTCGGCGGTGGTATTGCGTCGTCTCATCTGGTTGAAATGCTGGTCTGCTGACCTAGCCTCTAAGAAGCTCCTGACGGATCTACCTTTTAAGGGTGGTAGACTTTTTGGTGCTGCTCTGGATGACATCATCAAGGATGTCACGGGAGGTAAAAGCACTCTCCTTCCTCAAACTATCAAGGTTAAGGAGGCCCGACGTAAACCGGGTCCTTCCTTTCCAGCAAAAAAGGGTTTTTTTCGTCCGTCAGAGTCCACGGGTAAGCCATCCCAGACTGACAACAGTGCGGCTGGCGGGCACAAGCGCCCCTGGGTGCGTAAGCCGAACAAGCCGGCTCCCAAGCCCGCCTCCGCGTGAAGTCTTGCCCCCGCCCGTCTCTGGGGTGGGGGGGCGACTTCGCAGGTTCACGGATCGGTGGACCTCCCGGATCTCCGACCGGTGGGTGTGCGAGGTGGTCACCTCAGGATACAGAATAGAGTTCCGCTCCTGGCCCCCAGACAGATTCTTTCCCTCAAATCTCCCTCTCCTTCCTGCCCGTCGGGCAGCCCTCTTGGGGGCTGTACAGGATTTGATCGGGTCCGGAGTAATTGTGCCGGTTCCGTCCCAGGAGAGGTTTCAGGGGTTCTACTCGAATCTGTTTGTTGTTCCAAAAAAGGACGGGGTTCGGCCGATCCTGGACCTCAAGGCCCTGAATGCCTTCGTGAAGGTGCAAAAATTCCGCATGGAATCCATTCGCACGGTGGTCGCTACACTCCGTCAAGGGGATTTTCTGGCATCCTTGGACATCAAGGACGCCTACTTGCATGTTCCGATCTGCGCAAGCCACCAGAAGTTTCTGCGCTTTGCGGTCGGCGAAGTCCACTATCAATTTGTGGCTCTTCCCTTCGGCCTGGCCTCGGCACCGAGGGTGTTCACCAAGGTGCTTGCTCCGGTCCTAGCTTTGCTGAGACAGCGAGGCATTGCTATCGTGGGCTATCTGGACGATTTCCTTCTAAGAGCAGACAGTGGCTCAGAATTGGAAGAAAGTGTGACTATCGTCCGTCAGACCCTCAGGGAGTTTGGGTGGCTCCTGAACGTTCAGAAGTCGGTTCTAGTCCCGACTCAGCGTCTGGAGTATCTAGGTCTGATTCTGGACTCCTTGGAAGCAAGAGTCTTCCTACCTCCAGACAAACTACTGACACTTCAGTCTGCAGTACGTGTGCTGACGTCCCGAAAATGGTCGTCAATCCGCTTTTGCATGAGAGTCCTGGGACTCATGGTGGCCTCCTTCGAGGCCGTTCCTTATGCCCAAGCGCACACCAGGGCCTTACAGAAAGAGATCTTGTCCACTTGGGACAAATCCCAGTTGTCCTTGGATCTTCAGATCCAGGTGAGTCACCTGGTCAGGGCGTCCCTGACGTGGTGGTTGAGGTCCCCGGCTCTTCGGTCCGGGAAGTCGTTCCTCCCCATCCAATGGACGGTGATCACGACGGACGCCAGCCTGACGGGCTGGGGGGGAGTCTGGGGAGTCCTGTCGGCCCAAGGGCTTTGGACTCCGGACGAAGCCCTCTTACCGATCAATGTGCTGGAGATACGGGCAATCAGACTGTGCCTCTCCTCATGGTCGGAGAAACTACAGGGTCACTCCATCAGGATACAATCGGACAACGCCACAGCAGTGGCGTATGTCAACCATCAGGGGGGGACTCGGAGCTCAGCTGCGGCTTCCGAGGTCGCCCGCATCCTGAGGTGGGCCGAAAGAAGCGTGCCGGTTCTGTCGGCCGTCTACATTCCGGGCGTAGACAATTGGCAGGCGGACTATCTAAGTCGCCAGACGCTGGACCAGGGGGAGTGGTCCTTGCACCCGGAGGTCTTTCAACTCCTTTGCAGACGGTGGGGCACGCCGGATGTGGACCTGATGGCTTCTCGACTCAATCGCAAGGTGTCGAGGTTTGTGGCCAGATCCAGGGATCCCTGGGCGGATGCCTCGGATGCGTTGGTGGCCCCATGGGGTCAGTATCGCCTGATATACGTTTATCCTCCGCTGCAGTTGCTCCCTCGCCTGCTCTGCAGGGTAGCGACCGAGGGAATTCCGGTGATCCTCATTGCTCCGGATTGGCCTCGGCGTCACTGGTACGCCGATCTGGTACGTCTCGTCGCAGACGTTCCCTGGCGGTTACCGATACGGGGGGACCTTCTGTCTCAAGGTCCTATATTTCATCCTGCTTTACAGTCTCTGGTTTTAACGGCATGGTTATTGAAAGCCAGGTGCTGAGAGACCGAGGTCTCTCGGATTCGGTCATTTCGACCATGTTAAGGGCACGGAAGTCTTCCTCCAGAAGGATCTATCACCGTACTTGGAGAGCTTACATCGCCATGTGCGAAGAGCTGGACTGGCGCCCACGAACGTATTCCGTTCCCAGAATCCTGCATTTTCTGCAGCGTGGCGTGACCCAAAAGCTCGCTTTGAGTACCATTAAGGGTCAGATTTCGGCCTTGGCCATCTTCTTTCAGCGACCGCTGGCGGGTCATCCCTTGGTTAGCACCTTTGTGCAGGGGGTTCGCCATGTGCTCCCCCCTGTCAAGCCTCCTCTCCCCCCGTGGGATCTGAATTTGGTGCTCTCGGTCCTCCAGGAACCTCCCTTTGAAAATATTAGAGATATTCCCCTCTTGACTTTGTCTCAGAAGGTGGCCTTCTTGGTGGCCATTACTTCCATTAGACGAGTGTCTGAATTGGCGGCCTTGTCCTGCAAGTCGCCCTTTTTGATCATCCATAAGGATAAGGCGGTGTTGCGTCCGCGACCTTCCTTTCTGCCAAAGGTGGTCTCTGCCTTCCACTTAAACGAGGACATTGTCCTCCCGTCCTTGTGTCCTCACCCATCGCATCCCAGAGAGTTTGCGCTACACACTTTGGATGTGGTACGAGCCTTGCGGGTGTACCTGTCTGCTACTGCTTCTATTCGGAAGTCTGACTCACTATTTGTGGCTGTCTCTGGGCCAAAACAGGGCCAAGCGGTTTCGTCTGCCACCATTTCTAGGTGGATCAGACAAACCGTCATTCAAGCTTATGCTCTCAAGGGGCGGGCGCCTCCCTTTCCGGTTACGGCACATTCCACCAGGGCAATTGGTGCTTCCTGGGCTTTCCGACATCAAGCGTCGGTTGCACAAGTGTGCAAGGCGGCGACCTGGTCGTCTGTTCATACCTTTTCTAAGTTTTATAAGGTTGATGTGGCTGCATCTTCGGATGCTTCCTTCGGCCGCAAGGTGTTGCAGGCCGCTGTTTGATGTTGCAACTCCCCCGTTGAGGAGCTCTGCCTTGTTTGGAGTGAAGTTTTTGGTTTTCCATTTATACTGCTCCCATCCCTCTTGACACTGCTTTGGGACATCCCACGTGTAAAGGTGTATAAGACACGCTGTGTCAGTCCATGGATGACAAGAGAAAATAGGATTTTTGTACTCACCGTAAAATCCGTTTCTCTGGCATCCATGGACTGACACAGCACCCACCCTTCCTTTTAAGTTTGTACTGCTTTGTTACGAACTGAGGTCTGCTGACTGCAGTGGGAGGGTTATGCCCGGAGGGACCGCCCCCCTGGGCGGGGCTGTTCAGCTCTGGCTGTTTAGAATGTATGTATAACATCTCACATTCTGCCTAGGTCTTCTCCTGCAAGCAGGGACATAACCCACGTGTAAAGGTGTATAAGACACGCTGTGTCAGTCCATGGATGCCAGAGAAACGGATTTTACGGTGAGTACAAAAAGCCTATTTTTTGTACTCACCGTAAAATCCATTTCTCGGACGTCCATGGACTGACACAGCACCCACCCTTACTTTTAAGGTTTGTACTGCTTTGTTACGAACTGAGGCTGCTAGCTGCAGGTGGGAGGGTAATGTCTGGAGGGACCGCCCCCCTGGGCGGGGCTGTTCAGCGCTGGTTTGTTCTAGAATGTATGTTTCTAACATTCTGCCTAGATCTTCTCCTGCGAGCAGGGACATATACCCACACGTTTACAGTATCCAGCTGTGTCAGTCCATGGACGTCAGAGAAATTGATTTTACGGTGAGTACAAAAATCCTATTTTTTTTCCTTCAGAAATTACACTTTGTGCAGGGACAGTTCTAATCACGGGAAACAAGCGCGACTTTACATGCATATTGCCGAATCCGAACATGCAGTCAATTGTTCGGGTCCGGGACCCAAAAACCCAAAAGTTCGGTACGGACCCGAACTTTACAGTTCGGGTCCGCTCAACCCTAGTTGGGAGCCAGTTTTTTTTTAACCACTTGCCTACTGGTTACTTTCACCCCCTTCCTGCCCAGGCCAGTTTTCAGCTTTCAGCGCTGTCACACTTTGAATGACAATTACAGTCATGCAACACTGTACCCATGACGTTTTTTTTATAATTTTTGCACACAAATAGTTTTCTTTTGGTGGTATTTAATCATCAATGTGGGTTTTATTTTTTGCTAAAAATAATTTTTCAGAATTTCTGCTATAAAATTTAGCAATTAAGTAATTTTTCTTATTCACTGATGGGCACTGCACTGATGGGATGGCATTAATGATGTTGCACTAACAGGTGGCCGCAATGGCTCAGGGTTTTCAAGGTGAGGCTGAGACAGCTCAGCCTGTACCCGCACCCAGGGACCTTGTAGGATGAGCTCAAGGAGCACGGAGCAGGAGGCCCAAGGCCACGCTGCCATCAAAAATGTTGAGGCCCCTTGCACAGCTTTAGGCCTGGGCCTCTTCCCCCCCAGTGTGACCACCAACATTCCCCAGGGCCAGCCATCCCACCGAATCTGCCCACTGGCCATCCCACCACATGAAATGAACACATTGAATTATTCATTAAATAATCCGTGTTCATACAATAATATTATATATATATATATATATATATATATATTGTGTGTTTAGTTTAACACAGGGTGAAATGGAATGGTCATAAATTACGGTCACATTATCTGGACATACACAGAGTGATTGGGGGATGTGTAACCGCTATGGGGAGACTGCAGACTTAGTCGCCCCCCTTCCCCCCACCCCACGTACACATTCCTTGACACTACTCTTTTGACACTACTTGTCGGTATCTCATGTCCTGCAAACAAATCCATCCTATATCCCGACATGAAAGGACACCTGCTTTATCTGCACAAACTTTCCTCACACCGCAGCTCAGCTCACCTCCCTCTCTGCAGCATCAGATTCAGCATAGGCTATGCTCCGGCCCTGGCTTCTGACAGCGAGGCACTGGAGATCGGGGTGGGGGGAAGGTGGGAGGATCGGAGTGCTAGAGGGCACAGAGCGAGCGTGCAAGAGATTGTAAGGATACTCAGATCTTCTAAATACATACACCGCCAGGCAGTGTATGTATTTAGATGTAATGCTGCTGCATACACCGGGAGTGTATGGACTGACATTCCCCAACTCCCGTTGTGCCCGACTGCCCCCTCACACTACAGATACTGGGCTGACAAACCTCCAGGCGCCAGGACAAAAATTCTACTCACCATTGCGACCTGGGGTTTGTCGACCCCCTGATCTAAGGATTGGTAAATTAAAATCTGATTGGGCAGCTGTTGGTTTTTCTTTCTCGTACATCACGGGACACAGAGCGACATAGTCATCACTAATGGGTTATATAGATACCGTCAGGTGCTGGCACTGGCAACT
Source organism: Rana muscosa (assembly GCA_029206835.1). NCBI lineage: Eukaryota > Metazoa > Chordata > Amphibia > Anura > Ranidae > Rana > Rana muscosa. The sequence continues at coordinate 145,790,485 of CM055128.1, forward strand.
TCCAAAACCGGAAGTACCCTCCCCTATATAAGCCCCTCCCATCCGGGAGCACCTCAGTTTTTTTGCCAGTGTCTAAGGTGTTGGCCAAGAAGAAACATGTGTTTTTCACTGAGCTTGCGTACAGGTTCTTTTGGGCCTCAGTAAGCTATTCCGGATCCGACCAAAAAAGCTTCATAGCTAAACGGTCGGTACCCGGGCCTTGCAGAGAAGAGCAAGGTTTTGCCTGTAATGCTTCTCTTAGGAGAGCTGGACCCTGGGATCCAGAGCTCTGGTCATACCCACGACCAAGATGTTTTCTGTGCAGGGTGCTATACAGGTCCAGGGGAGTGGAATCCTTGGGAACCCGGTCCCTGAAGGTTTGATTACAATGCCTGCCGTGATAGGTGAAGTTTGGGCTTTTGTGGACCAAACAAAGTCCTGCGGCGGGGAACAGGTAAGTGGGGGCCCCCAGGAACTTGGTTCTATTGGGGGACCCCCAAGCCTAATTTGTCTTTCTGTCTGTTACCTAATGGTATTCCCGCAAAATTCTGTGCATGCCTGTAACTACTAAAAAAATGTAATAATTTTTAATGGTGGTCAAGAAAAAAAAATATATATATATTTTTTTATATATATTTAAGATATTAGACTGCGGTACCTGTGTTTTGTCCACTAGAGGCCGCTGTAGAATGTTTTCTTGTCATGTGGACTAGTTTCTTCTCAGCAGAGCAAGTCCAGGCAGATGGTGAGTTCTCTTATGGGAAACTGCTTCCTCTGCCATTTTGCAATGCTCGTCCATCCCCCGGCCTGCCGCAAAGAGGGGCTCTGGCTCTTGTCCCTAGTCTCCATTTTTCAAAATTAGCGCCGAAGGCGCACGTGGCCGCGCGCGCGTGCACGCGCCTCTATATATAGAGGTGAGCCAGGAAAGGGGGCGGAGCCTGGGGGATGACGCTCTGTGTGCGCCGCAGCGCTTCTGCGCATGTGCGGGCGTCCCAGCATGTAAAAACCACAGTTTTGTGTGGTGAGCTGGCTATGAAGTACAGAGACAGAGCTGGCAACATTTAAAAAAAGGGCATACAGCAAGCGGTTGATACAGGCATCCCCTAGAAAGGCACATTAGTAGACACCAACTGTGATATAGCAGCAATTGTGCTAGACTATTCTCAGTAAAAGTGGTGTATTACGGCTGGAATACCTCAGCTTTAGGCTTAGGAATATGCCGTCCAGAAGCTCCGGAACTGAATCTTCCAGGAAGCGAAGGGGGTCTCATCGGGCTCGGAGGATCTTGGGCATACTTCTGCTGCACCAGTCTCCCCTGAAGTTCAGAGGTAAGTGACCGTAGAGACCCCGCAGGGGTACTTGGTACTGTGGCTGTCCTCAGTTCACCTGCTCCTGTGTATGTAACAGAGGAGGTTTTTTCCTCAGCTCTGGGAGGATTAGAGAGAGATTGTCAACATTTATCGCTGCCTCCCTGTCAGGGAAAGCACGCCCGATCTCCGTCTCCTCCTTCAGAGTGCCTGTTAGCAGAACAACAGTCCCATACAGGGATCGACCTGCCTGAAGGGGATCAGGATGAGGTTGATTCTGTTATAGAGGAATCAACAGTGGGGGAACCTTTTCTCAGCATCTCAAGCTGAAAGATTATGGGTTCAGTCTCTGACTAACATGGTCCGATCAGCATTTAAAAATGCACCTTGCGGAACCATCAACCACTACTGTATCCTCGTTGGGGTCGCTAGAAGCCCCCAGACTGTTTGTTCTTTTCCACTTCACCCTTTACTGAAAGGGCTCATTTACCAGGATTGGGAACGTCCTGAGAAAATATTTATTCCCCCAAGAGATTTCCGGTGGTCTATCCCATGGAGGATAAGTTCATCCAAAAAAAAAAAAAAATGGAAGGTCCCTACAGTGGACACAGCCATCTCTTGTATGTATAAATCACTGACATGTCCAGTGGATAATGTCCAAATGTTCAAGAACCCAATAGATAAAAGATTGGAGTCCTTATGAAAATCTGCTTGGTGATACAACCAGCAGTAGCAGCTATTGGGGTCTGCTAAGCAGTGAAGGATCAGTTGAAACAGGTCTTGAGGGACTTGACAGATCAGCAGGCTTTGCCCTAGCTGATCTACCTAGAGCTTTAGGCTTTGCGGTTGACGCCATAAAGGATTCAGTCCATCAGGCCTCCCGCCTTACGCTGTCTATAGTACATATGCGTAGGCTCTTATGGCTCAAAAACTGGTCTGCTGAAGCTCCCTGTAAAGAATGGCTGGTTAGCGTCCCATTTCATGGTGAACGCTTATTCAGGGAAAACCTGGACAAATATATCCAGAAAATTTCCAGCGGTAAAAATACGCTCTTGCCGGTTAAAAACAGAGTTAGAGGTCCCTCTTTAAGAGGCCTGCTTCTCCAGTCCCTGGGGCATCGGCTGTGTAACAGTTCCGACGGCCTCCTCGGTCAAATCCCGGGGGTAAAAAACAGGGACAGTAGCAGGGTAATGAGAAACCCTGGGTCAGGGGAGGTACAAAACCTCCCCCAAAGTTAAATTCATTGAAGCCCCCACTCAGTCGGGTGGGGGGAGGACTCCAGTTGTTCGCAAGAGACCTGGCGGGACACGATCAAGACAGATAGGTGCTCTCCGCAGTAGGTTTGGGATACAGTTTGGAGTTAAAAGACTCTCCTCCTTCCCATTTTTGAGGTCAAACGTGCCAAGGGATCCCCGGAAGAGAGAGTCCCTCCTGTTGGCACTAGAACAACTATTGCTCCAAGGAGTAATTATGGAGGTTCCCCTGGAAGAATGAGGGTTCGGGTTTTACTCAAACCTCTTTACAGTCCCGAAGCAAACGCGGACGGGAGGCCCATATTAATTCTAAAAGGGCTATACAAATTCCTGTATATCAGGACTTTCCGATGGAGTCGATCCGATCGGTGGCCACTGCCCTACAAGGGGAGGATTGGTTAGCCGCGATCGACATCAAAGATGCTTATTTGCACATTCCCATCTTTCCAGTCCACCAAAAATTTCTACGCTTTGCAGTAGAAGGGCGCCATTTTCAGTTCAGAGCCTTACCCTTCGGTTTGGCCACAGCACCACAAGTGTTTACAAAAATTCTGGCCCTTTATTGGCCAATCTAAGAACACAAGGTGTAATGATAATGGCATATCTGGATGACTTGTTGCTGATAGACCACTCAGTGAAAAAACTAGACGTGGTCGTTCACAAGACAATCAAGTATCTGGAATCTCACGGTTGGATTATCAACCGAGACAAGTCAGCCCTAAAAACCAGTCAAAAGTCTGGAATACTTGGGGCTAAGGTTGGATTCAGGCCAGAGAAAAATATTCTTGCCTCGAGGAAAGGTGTTGTCTTTGAAAGATTTGATCCACTTAGTGGGTACAAAAAAGACAGCCGTCCATACGCCTGTATATGAGGCTGCTGGGAAAAATGGTGGCATCATTCGAAGCAGTACCCTACGGTCAATTCCATTCAAGGAATTTGCAAGGGGCCATACTGTCAGCCTGGAACAAAAAAGTTCAGGCCCTAGACTTACAATGTCCTTGTCCCCTTCCGTTCGCAAGAGCCTCCGTTGGTGGTTGGTTCCCCAGAATCTGGAAAAAAGGAAATCCTTCAGTCCGATTTCTTGGAAGGTGGTCACTACAGATGCCAGCCTTATAGGCTGGGGAGCAGTACTGGAGCAATAGTCTCTCCAGGGCAGATGGTCGGATGCAGAAAAGGCCCTGCCCATCAATCTCTTAGAGATACGAGCAGCCCGGTATGCCCTAGTAGCATGGACATCCAAACTCCAAGGGTCCCCTGTCAGAATTCAATCAGACAATGCCACAGCAGTGGCATATATCAATCATCAGGGGGGCACCAGGAGTCGTGCAGCCCAGAGGGAAGTAAATTACATCCTGAAATGGGCAGAAAAATATGTCCCAGCCATATCTGCGGTATTCATTCCAGGAGTGGAGAATTGGAAGGCGGACTTTCTAAGTCGCCAGCAATTAGGCCCAGAGGAAGGGTCCCTTCACCCCGAGGTTTTCTGGACAATATGTCAGCGGTGGGGAACATCGGATGTAGATCTTCTAGCATCCAGATTCAACGCAAAGGGGGACAGGTTTGTCTCTCGGACAAGGGATCCCCTAGCTTGCGGCTCGGATGCCCTAGTGTTCCCTTGGGATCAGTTCAAGCTGATATATGCATTCACACCGCCACAATGGTTACCTCGATTACTCCGCAGAATCAGGGTAGAAAAGAAACCAGTGATTCCGGTGGCTCCAGCGTGGCCCCGAAGAGCGTGGTACGCGGAGATTGTAAAATTTCAGTGGGGAGTCCTTGGACTCTCCCACGTCGTCCGGACCTGCTTTCGCAAGGACCGATATACCACCCTTCCTTACCAGCCCTAGGTTTGACGGCCTGGCTATTGAAGCCCACATTCTAAAAAAGAGAGGGCTCTCTAATGCTGTGGTATCTACCATGATCAATGCCAGGAAGCCGGTATCCAGGCAGATCTACTATAGAATCTGGAAGGCGTACATCGCGTGGTGTGAGGCCAAGAAATGGCATCCACATAAGTACGTAATAGGTAGGATTCTGGACTTCCTACAGTGGGCTGTAGATAGGAAGCTTGCCTTGAGTACTATCAAGGGTCAGATTTCGGCCTTGTCAATATTTTTTCAAAGGCCCTTGGCTTCGCATTCACTAGTCAAAGCCTTTATACAAGGAGTGATGCGTATTAGTCCTCCGGTTAATATTCCCATATGTCCATGGGATCTAAACTTGGTTCTGTCGGTTCTACAGAAACAACCATTTGAACCATTACAGCATATTTCCTTGGTGCTTCTCACCAGGAAATTGATTTTTCTAGTAGCCATTTGTTCGGCTAAAAGAGTATCGGAATTAGCAGCTATGTCCTGTAGGGAGCCATATCTGGTTATCCATAAGGACAGAGTAGTGTTACGTCCTCATCCAGCCTTTCTTCCTAAGGTGGTATTGAGGTTTCATTTGAACCAAGATGTGGTTCTTCCTTCTTTTTTCCCCAAACCTACTTCGGTAGAGGAAAAGTTATTGCATTCTTTGGATGTAGTAAGAGCAGTTAAAGCTTATCTAAAAGCCACTGCTCAGATTCGCAGAACGGATACTTTGTTTATTCTGCCGGAAGGCCCCAGAAAGGGTCAGGCAGCGTCAAAATCTACTTTAGCCAAGTGGATTCGACAGGTCATTATGCAAGCTTATGGCTTGAGAAGGAGACCGCCTCCGTTCAAAGTTAGAGCGCACTCCACGAGAGCAGTTGGAACTTGATGGGCAGTGCATCACCAGGCCTCCCTGGCTCAAATCTGTAAGGCCGCAACATGGTCTTCAGTTCACACGTTTACTAGGTTCTACCAGGTGGACGTTAGAAGTCAGGAGGATGTCGCCTTTGGGCGCAGTGTGTTGCAGGCCGCAAAAGATCCTCATGTCTGATAGCGCTCAGCTTATATATGGTGTATCCCCCCCCTCATTTGGCATTGCTTTAGGACATCCCATTAGTAATGACTATGTCGCTCTGTGTCCCGTGATGTACGAGAAAGAAAATAGGATTTTTATAACAGCTTACCTGTAAAATCCTTTTCTTGGAGTACATCACGGGACACAGAGCTCCCGCCCCTCTTTGGGGACACTTATTGCTTTGCTACAAAACTGAGGTGCTCCCGGATGGGAGGGGCTTATATAGGGGAGGGTACTTCCGGTTTTGGAAGTTGCCAGTGCCAGCACCTGACGGTATCTATATAACCCATTAGTAATGACTATGTCGCTCTGTGTCCCGTGATGTACTCCAAGAAAAGGATTTTACAGGTAAGCTGTTATAAAAATCCTATTATTGGTTACTGCACTTAGCACATTAAGAAATGTTACTGCTTCAATAAGTAAATGTGGTAATTTAGTGTAGTTTTGCTTTTAAACAGCTGAAGAAACTGGATGAGGCCATAGATGATTGCACGAATGCCGTAAAACTGGATGACACGTATATCAAAGCATACTTGAGAAGAGCACAGTGGTAAGAATACAGAATGTACTGTTCTAAACACGTATATGCATCTTAGCTGACTATGTAATGTAACCCCTAGGCAGAACACCAATCACTCTTTCTTTGACAATAAGCTTCATTGTTAGTGGGATCCTCATTACTAACAGTTTTGTACATAAAGCAGATTAAAAAAAATCTGTATCTGCAATATAGTCCACTGTTCCTCCATAGCCTCACTCATACTTGGTATGGTAAAGCCGAAGGAAAAAAAAATTTCTTGCATAGACAGAACATTTTTTTTCGTGCTCCATGAGTCAGTCATGATAAAGTAGTGTTGGGACCAGCATAGCACAGCTTGGCTTCTGTGGTTTCCCACCTATCTTGGTGTTTTTTCCCCTTCATATAACTGGAAAACATGTTTGCAGCATAACCAGTGCGGAGACCAGCTGCTCAGTCTTCTGATGACCATTTTGGTGTGAATTGCAATGCAGCTTTGACATTTGTACCACAGTTGGAGCTGCTCAGCCTTTCCTAAAATAATACAGCTTGGACTTCTGTTGAGTAGTATTACACTGGCCGAACAGTTGAAAGAACAGTGGTAGCCACAGAACTACTTTTGATTTAAAATAAATACAGCTTTGGAGGTCTGCTTATGATTTTGAGCTAAGCCCTGCCATTGAAAATTCTAATTTAGCAGCATCTGCAGACTGTTGGAATTGGATCATTAAGCTGCGGGGGAGGGGGTCGGGCTGGATTTTCTTTAGGAGGGATCTGCAGCACAGTCGTGGGTCAAGCAGAAGTCCACATGTATAGTGTGAACTCGGGTTTTAGGAACTCCCTGGGTACACAGATCATTAGCGTGTTAGATCTCTTTCACACTGCAGCCGCGTTAGCACTAAAGTGGCGCTCATTTTAGCGGCGCTTTAGCGCTGTTTAAGCAGTGTTTTTCGGGCGCTAGTGGGGTGCTTTTAACCCAAAAGAAGGGGTTAAAAGCTCCCATGTTGCAGTGCTTCAAAAGTGCTGCTCATTCGTTCCAATGGGCAGAACGTTTTGGGAACGCTAAATACAGCGCTCCCAAACTGCCCCAAAGATGCTGCTTGCAGGACTTTTTGTAACCTCCTGCAAGCGCACCGCCCCAGTGTGAAAAGTCACACTTGAATGAATGGGAGGCGGTTTTCAGGTGATAAGCAGAGGCTATTTCCAGTGCTAAAGCGCCTGAAAACTGCCCCATTGTGAAAGGAGTCTAAAGGTAATTGTCATACCAAGTTCCTGCACTTTGCAGTATTTTGGCACTTATGTACCCAGTTTATGTTCCAGCAGAACAAGAGCACACAAGTGAGAAGTGACTTCTCTGCTCTTAGAAATTATAGAAAGTTTAGGATTACTGTTAGAGGATTAAATACTATAGTTCACACACACACACACATCTCTGGGTGCCTGCATGTGTTTTCTGATAGCTGAATTCTGAAAAAGACCAGCTCAAGCCTGTCCCTTCCCACCTTTCCTGTATCTTATCTTAGTTGGTTAATAGCATATTACTTGTTTTAATGTATATCCGAATAACTCCTCACCAAACAACCAGACCAGTCCCCTGAACTTGCTCCTCTTCTCTGGTCCATGACTGCCCCTCACCAGCATCATTGCAAACCATGCAGGACTAGTGGTAGTCGCTTGTCTTGCACTATTCGTGGTGATGTCTAGGGCCCTACCACATTCCATGGAGGTAAAGACTGAAGTGCCAGCTGACACAAGACCAGGCAAGTATTTCTCTTACATGCCCCTCTGGACTAAATGAGTAGTATATATTGTGTATGCTTTTTTTCCTGCCCGCTTAGGATTTGATCGTTAAAGAAATTCTACTATGCTGCTAAGATTGCGATAAACGTAATCTTTTGTTCTTGTATCTATTCCTGCCCAGTTATACAGACACAGAGCAGTATGAAGAAGCAGTCAGAGATTATGAGAAAGTTTATCAGACAGAAAGCACAAAAGGTAAGTAAGGCTTCATGTTCACGGGACGTTTTTACAACCTCTCCTGAACTATTTAACTTGACAGATGGTAACTCACATTTAAAACTTAAGTTTTGCCGCGTTTACAGGCCGCGTTTTGCCTCGTTTGCAGTTTTAGAAGCGTTTCAAAAAAAAAAATGTATTTTTCTCATAATAGCGAAAAACGCCTGTAAACAAAACTCGTCTAAAAGCGAGTTACCGTGTTTAGCGCTTGAAATGCCTCTAAACTCAGCTTCTGAACCCTTTTTTTGCGTTCCAAAAAAAGCCTCTAAACTCAACTGCCTAGAAATGACCCTGTGTATTTGTACTGATAAGATAACATAGAGGAGAGTTCAGGAGCAGTTGAAAAGAATGCCCAAATGCTCCTAAAGTATAGGTACAGGAGGATTCTGCAGTATGTACTTGCTGTGACCCAATGCATTTTGATAGTTTGTCATTTCTGCACCCAGAAGTGCTGAGCACATAGCAGGGTGAATATTTGAGCGTCCCTCTTTGGAGTTTGCATTTACCATCCCTTGGTTATCTAAAAAGAGAACAGTTACATTCGGAAATGTGACAACATTTCAAGATAGCGCTATTTGCGTAGAAAGTAATTTGCAAGCTGGCTTATTACTGTGCGTTTGTCTCCATGGGCATCACTACCCTAAGTACATACTTTTGAGTAGTTGGTGTTGTGGGCACTGGTCCAGTCTTTGTCGAACACATACCCCAGTGTTTATTGTGTGTGCTGTTATATCAAATGGGGGAAGGAATGGCAGATGGTGGGTCACTGTACCAAGAAGAGCCCTCACTGGGTTTTATCACATTTGTCAGCAAACAATAGTGTATGGGGAAACAATAGGGCTGTTATAACTCATTCTCTGCATGCTCTTTTCTGTCTAGAACACAAACATTTGCTTAAGAATGCACAGCTGGAGTTAAAGAAAAGCAAGAGGAAAGATTACTACAAGATACTAGGAGTGAGCAAGAATGCATCTGAAGATGAGATAAAGAAAGCCTACAGGAAAAGAGCGTTAATGCATCATCCAGGTTAATACAACATCAAATAGACCAATTCATGTCCACGAATAGATGCCGTTTCATAATATTGTATACACTGTAATGTTTGAGCTAGTATAAACTTCACTTTTTGTAAAGCGGTCGCTATTTTTTTAAATGAACAAAGCAATACTTTTTTAAGACCCCTTTCACACTGGGTCATTTTGCAGGCGCTAAAAATAGCGCCTGCAAACCGACCTGAAAGAGCCGTTGCTGTGTCTCCAGTGCGAAAGCCCCAAGGGCTTTCACACTGGAGCGGTGCGCTAGCAGGACAGTAAAAAAAGTCCTGCTAGCAGCATCTTTGGAGCGGTGAAGGAGCGGTGTGTGTATACCGCTCCTCCACCGCTCCTGCCCATTGAAATCGATGGGCACCGCAACTATACCACTGGAAAAGCGCCGCCCCTGCCCCAGTGTGAAAGGGGTCTAAGTGAACCATATTATATAGTTTAACCACTTGCTGACTGCCGCTTGCACTTATACGTCGACGGAATGGCACTCCTGGACAGAAGGACGTATATACGTCCCCTTTAAGGAAGCGGCATTGTGGACGCGCAAGCTCAGTGTTAGCCCGACCGTGGGTCCCGCGGACTCGATTGCCGTGGAGATACCCGCGGCCGTCTCACGGTGAGGGAGAACGGGGAGATGCTGATGTAAACAAAGCATCTCCCCGCTCTGCCTAGTAACAATGACACAAATCACCGCTTCCTGTAATCGGAAGCGGTGATCAGTGTATTGTCACACACAGCCCATCCCCCCTACAGTAAGAATCACTCCCTACGGCACACTTAACCCCTACAGCACCACCTAGTGGTTAACCACTTCACTGCCAGTGTCATTTTTCACAGTATTTCACAGCATTTCTATAGCACTGATCGCTGTAATAATGACAATGGTCCCAAAAATGTGTCAAAAGTGTCCGATGTGTCCGCCATAATGTCGCAGTCACGATAAAAATCGCTTATCGCCGGCAAAACAAAAATATTAATAAAAATGCCATAAAACTATCCCCTATTTTTTAGACGCTATAACTTTTGCGCAAACCGATCAAATGCTTATTGCGATTTCATTACTCTTTCGTCCATAGACCGACACAGCTTCTCTATTGACAAAGTGGGTATTATCCGTTAGTTAGGAGTGACTAGGCAGAAAACTTGTAAAAAGTGTTGCGTCACACCTTCTACAGTACCGCCCAGGGGGCGGACCCTCTGGGTATATCCCCTCAGTCTGCATCTCGCAGATGAGTTTTTTTCTGTCTAGCAAGGAGTAGGACATGGCTCCCTTCGGGCCCATTGGTCCGGGGGGAAAAGATATTTTTTTGCTACATTTTTTTTGTTTCCTGCGATCTTCGATCAATTGCCGACTGGGTGACAGGCTGGATCCTCGATCCGTGTCTCCCCAGTTTCGGCCATCGAGCGCGTTCCGACCCTAGCTACGCGCTGGGTTTTCCACGGCATGCCCGTCGCTCCCCGGGTGGCCGGTGAGCCTTCGCTCCAGGGCCTGCATCGGACCGCTCAGCTTCGGCTGACCTTACGGCCGAATCGCAGCAGCCTGGCCGGTGAGCTTACGCTCCAAGGCTTGCATCGGACCGCTCAGCTTCGGCTGACCTTACGGCCGAGTTGCAGCAGCTTGTCCAGTGAGCGTCGCGCTCCAGGGCATACATACCATCGTCCCCTTGGGTCCAATCACAGCATGCCTGGCCAACAGTCACCTTCCGTGCACGGACGATGATCTGTTTGGAATGTCTTCCAGCATGATACATGCAGGATAGGCAAGTAAACTCCCCTGCCTCGGCTGGGTGATTTGGCTGGACATTCCTGGAGAGACCAAGTAAGTGGTTGTGGCCCCTTTCTTCCCTCTCTCCCTGCCTTTCCCTCCTCCCTGGGCTTCTAGCTAAAGATTGCTGGGTGCTGGGGGTCACCTAAGGGGTTCCACTGGAGCGGGGCTGGCTGTAACTAACATTTAAAAGAAATGTCATTTCTGCTTACCTGTATGTGCTACCTCCTCCATGCTGTCGGTGGCCATTTTTCGGTGGTCCATGCCGGGTTCGGCCTCTAGTGACTGCCCAGCGGCCAGCTTCCTGTGGTTTCGGCGCCATTTTCTTGTAGTTCCACACCCACTGGCCTCTATCGACTGATCGGCAATGTTTGTAATGATCCACGCTGTATGTAATATATTGCCGTTCGGCGGCCATCTTTTCTCTTACCATCCATGGACTGACACTGTGTCTCTTTACACGTGGGTTATGTCCCTGCTTGCAGGAGAAGACCTAGGCAGATTGTGAAATGTTATACATACATTCTAAAAGCCAGAGCTGAACAGCCCCACCCAGGGGGCGGTCCCTCCGGACATAACCCTCCCACTACAGTCAGCAGACTTCAGTTTTTTTCTGCCTAGCAGAAGGAGAAGACGTGGCTCTCTCAGGAGCCAGTCTCCTGACCTATTTTTATTCCTTTTCTGGAATTCTTTTTTATTTTATTTTTGAGAATTTTCTATCGACTGTCGGCTGGGCAACAGGTTGGGTACAAGATATCCTCGTAGTCTTCCCTGTCCGACCATCGAGCGTGCTGATCCTCGCCTTGTGTGCGTGAGACTCAGTTCACGACAGGCCCCATGACTCCAGGGGTGGCCGGGTTTGCTTTTATGCTCCCACGGTCCTCTCAAGACTGAACAGTTCCTGACTGACTGTATCTTTTGCGGTGGACCGGGCCGACAGCTACTCAGTACTGCACTGTGATAGTCCTGTCAGAAACACACCAGTGGGTCCCTCAGGGGACGGGTAAGTAGTCTCTCCTGCCTGCAGGTGAGTACAAAAGGCTGTGTGTTTCTCTGTGGGGGATTTTCCCTGTCTCCCCCTGTATTTCATTGTCACTCTCTGTGACCATTGCTGGCGCTGTGCTGTGTGGGGTGCCTGGGGGTCACACTGTTCTTGGAGGGGCTAATGCTGGTCTGCAGATATGCTTGGGGCCTTTTTTTGTGTGTTTTGGGGCCTGAGCGCCAAGTGGCGCTGTGTGTGTGTGTGCTGTTTTTTTCACTTTTGCTGAGTCATGGCGGCCATCTTGCCGCGGATCGCCTCAGTGAAGTGCGGCGGCCATTTTCTTGTAGCCCGCGCGCTCTTCAGCACTAGTTTGGGCCTCTAGCGCTGCTGTAACAGCGCAAATCTCCTCGCAATCTCCTCACAGCTCACCAGCGCTGACACAGCGCGGTACAGACAGCGGAACTGAGCGGTCCCTGGTCCGGTTTGGTGAGTCCCCTGGGCGCCCCCTCCTCAGTCAGCACAGCCTGTGGGTGGACTTTTTATCTGAGGAGTCTCAGAGAGGGGCAATATGGAGTCTCTGTCACCAGCTTCCCCTAAATGTCAGTGGACAACAGGCAGCGCTTCAGCACCTGCGGTCCCTGGGGACCAATTGTGGCCAGTCCTGGAATCATTTCTGACCAGGATGGGAGCTGTGTGCAAGCGCAAGGGAGCAAAAAAGCGCCCTCTCCCCACTTTACTTCATGAGGGCAGTGCGCTGATTCAGATATTGGCCTAGCCACTACCGCTCAGGACCCTAGTTCTGAATGTATTGGATGGTTTTGAACAGGACATTCCTTATGAGGTAAACTCCAGTTCTGAGTCAGTAAATGACAGGGTGCTTGTTAGTGTACTCATGACTGCGGTGAGGGACACTCTCAAGCTAAAATGCTGCGGATGCAGAACCTCAGGCGGATACAGTCTCCTTTGGTTCTTTTAAGGCCAGGCCTTCTAACGAGGTTTTTCCATATGTACTTTCTTTGACCAGCTCATTGATAAGGTCTGGGAAAAGCCACAGAAGAATTTTTTTATGGCATTTGTCTATCAGATACCCCTTGAAGATGCCCTACTTAAAAAGTGGGCTTCTCCCCCAGGGTCGACCCTCCAGTCGCCCGGTTGAACAAGGCCATCACTCTCCCGATGGAGGGGACTCCTGCATTTGAGGACCCCACTGACAGGAGGTCAGAAGTGGTGAGCAGAGCCATGTTTGCCTTGTTGGGATCCGCCCTACGGCCTGTGGTAGCGGTGACCCTTGTGTCTTAAACACTTACAGGTTGGGCAAAAATGTTGCACCTAGCTGTACAGGAGCATAATCTTCCTCCAGACACAGTTGCTTTGGCCCACCAACTGGTTCAGGGCCTGGTTTATGTGTGCGACGCCACGTTGGACGCGGCCCCTTTAATATCCAGGGCCTCTGTCTCGGCGGTGGTATTGCGTCGTCTTATCTGGTTGAAGTGCTGGTCTGCTGACCTAGCCTTGGGAAGCTCCTGACGGATCTACCATTTAAAGGTGGTAGACCTTTCGGTGCTGCTCTGGATGACATCGTCATGGATGTCATGGGAGGTAAAAGCACTCTTCTTCCTTAGACTAGCAAGGGTGAGGAGGCCCGCCGCAAACAGGGGCCTTCCTTTCCAGCAAAACAGGGTTTTTTCGTCAGTCAGAGTCCACGGGTAGGCCCTCTCAGACTGACGGCAGTGCGGCTGGTGGGCACAAGTGCCCCTGGGTGCTTAAGCCGAACAAGCGGCTCCCAAGCCCGCCTCCGCGTGAAGTCTTGCCTCCGCCCAACTCTGGGGTGGGGGGACGACTTTGCAGGTCACGAATCGGTGGTCCTCCCGAATCTCCGACTGGTGGGTGTGCGAGGTGGTCACCTCAGGATACAGGATAGTATTCCGATCCTGGCCCCCAGACAGATTCTTTCCCTCAAATCTTCCTCTCCTTCCTACCTGTCGGGCAGCCCTCTTGGGGGCTGTACAGGATTTGATCAGGTCCGGAGTGATTGTGCCGGTTCCGTCACAGGAGAGTTTTCAGGGATTCTACTCTAATCTGTTTGTCGTCCCAAAAATAGGACGTGGTTCGACCTATCCTGGACCTCAAGGCCCTGAATGCCTTCGAGAAGGTGCAGAAATTCCACATGGAATCCATTCGCACGGTGATCGCTACACTCCACCAAAGGGATTTTCTTCTGGCGTCCTTGGACTTCAAGGACGCCTACTTGCATGTTCCGATCTGCGCAAGTCACCAGAAGTTTCTGCGCTTTGCGATCAGCGAAGTCCACTATCGATTGTGGCTCTTCCTTTCGGCCTAGCCTCGGCACCAAGGGTGTTCACCAAGGTGCTTGCTCCGGTTCTAGCCTTCTGTTACAGCAAGGTTTTGCTGTCGTGGGCTATCTGGACGATCTTCTGCTAAGAGCAGAAAGTGGATCAGACTTAGAGGAAAGGTGACTATCGTCAATTAGACCCTCAGGGACTCGGGTGGTTCCTGAACATTCAGGAGTCAGTCCTGGTCCCGACTCAGTGTCTGGAGTATCTAGTTCTGATTCTGGACTCCTTGGAGGCAAAGGTATCCTACCTCTGGAGAAGTTGCTGACACTTCAGTCTGCGGTGCGGGTGCTGACATCCCAAAAATGGTTGTCAATCCGTTTTTTGCATGAGAGTCCCGAGACTTGTGGTGGCCTCCTTTGCGGCCATTCCGTATGCCCAATCACACACCAGGGCATTGCAGAAGGAGATCTTGTCCACCTGGGACAAATCCCCGTTGTCCTTGGATCTTCAGATCCAGGTGATTCACCTGGTAAGGGCGCCCCTGACATGGTGGTTGAGATCCTCGGCTCTTCGGTCCGGAAAGTCGTTCCCCTCCCATCCAATGGACGGTACTCACGACGGACACCAGCCTGATGGGCTGGGGTGGAGTCTGGGGAGTCCTGTCGGCTCAGGCCTTGGACTCCGGACGAGCCCGTTTACCAATCACTGTTCTGGAAATACGGGCCATCGGACTGTGTCTCTCCTCAGGTCGGAGAGAGTACGGGGTCGCTCCATCAGAAGCCAGTCGGACACCGCCACGGCGGTGGTGTATGTAAACCATCAAGGGGGAACTCGGAGCTCAGCTGCGGCTTCCGAGGTAGTCCGTATCCTGAAGTGGGCCGGAAGAAACGTGCCGGCTCTGTAGGCCATTTTACATTCTGGGCATAGACAATGGGCAGGCGGACTATCTGAGTCGCCAATCGCCAGACACCGGACCAAGAAGAGTGGTCCTTGCATATTTCAACTCCTTTACCGACGGTGGGGCACGCCGGATGTGGATCTGATGGCCTCTCGACTCAATCGCAAGGGTCGAGGTTGTGGCCAGATCCAGGGATCCTTGGGCGATGCCTCGGATGCTTTGTGGCCCCATAGGGTCCTTTTCGCCAGATATAAACTCCGGCGATCCTAATTGTTCCGGATTGGCCTCAGCATCACTGGTACGCTGATCTGGTACGTCTCGTCGCAGACGTTCCCTGGCGGTTGCCGATGAGGGAGGACCTTCAGTCTCAAGGTCCTATGTTTCATCCGGCTTACAGTCTCTGGCTTTAACGGCAGGGCTGTTAAAAGCCAGGTGTTGGGGGACCGAGGTCTCTCGGACTCGGTCATTTTTGACCATGTTAAGGACACGGAAGTCTTCCTCCAGGCAGATCTATCACCGTGCCTGGAAAGCTTATATCGCCATGTGCGAAGCGCTGGACTGGCGTCCTCGGACGTATTCCGTCCCCAGAATCCTGCACCCTCTGCAGTGTGGAGTGACCCAAAAGCTTGCTTTGAGTACCATCAAGGATCAGATTTCGGCCTTGGCTGTCTTCTTTCAGCGGCCTCTAGCGGGTCATTTTCTTGGTTAGCACCTTGTGTTGGGTGTTCGCCATGTGCTCCCTCCTGTCAAGCCTCCTCTCCCACCGTGGGATCTGAATTTGGTGCTCTCGGTCCTCCAGGAACCTCCTTTTGGGAATATCCGGGATATTCCCCTCTTGTCTTGTCTCAGAAGGTGGCCTTTTTAGTGGCAATCACTTCTGTTTGACGAGTGTCTGAGTTGGCGGCTTTGTCCTGCAAGTCGCCATATTTAGTCATCCATAAGGATAAGCCGGTGTTGCATCCGCGACCTTCCTTTTTTGCCAAAGGTGGTGTCGACCTTTCACCTACATGAGGACATTGCCCTCCTGTCCTTGTGTCCTCACCCATCGCATCCCA
Source organism: Rana muscosa (assembly GCA_029206835.1). NCBI lineage: Eukaryota > Metazoa > Chordata > Amphibia > Anura > Ranidae > Rana > Rana muscosa. Next base: position 145,806,525 of record CM055128.1, read on the forward strand.
GAGAGGTTGCGCTGCACATATTGGAGGTGGTACGAGCCTTACGGGTGTACCTGTCTGCTACTGCTTCTATTCAGAAGTCCGACTCACTGTTTGTGACTGTCTCTGGTCCATAACAGGGCCAAGCGGTTTCGTCTGCCATCATTTTTAGGGGAATCGGACAAACCGTCATTCAAGCCTATGCTCTCAAAGGGCGGGCGCCTCCCTTTCCGGTTGCGGCGCATTCCACCAGGGCAACTGGTGCTTCCTGGGTTTCCCGACATCAAGCGTCGGTTGCACAAGTGTGCAAGGCGGCGACCTGGTCGTCTGTTCATGCCTTTTAAGTTTTATAAGGTTAATGTGGCTGCATCTTCGGATGTTTCCTTCGGCCACAGGGTGCTGCAGGCCGCTGTTTAAAGTTGCGACTCCTCCGTTGAGGAGCTCTGCCTTATTGGAGTGAAGTTTTGGTTTTTCCATTTATACTGCTCCCATCCCTCTTGACACTGCTTTGGGACATCCCACGTGTAAGGTGTAAAGAGACACCGTGTCAGTCCATGGATGGTAAGAGAAAATAGGATTTTTTGTACTCACCGTTAAATCCTTTTCTCTGACATCCATGGACTGACACGGCACCCACCCTTCCTTTTTAAGTTTGTACTGCTTTGTTACGAACTCAAGTCTGCTGACTGTAGTGGGAGGGTTATGTCCGGAGGGACCGCCCCCTGGGTGGGGCTGTTCAGCTCTGGCTTTTAGAATGTATGTATAACATTTCACATTCTGCCTAGGTCTTCTCCTGCAAGCAGGGACATAACCCACGTGTAAAGAGACACCGTGTCAGTCCATGGATGTCAGAGAAAAGGATTTTACGGTGAGTACAAAAAATCCTATTTTTGTGGTCTACGGCTGCTTTGGCCTCTATCTTCGGCTCGGCGGCCATTTTCTTAAAGCCCACATTATCTTCCATACAGACGTTTTGGCGGCCATTTCGCGAGGGTCTCCGGCCTCTAGGGGTGCATTACACTGGCGCAAAAAATTCACACAGGAAGCGCTGATAAAAGAAGCAGACTGACACAGCAGCGGTGGGACAGCATCACAGGTGCAGCACATGGCAGCATAGCGGTACCGGTCCAGGTTGGTGAGTCCTCTGGGTGACCCAGCATCTCTGCAGCGCAGGAGGGTGGCCTATTGATATCTTGCCTGGAGCCCTGTGCGTGTCAGCATGGCATCTGAGCCAGATGTCTGTCTTCTCCCCTGAAACACCAGATTTAGCAGCTGGTGCCCCTGAGGTGTCTATGGACACTATGTCAGCAATCCTAGAGGCGTTTGCTGCCAGGGTGGAAGGAGCACATGGGAATACAGGGGGTAGTAAACGCCCCCGTCCCCTGCAATCTTCTGGGGATATTTCTGAGACAGAACCAGGTCCAGCTACGGCTCATGGCCCAGATTCTGACGCATCAGAGACTGCAGACCGTGACCGATCGGACAGTGAGGATGACTCCAAGTCCAGGTCAGTACGCGAGACGGCTTTGGTATCTGACCTTATTACTGCAGTGCGGGATACGCTAAAGTTGGAAAATACTGCAGAAGCAGCAGAGACTCCAGTCCCCTTTTGGATTTCGTATAACCTGCCCGCACTGCTAAGGTGTAACGTTGTGTGTCTTATTTTGATAAGCTCTTATACAGGGAATGGGAGAACCCACTAAGGGTCTTTACAGCCCCAAAGAAGTTTGCGGTACGGTACCCCTTTGAGGAGAGTTTTCTGAAGAAATGGACCTCTCCCCCTATAGTGGACCCTCCGGTGTCCAGACTTAATAGAGGTACCACTATTCCAGTAGAAGGGGCTCCTGTTTTCAAGGACCCTGTGGATAAGAAGGCTGAAGCACTTGCTCGCTACCTATACTCAGTGGTAGGCTCGGCAGTACGCCCGGCACTGGCGGGGGCCCTAGTGTCTCAGACACTTACTGAATGGGCAAAACTTCTACTCCAGGGTTTAAAGGAGCGAGATGCTCCTCCTGATGAGATAACTTTGGCCGACCAGTTGGTCCAGGGCCTTAAGTTTGTCTGCGAGTCAGACATGGATACTATTCCCTTGCTGTCAAAAGCTTTGGTTTATGCAGTAGCAATACGCCGCCTGATCTGGCTAAAGGGCTGGTCTGCGGACCAGACTTCCAAGAAAGCCCTGTTGGATCTGCCTTTTAAGGGCGACAGACTTTTTGGGGCTTCTCTGGATGACATCATCAAGGATGCCACAGGAGGTAAAAGCACTTTGCTTCCCCAAACTAGCAAGGGTAAGGGGTCACGCCAAGGGCAAGTGCCCTCCTTTACTGCACGCAAGCGTTTTTTCATCCCCCTAGGGCAACAGGGAAAAGACCCCAGGTCGACAAGGCGCCTGCCCAAGGACAAAAGCGTCCTTGGTCCTGCAGACCCAACAAGCCTGCGGACAAATCTGTGTCCACATGAAGGTCCGCCACCACCCAGCTCTCGGGTGGGGGGACGTCTTCGCAAATTTGCGACTCAGTGGACAGCTCTAGTCTCCGAAAGGTGGGTTTGCAAAGTAATCTCCTCAGGCTACAAGATAGAATTTCTCTCTTGTCTACCGGACAGGTTCGTCACCTCCAATCTCCAGCTACTACCGACTCATCAGGAGGCCCTGTATGGGGCGGTCCAGGGTCTACTGGAACGCGGGGTAGTTATTCCAGTTCCAGAACAGGAACGGGGTCAGGGTTTTTACTCAAATCTGTTCATTGTACCGAAAAAGGAGGGGGGGGGTTCGTCCAATCTTGGATCTCAGAGCCCTCAATTGCTTTGTGAAGGTACAAAGATTTCGGATGGAGTCGGTTCGATCTGTAGTCACGGCTCTCCATCCGGGGGACTTTCTGGCCTCCTTGGACATCAAGGACTTATACCTGCATGTCCCCATATACTCCAGACACCAGAGGTTTCTGCGATTTGCTATCGGGAAGAACCACTACCAGTTTGTGGCCCTCCCGTTTGGCCTTGCCTCAGCACTCAGGACGTTCACCAAGGTGCTCGCTCCGATTCTGGCACTTCTAAGACAGCGGGGCATCGCTATCATGGGCTACTTGGACGACCTTCTTCTGAAGGCCCCTTCAAGCTCAGAATTAGAGGTAAGCTTGTCTATTACCTGTCAGACTCTTCGAGACTGTGGTTGGATACTAAACACACAAAAGTCGGTATTGGTGCCCACTCAACGCCTAGTGTACCTGGGGTTGATTCTGGATTCCTCAGAGGCAAAGGTATTCCTCCCTGTGGAAAAGTTGCGGACCCTCCGGGCTGCAGTACGACAGCTGACTTCCAGGAATTGGTCGTCGCTCCATTTTTGCATGCGAGTGTTAGGCCTCATGGTAGCCTCCTTCGAGGCGGTCCCATATGCTCAATACCACACTCGAGTGTTACAGAAGGAAGTTCTGTCCAGATAGAACAGATGTCCATCTCTGGATTATCAAATCTGAGTGAGCCACCTAGTCAGGAGATCCCTGGTATGGTGGCTGACAGCACCGGCTCTAATGGCCGGGAAGTAATTTCTTCCGGTTAACTGGATAGTGATCACGACGGACGCCAGCCTTACAGGTTGGGGGGGAGTTTGGGGTGTTCAGTCGGCGCAAGGTCACTGGACCCCAGAGGAAGCCCTCCTGCCGATCAATGTCCTGGAAATCCGGGCGATCAGGCTGTGCCTCTTCAAATGGTCTCAGAGGCTGCAAGGGCGTCCAGTCAGGATCCAGTCAGACAACGCCACAGCAGTGGCATATGTCAATCATCAAGGGGGAACAAGAAGCTCAGCTGCAGCATCGGAGGTCGCTCGCATCCTGAAGTGGGCAGAGAGGAGTGTACCGGCACTGTCGGTCGTGTACATTCCGGGTGTGGAAAACTGGCAGGCGGACTACCTGAGCCGCCAGATGCTGGACCAGGGAGAATGGTCCTTACACCCAGAGGTGTTCCAACTCCTCTGCCAAAGATGGGGCACACCAGACGTAGATCTTCTGGCTTCCCGACTCAATCGGAAGGTATTGAGGTTTGTGGCCCGGTCAAGAGACCCATGGGCAGACGCAACGGACGCGTTGGTGGCATTGTGGGGTCAGTATCGGCTAATCTATGCCTTCCCTCCCTTAAGGCTTCTTCCTCTTCTGCTCCGCAGAGTCGAGGCAGAGGGAATTCCAATGATCCTAATCGCTCCAGATTGGCCTCAGCGTCCTTGGTACGCCCATCTAGTACGTCTGGTAGCAGACGTCCCCTGGCGCCTACCACTAAGGAAAGGACCTGCTATCGCAAGGTCCCATACTCCATCCTGCTTTACGGTCACTGGCTTTAACGGCATGGCTATTGAGAGCTAGGTACTGAGGGACCGGGGCCTATCAGATTTAGTAATCTCTACTATGAGAAGTGCTCGGAAACCGTCCTCTAGGAAGGTTTATCACCGCACTTGGAAGGCCTACATCTCCATGTGTGAGAAAATGAAATGGCATCCGCGTACTTATTTTGGTTTCCAGAATCCTGCTGTTTTTACAGCATGGGGTGGACCAAAGGCTTGCCCTAAGTACGATTAAGGGACAGATATCTGCCCTGGCTGTCATTTTTCAGCGACCCCTGGCGACTCACTCTCTCGAGTACATTTGTGCAGGGGATTCGAGATGTGGCCCCTCCGGTCTGTCCCCCGCTACCTCCGTGGAACTTGAACCTGGTCCTCTTGGTGCTTCAGAAGGCACCGTTTGAGAATATTAGAGATATTCCCCTGTTGACACTTTCTCAGAAAGTGGTCTTTTTGGTGGCGGTTACGTCAGTTAGACGAGTCTCTGAGCTGGCAGCCTTGTCCTGCAAGGCTCCCTATTTGATTTTCCACAAGGATAAAGTGGTGCTGCGGCCGCAGCCTTCCTTTCTTCCGAAAATCGTTTCGGCTTTTCATCTCAACGAAGACATTGTACTTCCATCCTTGTGTCCTCATCCGTCGAATCCTAAGGAGTCGGCGTTGCATTCCTTGGACGTTGTCCGAGCTTTGAGAGTATACCTATCTGCTACTTCCCTGTTCCGGAAGTCAGACTCACTGTTTGTTTCGGTGGCTGGTCCCAAGAAGGGCCAAGCAGTCTCATCAGCCACCATCTCTAGGTGGATCCGACAGAGTAATCCAGGCTTACGCCTTAAAGGGTCAAGCGCCCCCCTTTCCGGTCACGGCGCATTCAACCAGGGCAATAGGTGCCTCTTGGGCTTTCCGACATCAAGCGTCTGTTCACACTTTCACAAAATTCTACAAGGTTGATGTAGGTGCATCTTTGGATGCCTCTTTCGGCCGCAAAGTTTTGCAGGTGGCTGTTTAAAGTTGCAACTCCTCCGTTGGAGGAGTGCTGTTTTGTGTTTGGGGTGAAGTTTATTTTTATGCTGTTACCACCCCTCGTTTTTTCTTTGACACTGCTTTGGGACGTCCCACTTCTTCAATAGAGAAGCTGTGTCGGTCCATGGACGAAAGAGTAAATAGGATTTTTTACTCACCGTAAAATCCTTTTCTCTGAGTCCATGGACCGACACAGCACCCACCCCTCCTTTTAAGTTTGTACTGCTTTTTGACGAACTGATCTGCGAGATGCAGACTGAGGGGATATACCCAGAGGGTCCGCCCCCTGGGCGGTACTGTAGAAGGTGTGATGCAACACTTTTTACAAGTTTTCTGCCTAGTCACTCCTAATTAACGGATAATACCCACTTTGTCAATAGAGAAGATGTGTCGTCGGTCCATGGACTCAGAAAAGGATTTTACGGTGAGTAAAAAATCCTTTTTTTTTTTTTTTTAGCTAAAATTATCGGCCTAAACTGAGGAAAAAAGGTTTTTTTATTTATTTTTTGGGATATTTATTATAGCAAAAAGTAAAACATTGCTTTTTTCAAAATTGTCGCTCTATTTTAGTTTATAGCGCAAAAAATTTAAACCGCAGAGGTAATCAAATACCGCCAAAAGAAAGCTCTATTTGTGGGAAAAAATACGTAAATTTTGTTTGGGAGCCACGTCGCACAACCGCGCAATTGTCAGTTAAAGCGACGCAGTGCCGAATCGCAAAAAGTGGCCCGGTCTTTGACCAGCAAAATGGTCCGGGACGTAAGTGGTTAAAGCACTGCAAATAATTTTATCTATGCAGATTGGATAGAAGGGGACAGGGGAGAATTTGATTCTGAAAACAGTCAAGAGCTGTCCATTTCCCATCAACCTCTTAAGTTCCTCAGCCTGAGATTTCCCATAAACCTCTATGGGTGTAACACTTTTTTTATACGAGCCGAACCATCTGGTTAAAGAATAGGGCCTGGTTGTACATAGCTTGGGATGTCTGAATAGGAGTGAATGTAATTAAATTTCGAACCTTACGCCTCAATATTGAAACAGATTTGGCAATGTCACCTTGTAATTAAGCTTTTTACTATTGCATATCCACACAGTGCCTTGTTAAAGAAAATCTGTGGTTCCTTCAGGTAGCATTAGATCTCACTTCAGGTGTAAAGCCATTTACTGCATTTAGAGCGACTCAAAGTGTGCGAAGTGACGGACTCTTGTAAGAAATCTTCCCTCCCATTGGTACTCGCCACCTCAGTGTTCCCCCTCTGCTCCTGTATTTTGTCAGCCTGTAGTCCTAACCGTGTATGTTTTGTCTTGAATGTTGTTCAGGGTTAATTTACTCCTCTCTGCCAGATGACAGTGTTCTGGTCTGATTTACAAACCAGTCCTGAGCGCTGTATCCTGGGGAGAGTTTATATGCTCCCTACCTGTAAGCAACAGGTATTTCCCAAAGACTCTGATGGGGCAGAGTGCAAGAGTGAGTATAGTGACAGATTGTGTTTGAAGTAAACACAAGCACACCTCAAAATGACAGAAAATATGCATTTATACCTTTTAGACCGGCACAGTGGTGCCACCACTGAAGTTCAGAAAGAAGAGGAGAAGAAGTTCAAAGAAGTGGGTGAAGCCTTTACAATCTTGTCAGATCCTAAAAAGAAGGCTCGCTACGACAGTGGGCAGGACTTGGACGAAGATGGAATGAACATGAGCGGTAAGTGCTTGCCGGGCATTGTGACTATATTTATGAGTTTATAGGTTTTCCACAAGTTAGAAGTAGGGCTGCAACTAATGAACATTTTCATAATCTATTAGTTGGCCAATTTCAAGTAATCAGGTAAAAACCTAAAAAGTGAGGTATTATGTGAAATTTATTTAAGAAAAGGTAAAATAACAGCCAAATGGCTACTCACAGAATGGAAGTGGAGTAAAAGCATAAATCGATTTCTCTCTATAAGTTGTCTGCGGAGGGCATGAGTCAATCCGTGCATCTGTAGTCTCCCAGTAATGGAATGCTGCCAAGATGTAGAAGTGCACTGTAGTGTTGCTGCAGCGATGGGGAGGTAGCAGAAAAGCGGTAGATGTAAAAGGAGCTGTCCCTCTGTACCGGTGTGGACATCAGTTCCCCACGGCGTGCGGTTCACGCTGGAGCGCAGTCAGCTTCGGCAACCGGACGTGACGTCAATAGCAGGCGATGACTGATCAGTTATTATGTGAAGTTTAACTACTTTTATTCTTAAATATCCATATGCAGTGGTAATTTTAACCAGCTATGTGGTTGGGAACAAAATATCTAATCTCTGAGAATAACAGAAGAGACTTATACTTTTCTGAAGATGAATCTGGTGCATATCATCAGATTCAGAGATTAACAGACCTAAAACTGTTTGTTTTTTGCAGATTTTTTTGAAGGATTGCAATATAACATTATGCATGACAGACTCCCTTGTCATACAAGCTACGTGCACCTGCTGTCACTGAGATCTTTAGTAGCAGCCGCATGCTTTTTGTTAAACAAACAAAAAACTAGATCTTTATAGTACAAATACCACATATAATTACTACTATAAGGGATTCATTTTTACTGTAAAACGGTGAAAGTAATGATCTGTCTGTATAACTTATATAGTATAAGTACAGTATACCCAGAAATAGGATAAAAGGAATATTTTAACCTAGGAGTCAGGGATATAAATCTTTTATATTAAAGTAGTACTAAAGACTGAGGCTTTGTTGCATTGATATAATCATTTTAAATATGATGTACAATACTGCTAAATTTTCACTTTAAAGCCGAGCTCCACCCTAAAGTGGAACCTCCGCTGTCCGGATTCCCCCCCCCCTCCGGTGCCACAATTGGCACCTTTCAGGGGGAGGGGGGTGCAGATACCTGTCTAAGACAGATATTTGTACCCACTTCTGGGAATCCACACTGTGAGTAGTGCGTCACTTCCCGGTCACTGTGCTGGGCTTTACAGCATTAAGCACTTAAAGTTATTGTAAACATTGGATTTTTTCTTTTAAACAACAAACATGTCATACTTTACCTGTTCTGTGTAATGGATTTGCACAGAGCAGCCCCGATTCTCCTCTTCCGGGGTCCCCTGCTGGCTTATCTGACTTCTGCTTTCAGTCTGCCTCATAGGAAGCCGCTTGCTATGGGGGTACTTGTGCGGGCTCGATCCCTAGCCACCCTGTGTGTCTGTTGACACACACACTGCATCTTGGCTCTGCCCCCTGCCCCCCCCCCCCCCCTGTGATTGACAGAAGCAGGTGCCAATGTCTCCCACTGCTGCATCTGAGTCCTGTGAGGAGCGAGAGAGAGCAGTGCTGCTGGGGGGGCTAGTGACAGAAGGTTTTTTACTTTAATGCATAGGATGCATTAAGGTAAAAAAGAAACCAAAAACTTCTGCCTTTAAAATCACTTTAACCACTTCCATACCGGTCCTATCCTGGCACTCCTCTCCTACATGTAAAAAGCATAATTTTTTTTTTCTAGAAAATTACTCAGAACCCCCAAACATTATATATCTTTTTGGGGGAAAATAGTTTCATGAATTAAAAAAAAAAAAAAACAGTAAAGTTAGACAAATTTTTTTTTTTTTTTGTATAATGTGAAAGATGATGTTACGCCGAGTAAATAGATACCCAACATTTCACGCTTTAAAATTGCACACACTCATGGAATGGAGCCAAACCTTGGTACTTAAAAATCTCCATAGGTGACGCTTTCATTTTTTTTTTTTAACAGGTTAGCAGTTTAGAGTTACAGAGGTGGTCTGTTGCTCGCGCTCTAACGCACGCGGCAATACCTTGCATGTGTGGTTTAAACGGTGTTTACATATGTGGGCGGTACTTGTGTGTGCGTCCGCTTCTGAGCGCGAGCTATCGGGGACAGGGGTGGGTTTTTTTTATACATTTTCTTTTACGTTTGTTTATTTTTTTATCACTTTTTTTCCTATTACAAGGAATGGTTTGTGACAGGTCCTCTTTATGGAGAGATGTGGGGTCAATAAGACGCCACATCTCTCCCCCAGGCTGGAAAGCATGAGATCGAAAAAAAAATCAAAAAAAATCACGATCTCATGCTTGCTAGCCGCGATCGCAGCTTTGTTTACGACCGTGGCCCAGACATGACATGGATCACCCATGGTGACCAGAAAAATATAGAAAAGCAGACAGGACAAGGATAGAGAAGGGAGTCCTAAAAAGGTTTTGCACTTTCAGATACATTTTCTGACAGCCAGATTGTGTGTGGTTAAGTTTGGTGTCAAATGTCTGAATATACAGTATAACAGTACTACTCCATTCTATAGGTAGATTTATTTTACATTCACACCCACGATTAAGGCCGGTGCAAATTGTGGCAGTGAACGAGGCCTGCTCATAGCTGCAGCAGGAATCACATTTCTGCCACTATAATCCGCCATGGCCCGTATAGCCAGTGTGAATGTAGCCTAATAATGCATTTGTATTGCTGATGCTGGCCATTTCCAGAGGACTAATATTATCAAATATAACTGCTATTTAGTAATCAATATGGTAGGGAAATATGTAATGAGAAAATGCTTTGATCGCCTTTTTCTATTTTTATATGTCTAGTCAGTGCATTTTATTTTCTCAACTTACATCCCAGCTTTATGGAGACCCTTAATAAACACAGGTTTTCCAAATGCTGCAACCTGTTTATGTAGAGTGTTTTTACTGCAGAAGTTTTTTGTCAGCTGATATTCATTTTTATTCCCGTGCAGATTTCGATGCCAACAATATCTTCAAGGCATTCTTTAGTGGTCCAGGAGGCTTCAGCTTTGAAGGTGAGTTTTCAGGAGCAGAATGTATGACATAATAGAACTTTTATTTTGGCTTTCTTCTTAATCAAAAATTACTTTCATATTAACCTTGGCTGCACACTTTCTTCTTGCATTCATGGTACAGTAATTAATTCATTTTGATGGATGTTACGTCAACCTTTCCTTAACTTGGGAGTTCAGAAGATTAGACTACACATTTTGGACATTCGTTCTGCAGAGGAGTGTACACCTTAAAGTGTATTTGGACCCTCCTATTAAAAATGTATACCCTAATCGTATAGTAAAGAGACAGGACTTGTAGTCATATACCATAGGTTATATGCAGGTAACCTTTAGGTGATTGGACAGACCCTGACTAATACCTTTGCTAGTGCACACTCATTTAACCCCAATGTTCCACAAGAATTCAGGTTTTTGCTAGTGTCCTTATCTCAAGGACCTCTTCTCCTTTAGAGACTTTGTTGCTTTTTAAAACATTTTTCTTCAGACACTTCCAAGTTCTGACTGCTTATTGCCTTGTGCTATCTAGAAGGTTTGAAATTGGTACCCCTTAGTGTGTGCCTTGTGGGCTGTGTGGCCTGGCCTGTAATGTTCATAGGATCCTGTGTTAGGCACTCACCTTGGCACATTGTTGTAACATATAGTTAGCTGGAGGGTGCTATACAGGTCCAGGGCCATAGTCCAACTCTATGGTTCCCAGATCCTGACCAACCCTTCAGGGGTATGCCCACCATGACAGGCAAAGCCTGGACCCCTAAGCAACCTGGTGACATGGACAAGTTCAGACAGGAATTACCTGTACTTTGGACCGTTTGTGGCTATAAACGACCCACAGTGCTTGGAGACCTCCTGACTTTAGCAATGGCAGGTCACGAGGAAGTTGGAACAAAGGGGCTGAATAACACACCCTCTGCTGATGGCCTACAGGAAACTCGCTTAGGGGTGATAGCCTTGTCCCAGAGCAGTGTCCTTTTATGACACTGCTCTCCCCCTATGATTCTAGCTCCCTTTTTAGGCGAACATAATGTGGCCTATCTGAAAAAAACTGATCTTTTTTTCAGCTGATTTTTCTGAATTCTTCACAAACTTTCTTCACTCTTAGAACCTACATTTTCCAAAGGTTTAAAACACTACACTGCCTCTCTTCACTTGACTTTCTTTAGGAATCAGAGATATGGAATTTCCTAACATGTTTGAGGATGAATGGGTGGTGAATATAACATCTGTGTGCCCTTAGAACATCTAAGGGCACACAGATGTTATAGTGGCAGAGGATCTTTCAATCCCTTCATTTTATAAGACACAAGCAATGGCTTCTCAGCAGTTGCTCTCCGTTGTTGACTCACTGCTTCTCATGGTAAAAATTAGTCTTTGATCCTGACTCTCCACACCCCAAACAAGCTTCTATGGGCACAGAGAGGCTGACAAAATGAAAAAATAAATTTCCCATCTACACGCAAAACACATTTTGTGACAATAATGAATGATCTTGATGCCAGCAATGCTCTATAGTGAACAGAAGGAAGTTGCAACAGCACCTTCCAAAAGAGAATGCTTTCTGTATGTAGCATAGGCTACAGCACTAAATTAAAGGTTAACCATCTGCCACACGGAGGTGACATCAGGATCATTAATTGGAGCCAAGCTGGCCCAAAGTATATATTGTATTGTCTTTTGTAGTGTTGTAATTAAATATCTGATTGTACAAATGTTGTTTAAATCTGCCAACCACTAAGAAAAGCAAAGATCCTACTGGTTGGATACATATTGAATGATTTGTTTAGAAAGCCCCTCATATTATGTACTAATAATAAAAGAAAAGTATGTGGTGTTTTTTTTTTTTTGTTTTCCCCCTCCTCCATCATACTTACCTGTGTGGATGCAGCATTGGTCCGATGCTGCATCTGTCCCCGGTGCCTCTACACTGAGAACCGAGCAATCGAACACTCCCCGAGCAGAGAGCTGCTGACTGTCAATCAGCAGCTCTCCGCTCTGCTCCTCTATGCTCTCTAGAGAGCTGGGGAGCATCCGTCTCAGCCTATTAGTCCAGGCACCTGGCGGATCCAGACTCCCATTGTCTGGATGACGCGGCGCCCGGACTGATTTCTGTGACTTCAGCAGAGAGCGGACTTCAGTCCACTCTCTGCTGAAAACGGGTCACAGGAGTGTAAAACGAATTGCACTCCTGTAATCCATAGGAGAATCCCAGCCAAATGAGCTTAGGCTGGACTAATCCTTTAGGCTGGGTTCACACTATTGTGAATCGGGTGCATGTTTCCCTCATCCAGTTCGCAATAACAGGAGATTTTGACCGGCTCTCTATGGAGCCGGTTCACATATCTCCGCTGCGGCTGTGGTGCGAATTTTGCACAGGGGTCCTGTGCATCTTTCGGTCTGTTTCAAGTCTGAATTCAGCCCAAAAATTTGGGCTGAAATCGGTCCTGAAACGGTGAACTGGGGTGCACCGGACCCCAGCTGTGAGCCGCATGCATAGATAGTGTGAACCCAGCCTTAAAAGTAAATGTACAATTCTGTTGTAACGTGTATGACTATCATACAATGGAAAAGGCCTGAAATTCCTAATGAGCGACATTCTGCCAGAATATTCCACAACTTGTTTGCAGTACATTAACGAGCCTCCCCCCCAACAGTAGTCGGCAATAGAATGTCCTCCATCCATTTATGCTTCGCTTTAAATTTGATATTTCTGAGAAGCACAAAGTTAATTGAAAAATATGGCACCATTTAGTAAGCATTTCAAGCTACGCAGCTCTTTAGAGTGACTGTCATTTTAGGGTACTTTCCAGTGATGGCTCAAGCGTTTGAGCCACGGTAAGCCATAAATTATAAGTTAAAAATAAGTAGTCCTGTTTCAAGCCAAACTATTTTTGGGGGCCCCCAAGACTTAAAACTTGAGGAGGATTTATTGGAAATAAGTTAGCCTTACTGGGAAATTTCTAGGACACTTCCATAGCACTCTTTATGATTGCCTTGATCTTTAATGAACACAGAGGAGTTTTAGCGGGGTAGAGCTTGTTCATATTAGGTAGACAGGGTCATCTCTCAGGTAAAAGGGTCATTCATAGGGTTTTCCTGCAGTATGAACAGTAAAGGACATTTTAAGAATTTTGCATAGAAGGATCAGCTGATCTTTCCAAGCCTGTATTATACTTAAATTTAGGTTAAATATACATGGGAATAGAGCTAGCCAAACTGTGCTTAAAGTGGTGTTCTGGCCGAAATTACACTTTTTAAATAAAAATACCTCTAATACACAAGCTTAATGTATTCTAGTAAAGTTAGTCTGTAAACTGAGGTCCGTTTTGTTAGGTTATTACAGCATTTTGAAAGTTTATAAACTAGAAATAGACCGTGGCCATCTTAAGCGTGGGCATCTGAAGCCAGACTGTATTTCTTCCTGGATTTCATGATTGCAGATCTCACACATGCTCAGTGCTGCACAAGCTGTGTAATAGATTTCAGGTCAGGTTTCCATGGCAACGGCAGTGTCAGAGAAAGTTGACACTTTTCTATGCAAACCTCTCCTCCCCCCTGCAGGAAACCGTAAATATACTGTATGTTCAAGAAATATACTGTATTTATCGGCGTATAACACGCACCCCAAGTTTAGGAGGGAATTTTAGGAAAAAAACTTTTAGGAGGGAAGTTTAAGGAAAAAAAACTTGCATTTAAATGCAGCCTTATCAGTGTCATTTGCAGCCTTGTCACAGTGCAGCCTTGCCCCCCCAGTGTCCATTGCAGCCTTGCCCCCCCAGTGTCCATTGCAGCCTTGCCCCCCCAGTGTCCATTGCAGCCTTGCCCCCCCAGTGTCCATTGCAGCCTTGCCCCCCCAGTGTCCATTGCAGCCTTGCCCAAATTTAATTTTGGCGCCGCCGAGACAGGGCGGAGCGGGGCAAACGCCGCAGGGAACGCAGGGACTGGGCGGAGCCGAGATGCACCTAGCCGAGTGTACTCGGCTCTGCTCACAGTCACGCCGAGTCCCGCCCTATGATGGACATAACACGGGTCCAATGGCAGGACTGGGCGCGACTGTGAGCGGAGCCGAGAAAAGCCAAGTACACTCGGCTATGTGTATCTCGGCGGTGATCGCTCCGCTCACAGTCAGTGGAGATCGACGGGAATAGGTGGGTATCAGCGTATAACACGCACCCACGATTTTCCCCTGATTTTAAGGGGATAAATACGGTATATACACACACGCACACACACAGCGGCTACTTTTTTCTGTAAGCTTTTCATTTAAAAAAATACTAATCTCAGCAACAAAATTCATTTATGCATCTAGATTGCATCGCCCCAGCACATCGAATCGCATGGCCCACAGCACATTGCATCACCCCCAGCACGCACGTCCAATCACATCACTCACAGCACATTGCATCACCCCCAGCACATTGAATTGCATGGCCCACAGCACATTGCATCACCCCCAGCACATCGAATCGCATCACCCCCAGCACATCGGATCGCATGGCCCACAGCACATTGCATCACCCCCAGCACATCGAATCGCATCACTCACAGCACATTGCATCACCCCTAGCACATCGCATTGCCCCCCGCCAAATTGCATCGCACCAGCACATCCCCCCCCCCCCACCAAATTGCATCGCCCCAGCACATTGCATTGCCCCCGCCAAATCGCATCTCTCCCACCAAATTGCATCACAACGCACCAGCACATCGCCCCGCCACCAAATCACATTGCCCCAGCACAGTGCATCGCCCCCCCCCCCCCCGCCAAAGTGCATCACATTGCTCCATCTCATCGCCCCACCACCAAATCGCATCGCACCAGCACATCGCATTGCCCTCCCGCCAAATTGCATTGCACCAGCACATCGCATCGTCCCGCCACCAAATCGCATCGCCCCAGCACATTGCATCGCTCCCCGCCAAATTGCATCACATCGCCCCAGCACATCGCATTGCCCCCCGCCTAATTGCATCGCACCAGCACATCGCCCCGCCACCAAATCGCATCGCCCCGCCACCAATTCGCATTGCCCCAGCACATCGCATTGCCGCCCCGCTAAATTGCATTGCATCGCACCAGCACATCGCATCGCCCCCCCCACCAAATCGCATCCCCCCAGCACATCGCCGCCCCGCCAAATTGCATTGCCCCCCGCCAAATCGCATCGTTCCCCGTAAATTGCATCCCAGCCCATCTCCAGCAAATTGCCAACATCACATGTCCCCCAGCACAGCACATTGCCACCATTACATGTCCCCCAGCACAGCACATTGCTATCCTCCGCCGATGATCTCGCTGCTAGGGACGCTAGGTGAATACTGGCAACAATAGCCTGGTTGCCCTCATTTAAAATGGCGCCGGCGTCATTTCCGGTTTTTGAAATAACGCGATTCTACAGCCCAGGGACGGCTATGCCTTCTGGGATTGATGACAAACACCTCCCAGGAGGCATAGCAGTCCGTGGATGACGCGCTGAGGCTGCCGCGGGCGCGGCTGGAACAACAAATAGGTAAATATATAACAGTGAGTTTTTTCCCCAAATTTTTTTGATATGCCAAATCTATTTAAGGGGACAGAACTACAGGGGATGCAGCTAAGTTGTCAGAGGGTGGAACTCCACTTTAAAATTGTTTCCGGTTTAGTTTTCCTAAACAAAGCTCTATTCACAAAATGTATGTTTTTGAAAAGCTCTCCTGTTTGACAATTAGTTGCCCAGCCATTGTTGGAGTTGTGAGGGATAAGCATTATGCGTATATTTATACTGTACATCGATGTAATGTGCAGCTGCTTCAGTTCAGAGATTCCCTTCTCTTGTCACCATTATATAGACAGTGAGCATTCTGTGTTCTCCCTGCATTGCTGCTCTTGCAGCTCTTGTCTATGAAAGGAGCTTCATACAGGGACAGCTGGTGACAAGCAGAGCAGTTTAAGGATTCATTACATTGTTCTATACACTGTACCAAGACTGCTTTACACAAGAAAATTCTTTCTGTCATGAATAGTTTGTGCATGGTGTGACTTCTCAGAGCTGCAGGAGTAGCTTTCCAGAATAAAGAGAACATTTAAAGTGTATGTAAACCCTAACAATTGGCTTCTAAAATTAGCTCCCTGTTGGTCTATTAAATACACCTTTTGCGTTTTTGTTAGAGCTGTTAAGTGCATAAAATCACCTGTTGATCATGTCAGAAAATGTGAGCAGTCTTGTGCTCGTTTTCCTGTGTTATCTCAGAGAGCTTTTTGACCCCCCCTCCTCTGGTTCTTATTTTGGGGACTACTGATGGAAGAGTAGGTGAGTTTGAGTGTTTTGGCAAAAGAACACTGGGCAGGGCTGATGCCACTTATTCCACAAAAAATGCTGTGTTGTCAAACAGCTGATTGCATTTCTGTTGGATCAATCTGTGTTTGCTTTTGTTCATTAAAGGATAAGTTCTCATTTGTACAAAAAATAATAAATGCACATCTTTTTTTACAGCTAAAAAAATTAGCATTTATAATATATATTTTTTTGTATTAGAAGCCTGTAAAGTATTGCACCAGCGCTGATGCCATGCAGTTCTCCTGCACTTTGTCAGTGTATCTGCTTATCCGTACATCCCGTATGGGTAAGCCGATACTCGCTGACAGGAAGACTCAATGAACTACCACAGCGCCGTGTTAGTTCATTAAGAACTACACTCCGACAGCTGATAAGACTGTTGGGACTTGTAGTAAATTCTTACACAGAGCTCTGCGAACGACGCAGCCGTGTGTGTGGGGGGGGGGGCAGTGACTGCAGCACTGGGAACATGTTACATGTTCCACCCTACTGGGCACTTTTACCCCCTTCCTGCCCAGGCCAATTTTCAGCTTTCGTTGTCGCACCATGAATGACAATAGCGTGGTCATGCAACACTATTCTGTGTACACTTCTATTTCTGTAAAAAAAAAACTTTCTTTTGGTGGTATTAAATCACCACTGGGTTTGTTTTTTTTTTGCAAAAAAAAAATGAAAAAGATCAAAAATTTGGGGGGGAAAAGTTTCTCTATCATATATCATGGGACACAGGCTAATATTTATTAACTACTGGGTTATACGCCATCTCTAGGTGAATGGACACTGGTAGACAGAGTCTTAGATAGGAAGTTCGCTTCTCCTCCCATACCGGAAGTACTTCAGTTTTTTTAACAGTGTCTGCAAGGTAAATGGGCACGTTTGTTTAAGCTCTCTAGAGCTCCAGGTCTTTAGTCCCAAAACGGTTCTTAAATGTATCAAGGGATTGACCGATTGGATCCATTTGAAAAAAAGCTTATATGCTTAAAAAAATGGTACCCGAGCCTTGCAAAAAAGATGCAAGACCCTGCAAGGTTTTGCCTGTAACGTGACCTTCGGGCACTGGACCCTTAATGGATATTCTGCGCACGAGGGTGCGTCATTGCGCATCTTGGTTCGCTATGGGGAACGTGCGTTCGTCAGAGTCCACGAGTATTTGCGGCTGTGGCGCACGCGGCTTCGCTGCAAACATTGTGCGCACTCGGAGCCTTGCATGCGCCGTAGCCTGATCTTAGTGCACAAAGATTTGCGTCGTGCAAATACAGCTGCGCATGTTCACCAGGACCACGCATGTGCATGCGCACGTATGCGCAGTGTCCCACCCAGCCTTCTTATTTAAACAGGATGGCTGACATGCAGTGCTTTCAGGAGACTGCTGTGGGACACGGAGCAGGCTCTGCAGTTAATTTCTCCTTACCCGGGTCACATGAGTCACCAGGTGTTGAGTGGCAGGCTAAGGTACTTAGCAGGATTGTTGTTGCATAGGGGCTTGGTGAGCCCTATTAAAGGTTTTCCGTTCTGGGGTGTGTAAATACTAAACCCAGGTACTCCCTTTTTGTGGTTTGCAATGCCTTCAAAAAAGAGGAGCGGCACTAACACTACAGGGAAGGGCACATCCATGTGGTCAGTAGCTCCTGAGGAGCCTAGTCGAAACCCTAGTGTTTGTATCCCCTGAAAGACCAGAGGCTTCCAGGCAACCTGAGCCGCTGCGCCTGTCTGGTATTGTGCCTATGGTCAACGCTACTGCTTTAGCCTTTATCACCACGGATGATCTGTACTCCGCTCTAGCCAGGTTAGAGGACAGGTTTGCTGGCATGATCGCCACCATCTCGCAGGGTGGCAAGAAGCGTGACAGATCCCCCTCCCCTGAGCTTCCTGTCATGGAGAAGAAATGGGTTGATGATGGGAAAGGGCTAAATGCCAAGGATTCTGTGGAGGGCCTGGCAGATGAGTCTGCTTCTGAGCAATCTGGGCCAGAAGATGGTCCAGTTTGTATCTGCCTCTCAGTCGCAGAGGCTTTTGATCCAGACTTACCAAGATGGTTTGTTCTGCCTTTAAGTTACCGCCTGCAGAGGTTTCTGAGCTCCCTTGGTCTTCTTTGGGGTCCCTGAGGCCTCCTCAGGTCACACAGGCTTTCCCCTTGCAACCACTGTTGGAATAGGTGGTGTATGCTGATTGGGAACATCCTGACAGGATTTTTGTTCCTAAGGGGTTTTCCCTTTTTTATATTCCATGGAGGAAAATTTAGTTAAATGGAGCATGCCAGCTGTAGACGTGGCAGTCTCTTCCTTAAACAACAACTTAACTTGTCCGGTCGATAACACTCAGGACTTGAAGGACCCTGTTGACAAGAAACTGGAGTCGCTACTAAAGGCTTCCTTTTCTTTGGCCAGTTCAGCTATTCAGCCAGCTGTTGCAGCAATTGGAGTCTGCCAGTCCTTAAATTATCAGGTCAGATGGCCTGACAGGCCTAACCAAGAGGATGATCCTGCTGAAAGCAGAGCAGATATGCCTTGAGCGCTGTGTTTTGCTGTTGATGCCTTTAACCACTTCCCGCCCGGCCTGTAGCAGAATGATGGCCGGGCGGTGGTTTCGTTATCCTGACTGGGCGTCATATGACTTCCAGCAGGATAACAGCCACCGCGTGCCCGTGGGGGCGTGCATCGCGGCTAACGGTGGTGCGGTGTGTCAGTCTGACACACCGATCTCGGTAAAGAGCCTCCGGCGGAGGCTCTTTACCACGTGATCAGCCGTGTCCAATCACGGCTGATCACAATGTAAACACTAAAAGCCGCTGATCGGCTTTTCCTCACTCGCGTCAGACGCGATTTAGAGGAGAGCCGATTGGCTGCTCTCCTGACGGGGGGGGGGGGGGTTTATGTGCTGATAGTTTATTAGCGCAGCCCTTCCTCGGATCACCGCACAGTACCACCAGCATGCCGCCCAGGACCACCAGGGATGGGCATCCACACTGAACCACCAGGGAATGCCAATCTGTGCCAAGGCAGCTGCCAACCAGTGCCCACTCAAAATCCCTGCCAGTGCCACCAGGGATACATATCAGTGCTGCATATCAGTGCCCATCAGTGCATGTATCAATGCCCATCAGTGCCGCCTATCAATGCCACCCATAAGTACTCACCAGTGCAGCCTTTCAGTGCTGCATATCAGTGCCACCCAACAGTGCCGCATATCAGTGCCCGTCAGTGCCGCCTTATCAGTGCCCATCGGTGAAGGAGAAAACTTACTTATTTACAAAATGTTTTATTTTATTTTTTATTTTCTGTTGTTTTTTTTTGTTTTTTATTTGTATAGCAAAAAATAAAAACCCCAGAGGCGATCAAATACCACCAAAAGAAAGCTCTATTTGTGGGAACAAAATTATAAAAATTCTGTTTGGGTGCAGTGTAGCATGACCGCGCAATTGTCATTTAAACAGCGACAGCGCAGAAAGTTGAAAATTGGCTTGGGCAGGAAGGGGCGTAAGTGCATGGTATTGAAGTGGTTAAAGTATTCAATAAAGCAGGTTTCTCGTTTTTGGCTTTCCTGTCTGTACACATGCACAGACTTTTGTGACTTAAGAACTGGCCAGCCGAGCTTCCTTGTAAGAAGTTATTGGCAGGGTTCCCCTTTCATGGAGAACGTTTGGTGATTTGGACAAATATATCCCAAAAATTTCTGGAGGGAAGTGCTCTCTACTTCCTGTGAAGAGAAGGACCAGTCGTCCATTTAAAACCTCAAGGACCGCTTCCTCGGGTGTCTTTGCGCCAAGTTCTGCCGCCAACAAGGTGCTAGAGTCAGGGGCAAGCCGCAGGGCCAGAACTCTTCTAAACCCGGAACCAAGCCCTCATTTTGAGGGGATGCCCCTACTCCATCAGGTGGGGGAAGGCTGCTGCACTTTGCGGACATTTGGAGAACAGTGGTTCATGATGAGTGGGTCACCTCAACAGTATCCCGCAGGTACAAGCTGGAATTGCAGGGGGGTTTCCCCTCAGAAGTTTTTTAAGATCTAGCGTTCCCTTGGATCCTCCAAAGTGAAATGTATTGTTTCAGGCACTAGATCATTTAGTGCATCAGGGAGTGATTATACAGGTTCCTGTATCCGAAAGGGGCACAGGGTTTTATTCAAACCTGTTCACGGTTCAAAAACCAAACCGGACACAAGGCCCATTTTGGATCCAAGATCTCTGAACCAGCATCTATTCAGTCCTTTCGGGTGGAGGCTGTCCGCTCAGTAGTAGCCTCGCTCCAGATGGGAGACTTCTTAGCCTTTATCGATATCAAGGACGCGTATTTACACGTACCTATCTTTCAACCTCATCGGGTTTCTTGCGATTTGCAGTATTGGAACCTCATTTCTAGTTTGTGGCTCTGCCCCTTGGGCTTGCCACAGCACCCCAGGTGTTCACAAAGGTCCTAGCACCAGTACTAGGTCTTTTTAAGGGCTCCGGGAATTTTGGTGCTCGGATACCTGGATGACCACGACCTCCTGCTCAGAGATCACTCCCTACAGGCTCTAGAACAGAGCATAGCCTGCACAGTGCACCGAAAAGTCGGCCTTGAAACCAGCTCAAAGTCTGAAGTATTTCTATCTGATCATAGATACGGTCCAGGCAAGGGTATTTTTGCCACCCATAAGGATCTGTGACCTGAAGGATCAGGTGCGTCGGATAAGGGGCACCAGGCAATCCTCCATTCGGCTCTGTATGTGTCTTCTGGGAAGGATGGTGTCCTCCTTCGAGGCAGTCCCCTACGCCCAGTTCTATTCCAGGCCTATACAACAGGACATCTTGTTGGCTTGGAACAGGGGAGGGCAAGCCCTGGATTACCTTATGTCCTTATCTCCTCGGGCGCGCTTAAGCCTAAGCTGGTGGTTGCAGGATCAGAACCTGCAAAAGGGAAGAGCCATCCTCCCAGTGTCTTGGAGAGTACTGACCACGGACGCCAGTCTCTCGGGCTTGGGAGTGACCCTAGAGGCGCTCACAGCTCAGGGGAGATGGTCAAGGGCAGAACAGAGCCTGCCCATCAACATCCTGGGGTTGCAGGCAGTACGTCTTGCCCTAAGGTCCTGGACGGTGGAGCTTTAGGACTTACCCTATCAGGGTTCAGTCCAACAATGCCACTGCAGTGGCCAATATAAACCACCAGGGCGGTACCAGGAGTCGTTCAGCTCAGAAAGAGGTGAACCACATAGTAGCCTGGGCAGAGGGACATGTGTTGGTTCTATATTCAGGGGGTAGAGAACTGGAAGGCAGATTATCTCAGCCGCCAGCAGATCTGCCTTGGGGAATGGTCCCTACACCCGACAGTTCCAGGAAATTGGCCAGCGTTGGGGGTGGCCAGATGTCAATCTATTGGCATCCAGGTTCAACAACCAGCTACATCAGTTTGTGTCCCGAACAAGGGATCCCCTGGCATTCGGAGCAGATGCTCTGGTAGTTCCATGGAGCCACTACTCCCTGGTTTATGCTTTCCCCCCGATCCCTCTCCTTCCACATTTGTTGCGCAGGATTGGGAGAGGGGGATCCATTCATTCTGGTGGCACCAGCCTGGCCCAGAAGGCCCTGGTTCCCGGAGATTGTGAGACTGACAATAGACTGGCCATGGATGCTTCCGCGCCACCCCGATCTACAGTCTCAAGGTCCTATATTTCACCCCAATTTACAGTCTCTAAATTTGACAGCATGGCTGTTGAAGCCAGGGGGCTGAAGAATCTTTGCATCTCGGGGACCGGTGGTGTCTACCCTAGTGAATGCTAGGAAAGCGGTCACTAGGAAGATCTATCGTAAGGTCTGGAAGACTTATATTGCTTGGTGTGAAGCCAGAAAACAGCATCCTCGGAAATACGTGATTGGGAGAATTCTCTTTTCTACAGTCGGCTGTGGAAATCAAAATCAAGAAGAAAGACGGCGCCACCAGTGCAATTTTAATTTGAAATGTAAGTGGATAATGCACCTATAGTCAAATTATGTGCATCCAGCATACAAGTCCTGTCTGGTATTGTGCCTATGGTCAACGCTAGTCCTGACTGGCCCATGGTGTGGCAATCATCCGCACTAGATGTCAGCTGTGTGTGATGATGATGTCCCTCAGTCCTCTGTATCTCCATCTGCTGAAGAACCAGGAAGTCTGGGTATGCTGGATGCACATAATTTGAAATGTAAGTGGATAATGCACCAATTGTCAAATTAAAATTGCACTGTTCGTTACCTGGTGGCGCCTTCTTTCTTCTTGTTTTTGCATATTGGAGCCTGCTCTCATCTTCCCCTTGGAGGCTGGCCCTGGAACATGGACTTTGGAAAAACGAGTCCTATAGATTAAAATAATACAATTTTCCTTTCCCCCTTTTCATTCCTCCTATCCCAAGTGTGTGTTGCACACTCTCAAATATCATAAAAGGACTTTTGTCAAACGGACTTGCTTATCACTTATACTGATTACAGGGCCACTACCCCTATTGTTTTGTGAAAATCAAAATGGCTTTGAGTACAATCAGAAGTCAGATTTTGGCCCTGTCGGTAGTCTTCCAAAGGCCTTTATTTAGCCTCCCATTCGCTGGTCCGAACCTTTATGCAGGGGGCAACTATTTTGCTTCCCCCCATTAAGTCACTTGTGTCCTTGGGACTTAAATTTGGTGCTGTCTGTGTTACAGAAACAACCATTTGAGCCTATTAAGGAAATTCCATTAGTCTTGCTGTCACACAAGCTAGCCTTCCTGATGGCCATTACCTCAGCTAGAAGGGTGTCGGAATTGGCAAGCCCTTTCATGTAAGGAACCATACCTAATTTTTTCACCACGACAAGGTGGCGTTGCGTCCTATTCCATCCCTCTTGCCAAAGGTGTTGTCGGCCTTTCATTTAAATCAGGACATTGTTTTGACTTCTTTTTTTCTCTCGGCCTCGTTCGGCAGAAGAGACGACTTCTGGATAGTCAGTTTATTTGTCTAGATCTGCGGAGATCCAAGGATCAGACTCCTGTTTCCTTTTACCAGAAGGATCCAAGAAGAGGCAGGCAGCTTCCATTGCCAATTGGGTTCACCAGTTGATCATTAAGGCCTATGGTCTGAAACGTAAGGCTCCTGAGCTCGCCACTTTAGGGTGAGAGCTCAGTTTACCAGGGGTATCGGAATCTCCTGGGCTTTTTTTGCGATCTGTGGCTCAGATTTGTAAGGCTGCTACCTGGTCTTCAGTGCATACAATAACAAGATTTTATTGGGTAGATGTTGGAGCAGCCAAAGATTCAGCTTTTGGCCCTAGTGTACTATACGCTGCCATTTAAAGTCTGATGGTTATATTTGTTTGCCAGGGTGTCTCTCTCCCCTCAAGGCTATTGCTCTGAAATGTCCCGGTAGGTAATGAATATTAGCCTAAATCTGTCCCGTGATGTATGATAAAGAAAATAGGATTTATTCGTCATACTTACCTGTAAAATCTTTTTCTTTGAATACATCACGGGACACAGAGGTCCCTCCCCTCTTTTGAGGATTCAGTGCTTGCTACAAAACTGAAGTACTTCCTGTATGGAAGGGGTTATATAGGGGCGGACTTCCTGGCTAAGACTTTGTTTACCAGTGTCCATTCACCTAGAAATGGCGTGTAACCCAGTAGGTAATCAATATTAGCTTAACTCTGTGTCCCGTGATGTATTCAAAGAAAAGTATTTTACAGGTAAGTATGACAAAAAAAAACAAATTGACTCTTTCGTTCATGGACCCACACAGCTTCTCTATTGACATAGTGGGTATTATCCGTTAATTAGGAGTGACTAGGCAGAAAACTTGTAAAAAGTGTTGCATCATACCTTCTACAGTACCGCCCAGGGGGCGGACCCTCTGGTATATCCCCTCACTCTGCATCTCGCAGATCAGTTTTTTTCTGTCTAGCAAGGAGTAGGACATGGCTCCCTTCAGGCCCATTGGTCCGAGGGAAAAATATATTTCCTCAGATTTTTTGCATTGTCATGTGCATTGCCTGCACCCACGGCTCTGGATCTTGTGAATGAGTCACCAGTCACATCTGAGCGGTAACTCTCTCCATGTGCGAGGAGCTAGACTGGCGTCCACGGACGTACTCTGTCCCCAGAATCCTGCGGTTCTTGTAGCATGGTGTAGCCCAAAGGCTGGCTTTGAGCACTATTAAGGGTCAAATTTTGGCCTTGGCCGTTTTCTTTCAACGACCCCTAGCAGGTCATTCTTTAGTTAGCACTTTTGTGCAGGGGGTTCGCCATGTGATTCCCCCTGCCAAGCCCCCGCTCCCTCCTTGGGATCTGAACTTGGTGCTCTCGGTTCTTCAAGAACCTCCTTTTGAAAATATCAGAGATATTCCTCTTTTAACCTTGTCTCAGAAGGTGGCTTTCTTAGTGGCCATCACTTCTGTTACACGGGTGTCTGAGTTGGCGGCTCTGTCATGCAAGTCGCCTTACCTGGTCCTCCATAAGGATAAGGCGGTGTTGCGCCCGCGATCATCTTTCCTTCCAAAGGTGGTTCCGGCTTTTCATCTTAATGAGGACATTGTCCTTCCATCCTTGTGCCCTCATCCATCGCATCCTAGAGAGGTTGCGCTTCACAATTTGGATGTGGTACGAGCCTTACGGGTGTACCTGTCTGCTACTGCTTCCATTCAGAAGTCTGACTCACTGTTTGTGTCCGTCTCGGGTCCAAAACAGGGCCAAGCGGTTTCGTCTGCCACCATTTCTAGGTGGATCAAACAGACCGTTATTCAAGCCTATGCCATTAAGGGGCGGGCGCCTCCCTTTCCGGTTACAGCGCATTCCACTAGGGCAATTGGTGCTTCCTGGGCTTTCCGACATCAAGCGTCGGTTGCACAAGTGTGCAAGGCGGCGACCTGGTCGTCCATTCATACCTTTTCTAAGTTCTATAAGGTTGATGTGGCTGCATCTTCGTATGCTTCCTTCGGCCGCAAAGTGTTGCAGGCCGCTGTTTAATGTTGCAACTCCTCCGTTGAGGAGCTCTGCTTGTTTGGAGTGAAGTTTTGGTTGTTCCTTTACTACTGCTCCCACCCTTCTGATACTGCTTTGGGACGTCCCACACGTTTACAGTATCCAGCTGTGTCAGTCCATGGACGATGAGAGAAAATAGGATTTTTGTACTCACCGTAAAATCCGTTTCTCTGATGTCCATGGACTGAAAAAGCACCCACCCTTCCTTTTAAGGTTTGTACTGCTTTGTTACGAACTGAGGCTGCTGGCTGCAGGTGGGAGGGTAATGTCCGGAGGGACCGCCCACCCTGGGCGGGGCTGTTCAGCTCTGGTTTGTTCTAGAATGTATGTTTCTCAACATCTAACATTCTGCCTAGATCTTCTCCTGCAAGCAGGGACATATACCCACACGTTTACAGTATCCAGCTGTGTCAGTCCACGGACGTCTGAGAAATGGATTTTACGGTGAGTACAAAAATCCTATTTTTGCTACATTTTTTGTTTCCTGCGATCTTCAATCAACTTCCGACTGGGTGACAGGCTGGATCCTTGTAGTCTCCCCAGTTTCGGCCATCGAGCGTGTGCCGACCCTAGCTACGCGCTGGGTTTTCCACGACATGCCCATCACTCCACGGGTGGCCGGTAAGCCTACGCTTCAGGGCCTGCATCGGACCGCTCGGCTTCGGCTGACCTTGCGACCGAGTCGCAGCAGCCTGTCCGGTGAGCGTCGCACTCCAGGGCATACATATGATCGTCCCTTAGGGTCCAATCACAGCATTCCTGTCCAACAGTCACCTTCCGTGCGCGGACGATCTGTTTGGAATGTCTTCCAGCATGATAAATGCAGGATAGGTAAATAAACTACCCTGCCTCGGCTGGGTGATTTGGCTGGACGTTCCTGGAGAGACCAAGTAAGTGGTTGTGGCCCCTTTCTTCCCTCTCTCCCTGCCTTTCCCTCCTCCCTGGGCTTCTAGCTAAGGTTGCTGGGTGCTGGGGGTCACCTAAGGGGTTCCACTGGAGCGGGGCTGGCTGTAACTAACATTTAAAAGAGAATGTGCTTCCCCCTCCATGCTGTCGGTGGCCATTTTGCGGTGGTCCATGCCTGTTTCGGCCTCTAGTGACTACCCGGCGGCCTTTTTCCTGTAGTTTTGCGCCTATAGTTATATATCGCCACTCTGCGCCATTTTCTTGTAGTTCACACCCGCTTGGCCTTTATCGACTGATCGGTGGACATATTACTTATTATTCACGCTGTATGTATATACCGCCGTTCGGCGGCCATCTTTTTGTGGTCTACGGCTGCTTTTGGCCTCTATTTTCGGCCCGGCGGCCATTTTCTTAGAGCCCACATTATCTTCCATACAGCCGTTTGGCGGCCATTTTGCAAGAGTCTCCGGCCTCTAGGGTGCATTACACTGGCGCAAAAAATTCACACAGGAAGCGCCGATAAAAGAAGCAGACTGACACAGCAGCGGTGGGATAGCATCACAAGCGCAGCACACGGCAGCATAGCGGTACCGATCCAAGGGTTTTGAGTCCTCTGGGCGACCCAGCATCTCTGCAGCACAGGAGGGTGGCCCATTGATATCTTGCCTGGAGCCCTGTGGGTGTCAGCGCGGCATCTGAGCCAGATGTTTTTTTCCCCTGAAACACCAGATTTAGCTAGCGGTGCCCCTGAGGTGTCTATGGGAGCTATGTCGGCAATCCTAGAGGCTTTTGCTGCCAGGGTGGAAGCAGCACACGGGAATACAGGGGGTAGTAAACGCCCCCGTCCCCTGCAATCTTCTGGGGATAATTCTGATGCAGAACAAGGTCCAGCTACGGCTCATGGCCCAGATTCTGACGCATCAGAGACTGCAGACCGTGACCGATCAGACAGTGAGGATGACTCCAAGTCCAGGTCAGTACGCGAGAAGGCTTTGGTATCTGAACTTATTATTGCAGGGCGGGATACGCTAAAATTGAAAAATACTCCAGAAGCAGCAGAGACTCCGGTCCCCTTTGGGTTTCGTAAACCTGCCCGCACTGCTAGGGTGTTTCCTTGTGTGTCTTATTTTGATAAGCTCTTATACAAGGAATGGGAGAACCCACTAAGGGTCTTTACAGCCCCAAAGAAGTTTGCGGTACGGTACCCCTTTGAGGAGAGTTTTCTGAAGAAATGGACCTCTCCCCCTATAGTGGACCCTCCGGTGTCCAGACTTAATAGAGGTACCACTATTCCAGTAGAAGGGGCTCCTGTTTTCAAGGACCCTGGGGATAAGAAGGCTGAAGCACTCGCTCGCTACCTATACTCAGTGGTAGGCTCGGCAGTACGCCCGGCATTGGCGGGGGCCCTAGTGTCTCAGACACTTACTGAATGGGCAAAATTGCTACTCCAGGGGTTAAAGGAGCGAGATGCTCCTCCTGATGAGATTACTTTGGCCGACCAGATGGTCCAGGGCCTTAAGTTTGTCTGCAAGTCAGACATGGATACTATTTCCCTGCTGTCAAAAGCTTTGGTTTATGCAGTAGCAATACGCCGCCTGATCTGGCTAAAGGGCTGGTCTGCGGACCAGACTTCCAAGAAAGCCCTGTTGGATCTGCCCTTTAAGGGCAACAGACTTTTTGGGGCCTCTCTGGATGACATCATCAAGGATGCCACAGGAGGTAAAAGCACTTTGCTTCCTCAAACTAACAAGGGTAAGGGGCCACGCCAAGGGCAAGGGTCCTCCTTTACTGCACGCAAGCATTTTTTTTCGTCCCCCTAGGGCGACTGCAAAAAGACCCCAGGCCGACAAAGCGCCTGCCCAAGGACAAAAGCGTCCTCGGTCCCGCAAACCCAACAAGCCTGCGGACAAATCTGCATCCGCATGAAGGTCTGCCCCCACCCAGCTCTCGGGTGGGGGGACGTCTTTGCAAATTTGCGACTCAGTGGACAGCTCTAGTCTCCGACAGGTGGGTTTGCGAAGTAATCTCAGGCTAAAAGATAGCATTTCTCTCTTGTCCCCCGGACAGATTCGTCACCTCCAATCTCCAGCTACTACCGACCCGTCGGGAGGCCCTGTATGGGGCAGTCCAGGGTCTGCTGGAACGTGGGGTTGTTATTCCATTCCAAAACAGGAACGGGGTCAGGGTTTTTACTCAAATCTGTTCATTGCGCCGAAGGATGGGGTTCGTCCAATCTTGGATCTCAGGGCCCTCAATTTCGGATATTGTCGGTTCGATCTGTAGTCACTGCCCTCCATCCAGGGGACTTTCTGGCCTCCTTGGACATCAAGGATGCATACCTGCATGTTCCCATATACTCCAGACACCAGAGGTTTCTGCGATTTGAAATCGGGAAGAACCACTATCAGTTTGTATTTAAACAAAAACTAAAACCCGCGCTAACAGATTGTGCAGTGATGATTGATTCAAGTGAATAAATAAAATAAATAGCTCCGCAGCTGCTGCAACAAAAGGTCTAACACCGCAACACAAAGAGAAAAATAAATATTTGCAGCGCTTGCAGAAAGGCATATGAACAAAAAAATGTGTCACAAACACTTATATCACAAACATCTATACGTGAATAACTTGCTACCATATGATATATAATCACTGATTGGTGTATCCACTGTGCTCATAAATGTAAATATGTGAAACAATAAGTGAACACTCAAAAGTTCATTGTATAATGACAGCTGCACCAATCCTGGAGAACCGGGTGTTTCCACACCAGAAATCAGATGTTGATTCCAGATTAAATTTCCCCTTTTTCTGGCCTCACTCATCAGATAAGGGAATAATACAAATGCGAGATCTCACCAACTAAAGTCCAGACAAACTTCATCTCATGTAGATAGGCTCCATAGTATCAGCAGCAAAGGCATTTAAACAAACATATGGAAGGAAAGAGAAAAAAACCATTCATGTGAAGTACCGCTTGTAAACAGACAGCATGGCGCTGCTAGCACAGAGACTCATAGGACTGCAGTGATAAACGAGCGTCAGTGTTGTTCCGGGTACACAGCGTGCGTTCCACCGAAACCGGAAGTAGCGTCACTGGTTCTGGGTTGGCTGAAAATTGCGTCACCAACTGTGTACCCGGAACAACACTGACGCTCGTTTATCACTGCAGTCCTGTGAGTCTCTGTGCTAGCAGCGCCATGCTGTCTGTTTACAAGCGGTACTTCACATGAATGGTTTTTTTCTCTTTCCTTCCATATGTTTGTTTAAATGCCTTTGCTGCTGATACTATGGAGCCTATCTACATGAGATGAAGTTTGTGTGGACTTTAGTTGGTGAGATCTCGCATTTGTATTATTCCCTTATCTGATGAGTGAGGCCAGAAAAAGGGGAAATTTAATCTGGAATCAACATCTGATTTCTGGTGTGGAAACACCCGGTTCTCCAGGATTGGTGCAGCTGTCATTATCCAATGAACTTTTGAGTTTGTTCACTTATTTCACATATTTACATTTATGAGCACAGTGGATACACCAATCGGTGATTATATATCATATGGTAGCAAGTTATTCACGTATAGATGTTTGTGATATAAGTGTTTGTGACACATTTTTTTTGTTCATATGCCTTTCTACAAGCGCTGCAAATATTTATTTTTCTCACTATCAGTTTGTGGCCCTCCCGTTTGGCCTTGCTTCAGCACCCAGGACGTTCACCAAGGTGCTCGCTCCGATTCTGGTACTTCTAAGACAGCGGGGTATCGCTATCGTGGGCTACTTGGACGACCTTCTTCTGAAGGCCCCTTCAAGCTCAGAATTAGAGGTAAGCGTGTCCATTACCTGTCACTCTTCGAGACTGTGGTTAGATACTAAACACGCAAAAGTCAGTATTGGTGCTGACTCAACGCCTAGTGTACCTGGGGTTGATTCTGGATTCCTCAGAGGCAAAAGTATTCCTCCCTGTGGAAAAGTTGCAGACCCTTCGGGCTGCAGTGCGGCAGCTGACTTCCAAGAGTTTGTCGTCACTCCGTTTTTGCATGCGAGTGTTAGGCCTCATGGTAGCCTCCTTCGAGGCGGTCCCATATGCTCAATATCACACTCGGGTGTTACAGAAAGAAGTTCTGTCCAGATGGAACAGATGTCCATCATCTCTGGATTATCAAATCCGAGTAAGCCACCTAGTCAGGAGATCCCTGGTATGGTGGCTGACAACACCGGCTCTTCTGGCCGGGAAGTCATTTCTTCCGGTTTACTGGATAGTGATCACGACGGATGCCAGAAGGAGAGAGTTACCGCTCAGATGTGACTGGTGACTCATTCACAAGATCCAGAGCCGTGGGTGCAGGCAATGCATATGACAATGCAAAAAATATTTTTGCTGTGGCATGTTATTTGTGCTTTTGTTTTAAATAAAAGAACCTTTTTTGGAGTGCGGCTGTCAAAGCGTTTTCCTCAGATTTTTTGCACGACGGACGCCAGCCTTACAGGCTGGGGGGAGTCTGGGGTGTTCAGTCGGCGCAAGGTCGCTGGACCCCAGAGGAATCCCGCCTGCCGATGAATGAATGTCCTGGAAATCCGGGCGATCAGGCTGTGCCTCTTCAGATGGTCCCAGAGCCTGCAAGGGCGGCCAGTCAGGATCCAGTCAGACAATGCCACAGCAGTGGCATATGTCAATCATCAAGGAGGAACAAGAAGCTCAGCTGCAGCATCGGAGGTCGCTCGCATCCTGAAGTGGGCAGAGAGGAGCGTACCGGCACTGTCGGCCGTATACATTCCGGGTGTGGAAAACTGGCAGGCGGACTACCTGAGTCGCCAAATGCTGGAACAGGAAGAATGGTCCTTACACCCGGAGGTGTTCCAGCTCCTCTGCCAAAGATGTGGCACACAAGACGTAGATCTTCTGGCTTCCCGACTCAATCAAAAGGTATTGAGGTTTGTGGCCCGGTCAAGAGACCCATGGGCAGACGCAATAGACGCGTTGGTGGCATCGTGGGGTCAGTATCGGCTAATCTATGCCTTCCCTCCCTTAAGGCTTCTTCCCCTTCTGCTCCGCAGAGTGGAGGCAGAGGGAATTCCAATGATCCTAATCGCTCCAGATTGGCTCAAGCGTCCTTGGTACGCCGATCTAGTACGTCTGCCAACAGACGTCCCCTGGCCTCTACCACTACGGGCGGACCTGCTATCGCAAGGTCCCATACTTCATCCTGCTTTACGGTCACTGGCTTTAACGGCATGGCTATTGAGAACCAGGTACTGAGAGACCGGGGCCTGTCAGATTCGGTAATCTCTACTATGAGAAGTGCTCGGAAACCTTCCTCTAGAAAGGTTTATCACCGCACTTGGAAGGCCTACATCTCCATGTGTGAGGAAATGAAATGGCATCCGCGTACTTATTTGGTTTCCAGAATCCTGCTGTTTTTACAGCATGGGGTGGACCAAAGGCTTGCCTTAAGTACGATTAAGGGACAGATAGCTGCCCTGGCTGTCTTTTTTCAGCGACCCCTGGCGACTCACTCTCTCGTGAGTACATTTGTGCAGGGGGTTCGACATGTGGCTTCTCCGGTCCGTCCCCTGCTACCTCCGTAGGACTTGAACCTGGTCCTCTCGGTGCTTCAGAAGGCACCGTTTGAGAATATTAGAGAGATTCCCCTGTTGACACTTTCTCAGAAAGTGGTCTTTTTGGTGGCTGTTACGTCAGACGAATCTCTGAGTTGGCAGCCTTGTCCTGCAAGGCTCCCTATTTAATTTTCCACAAGGATAAGGTGGTGTTGCGGCCTTCCTTTCTTCCGAAAGTCGTTTCGGCTTTTTATCTCAACAAAGACATTGTACTTCCATCCTTGTGTCCTCATCTGTTGAATCCTAAGGAGTCGACGTTGCATTCCTTGGACGTTGTCCGAGCTTTGAGAGAATACCTATCTGCTACTTGCCTGTTCCCGGAAGTCAGACTCAGTTTGTTTCGGTGGCTGGTCCCAAGAAGGGCCAAGTAGTCTCGTCGGCCACCATCTCTAGGTGGATTCGACAAATGGTAATCCTGGCTCACGCCTTAAAGGGTCAAGCGCCCCCCTTTCTGGTCACGGCGCATTCGACCAGGGCAATGGGTGCCTCTTGGGCTTTCCGACATCAAGCATCTGTTTCCCAATTATTATGTAAAGCGGCGACTTGGTCGTCCGCTCACACTTTCACAAAATTCTACAAAGTTGATGTAGGTTCAGTAAAGAATGATCAGCTAGACTGCAGTATATCTAAATGGTAGCTCTCACAACGCAACTCCGAGCTGACAAGCGTTTTGTGTTTCTTCGGTACACAGGCCTAAGCTCCTTATTTCACTCTTCAGGTCGGTCCCTGCCCACTTTTTTCCTCTTTCTCGGCATGCACTTCTTGCTCTCCCTCCAGCCAACTGACATGTTCACAGGCTGTCACCCCCCACCTGCGCCTGCACATGCAGCCTTAGGAGTTGCTTGAGACTGGGGCTGTACCACAACTCTGAACCTGGAAAGTGCTCTGTGGCTATCAGTACTCAAGTTTGAAAGGCGCTACTGGCAGAGCTCAGTACCCAAAGGACACATTCTAGGCAGGGCCTGTGAATCATCGGCGCCAGTTCAGAGAATATAGCCTTCCAACCTTCCCTTCACCTAGAAACCATTGGTGGGGGGGAAAGACGCAGACCCTGAAACCTGTCCGTCCCCCCCCCTAAAAATTTGTGAGGTATGTGACGCGTTCCAAAGGGGAACTTATTCTTTAATAAGATGGCAGTTGAAACTTGGGTCATGAGGGACAGGAGTGTCTCTGATTTCTGTAATTTCCACATTGCTCTTAGCCAGAAAAGTAACTTCCAGAAAAATTTACTATTGTACCTGGAAATTCTTCTTTGCCTGGTGTGAACACAGACATTTTAATCCCAGAGATTTCATTGTGACTCGTATTATGGCCTACCTACACTCCTCAACCACTTGCCGACCGCCGTCTGTACATATACGTTGGCAGAATGGCACAGCTGCGCAAATCAACATACCTGCGCGCGCCCCTGCCACATGCTCCGTGCCCGTGGGACCCGCGGACTATGTCTGCCGGTGTCCCACGATCGTGTCACGGAGCTGCCCCAAAATGGTGTCAAAAGTGTCCTATGTGTCCGCCATAAAGTCGCAGTCACGATAAAAATCGCTAATTGCCGCCATTACTAATAAAAAAAAAAAAATAATAAAAATGCCATAAAACTATCCCCTATTTTGTAGACACTATAACCTTTGCGCAAACCAATCCAATATATGCTTATTGCGTTTTTTTGTTTTTGTTTTTTTGCCAAAAATATGTAGCAGAATACATATCGGCCTAAACTGAAAGATTTTTTATATATATATATATATATATATATATATAATTTTTTGGGGGGGGGTGTATTATAGCAAAAAAGTAAAAAATATTGCTTTTTTTTCAAAATTGTCGCTCTTTTTTTGTTTATAGCACAAAAAATTTAAACTGCAGAAGTGATCAAATACCACCAAAAGAAAGCTCTATTTGTGGGGAAAAAAGGACGTCAGTTTTGTTTGGGTACAGCATCGCACAACCGCGCAATTGTCAGTTAAAGCGACGCAGTGCCGAATCACAAAAAGTGCTCTGGTCAGGAAGGGGGGGGGGGTAAATTCTTCCGAGGCTGAAGTGGTTAAGGCACAGATTCAATCTTGACCATTTTGTTTCCTCTGGCCTAGTTTTCCTTTGTATAAAACTTCTATTCAGAGTATTTCTCGCCTTAAACCTCCATTACAGCAACCTGTGCTTCCTTAATTCTCCCTGCGCTATAGAAACCAACCTTTGAACCCATCAGGGAACTCTTTGCATCTTTCCTGAAAAACTGCCTTCTTAGTGGCTATAAGGTTTGTCAGATGTGTCCGATCATCTGAACATCAGAAGTAGAATTTTTCTTGGGGTTTTTTTTGGTGGTAGGTCATGGTAATGGCAACAAATATACTGCTAAAGTTCAGCATTATTTTATCTTCTTTTTTTGTTGTTTTGGGCCTGTTTTTCTATGATACTTAGAAAAAAAAAATCAGGAGATATCCACTTAATCTTACCATCAAATGAAAGTCCAATCTGTCCTGAAAAAAACAAGGTATAATTCACCTGGATAAACCAAGTTGTTGCAAAGATGTGTACAGTTTTACTAACACATGTCAAGGTTACAGTATTGTACTCGAACATTAAGATTTGTTTTGACCTTCTCCATTAGCACCTTCTCACCTGGCCTAAAGCAGATTGATGGCTGGGTGGGAAATTCCTCATTCTGAGAGGAAGTCCTTTTCAGTCCTCTCAGAAGGTGCTGCTCTCGGGGCTGCGCAGCAGCGTGATCTGTGTGGACACAGCCGATGACTGATCAGTGTACCGGCTCGCTGCCAGTACCATGTGACAGCAGATCACATAACACTTGTAAAGCATGGGTAGCTTCCGTTCATTCTATTGTGTTGCTATCTGGGATTGGTCAATGTGATCACATGGTATGGACAGGGCCAATCACAGCCCATCTGTACCATGGGATTAGCTTATCAAAACAAACTGAATCCGTTTCGTTGAGTAAAATCACTTACGTGGAAGCTGGTCAGAGTTGATGGGAAAATGGATGGAGCCAATTACAGGGCAATCTTAAAAGAAAACCTGTTAGTCTGCAAAAGACCTGCGACTGGGGTGGAGATTCACCTTCCAGCAGGACAACAACCCTAAACATACAGCCAGAGCTACAATGGAATGGTTTAGAGCAAAAGATTTTCATGTGTTAGAATGGCCCAGTTAAAGTCCAAAAATCCTATTAATTTCCAATAAAATTATGACAAAAAATTTACTTAAAAAAACTTGCCATGCCTCTTACTAAATACCCTGGACTGTATACGTTCCAAAAAGGTAATTCGGGGGATATTTGTACTGTCCTGGCATTTGTGGGCCTCAAGAAATGAGAAAGGCTGTGTCAGTACATCAGGATTGCTTGATTTTCAGATGTATAAACCATAGTTTGTGGCCTCTCACTTTCACACAGACTAAATATATACAGAGTTATTTTCACAAGAGAAATTTGGCAGAATACGCTTTGGCCGAAATTAATGAACAATTTTATTTATTTGCAAATTGTTATAACAAACTAAGAAAAACATGTTTTTATTTCCACCAAAAAAATCTTCATTCTTTTTTGTTTAGCAAAAAATAACCCAATGGTAATTAAATACCACCAAAAGAAAAATCTAGTTGTGTGAACAAAGTTATAAAAATTTCATTTGGGTACAGTGTTGCATGACCGCACAATTGTCATTCAAAGAGCAAACCGCACTTTAAGCTGAAAATTGGTCTTGGCAGGAAGGGGGTAAAGGTGCCCGGTATTGAAGTGGTTAATGTGCTTAAACATAATCTGTATGTTAATCCATTTGTCAAGATATTTACAATTTTTTTACTTTTTCAGCTTCTGGTCCAGGAAATTTCTTCTTCCAGTTTGGGTAACAGACACACGCACACCTCTTCCTGTCCAACATCCCCTCATATCCCTCTTCTGTTCAAGTGTTTTAACCCAGAAAAAGGACTTTATTTAATCAGACTTCTCCACAGCATCAATATGTCTCTCTGTTTATTAGAGAAGTTTTTTTTAAATATTCTTTTGAATCCATCTCAGATTAAATACCTCTCCGTGTGCTCGTTTGCGAAGGAAATTTTGAATGCAACATGAAGGAAAGTTTCAAATAAAATGTAAAAGCCTGACGAAATGTGGGTTGGCATTTTGTCACAGCCAGGTGAAATCTGCACCATCCTTTTTGATGTCTGGGTGGGATTGGGGAAGTATGAATTTTTCTGTGCATATTGCTCCTGTGATGCTTTGAGTCCTCTGGAATTTTCCGTAGGCAGATTTTCTGTTATCACACTTGGGAAATGTGTATGCATGGACACAGGTATCTGTAACCCACGAGAGGCTGTGGATTAACCTGGAACTTGTACATATATTTTGCTCCTTCTAAACTTAGACTGCTGAGTGGAGCAGATTACTGGAAACAGACTTCCATTATGACCAACCAGATGAGTGGATGAATTTCTACGCCATTGGTCTGCATACACTTCCTCTTTGCCCATCCCATTCACTGACTTCTTGCAACTTTCTGGTTTCTAAAGGAGATTGCTGGTGAAATCTGGAAATGCAGCATGAACATTTGAGTTTAATGACATTCTGTGAAGATCTGTATATCTAATGGTCTTCTCTCCATCAGGAAAAAGGGGGTTCCATTGCTGCTCTCAGGGGGGCTTTGAAAGGGGGAGCCCAAGCAATGTAGACAGTCAACACTGATTACAGTCACCAATGTAATATACTAGTAGTAGCATTTATTGGTGTAATCCAGCACTGCTTTTATTGTACATGAAACAAAGGAACTGTACATTCCTTCCAAAGTGTTACCGCCACTAACACCTAAAGTAAATTGAGCGCGTTCAGAGGATCATAACAACATTATAACTAAGGTACATCTATCAGAATTCTAGAAAAGAAAAAGGTTTAAACAACTGTCAAGGTCTGTATTGCAATCTGTGTTTTGAATTGGCATATACAGTATCTCACAAAAGTGAGTACACCCCCTCACATTTTTGTAAATATTTTTATTCTATCTTTTCATGTGACAACACTGAAAAAATGCCACTTTGCTACAATGTAAAGTAGTGAGTGTACAGCTTGTATAACAGTGTAAATTTGCTGTCCCCTCAAAATAACTCAACACAGCCATTAATGTCTAAACCGCTGGCAACAAAAGTGAGTACACCCCTAAGTGAGAATGTCCAAATTGGACCCAATTGGCCATTTTCCCTTTCCGGTGTCATGTGACTTGTTGGTGTTACTAATTAGTGTTAGTAATTGTTCTGCTGAGAACTAGGTTTGAATTAGAGGCATAGAGAATATTGGGCTCAGTTCACAAAGCTAACACAACAGCATAGGGATAAGGCTCTTTGGAGTTAGATCCGAAATATTACAATCACATGGGTAAATATGAAGATCCCTGTCCTGGTATTAAAGTTTTGTAAATTATACCTAATATGTATCACTATGTCCCTCTTGCACACAGGAGTAGAAAAAAAGGTACCACTTTTTTTACTGATGTGAACGCTGGTGGATTGTTGTCTATGGGACAATGCATACTGCTGCATAAAGATCAATAATACAGCGATGAGTACAGAGCCAAAAAATTGCAGTAATTTATTTGTGGATATTGCAACATAAGCAACTAGAGGATCAAGAAGAATTTTATACACATACATACTCTGCTATATGCAGGTATACACAAGGTCTTTACAGAAAATTTTACTCAGGATCTTTCTGTCAACAAGATGCTGAGTATAAACGTCAGTAAATTAGTATGTCCGTGTGCAAAAGATCTAACCCTGCTATTAATTTATTTGTTGATTTATTCACCCTACCTAAAGGAATCTTTGGGCCATTAAATTGATATGAGGGGGTGAAAATCATCATCAGCAGAAGCACAGTAAATGACAGAGGCTTAAATAACATATGTTAAGGCAAATGTATGTGAGCCCTTTAAAATTATGAGGTCATTCTGATCTGTTAAATGCTCTGCATTCAATTTAGGTGCTGGTGGCGGAGGACCGTTTAGGCCCGGTTCCCACAGGGGCGGCACAACTTCGGTGGCGACCTCGGCGGCGCAATCTCAAGACGACTTGAGACGCCCGCCGAGGCGATTTTGCATAATGACTTCTGTATAGAAGTCAATGCAAGTCGCCCCCAAAAGTAGTACAGGAGCCTTTTTCTAAGTCTGAGCGACTCAGGTCGCTCCTATTAGAACGGTTCCATAGCACAGACCGGGACGTGACTCCTCAGGCGACCGAGTCGCCTGAGGAGTCGCCCCTATGTGAACCGGCCCTTAGAAGAAAAACACTGTTACATTGTGTCATATACTGTGAAAGGAGGAACCCTCTATATTGCTACATGGGAGCAAATGGTGTTATGTGCAGTACCATTTCATAATTTTCCAGCTCAGTCGAACTATATGTTTTCCGATTTGTTGCGGAAGGGTTATTTCACTTTTTACATCACTGCCCATGACTTTGGCATGGTGGAAAAAATTATAAGACTGGATTCTCTGTTTATCTGGCTTAGACTTTGTGTTTGTAAAAAGAAAATTAAACATTGTAATTACATTGGCTGCAAAAAAAGTAGAGACGCACACGCACGTACATTAGGATTCTATCAATTGGAGCGTTTTAATAGTTAAATGTCAAAACTGGCAGTTGGATTACAGCTTCAGGAAAATAAATGCTGCTAAAGGGCCACTAAACCTAAAACGCACGTTGGCATAAAATTAAAAATGAAGAAGCTCAAATGCCTCAATTAAGGATACGTTCGTTATGTTAAACCTTATTTACATTTTTCTGTGCAACTAATTTGTATGTATTATCAGACCTTTCAAGATTAGTGAGGCTAGCAGGCATGTCTTACTTTTTGGGCTCACTCAACAGCATGTGTTCTATAATGTAGTAAAAGCTTTCTCCATTATTTTCATTCAGCATTCTCTCAGATTCAGCTTTCATAAGCCCATGGAGTGTTTACACATATCTGTAAATGATACTGCTATCTTTTATATAAACCTATATTTGTTTTAGGTTTACTGGTCCTTTAATGCTTACCATAAAGCATCTTGTCATGTCTGTCCATTAAAAGCATCTGAAGTGAAAAGTAGCCTTTGTAAATATGAAGTATTTCAATAAACCCATTTAAACCATAGCACTGCCTTGTAAATGTGGTTTTGACCAGTGTACCAGAGCAATTGAGTAAAAGTATAGTTTTAGAAACCTTCAATTAGTTGACTTCTCCCCATATTCAGAGGCAGATGTGATAAAAGTCCAAACACATCATTATAATTAGATCAGTAAACAAAAATCTTCCGTTATGAAAAGTGCCAGCAATCTTTTGTAACCGTACTTCCCTATTCCACAAAACGTGACAAATACTCCACCCAGTGGTACGTGAGTCCACTCACCAATGTACTGGACCTCTAAGGTCAAAAGAGCTTTTCCATAATAGGTACAGGATTCCAATCTTCCTTTGGTTGTAATTCCTACCACCAACATCATCCGCAAACCACAGCAGCAAGAATGGCATAAAACGACAAAGAGCAACTTCTCGTGCTCACTGTATAAATTATTAAAGTCACAGGGATAAGAAAACACAAAAAAAGTCAACCAGTATTACTTATGTAAATACTCCAGCTCACCTCCCTCCTTCAAATGTGCAATGTGATGACATCATTGGCAGGTACCACTCCTTTTTTTGTTGTTTTTATTTCTGGTTTTAATAAATTATATAGTGAGCACTATTGGTTGCTCTTCGTAATTTTCTGCCATTCTTGTTGCTGTGGCTTGCGGAGGATGTTGGTTTGCAGGAGCTATGGCCGAAGTAACATTGGGATGATGTGTACCTATTATGCCCTTTTGACCTCTGAGAAAGTTCTGAGGTCCAGTACAGAGGTGAAGCTGACTCCCGTACTACTGGGTGGAGTGTATGCCACACGTTTTGTGGAAAGGGGAAGCACGTTCATGGAAGATAGTTGCCACTGTTCATTGTTTAAGATTTTTGTTAGACTATTTCTTGATCTAATTATATGATGTGTTTTGGGCTTTTATCACATCTGCCTCTGAATATGGATAGGAACTGACTAATTGATTTCTAAAAGTCACATATATATGTTTTGTCATAGTAATTTTGATTTGAGCACACAATTTAATTTGGGTAGCGCTATGCTTTTTTTTTTTTATTTATTACATTATTTCCTAGGTAGAGTAGAATTACTTTATCTGTGTTGCTTGCAACCCACATTAGATAAGTAATTGACTGTGCAGAGTAGCCAAATCAAGCATTTTGTGGGCTGAACCATTTTTGCCCATTAGAGGACCTACTTGAAATCCATGAAAACAATTATTTCCAAAGAGTTCAAAAAGGTTTTCATGTATCACCGCCAGACCACTGCAGATTACCTGCCACGCCAATGTCAGTGTTTCCAGACTAGCACAATCGGCAACAGTATTTCTGAAAGCCACCACACCAGTGTCACCAGAGCCAGTGCAGCCAGACATTTATGCTGCACATCAGTGAAGGAGAAAGATTACTTATTTGCTAAACTTTTTAACCAAAATGAAAAAGGGGGGTTCACATTTTTGGGTCTTGTTTAGAGAAAAAAAAACAACCCAGTGGTGATTAAATACCACAGGAAATAAAGCTCTATTTGTACGGGGGGGGGGGGGTATATAAATGTATTTTTTATATAGGTGCCGTATTGCATGACTGTGCAATTGCACTGAAAGCTGAACATTGGCCTGGTCTGGAAAGGGGTGAAAGTGCCCTGTAGGCAAGTGGTTAATGATTGGTAAGCTGCAATATATTACATTTTTGGGTATAATACCAACAATACTCCAGACAGAGTGCCCCCTTGTCTGCTAAAATCACCTTAAAATTAATAACTCTACATCTAGTTCACTATATGGAACACATGTATTTATATATGTAGATCATATCCCCCATTAATCTCCTCTTCTCAAGAGAGAATAAATTCATTTCAGATCATCTTTCCTCATAGTTGAGGAGCGCCATTCCTCTCATCAGTTTAGTTGCTCTTCCTTGCACTTTCTCAAGTTCCCTGATATGCTTTTAGTGAACTGGTGCCCAAAACCTGATTTACATATGCCAGATATGATTTGTACAGGGTCAAAATGATCTCACTCTCTCTACAGTCCATACCTCTTTTAATATACAAGAATTCTTCTTTCTGCCTCTGGGAGATGCACAAATGTATTTTTAGAGGAGTATTAATAAGTTTGGGGATGCATTTAAAAAAACACTAACTCTGTTTATGGGTGTACGTGCTAGAACAGGTGCACAAAAAATCCCAAACCCAGCAGATGGGACCCTTTCTGAGAACCATTAGAGCTCACCGGGATATAAGAGGCATCACCACTAAGGGTACCGGACATAAACTGGCTGCCTAAGCAGACAATCTGATTATTATTATTATTTTTACCTCCCAAGTGATCTTTTGACCATTCTTGTTGCAAGAACTCTGCCTCTTTTGAAAATCTTTCTAATTTTATAATAAACTACTCTGAATCAGACGCTATGGGTGTTTCTGTTGACATTCCTTATAACAGCAGATTGCGTCCCAATTCCACTTTAAGTGGATGACTTCTTATTTAAGGAAATTCGGACGTACAGTAACTACACCCCTCTTCCCAGGAGCGCCAATGGTGGGACGGGGACATGTTTACTTGGTTCGGTCATATAAACAGCCTAAAAATGTTATGCCCAGGCTTAATTGCCTACTTCAAGCCCCTCTGATAAAACTCCTGTCTGGGTTTTTGAAGGGCTATGCTCCCAGTTTTAAAAAATCTTTTGAATAGGCAAAGCAGCGAGGCTGCAGAGATCCATTCTTGCTCTACACAAAGTAACAGGGTTCTCCGACCCTGTGAAGTACCACAAAGCCGCCCATCTGGCGAGGGTGGTTGATTGGTGTGTAACACAACAAAAAGTTATGGGTACATCTGGAACAGGTGACCACTGTTATGCCCCTGGCAGGACTCCCATGGCATTTGGACAGATCATTACTACCACTAATTAAGCAGCACCCGCTTGAGGGAGCCACTCTTCAAGTGACCAAGATAGTTTTTAAATGTACTTCAATTTCAGTATATCCTAGCCCTATGACCCCTATATTGGGCTCGACTGAGTTTCAACCTCGGCTTTACGACTCGCTTTTTACCTCACTTTTAGGCCCCTTTCACACTTGTACGACCTGAAAGTTGTGTGACTTTGCTGTGCGAATTTGATGCGACTTGAAGCAATGCCTGTGTAATCTTGAGGTCCATGGACCTCAAGTCTCATCAAAGACAGACCAAAGTAGTGCCTGCGCAGGACAAGTTGAACAAGTGTGAAAGTGCCTTACAGAGAGGCCATTTCTGACTATTACACTTCTCCAGAAATCGCCATCCGATGATGACTCATGAAGTCGAGCTAACCTTTCCGCAGGATCGAGACTTTTTGCGACGGGCACAACTGAGCGCATATTTTGCATTCCTTACCTGCTGAGTTTGGTACAGTGAGAGAAACATCTTTGTTCAAGCACACCTGCTGGGAAGGTCAACCTTTACAGAATTCGCCATCATATCTCTATACCTCTCTGATAGCGCTAAGGCTCCATTCACACCATGGTGTTCTGGATAACGGGCGGAATTGTCGCAAAATGTTGGACGTGCTGGTGATCCCTGTTACTTTTAGTGGCGCCCAAACCGTGGTGCGATTTTTGCCACAATTGACGCCCGACGAATCATGGTAAAATCACTCAAACAGAATCGTGGGGTGCTTGTTGCCCAAAAGAAGTTCAGGGCGAGAATCGCGGCAAAATTGCGCTGCAATTTGGGTGCCATTGAAAGTAACAGGGATCGCAAGCATGTCCGGCGATTTGCAGTGATTTCGCCCACGATCTGGGATGCCATGGTGTGAATGGAGCCTAAATGTCCCACAGGAGACTACCCTTCCTGTACCTGTGGGAGAAGGACCTACACATGACCTTCTCTCAAAAACAGAAGGAAATCATTTTATCCACAAAGCATTAGAGATGCACTGATCTGAGAAAAAGATGCAGAAAACGTGATTTTTCAGCAATTTTTTCTGTGCTTATGGTTTGTTTTTCATGTTATATGACTCAAAAACTGCATCAAAAATGTAACATGGGTGTATTAATGATGCATTCTTGCTGCGTTTTAAAAAATGCAGCAAGCAGGATTTGTAACACCACAACGGAAGCGCAACCAGCGTGAAGGTGTACCTAGAATTTAAAGAGATGCATTTTTCTAGAACTTTTTCTAAAGGTGCCAATAATGGCCGGCAATAAATTCATATTCATTTGAATTGATGATAATAATTAAAAAGTTGAATACAATACAATTGTATATAAAAATGTAAATATTTT
Source organism: Rana muscosa (assembly GCA_029206835.1). Classification (NCBI taxonomy): domain Eukaryota; kingdom Metazoa; phylum Chordata; class Amphibia; order Anura; family Ranidae; genus Rana; species Rana muscosa. Next base: position 145,849,798 of record CM055128.1, read on the forward strand.
TTATAAACTGTCATTTTTGGTTTTTTGGCCAAGGTGTATGAATACTTTTCAAGGCATGGTGCATCTCTACAGAACATCCCTGGCCAGTAGGTACCAAGAGGGAGGATAAAAACTCCTCATGAGCTGGCACAGGATGCAAGAAGTAATTCATTGCATGTTCACCCAGGTCCCGAACACCTGCTGGCGGTGACCTGAACTCTGAGGGGTCTTTACTCATTTTCTGGGAGTGCCCTAAACTAAAGGATTTCTGGACCATGGTGGAAAACATAAAAAATCATTAATGGGAGTGTCCCTTGGAGGAAACTCAACAGCCTAACTTTTACATGACACACCACTTTCAAATAAGAGGTACAAATACTCATTATTGAAACTTCTAACGCAGCCAAAGCCTGCATTCCAGCCAAATACTGCGCCTCCCACTAAAACACTGGCTTGCTCAAATCAATGAGATCTAAGAGATAGAGAATCTGACCATGGTGCTGAAAGAGCAGGAGGAAAAGTTTTTCTGTACTTGACGTTATGTTTTTGTGTAGGAAATCTACGGGACCCAATGCTGATATATATCAGTTAAAAGGATTTGTTTTGCTGCTGCTTCTAAATAAAGAATAAAAAAATATATATATAATATATATTAAACCCTCATTTGCCACACAGTTACCCAATTAGACAGTGCATTGAGGTCAACTTGTAAGTTGGGACCTCCTGTAAGAATGTTATTCCACTGCATAGCTTCGTGTCATCTGCAAACACTGAAATTATACTTTTAATCCCAAACTCCATATTATTTTAAAATATAAATAAACATATGCACATCTAAAAGTGGTTATAAAGAAGGGGCATGCTTTTTACACAATAACTCTATCGGAGTAATATCAAGGAGAAGTTCACCTTTTATAACATGTTACGTGCGTACTTGCAAAAAAAAAAAAAAGTGTGCATTTCTTTCAGCATTTATTTATTTTTCTTCATAAAGTGAACGTATCCTTTAATGCTCTGTGGAAAACAATTGCATAGAGCAAGTAAGTATGGCATGTTTATTATAAAATAATGCTTTACAATCACTTTAAATGTTTGAACTTTAGTTGGTCCAATACTTATTTCTGTCCCCATTCCAACATTGTTCGCTGTGTGGCCTTGCCTGGCACCACACAGCTTTTCTTCTGAAAGGTACAGCTGTTCTTTAGGCACTTGAGTAACAGCCTGTATTACCAGGTAATTTTTCAGTTTCCAGTGCTTTGACAATTACTCAGGCATGCAACACTGTGCCCAAATGAATTTTTTGTGTTTTTTTTTAAGAGAGAGAAACCTTCCTGTTTTACCATTTTCGTGCCGTGCTTGGCACAAGAGAGATGGGGATGAAAGGGTTAAAAACTGTACTTGCAGCAGTTGCTGAGATTTTACTGTGATTGCGGAATTAATATAGGACTCATTCATTCATTTCCTACCCTTCCACCATTGTAAAAGCGAAGGGCTCACAGATGTTAACACACACACATTACATCATTTGATCACCGTGACGGGTCTTTCTAGGACTCAACAGTGATTTGAAGGTACGTAGCTGCTCAGATTGGCTCTGTACACAGTGTTGTGAACAAAGATGTTTGAGGACCACTGTATTCAGTCATTATTGACCGATACAGCTGCTCATGGGTGCTTTATTCAGCGCGGTTTAGGTTTAATTGCCAACTTATTCACGTAAAAATAATTTCTGTATTGACCATGTGTATCATTGCATTATTAAAATTCCTATGTAGTGTAAAAATCCAGAAGCACTGACAACATAAAACCCACACACAAAACTTGTTTTATTAAAAATCTGGTAACATTTTATTACATTTTTTTTTTTTATGTAAAATACAGTTAGTAATACGTTACATTCTCTAGTCCATTTTATAAAATGTAAACAAATACAGAAAGTGAGATGATATAATGCTTAGATAAATTATAAAAGCAGTTTCTAAAAAAAAAAAAAAGGTACCCTTTACCAACACCAAGGATCTATGTAGCCACAGTTTATATAGGGCAACCCCAGTACTTTTTGACTGATGTCTAAAATATGGACACATAGCGACATCCATTAAGACGTGGAGTTAGGGGGGGCAACTTATTGCTAGCAAAAACAATATATACAGGCTGTCATAAAAGCAAGACAAGAATAACCCACCTTGTAGAAAGCCTTATTACACTATTCTGCAATATCTGATGTAGCGTGGACTAATTACTTATCTGATCTGCAGCTGGCTAGGTGGAAGATGTTCGTTAGGGGTCTGTATACTACTAGCTCACTTTCTCCCAATCAGTCAACCCTCAAGATGCTGTGTACAACATGTGCATACCTCGTTAAAATCAATTTGTACTCCCATTGCCAACTTCCTGCTTAAATGTCTCTGGCTTCTTTACTGTTGGGAGTCACTGACCTAATTCAAGCACACAGATTAGATATTCAGAGGCAGTCAGAATTCTCGATCTACAGGCTTGTGCCAGGTCAGAGACTCAAACAAGCTGAAGCTCATGTGTACAAGGCCTTGGGCCCTGAAAACAGGGGCATTGTCATTTTAGCCTAAGCAGCATCAGCAAAGCATTTGATACCTTTGTGACCGCTTTCTTGAAGACCCTAAAGCATCAGCAATGGCCCAGGTATGTTTAATAGATGATACAGGTGTGTGTGTTAAAAAAATCCTAATAAGCAACACAGTGGCTTAGTAGTTAAAATGTCAGCCTTTCAGCACTGGAGACCTCAGTTTGAAGCACAGCTAAGCCACCTGCATGGAGTTTGTGTGGGTTCCTCTGGTTTCTTTCCACAATCCAGACATGCTAGTAGGTTAACTGGTACTGTATTTCTCTCAAATGGCCCTGATATACATGTGCATTTGAGATAGAGACCTTAGATTGTAAGCCCCTTGAGGGCAGGGGCTGATATGAATGCAAAGCACTGTGTCAACTGTGGGCGCTATATAATAGCTCTAATAAAAATAAAAAATAGTAGTGCTGGCTGTCATTTTTAGCGTAATTACTCTATTTCACTGCAGTAATGTGCCCTGGTGCAAATCATTCTGAATGGCAAGCCAGTGTACCTCTTTAATGGACATTCCTTGCACTGCCAAAAACGGTACATGCACCCTTTTTGGTGTGTTTCGCAGCACATTCAATGGACTTCTTTAACATAACATGTGAATGTATAACATAACACATGTGCATTCCTGCAGCACAATGATCCTCAAAGTGTATGTCCATACAAACTGTTGACCACAGGATAGGAAGTGAGGGTAAATCTCTTTATTGGAGCACCACATAATAAAGATCCAACAGTTGTTCTAATCCTTCCCCCCCTCTAGAATTAGAAAAACTGTTTTTAGTTTGACAAACACTTTAAAACAGGCTTTTGGCAAGCAATAGCAAACTTGAAACTTTTTAACACCTGCCCAAACCTTGTTTTCACAGGCTCAAGCTTGAATAGGTGCAATAGAGCAGGTATTTACACAGTATCTTCACAGATTTCAGCAAGCTTTGGCACCCATCAGCTCCAATAAGAAATATTAAAGTGTATCGAAACCCAAAAACAAATATTTTATGAATACCAATAACACAAAAGATCAACTCCAGGCAAATACATCAAAACATTTTGTACTGAACTGAAATCTGTTTTGTACCAAAGTAATTTTCTTGCAACAGAAGTAGTAACCTATTTAACTATGGTTGAACATGTCTACAACCTTTCCTTCGCTCCAACAGTGCGCCATTCAAACCTTTTTAGAAGTGTTGAATTTTTGTGGTTTGATCCTCCAACACTGTTACCTTTCCCCGATTCTAGTACTGCAGCCGCCACCAGACTCTTTGGCATTTGACTCTTCCTGGAGTGTCCGATGCCTGTGTCCTCCACTTTGAACTATGGCTTTATTCTCTGACCCCCACATTATTGCTGTTTCCTGTAGTGACATAGTACTGTGGCTCTGTCCTCCATCCCCTGTATGTGACAGGGAACACTCATAGAGGAGTCATATTCCAAACGAGACTTGAGGCAGCTAAAAAAAAAAACTAAAATGGGGAAGGAATGCATGGGGCACAGCCAATGTCAATATAATCCCTCTTCTATTGCAGGAAAATGGCCTTCTTTTTTCTTTTTTAATCATATTATGCCTTCAGTGAAAATGCCTGCTCCGATGGACAAAGGAAAAGGCACTGGGTGAAACTATTGGAGTTACCACAGTTGTGTTTCAGCTATGTATTCAGATGTTTGTATGGATTTGCCCTTTAAGTACAATCAATAATGCTAACACATAAAACTGGAGATTACAAACAGGTCTTTACTATAGGAGGAAGTGAAGGTTAAAACATGAGTTTGTCATACAAATCAGTTTGTCTCATGAAGTTTACAAAGTAATTTTGTTTTAGTATATTTTACACAGGAAATCTGCAGTTTATTTATAACATGTGCTTATTGCTGTAGAAAGAATTTGACAGATGTTTATGATATAGAGGAAAATACCCTCCTACAGAGTACTGAAATGTCTCGTTTCATCTAAAGGAAGTGAAAACTGTGCTAGCAATGTCTCTTCATTCATTCTTTTATGCAAACTACACAATTTTTTTCACTGCAAAATGGAATTTGTTTTTTTTGTTTTTTTAATCTACACATTACATAATTCCCTTTGTAACACTAACAAACCAAAATCAAAAAACAAATCAAATTCTGGTAAGCAATATGTGCAGTTTGGTCCCAAATGGGTACACTTGTGGGAGATATTTGGTTTGGATAAAAAAAATGGCCATTTAGCCTTCAGACCAATCAACATGCTTGTTTCTAAATGATGTGTGGAGAAGGCTTAGTGTGTTCAGTAGATAGCATCACATCTGGGTGAAATGTATTTATTCTTGAAAATCACAATTAAAATTTTCCCAAAGCTGAAATTTATCAGTTTCCAACTAGGCTCTCTCTCACAAAAAAAAGTAAGTTCGCCTTTAAATTTATCCAAGGCTGGAGTTCTGCCATCTGCACCACAAACAGGGTTGTCTTAATACATTTGGCAAGGCCTGAATTTGAACTATGTATACTTTTCTGGTCAACCCTTTCTTGCCGTTCCTCGTATTCATCAGTGATGTCCACACTTAATATCCTATGCTAGGGCTGTACCAACATCTCAACTATCGAAACATATTTTTGTATTCTGATTAATGGGACTTTTAAAAAGGTACAGCAAGTCTGATTTTCTTAGAATGAATAATTTGTTTACAGTAAATAAAAGATCCACCATAGGATAACCAAAAAAAATAACACATTTGTAAGACTGGAATTGTCACGAGTACATTACATATATTCTACCATACATTGATCTCCAACACATAGATAACACCTCCAAACTGTATATATTTACATAATCCATTAACAGAAGTGTAGCAACTTTACACATTTCATGAACATTAATTTCTTCAATAAAGTACACTTGCATAATAGATATATAGACAGCAAGCCCCATTAATAAATACGAAGTGTGTATTGCTTCACAAATGCCAGCCCCATGCAACCCGCCACAGGGGATATTTTTCCTTCCCCCAGTTATACGATCTCAATCATCTTCATATATCTCATGTTGCTCCACCTCTATCCACCACTGATTTGTAGTTAGAGGTTAGTTGTATTAATTATAGATCAGACACATTGGGTCTGTAACTGAATATCCGAAACATGCAGTTTATATATGAGTATGCACTTTTGATCTCCCATCAAGGGTGAGATGGATACTTTGTACTGCTGTTGAGGTGGTTCTCTTAATTGTGGTATCCTTAATTGTGATTTTATATAATTTGGGAAGAAGTATCTTGACTGGTAAAAGGATGTCCACATCCACTCAAAGTGGAAGCAAATGAGGAGCAAGTCTGTCCTATATCCTGGATATGATGGTTAATGTATCAGTGGATGATGGTGGAATAATCTCTTGCTGGCTTCTCATTGGAACTCTGTCAGTCAGATCTCTCCATAAGAATTCCTATTGCGCCTCATTATCGTACTCCAACTGCTGCATTTCACAAATGTAAGGAGGGGATGAGACCCTAATAATGGCTTTAATAGTTTGGTGGAGCTGGGAATTCTGGTGCAGAAATCTACTGGAGCCCTCAAGAAGATAAAAGGTCTTGTTCCCCAGAGAGATTATTTGTTTAATTACATAAATCAATGTTCTGGAGAAAAAAAGAATGCCTACAGTTTTTTCAGGTTTATTATTTTAAACGAAACAGGGTTGCCTATTATTGTTTTTAAACTATGAGGATAAAATTCAAATATTCAGAAATGTTGGGGGTTAAGCAAAAATTATATATATTTATTTATTCGGTTTATGCAAGTATCTGTACAGATCTTGTAAAAAAAAAAAAAAAAAAGACAAAAGCATTAGCACCATGTTCACTTTATAAAGACCTAAAGCCAAATATTCTTGGATACTGTAGCCAACGCATTAAGTGGTACATTTTAGAAGCTTAAAGACTGACTATCTAGTGTGTATCGATGCAGCAGGGAAAAGCAAATAAAATAATCTCCAGTACAAAATTTTGCTTCTTAAATGTTCTGGGGATGTACTGGACTTTCTCTCTAATCCTACATTTTCAGGTCAGATTTCCCTGCAAATGCCTATGGTGAAGGGACTGGGATGTTGTCTGTTTTTGAGGGATGGAATGAGAACATGGATGAGGTAACAACTACACTCACCATCAGACCCAGCTTGATGCATATATGTGACTACACTCTAATATACACTCTCTCCCTGCTTATATTTCCTGCATACACTTTCTAATGAATCTTAAATGAAAATCTTTTTTAAAAACATTTTCTAAGTGGTCAATCATATGATTGCAAAGCTCCAGCACGTGTGTCTATGAAGGGCCAACACCACCACTGAATCCTTAGAACAGCGACATCATCCCAACAGCATCCATAACTCTAAGGCACTGACTCACAAGCCAGAGCTGTATGCTCATATGATCACTTGGAAAGGTTTAAAAAAAAAAAGTTTACAGATCTATTAGTAACTACATCCAAGAAATATAAGAGCAGTGGAAGGCAACATTTAAAAAAGGTAACTACAGCTGACTTCTTTACATTGCTATTTTATATTTAAACCATAAAATACTGTGGAAAGCAGTACTTGTATTACATACTTCTATTAGTTTACAGTGCTGTGCCTTCATATACATCAGTCTTGTATTATTAAATAAATGTTAAGTGCAACTTAGAAAAAAGAAAACATTTTATTTGGACCCAAAGTGTTTGGTTAACTCCAGTTAGTTACATAATGTGACACTGTTGTAATAAACCCTTTTTGCTATGACACAGGGGGACGTTGACACCTGGTTTGCCATAGTAACCAGAAAAGATGGACTTCACTTCAATCTTTCTGGCCAGGTTTACCATCCACATGCCGTTATCAAAGTAAGAGACTTTACCAGCAACTGACCCGGTCAGCTCACCCAAACTCTCCCCCTCCCTGTCAGTTTGCTGAAGCTTTATAAACTCCAGAAGGTCAATGCCAGTTTGAACATCTTGGACCTCAGCTGCAGTGCCCAGGGTGAGGTGGGCACGGCTTCCACGGGGGAATGTATCCTTGGGCATCACTTCTCTCTCAGCATCTAGAGGCCAGAGTAAGAGCTGCTCTTCTGTGAGTTCTACTCGTGCTCCCACTGTCCTGGGAGTAGCAAACAGAGATGTGATATGCAGGGTGTAACCTTTGGAGTAACTCTTCTTCACAACCTTAAGAAAAAGAGGAACAGAACAGGTGTTTAGCAATTCCCCAAGGCTAGGCTTGCCACTGGGTTTTCACCCATCAGGTAAATACAATATGCGCCATAGTTATATAGTTAGTCTGGTTGAAAAAAGAGTCCATCTAGTTCAACCAATAAATAAAAAAAACGTACAATCCTATATACACAATCAACAGTTGATCCAGAGGAAGGTGAAAATCCCCAGCAAAGCATGATCCAATTGGCTAAAGCAGGGGGAAAAAAATCCTTCCTGAACCCCCGAGAGGCAATCGGATATTCCCTGGATCAACGTTACCTATAAAATGTCAGTACCTTTATTATGTACATTAAGGAAAGAATCCAGGCCTTTTTTTTTTTTTTTTAAAGCAATCTACTGAGCTGGCCAGAACCACCTCTGGAGGGAGTCTATTCCAAGTTTTCACAGCTTTTACTGTGAAGAACCCTTTCTGTATTTGGAGATTACATTTTTTTTCCTCTAGACGTAAAGAGTGCCCCCTTGTCCTCTGTGATGACCTTAAAGTAAATAACTTGACACCAAGTTCACTGTATGGGCCACTTATGTATTAGTACATGTTGATCATATCTCCCCCTTATTCTCCTCTTCTCAAGAGAGAATACATTTAGCTCCTCTAATCTTTCCTCATAGCGAAGTTCCTCCATGCCTCTTATAAGTTTGGTTGCCCTTCTCTGCACTTTCTCCAGTTCCCAGATATCCTTTTTGAGAACTGGTGCCCAAAACTGAACTGCATGTTCCAGATGAGGTCTTACTAATGATTTGAACAGGGGCAAAATGATATCTCTATCTCTGGAGTCCATCTCTCTTAATACAAGAAAGGACTTTGCTCGCTTTGGAAACCACAGCTTGGCATTGCATGCCATTATTAAGCTTATGAGCTACCAAAACCCCCAGATCCTTCTCCACTATGGATTCCCCTAGTATGTATGTATGTATGATGCATGCATGCATATTCTTAGCCCCCAAGTGCATAACTTTACATTTATCAATATTAAACCTCATTTGCCACATAGTTGCCCAATTAAACAGTGCATTGAGGTCAGCTTGTGGTGGACTTGGTTGATAAATTACTGGGAGGGGCTGGGCATGACCCAGCTGTCTTGGTCCACGTTGGAACCAATGACAGAATATATGGAAGGGGGAGGCTCCTTAACCACTTAACGACCGCCCACTGTAAATATACGTCAGCAGAATGGCACCGACAGGCAGATTCACGTACATATACGTGATTGCCTTTGTATAGTTGGGGGGTCCGATCGGACCCCCCTTCTTTACAGTGGGTGGTCGTTTTACCTTCGGGAGCGATCCGGCATGAGGGGACGGCCGTTCGATTCCGGCCACCCCCTCTCGATCGCTCCCGGCGAATGAGAGAGCTTCCCCTGCCTGCCAGGAAGGAGGAAGTGATGTCATCTCTCCTGGGGCGCTCACATATACCGAGCGCCGTACAGGAGAAGATGCCAGGTTAGTACACAAAACAGCACACTGACACCAGGACACATAGGCACATAAATCGCCCCCCCCAGCCCCCAGTCACAGTGTCACTGATTGCAGTGACCATTTATTTAGTGATCACTGCAATCAGTGACATTTGTGACTGTAAAAGTGTCACTACATTTAGTTTTAGGTCCAGTGTAGCCCCCTAACCCCCCCCCAATAAAGGTTTAACCCCCTGATCACCCCCCAGATAACCCTTTCACCCCTGTCACTAAGTTATAATTTTTCTGATCGATGTCTTAGCGTCGGCGATGCTGATCGGTAGCCAGTAATTTTTTTTAGGTTCGCCGCAGGTTTTTATAGCGTCGGGTACCCCCATATATTACCTAATAAAGGTTTAACCCCCTGATCGCCCCCCAGGTAACCCTTTCACCCCCTATCACCACTGTCGCTATGCGATCATTTTTCTGATCGATGTCTTAGCGTCGGTGATGCTGATCGGTAGCCAGTAATTTTTTTTAGGTTCGCCGCAGGTTTTTATAGCGTCGGGTACCCCCATATATTACCTAATAAAGGTGTAACCCCCTTGATCACCCCCCAGGTAACCCTTTCACCCCCTAGCACCGCCGTCACTATGCGATCATTTTTCTGATCGATGTCTTAGCGTCGGTGATGCTGATCGGTAGCCAGTAATTTTTTTTAGGTTCGCCGCAGGTTTTTATAGCGTCAGGTACCCCCATATATTATCTAATAAAGGTTTAACCCCCTGATCGCCCCCCAGGTAACCCTTTCACCCCCTATCACCACTGTCGCTAAGCAATCGTTTTTATGATCGTTGTCTTAGTGTCGGTGATGCCGATAGGTAGCCAGTAATTTTTTTTTAGGTTCGCCGTCAGGTTTTTATATAGCGTCAGGTACCCCCATATATTACCTAATAAAGGTTTTAACCCCCTAATTGCCCCTAGTTAACCCTTTCACCAGTGATCATCATATAAGTGTTACGGGTGACGCTGGTTAGTTAGTTTGCTTTTTATAGTGTCAGGGCACCCGCCGTATATAACCCAATAAAGGTTTAACCCCCTGATCGCCCGGCGGGTGATATCAGTTAGGTTTTAGCGTCAGAGAGGGTCTGCGTCACACCCCAGGCAGCGTCAGGTTAGTGCCAGTAGCGCTAACACCCACACGTGAAGCATACACCCCCCTTAGTGGTATAGTATCTGATCAGCTCAATATCTGATCTGATCAGATCTATACTAGCGTCCCCAGCAGTTTAGGGTTCCCAAAAACGCACTGTTAGTGGGATCAGCCCAGATACCTGCTAGCACCTGCGTTTTGCCCCTCCGTCCAGCCCAGGCCACCCAAGTGCAGTATCGATCGATCACTGTCACTTGCAAAACACAACACACATAACTGCAGCGTTCGCAGAGACAGGCCTGATCCCTGCGACTCCAGTGCTGTAGGAGGTGATTTCACCACCACAGTTAAAAAAAAAAAAAGCATATATGCCGAAGCATTGGGGCAGCAGGAGCGGAGGAGCGATTTTGCTCCTAATGCCGCGTATATACGGTCGAAATTCCGACGGAGGCTTGCCCGTGGAAAAGTCTGACCATGTGTACGCGGCATAACTTTTGCGAGAAGATGCCCCCATGCTTCGGCATATATAAATGGTGCATGTATGCCCATCATTAGAAGTGGGTGGATGAAGGGCGGTATTCTAATGGTGGGCATACCCACCGATCAATCTTTTTTTTTCGTTCAGCCAACAGGCTGCATGAAAAAAAAGATTACAATACATGTCCAACAAGGACCAGCAACGTACTGGTATGTTGCTGGACTTTGAATGGTTATACCAGAATGATGCCTGCGGGTTTAGGTATCATCTTGGGATCATTCTTTTCAGCCAGCGGCCGGCTTTCATGTAAAAGCAACCCTAGTGGCTAATTAGCCTCTGGACTGCTTTTACAAGCAGTGGGAGGGAATGTCCCCCCCCCCCGGATATAAAAAGCGCCATTGGGAAATTGGGAAAGCATTTTATCACACCGATCTTGGTGTGGTCAGATGCTTTGAGGGCAGAGGAAAGATCTAGGGTCCAATAGACCCCAGTTTTTTCAAAAAAGAGTACCTGTCATTACCTATTGCTATCATAGGGGATATTTACATTCCCTGAGATAACAATAAAAGTGATAAAAATAAATAAATATGGAAGCAACAGTTTAAAAATAAAATAGCAAAATTAATAATAAAAAAAAAAAAAAAGCACCCCTGTCCTGCCCTGCTCTTGCCCAATGGCGAACGCAAGCGTCGGTCTGGCGTCATATGTAAACAGCAATTGCACCATGCATGTGAGGTATCACCGCGAAGGTCAGATCGAGGGCAGTAATTTTAGCAGTAGACCTCCTCTGTAAATCTAACGGGGTAACCTGTAAATGCTTTTAAAGGCTTTTAAAAATGTCTGTAGTTTGTCGCCAATGCGCGTTTGTGCGAAATTTTAAAGCATGTCGTGTTTGGTATCTATGTACTCGGCCTAAGATCATCTTTTTTATTTCATCAAACATTTGGGCAATATAGTGTGTTTTAGTGCATTAAAATTAAAAAAAGTGTATTTTTTCCCCAAAAAATGCGTTTGAAAAATCGCTGCGCAAATACTGTGTAGAAAAAAAAAATGCAACACCCACCATTTTATTCTGTAGGGCCTTTGCTTTAAAAATATATATAATGTTTGGGGGTTCAACATAATTTTCTTGCAAAAAAAAATATGTTTTCATGTAAACAAAAAGTGTCAAAAAGGGCTTTGTCTTCAAGTGGTTAGAAGAGTGGATGTAAGCTTCCTAATGTTGTGTATAAAATGCCAGAACAGTTCAAAACCCCCCCAAATGACCCCATTTTGGAAAGTAGACACCCCAAGCTATATACTGAGAGGCATGTCGAGTCCATGGAATATTTTATATGTTGACACAAGTTGCGGAAAAACTACAATTTTTTTTTTTGCACAAAGTTGTCACTAAATGATATATTGCTCAAACATGCCATGGGCATATGTGGAATTACACCCCAAAATACATTCTGTTGCTTCTCCTGAGTACAGGGGTTACCACATGTGTGAGACTTTTTGGGAGCCTAGCCGCGTACGGGACCCCAAAACCCAAGCACCACCTTCAGGCTTTCTAAGGGTGTCAATTTTTGATTTCCCTTCTCACTGCCTATCACAGTTTCGGAGGCCATGGAATGCCTAGATGGCACAAAACCCCCCCAAATGACCCCATTTTGGAAAGTAGACACCCCAAGCTATTTGCTGAGAGGTATTGTGAGTATTTTGCAGATCTCGCTTTTTGTCACAAAGTTTTGAAAATTGAAAAAAAAAATGTTCTTTCTTCATTTTAAAAAACAAATGAGAGCTGTAAAATACTCACCATGCCTCTCAGCAAACAGCTTGGGGTGTCTACTTTCCAAAATGGGGTCATTTGGGGGGGTTTTGTGCTATTTTGGCATTTTATGGCCTTCAAAACTGTGATAGGTAGTGAGGAGTGAAATCAAAAATTTATGCCCTTAGAAATCCTGAAGGCGGTGCTTGGTTTCCGGGGTCCCGTACGTGGCTAGGCTCCTAAAAAGTCCCACACATGTGGTATCCCCATACTCAGGAGAAGCAGCAGAATGTATTTTGGGGTGCAATTCCACATATAACCATGGCATGTGTGAGCAATATATCATTTAGTGACAACTTTTTGTAATTTTTTTTTTGTCATTATTCAATCACTTGGGACAAAAAAAAAAAATATTCAATGGGCTCAACATGCCTCTCAGCAATTTCCTTGGGGTGTCTACTTTCTAAAATGGGGTCATTTGGGGGGGGGGGTTTGTACTGCCCTGTCATTTTAGCACCTCAAGAAATGAGATAGGCAGTCATAAATTAAAAGCTGTGTAAATTCCAGAAAATGTACCCTAGTTTGTAAACGCTATAACTTTTGCGCAAACCGATACATATACGCTTATTGACATTTGTTTTACTAAAGACATGTGGCTGAATACATTTTGGCCTAAATGTATGACTAAAATTGAGTTTATTCGATTTTTCTTATAACAAAAAGTAGAAAATATAATTTTTTTTCAAAATTTTCGGTCTTTTTCCGTTTATATCGCAAAAAATTTAAATCGCAGAGGCAATCAAATACCATTAAAAGAAAGCTCTATTTGTGGGAAGAAAAGGACGCAAATTTCGTTTGGGTACAACATTGCATGTCCGCACAATTTACAGTTAAAGCAGCGCAGTGCAAAATTCTGAATTCACCTCTGGTCCTTTAGCTACCAAATGGTCCGGGGCTTAAGTGGTTAAGAACCAAGTTAAAAGAAATAGGCTGCAAGTTTAAGGGAAGGACCACCAAGGTGATATTCTCTGAAATATTGCCTGTGCCATGCGCAACACAGGGTTTTTAGAGCACTGGGCAGGCTTTTAATTCGGATGCAACCTATATGCTAAAGATGGTTTGCACCTAAATGGAAGGGGGTCTGCTGTGCTGGGGGAGAAGTTTATGGGAAGGCTGGAGGAGTATTTAAACTAGGATTGTGGGGGGGGGGGTGAATTTGATTATAATGAGGCAGACAGGGGGCAGCCTCTATTGGTGGGTGGAATGGGGAAAGATGGGAGGGGGAGGGCTATGGCAGATGATATGAAGGTTCCCATGTTACAAACATCCATTGAAAATTGTAATATTTGTACTAAAATAAAATATGCAACATACATGTGCCACTCATTTCATATATACAGTCAGACTTATGATTAGTTAGTTTTACATCAAAAATTCCTCCATTGTGTCTCGCAACACTTCAATGGTCACCAATAATACAACAGGTGCAGCCATGAATATTAGACTTAAACAGGTCTGTTCATGAATGTTTTCACATAAGATTCACTCAGCTTTTACACATTTTTTCTAATTGGATCTAACTGGAAAAAAAAATAAATGCATGAATCCTGGGTGAAATTTGCATACATCTTGTGTTAAAACATATAAAATCTACATCAAAATATATAACCCAAACCTGTCTGTTGTCACTAGAACAGGTGCCCCCATTGGAAGATATCCCCTTAACAATTGTTCCAGGGGCAAATTTAAAACTTTGGATTTCTGCTCACTGTCTTGGTAACAATGGTCATCAAAAAATAAAATGGGTGAATTTCCCCTACAGGAACACAGACAGCAATGAAAACTTTGCTTTTGGAGGGTGTAAAGAAGGGTTAAAACACCTGTCAGTTTTATTTTTTGCAATAACCATTGGAGAGACTTCCCTTCATTTCTAGTCCCTTCGTGAAAACAGAGAAAATCCCTCCAGAAGAGGGAATCCATGATGGTCACCAGGGTCACCAAAACTAATGTCGCCACCCAAAATAGGGCGTTTTGTATCACTTTCAACCTTCAAATTTGTGAGAATTATAACAGAACAAATGAAGGAGGTGAATCTCCCCAACAGGGGCACAAACAGCAGTAAAAACCGGACAGGTGTTCGAAACCCTCTCCCCTCTATCCAAAACTAAAGAAAAAAAAGTTTTACCCCTTGTTTTACTTTAAAGTGGTTCTAAAGGCTGAAGGTTTTTTACCTTCATGCATTCTATGCATGAAGGTAAAAGACCTTCTGTGTGCAGCAGCCCCCCCCCCCCCTAATACTTACCTGAGCTTCCCCTTGATTCAGTGATGTGCACAAGATCATCGGCTCTCTAGGGACTTTCCCTCCTCATTGGCTGAGACAGCAGCGGGAGCCATTGGGAGATTGAGGAGAGAGAAGGGTGCGCCTGCTTGGGTGCCCCCATTGCAAGAAGGAGGATCGGGACTACTTTGTGCAAAACCACTGTACAGAGCAGGTAAGTATGACATGTTTGTTATAAAAAAAATTGCCTTTAATGTCACTCTAAGGTATTAAAACCATAAAAAAATAAATACAAAAAAAAGGATTTCTTGTTACAAAAGATTTTCTGCTACTAGTAACCAAAGAGACCATCTTGAATTTAAAACACCAAAAGAAAAAGGCAGGTAAAGTTAGCTAGTCTGCCACTAGGTGGCTCTGTCCCAAAGTGGTGTGGTAAAGGAGAACTATGCAATTGGTTGGAGATCGTGCCGATATAAAAAGTGACCTGGGAAAAGTGTGTGTGCCGCTCAGGCTCGATAAGGAGGTGCATCCTAGAGTGCTGACAGGGGATGGAGCCCGTCCTGGCTCCTGCAAAGGTGGAAGGAAGGAAGGAAGGGTGACCCCTGGAAGTCACACATCTATGGTGTCCAACTATGATGAATGTAATGGCAACCTCAGCCTGGACTCTGACCAGCCTAGAGCCTCTGTGCAATGTAAATTGAGAGTGAGAGAAAAAGTAAAAGTGCGCAATTTTAAAGTATGACATGTTAGGTATCTATTTACTCAGCGGTAACTTTTTTTAATTTTTTTTTTATTTATCTATATTTTCACATTGTACAAAAAAAATTGGGCTATCTTGGCGCAAATACAGTGCAACATAAAATATTTCAACAACCGTCATTTTATTCTCTAGGGTCTCTGCAAAAAAATATATATAAATGTTTGAGGTTCTAAGTAATTTTCTAGCAAAAAATACAGATTTTTACTTGTAAACAACAAATGTCAAATGAAGGCCTGGTCTTAAAGTGGTTAAAAACTTCTGTTCCACTTTTAAACTCAAGCAAAAAAAAAAAAATAGTATAGAAAAACCTTGCTCTAAATATAGGTAAGACTGCTGCTCCTTGAATATGAGAAGGTGAAGATACGGTGCTCAAAATATAAAAGATACTGTATGCGCTGTCTCATGTGAATCAATAAAGTGAAGTATTGTAAACAAAACACAAAAATTACCACCATGTGATTAAATGAACATAACCTAATGTGAAACCAAATTCATCAGAAAATTGTTCATCAAAAAAAAACATTCCCAATGTTTAACCACTTGCCGATGGCTGGCCCTCATATGACGTTCTGGGCTTTGTGTGGGTATATCTGAAATGATGCAGCTACAGGCATCATTCAGATATTGTCTTTTTTAGCTGCCGATTCCCTTCACCACAAGAACGATCATCGCGGTTGGTCAGCCGCTTGATCGTTCTTACGGGAGGCGAGAGGGGACATCCCCCCTCCCGCTGCCCTCAGGTGCTTCTACCGGCTCACCGCTGCGATCGGTGAATAGGCAAACGGATCCGCCGGCCCCGGATGTTTACCATAGAAATTTCCGACGGACCAGATGGTCGCCGGAGTCTCTATGATCGTCGGAGTCCGGGCGCGATGTTATGAAAATTTAAAGTGCCCCTGTCCCCGCACGCAGAAGCGAACGCATACGCAAGTCCCGCCCACATATGAAAACGGTGTTCAAACCACACATGTGAGGTGTTGCCGTGAACGTTAGAGCAAGAGCAATAATTCTAGCCCTAGACCTCCTCTGTAATGCAAACATTTTTAAAAGCGTCGCCTATGGGGATTTTTAAGTACCGAAGTTTGACGCCATTCCACAAGCGTGTGCAATTTTGAAGCGTGACATGTTGGGTATCTGTTTACTCGGCGTAACTTCATCTATGCAAAAAAAATAATTGGGCTAACTTTACTGTTTTGTTTTTTTTAAAGCATGAAACGGTTTGAAAAATTGCTGCGCAATAACTGTGCAATGACCGCCATTGTATTCTCTGGGGTCTCTGCTAAAAAAACATATATAATGTTTGGGGGTTCTATGTAATTTGATGAATGGTATAAAGGGCTGCAGTCATAAATGCATGCATACTGGGCATGCAATGTACTGTATGTTTTTGGATAATAAATTTATTATTATTATTTCTTTGTGCGAGATTTGACTTTGGTTACATCCACCTTGGTACTATAAAGGTAGCACCACCTTGCATTGTGTACTATAGTGGGACTATTTTTGTATGTAGCGGGTACTTGAATTTAAGAGACCCCTAGACAACAGCCACATAACCGATAAAGCAAGAGAGAGAGAGAGGTCGCTACATGTATTTTTCAGTTGTGGTTCATGTATAAACTATTATGCACGTGTAAACTATTATGTTGGTGAAACAGCTTTGATTTTTAGGACCTGGAAGTAATGAGTCTTAGGCCTCGTACACACGACCGAGTTTCTCTGCAAGAACCAGCAAGAAACTTGCTGGCAGAGATGTCTTGCCGAGAAATTCGTTCGTGTGTATGGTTTCTCGTCAAGAAAACCGACAAGTAATCTCGACGAGAAAATAGAGAACCTGCTCTCTATTTTCTCGTCGAGATTCTCGTCAGCCTGTTTCTCGACGAGAAAAGTGAGTGTGTGTACACTTACCTGTCCTCCGGGAAGCCCGCGCATGTTCGAAATGAATTTGACGCATGCGCGGTAGCTTCCTAGGCATAGGTAGGGTATACCAAGATGGCGGCGACGGCATCGAATGTGACGAGCGCATGCTCGTCGTATTCGATGACGTCACCGCGTTCGCTCCATTCAAAGAACCGCGGGTTCTTTGAATCGAGCGTGTGTACACTCGGCCGGGACAAGTTTCTTGTCCAAGAATCTCGTCGAAAAAAACTACATGTTTTTTTCGACGAGAATCTCGGCCGTGTGTATGAGGCTATAGGTTCTGCAGTATATTCACAAATTTCACAAAAAAAACTATGCCCAATGACAACTCTGAGCATATTCAAACATATGCAGCCTCCTTACTCTTTGGGAATCATTAGGACCACTAAGACATTTTGGTAATTTTTTGTGTAATTCAAAGTAGTAGAGGGGTAAGACAGTAGAACATTCAAATGCAAAGTTTGAAAATGGATGTCATTTTTCACATCATTACTTTCGGTACGTGACTTTAATGCCGCATACACACGATCGGAATTTCCGACAACAAATGTTTGAGAGCAGGTTCTCAATCTTTCCGATCAGAAAAGTTCTTGTCGGAAATTCCGACCGTGTGTAGCCATTTCCGATGCACAAATGTGCTGCGCATGCTCGGAATCAATTTGACGCATGCTCGGAATCATTGTACTTAATTTTTCTTTGCTCGTCGTAGTGTTGTACGTCTCCATGTTCTCAACGATCGGAATTTCCGAGCAACATTTGTGCGACCGTGTGTATGCAACACAAGTTTGAGCCAACATCCGTCGGAAAAAAAAACAAAACACGGGTTTTGTTGTCGGAAATTCCGATCGTGTGTACGCGGCATTACTCTTCAGGCCCCACTACAAAGATGTAGCTTCACTGTGCTATGAAATATGTAACCCATTAATTCACAAGGAATTACTGAAAACCAGCCTCCCTCAAATAGGGTCACTCTCCAGAGGTCCTCTCTCAACTAGGGTCTCTCTCCAGAGGTCCTCTCTCAACTAGGGTCTCTCTCCAGATGTCCTCTCTCAACTAGGGTCTCTCTCCAGAGGTTGCTGGGGGTTCCTTGAGAAATTTCTACCTCTCAGATGAGTAACCACTGACACCAATTCCTTTTTTTTTTAGCTATCTGTAAGGGGGATTCTTTCCACTGACCACCAATGTAAGGAGTATTCTTCCCACTGATCACCCTGCTAAATCTTCCTTTGAAACCTGAAAGTTGTGTAAAGGATTCCACCATCTGAAATTTTTTGAGAAAGGCTGTCCTGGACCTTTCCAGCCTACAAAAGGTCTCCCTACACACTCTGTAGTAGGTGGCAAATATCACATTTGAAACCTCCATAGTGGAGATTTTTGCTTTCCCATCAGCTCGCAGGGACCACTCACCTCTTGACGGGAATACTCTTCTGAACCTGCAGCCTTCCCATAGTCACAGAATTTGGATGTACAGTGCAATATATTGGGAGTTTTGGCAAAATGTTTCAAAAGATCCAACTTGTGTTTATCTTCATAACCATCTGGTACCGCAAAATAAAGAAAGAAATATTTATATATTAGAGAGAAATTTACCGCTTTAAAAAAGGGATCTAAGAAGCAAAATACCTTTGCAGAAAGCCTTAGATTTAAATTGTCATTATCGAATTCTTATAACTGTTGTGTGTGAGAACCAAAGATCTTTAGCTATAATCATTTTAATACCACACAGCCAATTGGAATTAATCTAAACAACCCTATTCAATAAAGATTTCTTAACCTAAAGTGTCAATGTTTGAGTAAAGTAACAAATAACCTTATGAACTGAATGATAAACAGCACCACTCACATGTTCCTGTCAGATATACCGGCTGGCTCAAACACTGCTGCTGGACCACTGATAATAGCACAACAAGCCCTACCATATAGCTTCAAATGTCTCCCAGTATAATGAATCAAAAAAATGGCTTCAGCTGGCTCTCCACCCGTCAGGAAAGCCTCCACTAACATGTTGAACTTGTGTAGGGCTCAATAGTAGAGGAGGCCATTTTGTTTTGTGATTGATTATTATATTGGTGTGGGGTTCTGGGAAACATTTGTTTCCCAGAAACATTTGTGAACCAATAACCTTGAGTACTAAAGAAAATCTATCGCCATAGCACATGAACATTCTAATAGCAATACAAACATTTGTTATTTTTGTTCTGCCTGTCTGCTGGCCATCTCTTTCCACAAATTCCTTGGACAACATATACCATGGTACCTTGCTGCATGAAAGCAGTGATTCCTGGACTCACTCCGCCTCCTGAAACCCTTCCTAAAAAAAAAATAACTCTCAGCACCACAGTAGTTAAGAAGGCAGGCTCTGTGAAATATGTGACACAGCAGTGCCTACTCACAGGTCATAATCAATATGTGTCACAGAATTCAAGGAAATAAAATGTGTGGGGATCTTCACAAAAGCACAAGCTAGAAATAATGTGCAAATACATATACGATTTTATCCATATATATACATTGTATATATAGATATATATATATATATATATATATATCTATATATATATCTCTTGCAGTAACCCCCAACCTTAAAGTGTAACTAAAGCCACAATCTTTTTAGTATTAATTAGAGTGGAGAGGGATTTGAACTACGGTCAGTTTTTATTGCTGTCTGTGCTCGTTAAGGAGATTTACTTCTCGATTTGTCCTGGTTATGGTCATCAAATCGATCATAAAAGTAAAAGAATATCCCCATATTTCGAGTTGACATCAGCACAATAATAGAGAGGAAATCTTCCAACGGGGGCACTAGTGACCCTGGTGGCACTCCATGATTCGCTCACTTCGGAGGGATTCCCTCATACTTTGTGTTTTGGCTATAGTACAGGAAGTGAAGGGAGATCTCCCATATGGGGGACATATGGCAAAAAAAAACCTGACAGGGGTTATAAGCCTTCTACTTTAAGTGATACACAGAGATGAAACAAATCTCCCGATATAAGTTTTACATGTATATCTGCTGTCTTCAGTTTGCTATATTCTTTAGAATTCTAACATTGTGTTAGAATGTTTCCTTCCTCATTCAGCACTGGGTGTGGATTTTTGGCTTACACTGTGTGACAGCTGATTGGAGGAAAGTCACACCCGCCCCCACATGGTTAGAGGAACGAAGATATTTGCAGAGCTGTGCTATGACAAGATATGCTCTCTACTAATCTTTTTATAGCACCCACCCTGACACAAATTTCCGGCTGATTTTATCTCGGTTGTCGGAGAACTTGTCAGAAGTTATGCTAATAACAGAGGAACAAAACAGCAGAAAGACACTGGACTTAGGGTTTTGGAAATAGATAAGTAACACTACAGATATGTGCCCAGGTAAAATTTCAGGAAATAGGGTTTACATCCACTTACAGAACTCATTCTGAAGTGTGACCAATACATATGATACATTTACAAGTGTGTCAGAAGCCTGTTCCCTTATCCAGTGTGTGGTTACACTGGACCACAGACAGCCCCTCTGGTATTGTCCACCAGGAGGGGGTTTTGCTGAACCCCACTCATATTGTATTAAAACATACTGTGGGCTGCCATTGCTCACCTCTCCTCCTGAAAATGATGACCCAGTGGGTTTAACACTTTCAGAAATGGAGATGGAAAAAGAATGCAAATCAGGAAGGCCAAATTCAGTTAGCTAACTCTGGGTCTATGACTCAGCTTTGAAGCCAGATACAGTTGGCAGACAACTTACAATTTGAGAAGGTAGTTTCGGTAATGGTAGCTTGCATGTTTTTCTTTAGATATTTAGCTATAGTAAATACAAAGTTAGGCTAGTAAGAAATACTGAAATGTTACTTCTGTAAAAGGAATGCCTGGTTTATCAAATCCTGATATAGATCTAAAAGCAGCAGTACAGTGACTTTAAATTATAATTTTTATTTATTTTTTATATAACATGAATCACAAAGAAAAACATTTATTTGGTTGTATGATGCCTCAGAAAATCAGGTTCTCCTTTTCGTGACAATTTTTTGAACTGGAATCAACTGAGAAACGCAGGGTAGGCCCCCATATTCTGCCTGAATGCTACTTGCTGACACAATGGAATGGATTGGGACTTTCAGCAATGGCTGGTCAATTTTCAGAGAATGGTCATATAGGAATGTAGTTTAACACACTAAAATCGCACTGAACACAGAACGTTCCAAAAGCAAATGGCGCCAATCTTACTTAAGTCCTCCTCGGATCCTGATAGAACTGCAGGGTTTGACTAACTGGTTAAAGAAACTCAGCACAACTTGACTTGCAAGAGGAAATCACCAACGATCTCATACAGTCTGACATTTAGCTAATTAATTCACAAAGAGTTTAGAAACAATTAAATACATTTTGTAATATCTGCCCTGGCTAATGTTACATAATTAAAATTTGACAATATTTGCAGAGATGGTTTGCTTTGGCTTTGCCAAGTACAGGCAGACAAATGACAGAAATGAGACTGGAAGAGCAATAGAAGGGACCTTTCCTGCCATAAACATAGTAAAAGAAAGTGAAACTGTTATGGGCGTAACAAGCTGATACAGCTAAGCTGGGTATACACGGAGGTTGTTTTCATTCAACCAGCGGGTAGAACGAAAAACTCATGAAATTACCAATAAAAAAGGTAGCTGCGCTGCCCCCTGCACTCTGTAGAATACATACAGTGTCACAATTCATAAGATATCTAGTTCAAAAAAGTGCTTAAAATAAAATGCTCCAATTTCTGAACATAAAGTGACTGTGCTCTGTCCGTGCTGAAAATGTCACCACTCTCATGCCCTTCTAGGACCGAATTCACCACAAGTTGTTGACCTCCAGAGTAAGTATATACTGAGGTAGGTCAAATTGCGCTTAATATCTCTGGTCAGCCTATCAAGGTGAATCAACCCCTGATGAAGTCACGTGACAGTGACGCCACGCGTAGGGACGGAGAGGCACACAGATAGACGCAGGCTGACGAGCTCGCTGCTCGTAAGGAGATAAGTGTTTTTATATATGTTTTAATGTGAGTACCCTTATACTGCTTTCTAAATAAACATACCACATTGGTTTAACCACTTAAGCCCCGGACCATTTCGGGCCATTAGGACCAGGCCTGTTTTTGGGATTCGGCACTGCGCTGCTTTAACTGTAAATTGTGCGGACATGCAATGTTGTACCCAAATGAAATTTGCGTCCTTTTCTTCCCACAAATAGAGCTTTCTTTTAATGGTATTTGATTGCCTCTGCGATTTTTATTTTTTTTGCGATATAAACAGAAAAAGACCGAAAATTTGGAAAAAAAATTATATTTTCTACTTTTTGTTATAAGAAAAATCGAATAAACTCAATTTTAGTCATACATTTAGGCCAAAATGTATTCAGCCACATGTCTTTAGTAAAAAAAATGTCAATAAGCGTATATTTATTGGTTTGCGCAAAAGTTATAGCGTTTACAAACTAGGGTACATTTTCTGAAATTTACACAGCTTTAAATTTATGACTGCCTATCTCATTTCTTGAGGTGCTAAAATGACAGGGCAGTACAAAACCCCCCCAAATGACCCCATTTTGGAAAGTAGACACCCCAAGGAAATTGCTGAGAGGCATGTTGAGCCCATTGAATATTTTTTTTTTGTCCCAAGTGATTGAATAATGACAAAAAAAAAAAAAATTACAAAAAGTTGTCACTAAATGATATATTGCTCACACATGCCATCGTTATATGTGGAATTGCACCCCAAAATACATTCTGCTGCTTCTCCTGAGTACGGGGATACCACATGTGTGGGACTTTTTAGGAGCCTAGCCACGTACGGGACCCCGGAAACCAAGCACCGCCTTCAGGATTTCTAAGGGCGCAAATTTTTGATTTCACTCCTCACTACCTATCACAGTTTCGAAGGCCATAAAATGCCAAAATAGCACAAAACCCCCCCAAATGACCCAATTTTGGAAAGTAGACACCCCAAGCTATTTACTGAGAGGCATGTTCAGTCCATGGAATATTTTATATTTTGCCACAAGTTGCGGGAATATGACAAACTTTTTTTTTTTTGCACAAAGTTGTCACTAAATGATATATTGCTCACACATGCCATGGGCATATGTGAAATTACACCCCAAAATACATTCTGCTGCTTCTCCTGAGTACGGGGATACCACATGTGTGGGACTTTTTGGGAGCCTAGCCGCGTACGGGACCCCGAAAACCAAGCACCGCCTTCAAGGTTTCTAAGGGCATAAATTTTTGATTTCACTCCTCACTACCTATCACAGTTTTGAAGGCCATAAAAAGCCAAAATAGCACAAAACCCCCCCAAATGACCCAATTTTGGAAAGTAGACACCCCAAGCTATTTACTGAGAGGCATGTTCAGTCCATGGAATATTTTATATTTTGCCACAAGTTGCGGGAATATGACAAACTTTTTTTTTTTTGCACAAAGTTGTCACTAAATGATATATTGCTCACACATGCCATGGGCATATGTGAAATTACACCCCAAAATACATTCTGCTGCTTCTCCTGAGTACGGGGATACCACATGTGTGGGACTTTTTGGGAGCCTAGCCGCGTACGGGACCCCGAAAACCAAGCACCGCCTTCAAGGTTTCTAAGGGCATAAATTTTTGACTCCTCACTACCTATCACAGTTTTGAAGGCCATAAAAAGCCAAGATGGCACAAAACCCCCCCAAATGACCCCATTTTGGAAAGTAGACACCCCAAGCTATTTGCTGAGAGGCATGTTGACCCCATTGAATATTTTTTTTTTGTCCCAAATGATTGAATAATGACAAAAAGAAAAAAAAAAATGTACAAAAAGTTGTCACTAAATGATATATTGCTCACACATGCCATGGTTATATGTGGAATTGCACCCCAAAATACATTCTGCTGCTTTTCCTGAGTATGGGGATACCACATGTGTGGGACTTTTTGGGAGCCTAGCCGCGTACAGGGCCCCAAAAACCAAGCACCGCCTTCAGGATTTCTAAGGGCGTAAATTTTTGATTTCACTCCTCACTACCTATCACAGTTTCGAAGGCCATAAAATGCCAAAATAGCACAAAACCCCCCCAAATTACCCCATTTTGGAAAGTAGACACCCCAAGCTATTTGCTGAGAGGCATGTTGAGTCCATGGAATATTTTATATTTTGCCACAGGTTGCGGGAATATGACAAACTTTTTTTTTTTTGCACAAAGTTGTCACTAAATGATATATTGCTCACACATGCCATGGGCATATGTGAAATTACACCCCAAAATACATTCTGCTGCTTCTCCTGAGTATGGGGATACCACATGTGTGGGACTTTTTGGGAGCCTAGCCGCGTACGGGACCCCAAAAACCAAGCACCGCCTTCAAGGTTTCTAAGGGCATAAATTTTTGATTTCACTCCTCACTACCTATCACAGTTTTGAAGGCCATAAAATGCCAAGATGGCACAAAACCCCCCCAAATGACCCCATTTTGGAAAGTAGACACCCCAAGCTATTTGCTGAGAGGCATGTTGACCCCATTGAATATTTTTTTTTGTCCCAAATGATTGAATAATGACAAAAAGAAAAAAAAAAATGTACAAAAAGTTGTCACTAAATGATATATTGCTCACACATGCCATGGTTATATGTGAAATTACACCCCAAAATACATTCTGCTGCTTTTCCTGAGTACGGGGATACCACATGTGTGGGACTTTTTGGGAGCCTAGCCGCGTACGGGACCCCAAAAACCAAGCACCGCCTTCAAGGTTTCTAAGGGCATAAATTTTTGATTTCACTCCTCACTACCTATCACAGTTTTGAAGGCCATAAAATGTCAAAATAGCCCAAAACCCCCACAAATTACCCCATTTTGGAAAGTAGACACCCCAAGCTATTTGCTGAGAGGCATGGTGAGTATTTTACAGCTCTCATTTGTTTTTGAAAATTAAGAAAGACATTTTTTTTTCTTTTTTTTTTCTTTTTTTACATTTTCAAAACTTTGTGACAAAAAGCGAGATCTGCAAAATACTCAACATACCTCTCAGCAAATAGCTTGGGGTGTCTACTTTCCAAAATGGGGTCATTTGGGGGGGTTTTGTGCCATCTGGGCATTCCATGGCCTCCGAAACTGTGATAGGCAGTGAGGAGTGAAATCAAAAATTTACACCCATAGAAATCCTGAAGGCGGTGCTTGGTTTTTGGGGTCCCGTACGCGACTAGGCTCCCAAAAAGTCCCACACATGTGGTATCCCCGTACTCAGGAGAAGCAACAGAATGTATTTTGGGGTGTAATTCCACATATGCCCATGGCATGTTTGAGCAATATATAATTTAGTGACAACTTTTTGTACATTTTTTTTTTTTTTTGGTCATTATTCAATCACTTGGGACAAAAAAAAAAAATATTCAATGGGCTCAACATGCCTCTCAGCAAATAGCTTGAGGTGTCTACTTTACAAAATGGGGTCATTTGGGGGGGTTTTGAACTGTCCTGGCATTTTATGCACAACATTAGGAAGCTTATGTCACATCATCCACTCTTCTAACCACTTGAAGACAAAGCCCTTTCTGACACTTTTTGTTTACATGAAAAAAAAAAAATTTTTGCAAGAAAATTATGTTGAACCCCCAAACATTATATATATTTTTAAAGCAAAGGCCCTACAGATTAAAATAGTGGGTGTTGCATTTTTTTTTCCACACAGTATTTGCGCAGCGATTTTTCAAACGCATTTTTTGGGGGAAAAACACACTTTTTTTATTTTTAATGCACTAAAAAACACTATATTGCCCAAATGTTTGATGAAATAAAAAAGATGATCATAGGCCGAGTACATGGATACCAAACACGACATGCTTTAAAATTGCGCACAAACGCGCAGCGGCGACAAACTACATTCATTTTTAAAAGCATTTAAAAGCCTTTACAGGTTACCACGTTAGATTTACAGAGGAGGTCTACTGCTAGAATGACTGCCCTCGATCTGACCTTCGCGGTGATACCTCACATGCATGATGCAATTGCTGTTTACATATGACGCTAGACCGACGCTTGCGTTCGCCTTTGCGCAAGAGCAGGGGGGGACAGCGGTGCTTTTTTTTTTTTTTTTTTTTTTTTAATTATTTATTTGCCTTTTTTATTTTATTTTTAAACTGTGCCTTCCATATTTTATTTTTTTACCATTTTTATCGTTATCTCAGGGAATGTAAATATCCCCTATGATAGCAATAGGTAGTGACAGGTACTCTTTTTTTGAAAAAAATTGGGGGGTTAGACCCTAGATCTTTCCTCTGCCCTCAAAGCATCTGACCACACCAAGATCGGTGTGATAAAATGCTTTCCCAATGGCGCTTTTTATATCCGGGGGGGGGACATTCCCTCCCACTGCTTGTAAAAGCAGTCTAGAGGCTAATTATCTGCTAGAATTGCTTTTACATGAAAGCCGGCCGCTGGCTGAAAAGAATGATACCAAGATGATACCTAAACCCGCAGGCATCATTCTGGTATAAACATTCAAAGTCCAGCAACATACCAGTACGTTGCTGGTCCTTGTTGGACATGTATTGTAATCTTTTTTTTCATACAGCCTATTGGCTGAACGAAAAAAAGAGATTGATTGGTGGGTATGCCCACCATTAGAATACCTCCCTTCATCCACCCACTTCTAATGATGGGCATATATGCCGAAGCATGGGGGCATCCTCCCGCAAAAAAGTTATGCCGCGTACACACGGTCAAGCCTTCGTCGGAATTTCGACCGTATGTACGCGGCATAAAAGGTTATGCCGCGTACACACGGTCGGACTTTTCCACGGGCAAGCCTCCGTTGGAATTTCGACCGTATATACGCGGCATTAGGAGCAAAATCGCTCCTCCGC
Organism: Rana muscosa; assembly: GCA_029206835.1. Lineage (NCBI taxonomy): Eukaryota > Metazoa > Chordata > Amphibia > Anura > Ranidae > Rana > Rana muscosa. The sequence goes on from CM055128.1 coordinate 145,877,197, forward strand.
CCCTGCTGCCCCCATGCTTCGGCATATATGCTCTTTTTTTTAACTGTGGTGGTGAAATCACCTCCTACAGCGTTGGAGTCACGGCTTTATGTATCGTGGGAGCAAACGCTGTTGCTGTCAAGATAAATAGATCCGCGCTGCAACTGAATGGCGTACCTGCTAAGCAAATGGTGGTTAACATTAAAACAAAGTAACATTACAGTACAACAGTAAGACCTTACCATGCCATACCTGCAAAGCAAATACCAAAACAAAACCTAGTAAAAAATAAAAAAATGTTTTAACGCAACCTGTGCCTAAAATATATATATGCCGAAGCATGGGGGCATCCTCCCGCAAAAAAGTTATGCCGCGTACACACGGTCGGAATTTTCCACGGGCAGGCCTCCGTCGGAATTTCGACCGTATGTACGCGGCATTAGAAGCAAAATCGCTCCTCCGCCCCTGCTGCCCCCATGCTTCGGCATATATGCTCTTTTTTTTAACTGTGGTGGTGAAATCACCTCCTACAGCACTGGAGTCACGGCTTTATGTATCGTGGGAGCAAACGCTGTTGCTGTCAAGATAAATAATTCCGCGCTGCAGTTGAATGGCGCACCTGAAAACAAAAAATTACATACCTGAAAAGCAAGCATGATAAAACATTGCAGAATAGAATACAGTAAAAAAGAGCAGAACAATAGAGAGAAAATAGAGAGAGAGAGAACAATAAAACGACAACTATTTTTGGTTTTTTTATTTTATATATTTTTTTGTGTTTTGTTTTTTACGTTTTTTTTTTCTTTTTTACACTTTTTTTTGTAACTTTACAACTGTAATGGTTCGGGTCTCTCAAAATGTAATGGCATCTTGGGAGACCCTGTGTAAGTGTGTCCTTGTCTGTGAAATGCTGTACCCTACGCTAAAACTTTCACCTTGGCAAAGACCAGGCTTGTCAGGACAGAGTGGACAAAAACTACGGGTGTCACGCCTAAATCCGCGCTTGCTACAGACACGACATCTTTTTTGGGGGTGGCTTTGGGTAGGGGTACTCGGGAGGACATACGAATAATGCCTCTCATGCAGCCGGCTTACTGCATTTGGTTGGGGATGGTGAGGTGCAGAACCGCCTGGATACAGGAGTTCTGTGACTATCTCATTCTGGAATTTTAGAAGAGATAACGTCCCGCCTGAAGCTCTGTATAGCACATGAGCGTTCAGCAAAGCCAATTGGAATAATGATAGAGACACTTTTTTGTACCAGCGTCTCGCCTTACGGTCAATTAGATACGGCGCCATCAACTGGTCGTTGAGGTCCACCCCTCCCATATTTTGGTTATATTCGTGGACACAGAGGGGTTTCTCCACAACACCAGTCGCCGTAGGAATTTGGACTGTCGTGTCTGCATGAAGGGAGGTAAGAAGGAAAACATTCTTATTGTCCCTCCACTTCATAGCGAGCAAGTTATTACACTTCAAGCAGGCTCTCTCCCCCAGCCTAAGACGGGCATCTACAAGCCGCTGGGGAAAGCCCCGGCGATTAGGTCGCACGGTGCCACATGCTCCAATCTGATGATCAAACAAGTGACTAAACAGTTGCACGCTCGTGTAATAATTGTCCACATACAAGTGGTACCCCTTTCCGAATAAGGGTGACACCAAGTTCCACACTATCTTGCCAGCGCTCCCTATGTAATCCGGGCAGTTGACCGACTCAATCTGACTGTCTTTTCCCTCATAAACCGTAAAGTTCACTACATAGCCTGTTGCCCTGTCACAGAACTTGTAGAGCTTGACCCCGTATCTGGCACGCTTGCTGGGAAGGTACTGCTTGAAAGACAAGCGGCCAGAAAATTTTATCAGGGACTCATCAACGCAGACAACTTGATCGGGAGTAAACAAGGCTGCAAAACGTTCGTTGAAGTGGTTTATGAGGGGCCGAATTTTATAGAGGCGGTCGTATTCAGGGTCCCCACGTGGACGACAAAGTTCATTGTCGTTGAAGTGCATGAACCGCAAAATCTGCTCGTATCGTTTCCTGGGCATGGAGGCAGAGAACACGGGCATGTGGTCAATTGGGTGCGTGGACCAATAAGCACGCAATGACGGAAATTTATGTGTGCCCATGTTGAGGGAAAGGCCCAGAAAGGTCTTAAATTCGGAAACCGTAATTGGTTTCCAATTTCTGGCAATTTTAGGCAACTGGGGGTTAGCGGCGATAAATTGACCAGCATATAAATTACTCTGGTCCACAATAGATCTATAGAGATCTTCCGTGAAAAACAGCGAATAAAAATCAATTGGAATAAAATCAGCTGTTTCCACCTGAATACCGGGTTGGGCAGTGAATGGGGGAAGTACGGGTTCTGCAGAAGTGGTGGGGACCCAATCAGGATAGGCGAATTCTGCAGGAAGGGCAGTATGGGCACGACGGGCCTGCCTTTGTCTTCTTGGTGGCAGCGGGACACTACTTGTGCTTGCCACCTCGCCAGCTTGAACTGCACTTATGGGACTCGCCACGTCACCAAGTGTTACTGCAGTGCTGGATGTACGTCCAGGCTGTACTAGGCCGCTGGTGCTTGCCAGTTCACCAGAAGGAATAGCGGCGCTAGTACTACTCTGCTCCATGATACGAGAGACCTGCGGTTCTTGCTCCTCAACAACCTCAGAAGATCGGGATCGGGTACACCTGACCTTAGCAGGGACCTCAACTTCGTCGTCAGAGCTATCTGACGTGGGGCCGCTGACGTCACTGTCTTCTACGGGAAGATATTCTGAGCCTGAATCTGACAGATACGTGACCTCCTCTTCACTATCTGTCATGCTCAGAATCTCGTAGGCCTCTTTACTAGTGTACCTTCGTCTTGCCATTTTGGGCTCTAAATTTAGGGGTACACTAGTAAGATTCACAGGAAAAAAAGCACCTGACTGTCATCAGCAAATATATCAAACGCTACAAAAAAACTGTTAGCGATCGCAGGGATCAGGCCTGTCTCTGCGAACGCTGCAGTTATGTGTGTTGTGTTTGGTAAGTGACAGTGATCGATCGATACTGCACTTGGGTGGGCTGGGCTGGGCGGAGGGGCTAAACGCAGGCGCTAGCAGGTATCTGGGCTGATCCCGCTAACACTGCGTTTTTCGGAACCCTAAACCGCTGGGGATGCTAGTATAGATCTGATCAGATACTATACCACTAAGGGGGGTGTATGCTTTGCGCGTGGGTGTTAGCGTTACTGGCACTAACCTAACACTGCCTGGGGCGACGCAGACCCTCTCTGGCGCTAAAACCTAATTGATCTCACCCGCCGGGCGATCAGGGGGGTTAAACCTTTATTGGGTTATATACGGCGGGTGCCCTGATGCTATAAAAAGCAAACTAATCAACCAGCGTCACCTGTAACCTTTATATGGTGATCACTGGTGAAAGGATTAACTAGGGGCAATCAGGGGGTTAAAACCTTTATTAGGTTAAATATGGGGGTACCCGACGCTATATAAAAACCTGACGGGTTACCTAAATAACTAGATAACTTACTGGCTAACCAGTGACACCAGTGACGCTTATACGGCGATCACTGGTGAAAGGGTTAACTCTAGGGGCAATCAGGGGGTTAAAATAATATATGGGGGTACCTGACACTAATAAAAACCTGCGGCGAACCTAAAAAAAAATAACTGCCTATCTAAAACACCAGCGACACGAATACAGCGATCGGAAAAACAATCGCTTAGTGACGCTGAAGTTAGGGGGTGAAAGGGTTACCTGGGGGGTGATCAAGGGGTTAAACCTTTATTAGGGGGGGGGTTAGGGGGCTACCCTGGACCTAAAGGGGCCTAATCCTAACTGCCCTGCAACTTTTTACAATCACAGATGACACTAAATGCAGTGATCAGTAAAATAAATGATCACTGCAATCAGTGACACTGTGATTGGGGGCTTTGGGGTGACCTGGGGGTGACTGGGGGGTGATTTGTGTGCCTATGTGTACCTACGTGTCAGTGGACTGTTGGAGCACTAACCTCTGTCTTCTCTCCTCGGCGCCGGGAACGAAAAGACCGCGGCGAGGGAGATGACATCACTTCCTCCAGCCTGTGTTTACATCACATGGCGGAGGAAGCATTTTCATTGGCCGGGAGCGATCGCGAGGGGGGGGCGGAATCGAGCAGCCGCCCCCTCATGCTTGATCGCTCCCGAACACTTAACGGCCGCTCACTGCAGTGAAGGGGGGTCCGGATGGACCCCCCAACTGCACAAAGGCGATCACGTAGATCTACGTGATTCTGCCTGTCCGTGCCATTCTGCCGACGTAAATCGGCGGTGGGCGGTCGTTAAGTGGTTAAAAACGTACTACACGATCCAGACCCCCCCCTCTTTTCTTCCAAAATCCTTGCTTCCACCGAGTGACAAAGACACCATTTAGGATCCACACCTGGTCCAGGGCCATAAAAAAGGAACAACCACCCCTAGTATTTCCTATACATGCGGTTACCTCATTACCGCAAGGTAAGAGGCCACTTTTAATACTGTGTGTGTCACATGAAGTAGAGATTATTTATATCTCCAGCACTTCTTTTGCACAAGAAAATAACCACACTCTGAAGAAAGCATATATTGTTGCTATGGTCACGGTTTAAAAGTGTGTTCCCTGCACATAATTTGCTCGATTGGACTTTATTCTTTCCATTTCAAATTGGACACTTTTTTGCACTCTAGCGTTTTCTGCACATCTGCATTTAGCATTTTGCACTTGCACAGCAATACTAGAGGTCGACCGATATGGGTTTTTCTCTGGCCAATGCCGATATTTAGAAATTGGGGCGGCCGATATATGATGCCGATTTTTGTGGCCGATATTTTAGGCCGATGTAAAAAACAAAAAAAACAAACACCCACTCCACTCCTTCCTGCTTACTCCTGTCACTCTAGCACACACTTGATGTCCTCAGTACAGATGGCACTGGCAGGTGGCACTGGTTTGGAACTGACAGATGGCACTGGCTGGCACTGGTTGGCATTGACAGGTGGCACTGGTTTGGAACTGACAGATGGCACTGGTAGGTGGCACTGATTGGCAGTGGCAATTGGAACTGGTTGGCACTGGCAGGTGACACTGATTGGCGGTGACACTGGCTGCCAGTGGCGGGTGACACTGACAGTTGCCACTGATTGGCGGTGGCACTGACAGATGGAACTGATTGGTGGTGGCTGGTGGCACTGACAGATGGCACTTGCTGGCACTGACAGATCAGATGGCACTGGCTGGCACTGACAGATCAGATGGCACTTGCTGGCACTGACAGATCAGATGGCACTTGCTGGCACTGACAGGTTTCACACTAAGCCAAGTGTAAGTGTGTGAAACTGACGAGAGGAGAGAGAGAGCTGTCAGAATGAGCTCGATGTGGGGGTGGGCAGGACCCGGCCGGGGTGGGCGGGACCCAGCAGCTAAATTACACTAGCCAATGATTGGGCTGCTTTAGAAGGGGGCGGGGCCACATACACATAGCGGCCCGCCCAGATGCCATCCCATTGGCTGGTGTAATATAGCTGCTGGGTCCCGCCCACCCCAGCCGAGTCCCGCCCACCCCCGACATCGAGCTGACAGCTCCTCTCTCCTTCCTCTCTGTTACATGTCAGTTTGACACACTCAGCGCGGCGCTTGATGCTGCCAGAGCCGCTGAGTGTGGAGAAATGAGGAGGCGCAGCGGTTAGTGTAAAATATCGACCTAATTTTGATAATAATCGGCCGATGCCGATCAAAAATGGCCAAATATCGGCCGATATATCAGTCGACCTCTAAGCAATACGTTGTGTTTTCACTTTGCAGTCAATATTGCAATTCGCCTGCTTGCTCTGTTTTGCACATTGCAGCTGTTTTGCACATTGTTGTTTTCTATATGGACGGCATTTATGTATACTGCTTCATATGCACACTGCACTTTGGCATCACATTTTTGGTCACTTCCATTTAGTACTTATGCACTTTGGAAACATGTTTTATTGAGATTGAGTATTTTATGCCTTTCTGAATGTACTTTATGCGATAACAATAAAAAGCCAAAGTGCAAAATTGCTAATTAGCTAGCACATATATTTACTAGGAACAGCGCAGCACCACTCTCCCTTTCTATCAAGGTGAATCGCCATCCACAGCCCCGCAATATTCCACACACATGAGAAAGGAACCAAAAAGATCTCATTGCACAATGCTTTGTACACATTTCCCAACACAGAGTTGTCCTTTTGCCTGTTTAAGAATTGGAGCACTTTTATGGACCATTAGCACTTTAATGGTTGTAGCATATGAATTGTGGCACGGTATATATTGTATAGAGTACAGAGTGTAGGGGGCAGCACAGCTATCTTTATTGGGGAATTCTGTTGAATTATATACACACAGATCCCAAATTTGTCTAGTCCTGAATTTCAATATAAGTATACCCAGGTTTAAAGTGCACTTGTGAGGGGCGTGTCCGGATGTGAACTGAGAAGGATGTGCTGCAGTGGAGCTCCGCTCATCCTGTCTCCATCCTTTGCCATCCTGAACCTTTGCCACCCAAGTGAGCCCCCAGAACCCCCATCCTGGTTCCTGGGCACCCCCTGCACCGGCTCCAACTTAAATTGCTGTTCCCCTGCCGGCCTGTTTATCTGCTATCCGGCCCGCGGCCGGCTCCATACAGCTACAACCCGCCGCCATCTTACGGCCTACAAGGCCTCCGCATCCTCCACGCTCAGGTGCCGCGATCGGCGGGACGAGCGACAGCCCCATCCTGAGCCATCTGCGGAGGCTTCTCGGACCAGGCGGATTGGGTGTGTGCCATCGGGGAGCCGCCAGAGGAATCCTGTGAATCGCTCTCCCACGCCCGCGGCCCGCTGCCATCTTGCGGCCTGCGAGACCTCCTCATCCTCCACGCTCAGGTGCCGCGATCGGCGGGACAAGCTGCAGCCCCATCCTGGGCCATCTGTCGCGGCTCTCCCGGACTCTAACCAGGCGGATCGGGGTGTGTCATCGGAGGGCTGTCGGAGGAGCCCTGTGAACTGCTTCCCCACACCCTCGTCCCGCCGCCATCTTGTGGCTTCTGAAGCCAGCTTCATCCTCCAGGCGCGGTAAGCAGGCCACCCTCTCATTCCTCCCTTGAGCCAGCATCCCCGGTGGGGGGGGAATAGACTACCACACATCACAATGGGGGGGGGGGGAAAGACGCATCCCACTGGAACATTGCCCCTGGCCCTCATCCTGCTCCCCGGCCCCGATATCCTTGCCCACGGGCTCCCTACGGCCCCCCTCCGCCTCTGATTGAACGTCGGATGGGCCACCCTAGGACCCGTTACTCAAAATCAGGCCCGAAGGCTCCGCGCACCCCTCCGCCGGCGGCTACCTCGTCTGCACAGCAGTCCGCTGCTGCAATGGCGGCCAATACGCTGACGACTGAGGAGTCGGGGCGGTGGTGGCCCCCACAGGAACGGAGATTCTGGTGGCCATTACATCCTGCAAAGAATCCCTGACAGTGAAGATCTACTTCTTGACAGTGGATGTCGGCCTCATCCGCCAGGATATGGATACGTTTCGGTCCCGCATCGCGGAGGTGGAGGATAGGGTCTCCACCGTGGAGGATACGGTCCGGACGGACTCCAGGGAGGTGAGGGCCCTGCAGCTACAAGTGAAAGCGTTCCAGGAGCGTGCGATAGACACTGAGAACCGCCTCAGGTGGAACAACATCGGTATACTTGGATTGCCTGAGAGAGCTGAGGGCCCAAGACCCGCTGAGTTTACTGAACAACTGCTGTCTACTTTGTTCAACCTGGGTGACATGCCGCCCACTTTCGTAGTGGAAAGAGCCCACAGGGTCCCACCACTTCTTCGAGACCTAGGGCCCCTCCGGGGCCAAAAAAGGCCAAAGCGTATTCCCTTCTCCCGGAGCCGGCATCTCACATCAGTAAAGGACTTTCGGCATTGCTGTACCTCCTGAGAGAAGTCCGGAAAAAGAGCAATCTGGCATTCTCATATTTAATTTCAGGCATGGCACGTGCCGCAGCCAGGATGCGGTCCCGATCACGGTAATTTAACAACCGCAGCAGGCTGCGGATCACTGATGGCGACAACACCCGTTTCTTTGACACCCCAGAGGCTGCGGCGGTGTGGCTGGACACCCGCTAACTACATAAGGCCGAGGACCCATGGTCGACTACATCCGGCAGGGAGCAGCTGAATATCACTTCCCTCCTTCAACAGGACTGCCTCTTGTTTCCTGGTGAATTCCAGCATTGCCCATTTTATGTCCCCAGTCCTTTTTCTCCCTGCTGAATTCCACCCAATTCCACCTTTATCCCATTTGTATGTCAGATAAATTTTGCTGACTAGACTGCCTCTTACTCCTGCCTAAGGAGCTCCAACAGCACCTACTGAATTGCCCCACCCTTGAACCGAAGTGCCCCGGCTGTCCCTTGTCTCTCTCCCCACACTTTGGATCCCCCACCCAAAGCCGAGATGGGCTTCCCCGGAGAGTGCTCCTCCACCTCCGGGCCAATTTCTTGAGGTCTCAGTGACCTAAGGATTCTGTGTTTTTTTCAGTTATGGGACGAAACCCTGCATCATTTTATGGTTCTTTGGTCTAGTTTTTTGGCCTCTGAGCTAGGTTTGTATGGTGTCTGTGTAGGGTGTTATATGTTCTGGGGAGAGGGGTATATCTGTTTTGATGATTTGGATAAGTACTGTACTGCTCAAATTCTTTCTTGGTCTCTGACCCTACTGAATGTATGTGCCAATGTTGGGTTTGCTTACATGTGTTGGTTTGATGGGCTCATCCTGCTCCTGTTCCCCCCTGGTGTTCCATGATGGCTCCCTCAGATGCTGAGCTACTGACCATTTTGTCGTGGAACGTCAGGGGGCTTAACTCCAAATATAAACAATCACTATTATTCCAATATTTGAAATGCTTCATGCGACCTATTCTTCGTATTCTCAAGGGGTGTCTATACTGATTAGCAAATGTGTACCATGTGCAATTCATGATGTTCATCTGGATCCCCAGGGGAAATTTTTTATGGTAGTGTTGAGTGTTTATGACAAGAAGTATGTTATTGTGAATGTCTATCTGCCTCCCCCCAGCCAGATACAGATTCTTTACACACTCTAGGAGAGGTTGGCTCCGCATTGCCCAGCACAGGTTCTGTTCATGGGAGATTTTAATGCTACACTGTCCCATGACCTGGACAGGCCTTTCCCCCAATCTACTTTTAATTCTGATCTCGGAACGTGGACTCAGGCAACAGAGTTCCAGGAGGCATGGAGGTGGCTTCACCCCCACGATAGAATGTATTCATGCTTTTCAGCCACATTTCAAATCTCCTCCCGGATTGATCTGGCTTTTGCAAATACCACCATGCTGGCCAGCATTCAAGAGGCATGTTACCTTCCCTCTGGCCTCTCTGACCACCACCCACTTAAATTGACCATTAGGACCACCAGGTCGCGGAACAAAGCCCTTTGGAGGTTACAACCCCATTGGATTAATAACGAGACAGTCCATGACAGAGTTTCTTCTGCCTTGTGGGACAATTGGGCACACAATGCGGGGGTAGGCCTCCCTGGAGATGACCTGGGACGCCTCCAAGGCTCAGTATATCTCGGCTGTGGCGGCGGTGAAGGCGGAGCTGGGAGACAGGGTCACTGACCTGCAGCACCAGGTTGACGAGGCCTTGAATCAATATTCAGCCTCGGCAACTGTCCCCAACTTCGAGCTCCTTTCATTGCTTAGGCGAGAACTACATCTCCATGTTTCAGACACCACTAGGCTTGGCATACAATGTAGCAGACAGGAATACTTTGACCATGGAGACAAGAATAGCAAACTACTTGCACTGCTAGCACAGCAGGACAGGCCCTCTGCGGTTATATCAGAAATCCTCACGACAGATAGCGTTTGTCACCTCTCTGGAGGATATCCTGTTGGCATTTACCACGTTTTATACCTCTCTGTATGTTTCTTCACTCCCTGATGGGTTTGACTATACACCTATGATCTCTGTGTTAGACACACTGGCCCTTGGGTGGCTTTCTGACACGGAGAGGCAACTCCTTGTCTCAGAGATCACTCCAGAAGAAGAAGTCACACTGGCCATTAAGTCTTTCCCAGCAGGTAAAACCCCAGGGTCGGATGGCCTGCCCATGGAGTATTATAGGGCCCACACAGAATTACTCGCCCCCAAACTAGCTCAGATGTTCCAAGCCTGTTTACAACAAGACTCCTTACCGCCCTCTATGAGAGAAGCCCATGTCGTTCTCATTCCAAAGACTAATAAAGACCCTAAGCTGTGCGCCTCCTACAGGCCAATTGCACTTCTCAACTGTGATTTAAAATTTTTAACCAAGTTACTGGCCACTAGACTTGACTCTGATCAAACAGGCTTTATGCCCGGTAGGTCCACAGACATTAATATACGTAGATTATTCTCTAATATACATGCCCTCTATGCTAACCAGGGTACTAGGACCATTGCCTCCCTAGATATAGAGAAGGCATTTGACACAGTGGAGTGGGTCTATCTGTGGGAGGTGCTTAGAAGAATGGGATTCCCGCTGAAATTTATAGCTTGGATACGCACAATCTATACTAGTCCCACAGCATGCATTAAACTGAATGGCTCCCTGTCTCCTCCGTTCCCCTTGCAGAGGGGCACCAGACAGGGATGCCCTCTCTCCCCGGCTCTCTTGGCCCTGGCCATGGAGCCTATTGCTGAAGCCCTCAGGAGCTCGGCCGAGGTCCGTGGTCTTAGGGTGGGTTGGCTGGAGGAGAGAGCGGCTCTCTATGCGGATGATCTGCTCCTTTTTTTGAATGATGCTGGTGAATCTCTGCGGGGCGCACTCGGTATCATGGATGCCTTTTCCGTTTTCACGGGGTTGAGAGTGAACTGGCACAAGTCTCAGTTGTTCCCAGTGGATGCGGGGGCCAGGTCTTCCTCACCCTCCTCCCTTCCACTTTAGTGGGTTGAGCAGTTTACCTATTTAGGTGTTGTTGTCCCAAGAGAGAGAGTGGGGACTTTGTGCGGCTCAATCTTGACCCTGTTTTGGTAGTCATTAAAACTAAACTAAAAGCGTGGAGTAATCTTCCCCCATCCCTCATTGGGCGCATTAATCTTCTCAAGATGAAAGTCCTCCCTAAACTTACATACATTTTTCGGAACTCCCCACAATGGCTGACTAAAGGTTTCTTTAATTCTCTCAGGCAACTTTTCCTCTCCTTTATTTGGGGGCCCAAACCACCTAGATTCCAATATACCACCTTGACCAGGCCTGTGGACAGTGGGGGCTTTGCTCTCCCTGATAGCCACAAGTATTACTTGGCCACTCAGCTTGTGACCGCCCATTGGTGGCTACAGCCAGACCTGACCAACTCTGCAACGGTGTTGGAGGCAGCCATAGTGGGGTCTCTGGAGGCATTGAAGGGGTTACTATTCAGAGGGCCTAAAATGCCTCACAATCTCACCCCTTTGATGCGTACCACTTTAGGGGCATGGAAGGTGGGTGAGGCTCTGAGGGCACCCCAGCCGAACTCTTGGTCTCCTCACACCCCCCTGTGGCTGAATCCTAACCTATCGCATTTCAACACTATCCCGGATCCACAGGCCTGGGCCAAATACAAAATACTGACCCTTAAACATATTATCACCAACGGAGAGCTCACCCCCTTTCACATTTTATGTACCAAATTTAATGTGCCTGCACAAGCCCATTATAGGTATCTTCAAATTGCTCATGCCTACAGGTGTAAATTTTTAGGCCAACCAGTTGAATTGGTATACTCTGAGCTCGAGTCCACCCTCCGGGTAAAAGACCTGGAGAAACCCACGTCTCAGCTCTAGGGATCCCTGTTGGTTGCTGCCGTCCCCGAGCTATCCTCCCTCTGCAGGAAATGGGTAGGTGACATACTGGGGCTGGATGAGGACGACTGGAGGGAGATTTGGGATTTTCCCTTCTCCCCTCTGGTCTCCGCAAGGGACAAATTGGTCCAATACAAAATTGTGCATAGAGCTCACTACATACCTCACAGCAGGGCTGGCCAAAGACATTGTGCTGCCTGGGCCCAAGAATGAAATGCTGCCCCCCCCCCCCAAAAAAAAATCCTATGCCCATCCAGCAAAGAGACGTTTCCATAAAGCAAAGAGACAGCCCAATATATTCAGCAAGAGACATCCCATATATTCAGCAAAGAGACATGCCCCTTCTAGGGTGACCACGCATTTTGCAGGTCTGTCCCGGGCACATTCATTCCAGGACAATACAGTGTCCCGGAATGAAACTGACACAGCCACCCCCCTAGGCCAATCTGATGCCCCCAAAAAAGGCCACCACATCACCTCTTTACTCACTGACAGTACTTGTCCTGGCCGGGAATGCCTGGAGGAGCACAATCCCCGCCCCCTGCATGTGATTGGAGAAATCATAAATCCCACCTCTTGTGTCCAATCACTGTGCTGTAATTAGTTACAGAACAAGCTGATGTTTGGGAAGGGGGGGGGGTGTCCGTGAATAGTAGTTTAAAAATGTGGTCACCCTAGCTCCTTCCTGCAAAGAGTATTGTGTAGCACCACGAAAGCTCAACCCTTTCTCTCCACTGCCACCGACCAGCTACGCTCTGATCCCAGCTCAGTGATGCAACATGCCGCAACAACAGCGCTGCATTGACCACATTTCCAAACTGCCATTCAGGGATACCGCCCTTCCTTCCCAAAAAAAGATGAGGGGGGGGGGGGTGTAGTCTCGCTGACAGGGAATTTGGCAGCGGGTGATTTGTCGGGCGAATGGCTGGTGTTAGCACTTAAATCATCCTAACATTATGATTGATATGGTGTCAGGATGATCAAATCACATTATTTCTATTACTACATTGTAATATATAATGAAATAGTTTAACTCACCATAATGCAGAATCAGTGGGAACCCTGAGCTTGTCATTTGCCACCATTGCTTGCCACCAGATGTAGCTTATTGCTTGCCACCGTTGCCTGCCACCAGATGCAGCTGTGCCACTTGCCACCCATAGCCTGCCACAACATGCAGCCTGTCACTTGTTACCAATGCCTGTCACCAGATGCAGCCTGTCACTTGTCACCAATGCCTGTCACCAGATGCAGCCTGTCACTTGTCACCAATGCCTGTCACCAGATGCAGCCTGTCACTTGACACCAATGCCTGTCACCAGATGCAGCCTGTCACTTGACACCAATGCCTGTCACCAGATGCAGCCTTCACTTGTTAAAAAATGCCTGTCACCAGATGCAGCCTGTCACTTGTTACCAATGCCTGTCACCAGATGCAGCCTGTCACTTGTCACCAATGCCTGTCACCAGATGCAGCCTGTCACTTGTCACCAATACCTGTCACTAGATGCAGCCTGTCACTTGTCACCATTGCCTGTCACCAGATGCAGCCTGTCACTTGTCACCATTGCCTGTCACCAGATGCAGCCTGTCACTTGTCACCGATGCCTGTCACCAGATGCAGCCTGTCACTTGTCACCAATGTCTGTCACCAGATGCAGCGTGTCACTTGTCACCAATGCCTGTCACCAGATGCAGCCTGTCACTTGTCACCAATGCCTGTCACCAGATGCAGCCTGTCACCATTGCCGGTCACCAGATGCAGCCTGTCACTTGTCACCGATGCCTGTCACCAGATGCAGCCTGTCACTTGTCACCATTGACTGTCACCAGATGCAGCCTGTCACTTGTTACCATTGACTGTCACCAGATGCAGCCTGTCACTTGTCACCATTGCCTGTCACCAGATGCAGCCTGTCACTTGTCACCGATGCCTGTCACCAGATGCAGCCTGTCACTTGTCACCAATGTCTGTCACCAGATGCAGTGTGTCACTTGTCACCAATGCCTGTCACCAGATGCAGCCTGTCACTTGTCACCATTGACTGTCACCAGATGCAGCCTGTCACTTGTTACCAATGCCTGTCACCAGATGCAGCCTGTCACTTGTCACCAATGCCTGTCACCAGATGCAGCCTGTCACTTGTCACCAATGCCTGTCACCAGATGCAGCCTGTCACTTGTCACCAATGCCTGTCACCAGATGCAGCCTGTCACTGGCACCATTGACTGTCACCAGATGCAGCCTGTCACTTGTCACCATTGACTGTCACCAGATGCAGCCTGTCACTTGTCACCGATGCCTGTCACCAGATGCAGCCTGTCACTTGTCACCATTGACTGTCACCAGATGCAGCCTGTCACTTGTTACCAATGCCTGTCACCAGATGCAGCCTGTTACTTGTCACCAATGCCTGTCACTTGTCACTGATGCTTGTCACCAGATGCAGCCTGTCACCAGATGCAGCCTGTCACCAGATGCAGCCTGTCACTTGTCACCGATGCCTGTCACCAGATGCAGCCTGTCACTTGTCACTGATGCCTGTCAACAGATGCAGCCTGTCACTTGTCACCATTGCCTGTCACCAGATGCAGCCTGTCACTTGTCACTGATGCCTGTCAACAGATGCAGCCTGTCACTTGTCACCATTGCCTGTCACTAGATGCAGCCTGTCACTTGTCACTGATGCCTGTCACCAGATGCAGCCTGTCACTTGTCACCATTGCCTGTCACCAGATGCAGCCTGTCACTTGTCACCATTGCCTGTCACCAGATGCAGCCTGTCACTTGTCACCATTGCCTGTCACCAGATGCAGCCTGTCACTTGTCACCATTGCCTGTCACCAGATGCAGCCTGTCACTTGTCACCAATGCCTGTCACCAGATGCAGCCTGTCACTTGTCACCGATGCCTGTCACCAGATGCAGCCTGTCACTTGTCACCGATGCCTGTCACCAGATGCAGCCTGTCACTTGTCACCGATGCCTGTCACCAGATGCAGCCTGTCACTTGTCACTGATGCCTGTCACCAGATGCAGCCTGTCACTTGTCACCATTGCCTGTCACCAGATGCAGCCTGTCACTTGTCACCGATGCCTGTCACCAGATGCAGCCTGTCACTTGTCACTGATGCCTGTCACCAGATGCAGCCTGTCACTCAGTCTGGCTCTCTCTCCCTCCCCTTCAGATGGGCATGCTGGGGGCTGCAGTTTCCCCCCTAGAATTGCAATGGGCCAGCCATTTGCACTACATATCCCATAATCCTCTTTTCTCCTTTTAGTTTTTTTCCCTGGCCAATGGGAGGAAAAGGGGGAAGAAACATAGCGGTGGCTGTCCTAGGAACAGCAGCATGAGGAGGAGAAGGAGGGGGGAGAAGAGCCCGCAGCTGCTCTCTCTCCACACACACACACACACAGCCGCTCCGATCTCATGCTGTTACATACAGGGAGGAGGTGGGTGGAGCTAGCGGAGGAGGAGGAAGTGAAATACTCTCTGCAATGAATGATGGGCCTCTCTCTCCTTACGTCACTGGTTGCTAGACACAAAGCGGTCCGCGGCTAGCAACCAGTTTGGGCAGTGAAGCAGGGGCCGCTGGAGAGACCCTTGAAGTGGGTCTTGCCACTGCGGCCAGTGACAGCGGTGCCGGCGATGCAGTACAGTATGACACTGCACACTAGATGGAGGGAAACCCAGGTCCTCAGGCAGTGCGCCCCTGTTGCCGCCCCTCTTAAAGTGCCGCCTGGGACCATGGTCCCATCGGGTCCCATGGTAGGGCCGGCCCTGCCACACAGGTTGCACCAGATGTTACCGGCGCATTCTTCGGCATGCTGGCGTTGCTCCCATCAACCAGGGGACTTTTTCCACATTTTTTGGGTCTGCTCGGCTATTGCACATTATTGAAAAGAAGTACTCCAGGTGATTACCAAGGTCACTAACACTCGCATTCCTTATGATCCTATATATTGTCTGCTAGGGCTGGTGGAACAAATGCCAATGGTCAGAGCCAGGAAAATACTCATATCCCTGTTACTATATTATGCTCGTAAAGCCATTACGATGAACTGGAAACAATAGTCTCCCCCCTCTGTCAGATTCTGGAAAAGCCTAGTGAATGCCAGTTTGGCCCTATATAAAATTCACTTACTCGGGCAGGGGATGTCCACAAAAATTTGAGAAGGTATGGAATTGTTGGCTGGATGATAATACCACGGCAAACGATGCAGTAACCAATGCCTAGATTGACAATATATCTTTAGTCTGTAAATTTATTGACCCAACTATTCTCATGTTGCATTATCCTGTCGGTATCAATTTGAGCACAGAATATATTGAACTGAACCTCTCCCCACATTGGGGTTATAGTATAAGTTTAGATAGGATGTTTGTATTGTGTGTTGTGCCCTGTTAAGGTGTAATGCCGCAACTGAGGAACTGCCCCTGCGTTGGCAAATTTTGTATGCTGATATAAACTTCAATAAAAAAGATTTTGCCCAAAAAAAAAAAAAAAGTGCACTTGTGCTTTGCTTGTCGAACCAATTGGCAAGCGCCAGCACTGTCACAGGGGACAGAGGAGAGAGTCACATGCTTCCCCATACCTGAAATAGTGGGTAATTTTATTTGACACTGAAAGCAAATGGTGCTGCAGGGGAACAATGGAAAGGAGATTATAAATTACTTCAGGGGCCAGTAAAAATATGGCCCCCTGCAAAGTTTCTCAAATACCTGTTGAAGTAGTTGTAAACCCACTCTGACAACTTGCACCTACAGGTAAGCCTAGATTAAGGCTTACCTGTAGGTGCAATAAATATCTCCTTAAACCTACACAGTTAAGGAGATATTTGCAGAAAACCCTGCACCGATGTCTACAGCGCATGCGCGACGTAGACAACGGCGCAGGGGCACTGAGCGTCCCGGTTTTATGAATGGGATCATGCTGGGATTATGCCTGTCCCACGCGCATGCACGGGAGTGACGTCATCGCCGCTCCGGCCATTCACAGCGCTGGAGCGCCGTTTCCTGGAAGGCGTTTGGAGGGGACATGGCGGCGGCGGCGGAGGAGGGGAACGAGAAGCGCTTCGATCTCAGGCAAGTCATTCATAATGGAGCTAGTATGCTATGCATACTAGCTCATTATGCCATGCATACTAGCTCATTATGCCTCTCTCTTGCAGGGTTTTTTTTTCAGGAAGAAAAAAAAAAAAAGAAGAGGGTTTACTTCCTCTTTAAGCCTTCTAGTGAGGTCCTCCTAATGCAGCTTCCTGTGATGGTGTGTTTCCATCATCCTTTACCACCTCTGCCATGTCTAAATATCTGACGACAATATGGGCTTATCAGATAAAGATACTGTAGGTTTATGTATTAGCATGTGTTTGCATTGCAATACATACCGACCTACAACAACCAGTTGATTAGCTGGTTAGAAATGGAAGGCCACTGAAAACCTTTCCAAAAGGGAGTAGAAATCTCCTCTTAAACAGTTGTAACCGAAACAGGAGTCTCCATTGGAAAATTTCCCTCTACAACTGTTCTAGTGACAACTTTCTTCCTTGGTAACAATGGCCACCATGACAAATAGAGAGGGTGGATCAATCAATTACAATCCCAAAAGCAGCTCGAATTATTCATACCTCTATTCAAACCATCTATCGTTAAAGCGGAGCTCCGCCATAAAAAAAGTTATTAAAAGCCAGCAGCTACAGCTACAGCAGCTGCTGGCTTTTAATATTTGGACACTTACCTGTCCTGGAGTCCAGCGACGTCCACAGCAGAGGACGAGCGATCGCTCGTCGCTCTGCTGCTCCCTCCGCCATCCTCGCTGAGGGAACCAGGAAGTGAAGCCCTGCGGCTTCATGCCCGGTTCCCTACGGCGCATGCGCGAGTCATGCTGCGCCGTTCTGATTCGTCCTCCTGTGTTCTGGGAGCCGAGTGTCTCCCAGAACACTACGGGAGGTCTGGGGGAAGTGACGTCACTCCCGCAGATTCCCGGAGAGAGGACTCCCGGATGTGGGTGAAAATACCTGTCTTAGACAGGTATCTTCACCCCCCTCCCCCCTGAAAGGTGTCAATTGTGACACCGGAGGGGGGGAGGGTTCCGACTACCAGAAGTGAAAATTTAGGGTGGAGCTCCACTTTAAGGACTGCTTTGTGGTAAAAGGTACAGCTGTATTAAATCTCAAATACGGCACATAAAAAAAATGCTGTTGTAGTGGGGCTTTCCCCTGCACTGTAAGGGTTAAATGTTTGATTAGTCTGGGGGTAGAGGAATAATCAAAAATACTTACCTTACTCCTCACTCCTGCAGGCGTCCTCCCAGCTCCACGAACAGTTCCACAAAGCCACGTTTTTTCACTGCTCTGCTGGCCACAGGCACTTCGATGTCATCATGTACAATGCAAGACCAACATTTCTACATTGTATGCGAGTGTGGCAAGATGCCCACATCCCAGGAATGTTGGAGAGTGCTGGCTGCCAGAAGAATGAGGAGAAGGGCAAGTATAGCGGCTTTCTGTTCCCCCCACACAAAACAAGAATTTAACCCTTGCATTGATTGGGTCATTTTTAAACTTTTCCTGGAGTTCAGCTTTAATTCTGTTCCTGCTGTAAAAAAGGACATGTCAGGAATGGATTTATGCAGTCTTGTAAAGTTAGGCCCGCACACACACACACACACACACACACACAATCAGATTTTCCGACGGGAATTGTGTGTTGACAGCCTGTTGGCGGAAAATCCGACCGTTTGTACGCTCCATCGGACAATTGTTGTCAGATTTTCCAGACAAATGTTGGATGGCAGGCTTTAAAATTTCCCGTGGACAACGGTCTGTTGTCGGATTTTCCGATCGTATGTACACAAGTCCATCGGGCGAAAGTCCAAAGTACAAACACGCATGCTCAGAAGCAATGCTCACCAAACACAAAATTAGCAGAAGGTGCCCAAAGGGTGGCGCTAAAGAGCATGTAGAACGTAACTACGTTCTTGATTGTTGGCCGACAATTGTGTGCCGTTTGTATGCAAGACAAGTTCCTAGCCAACGCCCTTCGGACAAAAATCCGACGCTTTGTCTGTGGAAAATCGGATCTTGTGTACGAGACTTTACTCTAAAAAGGTGTTTAGTCCTAATGCCCAATACCAAAAACAACAAACAGGCAGTCAGTGGTGCAACAACAGATACCCTTAAATGGCATATTAGTTTTTTTCTCTGAAATTTCTGTCCATAGATAAAACAGAAACATGGGAAAGCGCTCATTGCATGCTTGTAAAGTGTAATAAATATAGATCTGTTGAAATTTATAAAAAGGGAATGTTTCAGCTCTTACATTATTTCTGACCATACAATGTGCGTGAAAGGTTATGGCCACCTTTTGCAAAAAATAATAAATGCAACCTTATTTGCAGCAAAAAAGAAAAAAAAAAAAAAAAGAGTGTATTCATTATTTTTTGCAAATGAGCCTGCAAAGCATTACAGTTTTTGGTGATTAGTGTAAATCTCCTGTAAATTTTTACTCCAGCTCTATGTCCAAACGCATATAAGGACTTTCAGTTACTGAGCTGAAGAAGTGTCAACGGACTAGGAGTGCAGTAATCATCAAACTTGTGTTCCACTGGGAACTACAAATGCATCTGCTGCGGTGCCAGGCAGGACTTGTAGTTCATTCATTCACATGCCTGCCCTCACAGGGGTGTGGGGGGCTGTTTGCAACCATGTTACACCCTATATATTGGTGCAACATGGGCTATGAGGTGGATTTAGACTTTAAGCCTATTTATGTTAATGAAACAAAAAGTATAAAAGGATCAGGAGTGCAGCAATATTCATTAGCATTAATCAGGTTGACATTTGTGGCCAAAAGTCTATTGTTTACTAAATATTACAGTGGAGGTGTCTATTGTGCATATAAACATGCATGCTTGTCAGATACTAGCAAATACACAAAGAAACTTCTTGGTGACAGCATTAAAAACCAAGTGAAAAGAAGCACAGGGGCAACCACATGTTTTCAAAACTACAACTCTTGGTCTCCTACACAGCTAACTTATCTTGCATTTTAGTCCAATGGTTATGAGGACTGTCAACAAGTATTATATTAATTATTTTATACCTACATGCTTGTAAACGTTTTTTAAAGGCCTTCAAATTTCCCAGCTGTTCCAGAAACTCATGGCTGGTCTTCCTCAGAGAATCCTCATCTCGCTTGGCTAGGAACCATCCAAAGTACAGAGGAAGCAGATCTTTCTCCAATGAGGGCCTTAGGTTCTTAAGCTCTTCTAATGATAACTTCCAATGGTTTCGATCTTTCAACTGTGCACAGTCCAGTCTCCAAGGTGTCTTGGGTTCCAGAATGACTACAGTGAAATGGTACTTGTTGGCCAAATCAAACAACTCATCAAGGCGCTCATGATCATGATGTGTGTCATCAAGGATAACCAGATTGGCTTCACGTCTTTCAAAGCAAGTTGTTAATTCGTCATCCAATTTAGTATAATCTCCTCCACTAGAACTCCTAATTACTGGTTTGATTTCATATTGGTCAGCAGAGATGAGACGTGATGTTTCTTTATATTTTAGCTCAATATCTTTAGCCAGTGTTGACTTTCCACTTCCAGGAAGACCCCTTAGAAGAACTAGAACTTTTGATTCTCTGACAGTAACTACAGTGTGGTCGTCAACCAACAGTGGGGGCTTCTGGCCTTCTAGCTGATCCTTCGAGGCTTGTGAGGACATCCTGAAGTTTAAAGGGTTCTCTTTACGTGGCTTGGACCTCTTGAAAATAGCCCCAACCTAAAAAAAAACAAGAGAGAGAAGTTATTGTCAAACAGGGACTTCAAGAAAAGACTTTGCTTTAAAAAAAAAAAAAAAAAAAAAAAAAAAAATACATATTTTTCATTTAGCAATTTCACAGATTCGATTTCTAATAAACATGATATATTTATTCTGCAGATCCTAGAATTGGTTGTGGAGATCAAGGTTAAAAAAATACATGGTAATTAAAATCCAGTGCTGCATACTTGTGGTTATTGTTTCAGTCTTCTATGAATATGAAATACTGCACAATTTTTCGGAGGCAGAGGAATGTTATCAGTTCTGGGGGCAAATGAGTCTATTTGTTCATTTTGACAACCCAACAACCAACTCCTACTACAAACAAAACAAAGGAGTAGTTCGTGAGCCTGTGACACTATAACTAATACCATTCACTGCTTCCCACTGACATCTCCACTCTACTCAACAGGCTAGCTATTGTCCTTCAGGATAGGCATGTGTAGGGGATTTTTAAAAAGGTTTTGTTTTTTTCTTTACTAGTTTAAAGTTTTGAATCCAACTGATTTTTCATCAGTGGGGGAGATTATTATTTGTGGACATTTGTACTCTCATAAAATATAAGAATATTGTTGAAACCTGTCAAAACATTGAATTATGACTGTTAGGCTGCATTTACATTTCAGCATTTTAGTGGAGCGTTTTAAAATAATCCTGCTTGTTGCATATTTGGACCAGTTTAAACTTAGATTTAGGATGACCATGTGAATGATGTCAAAAGCTTAGAACAGTAGGAGGCTCTGGTACCATGCTTTCCCATCTCTCACTCTTCTTCTATTTTCTCCTTCCTTCCTACTCTGTCCTCTATCTATAGGACTATAGGATGTTATTACATTTGCATTAATGTTTCATGTTCTGTATGTTACAAGCAAACTTTAACTGACCATACATGAATCAAAACGTGTCCGGTTATGCAGGAACCAGACAAATTTCGATCCATGTATGGTTGTTCCCATTCATGAGAAGTCAATCGATCAACATTCTCACAAAACGGGACTGGTGGAAATGTTTAGTTCGATCAGCACTGATCTGTGTATTCTGACTGTGGTGAGGCTGGGGAAGTCTCCCCACTGTCAGAATACAATGACACAGCAGGGAAGATCCCCCCCATCCACACCAAATGTGTAGATGGGGGAATCGGTTCATTTTTTTCCATCCAACTGGCTGGCTAAAGAAAAAATGAACCATGTATGGCCAGCTTTTAACGTCAAAGTTATTAGCAATAATTCAAGAGACATCCTAATTCAAGACTATTCCTTGTACACTGGCAGCTTTTTCTAATACACACAAATCAGGACATATTAGATTCATCAAACGCATTACAATCGGACCAAACAACTAAACCTGCCGATACGATCTACTAAGTTGCAACCATTTAGGCAGGCCCTTGCACTACATACTTGTTGACAGATCTAAAAGGAGATTGTACAATCAAATTGTATCTAGTAAACTTTAATCTCCTTCAACTATAATGCTAATGAATCAGACAGCATCTTCCTCCTGTCGTAAAACCCATGAGACAGTGAAGACATCCTTCAACTTCTCTCCCTATATCCATGATTCAGGACTGGCACCCCTCAATTCCTTCTCATATAAAACCTTTGAATCACTGATGGCAATCCTCCATTAATTCTCTTCCAATACCAATGAACCTGTATTGGCATCTCTCAATTTCTCCTCTCACACTACCCATGAGTTAGTGAGGGCACCCCTTAATTTATTGTCTCCCGATTCCCATGAGTTAGGTATTGCACCCCTCCATTTGTTCTCTACCAAAAGTCACGGGTCAGTGGTACCCCTCAATTTCTCCTCTCCCAATATCAAAGAGGCAACGATGGCACCTCTCTATTCCTCCTTTCCCAATAACCATGAGTCAGTGGTCAGTGACAGCATCCCTCCTCTCTCAATTCCCAAGAATTATTGAGGACACCCCTCCATTTCTTTCCTCCCTCCACCAATAAGTCAATGACAGCATTGCTCCATTTCTCCCCTCCATATATCCATGAATCAGTCCTGGCAATCTTTCATTCCTCCCCTCACAATATCCATGAACAAGGCCAGAATACTTTCACTGGAGCTGTAAGCACACAACATTTGGTACCCAAAGCATCTCTACCCTATACAAATTTTTGTTTACCTGGTACTATCTTGGCTTAGAATATCATGACAATGTGTAAAAAAGCTCAAATAATACGCCAGAATTTTTCCAGATAATGGGAGCATAATCTGTGGCCACATATAGACACAGGCCTACCATTCCTAATGCTAAATCCAGATTTGCCCATCAAAACTACAAAACTAGCTACTTCTTGGTCCTTACCCATGAATAGGAGCACTCTTCATTACTTTTCTCTAAAATACACATAAAACATACACTTTTGCTTCCACCTAAAACAGGACATGCACTTATAGTAAATTATTATTTTCTGCAGTAGACTTTTGCCAAGATAAATGTACACTAAAATGAATCCTCACATATACTCATCAGTACCCAGTCCACCCGGCTCCTGATAACTGTAAACTAAAGCTGAGCATACACTGAACAAATTTTCAGCCACAATTCGCTCAGTGGGTGGCCCTGTTCTGTTTGACAAAGGTCGATTATTTGGCAAAACGTCAGCAGCTGCATCTAATCAAAATACAAAAGCCCAGCAAGGGGATTTGTCCATCTGCACTGTTTAGTGTGGATGGAGGAATCTGCTAGTTTTCTTTACATCTTTTTTTCCTTATATCCAACAGTGTATGGCCAGCTTAAATAAGCATTACAAACAAAAATGTATTCTATTGCAGCTGATATGTGGTGGTTACGTTCGTTTTTGCTTTCCTTCATTTCCACCTGAACATCCAACCAGTAGCAAACTTCCTGTCTTACGGTGTCTTTGCTCTAGTCTAGATGGGAGGAGCAATAAAGGCACCTTTGAACCAGCACTATTGTTACACGTTACTTTTTCACAGAGAGAAGTTTAATATTTGTAGTCATCCCTCATAACAGAGGTCCTCCAACCTCCTTATTAGCTTTGTTGCCCTTCTCTGGACTCTTGCCAGTTCAAGGTGTCCAGTTCTTCATCTTCCTAAAGATCGGTGACCAGAACTGGACTTTATACTCAAGATGCGGCCGAACCAGAGTTTTGTAAAGTGCTAGAATTATAAAATGTTAATCTCTTGAGTAAATACTATTTTTAATGCATGACAACAGTCTGCTAGCCTTGCTTGCTACATCTTGGAATTGCATGCTGTTGTTGAATCTGATCTACTGGAACCCCCAGACAAATTATTTTCCATCCACGATTCACCCAGAGGTTTTCCCCCTAGTGAGTAACTTGCATGTATATTTTTAACTCCCAAGTGCATTGATTTACATGCTTCAATATTAAAACCTCATCTGCCATATAGCTGCCCACCTCTCTATTTTATCGAGGTCTTCTTGGAAAGTTGCTGTATCTTCTTGGTTATTGCCCTGCTTAGCTTTGTATCATCAGCAAAGGATCTGGGGTACCCTGCTCACAATTCTAGAGGACTCAGAAAATATGCCATTAATCTTTACTTTGGATGCGCTCCAGAAACCAGTTTCCTATCTTCATTTATCAATTAAGCGTTTATGGGGGAGTGCAACAAAATCCAGCTACACTACATCCATAGATCTTCCTCTATCCAAATTACAGCTCACCTCCTCACAAACTTACACTTTTCCTTGACAGCCTGGTCTGTTAAAGCGGAACTAAATCCTCCTATCTTTTTCAGCGCAAAAAGCTGCCATCTTTGCCTGTGTTTGATCTGCCATTGCCATGGTGCTTCACATGTGATTAGTTATGACACCAGCCATATGGTTGACAGCACAAGCAAATGTGACAGTTATTCTTGGCATGCCAGGAATGTATCCATTTTTTGAAACAGTTACATCAATGTATTCAGTTCCGCTTTAAAGGGAGTTGAAAAATAACAGACTGGCTGAAGCACCAGGTGAAATGACAAAAAGAAAAAACAAAATGCAGTCACCACATCTAAAGATTGCCAAGCTGTTTGATACCATGTAAGGGCTCAATCAGATGTGGGGTTGCCACCTCATCCCTTTAAATCGAACATATATTAATTACACAGGTTCTGTGGCTGATTAAGGTGGTAATTAAACTCACTTAGCAACTTATCTGCATTAAATCAGCCTCAGAACCTGTGTAATTAATATGTGTTCGGGTTTAAAGGGATGAGGCGGCAACCCTAAGAATTTCAGATGGCAGGTTAATGTCGCTACCCCCATGCTGAGCCGCAGGAAGGAGGTGTGCGCATCCACCTCAAAGCTGCATGCAGGCGGTTCATAAAGTCCACACAATCCATGCAGGCAGAAGTGGTTGCATGGATCCCAGCGCAGAGCCTCTGCGTGCAGCTCTAAGGTGGATACACACGGATCTACCAGCAGTATAGTACAGAGGACGGCACTAATCTGCCATCTGAATGAGCCCTTAGGCAGCTCACAGCAGTATCCAGATAAGCAATTTCCTATGTATACAGTTCTCATCTCCTACACATAGTTATAGTAAACACACATCCTCAATCCCTATTCATACACATGTGCTTAGTACACGTGCCTGTCACTTCCTCCTAGCACTGTCTGCTCTTGGAGCCCCCACACCCCCATAGCAGGCAGTAATCTAGTGATAGCAGTTACCTTATGCCAGGTGAATGTTCTCAGTGTGTTGCACAGCACAGGGGATGGGTAGAGCCAGTGTGGGAGCCCTGATAGCTGCAGAGTACTGGTGACCCTGGTACACATTTCTTCCCATGTCACTACACCGCCCTGACTACAGACACTCCCCCTGGCCTGTACTAGGCGTACAGGCCTGCCTCTCCTCTCCCCCATACACTGTGTATTGTACTGATCACACAATGCTTGCCATTATATAGACACTGCTCACAGCACACTAGGAGAGCCCAGGCAGATTTTCATAATGCTTATAGATTGCTTAGAATCCCCAACTGTTGCTAAAAGTCTTGAATCTTCCCGACTATAGTTCAAACCCTCCATCATGTGCACACACCCAGCTGCCTCTCTTCTCCCAGCACTTTTGATTACATTCACCTCATATAGGTGTCCGTTTATGAAACTGTAGACAGCAGCGATCCTGAGGATCGCCACTGATCGATTATGAAACAGAGATGATCGGGGGAGAACGTTCTCCAGCGATTATCTCCGCACACAGAGAAGCTAGCAATCTATGTCAGAATTCACACTCCCCGATTCACCAGCTGAAGATTTTTGACTCCCTAAGAATGCAACCATGTCCCCCTGCCATATAATTATATATATATATATATATATATATATATATATATATATATCTATATATATATAGATATATAGCGCCTCAAACCCTCTCCTCCTTGTCTTTGGCTCCTCGCAGGAAGAGAGGGCACACCCCGCTACATGCCCGTACCCTCCTGTGTAAAGAGGTTGAGTGGTGTTATGAAACAAGTCTCCACAGCCAGGTTCTCCAGAGAATGGCTCTTATCTCTATGCTCAATAAAGACAAGTCTCTATTTCCCCCAATAACTCCAAGGTCCACACCAGCCGTAACTCCAATGTAGAGTTTATTTCTCTTAAAGCACAGTCTCTGATAGGAAAGGTTGGAGAGAGAACAGGACAGCATAAGGTGTGGGAGAGGTCCAGGCACAAACGTAATATACTTCACTGCTTGGCTTCTCAAGCAGACTTAGCCCATTTGGATAGTCTCCCTAGATAGGGACTAGCAGCCAGAATGGTACTCTAACTAAACGCACAATCACTACAAACTGGTGATCTTGGTCTCTGCCACAGACCTGGTGAACTTGGTTTTCAAAGCTTGGCCTCTTTGTAAGGCGAAGACATCCCTCCAGAGAGTTACCGGGCCCCTTCCTTCACTGTGACTTCTCACCAGTCCCTCGGAACGGTCTTTCCCCGGCCTCCTTGTCTAAGATGCGGGTCCCCTCGCAAAGCGGCACCCTGAGATTCCTCGATCCTTGATGGGCCCCAGCCAAAGGTGCTGGGCCCAAGGCCTTTAGTTGCAGCCCCAGGGCTAAAAGGTGCCTGGGACTGATTCACCGACCACCGCCCCTGGGCCAAAGGTGCCCAGGGCGGACAGGAACACACACTCCCTGGGAGTAGGACCCCCGACAACGAACGAACCCCGAACAGGCAGCGTCTGCCCCTTTTATATCCTCTCCCAGCATACACAGCAGGCCGACCACGCCCACTGCATGGTTGCCGAGAGGGGACACACAAGGCACAGCACTGTATCAGCGGTTCAACCCTGGCCCACTGATACTCTTCCTGCAGACAAAATGGTTATATACACACACACACACACACACACACACACACACACCATTTTTTTTTCCTGAAAAAATTTATTTTTATTTTTTTTATTACATTTTAGTTTAAATATGAGATCTGAGGTCTTTTTCACCCTAGATCTCATATTTAAAAGGGGTTGTAAACCCCCCCGTTTTTTCACCTTAATGCATCCTATGCATATGTTGGGTATCCATCTACTCAGCGTAACATCATCTTTTACAATATAAAAAAAAAAATAAACAAAATTGGGCTAACTTTACTGTTATTTATTTTTATTAAAAAAATAAGACAAGTGTATTTTTTTCCAAAAAAGTGCGCTTGTAAGACCACTGCTCAAATATGGTGTGACAGAAAGTATTGCAACAACCGCCATTTTATTCTCTAAGGGGTTAGAATTTTTTTTTTTAAATGAAGCGATCTACAAACGATTCAAACATTGGAGAATGGCCCCTGATACTGGAATCTTGTGAGACATGGGGTTACAGTACCAGAAATTCACTGAAACACTGAGCTGTCCGTTTATTAACCATTTAAGGACCAGGCCTATTTTTCAAACTTGTTTACAAGTTAAAATAATTTTTGTTTGCTAGAAAATTACTTAGAACCCCCAAACACATATATATATGTAGCGGCCCCCTCTCTCACCTCTCTTTTTATCAGCTCGTCAGTCTCTTGTCTAGGGGTACTTTAGAGGAGAGAGTGCGGGGTCACCACGCCAAGCCTTCACCGCAGATGTTTGTGTGGTGTAAGCAACCTTCGGGTCAGTGTTCTGCACCTGGAGCCTCCAAAGAGAGTTACCTTGAACAATGTCTGCCAGAAAACGAGCCCCACACCATTAAAGTCCAACACTCTTTATTCTTCTCAATGCAAAAGTGAACATAATCAGTTGGACCCCTTAGAGAACAGAACAGACAAGGAGGTGTGGATGCGAATAGGCCCAGACACAATGAACTCTCCACTTTCCTTCCTGAAAGTGGGTTGCGGTCTCCGAGCGAGGGGGGGATTTCCTTCCAGGCGGTCTCCGATGGAAGGCTCACCTGTCACCGGTAATATGCTGCACCGGGTCTTCAAGCAAGTGTCTCCCACCGGTCCGTTACGCCTTCCGGATTCAGGTACCCACTCCCGGGGTTCCCTAGGATCTCCTTCCCTCGCGGAACTCAGTGGTGAGCACTGAGCTCCAGACCTCCATCCGAGTACCTCACCCCAGGCTAAAGGTGCCTGGGATGGAACACGACCTCCGAACGTCCTCTAGGCCTAGGCCGCCTAGAGGACCGACACGAACCACCGCCCTCAGGCTGAAGGTGCCTGGGACTCGACCCCGTGACAAAGATGGCCGGCCCCTTTATACCCTCTCCCAGCAAGCACGGCGGGTTCCCCGCCCCACCATACCGCTGCCGAGGGAGGACAAAAAGGGAGCACAGCAATGGTTCAACCCAAGGCGACAGCGCCACCCGTGGGGCTGCAGGGAACTGCACATCACTGGTGTCTCTGTCAGTTTTAAGCACACAGAAAAGTGTATACCCGCTACATATATATATATATGTGTGTGTGTGTGTGTGTGTGTGTGTGTGTGTGTTCTAAGTAATTTTCTAGCAAACAAAAATTATTTTAACTTGTAAAGTTTGAAAAATAGGCCTGGTCCTTAAATGGTTAATAAAACGGACATCTCAGCGTTTCAGTGAATTTCTGGTACTGTAACCTCATTATGTCTGACAAGATTCCAGTATCTGGGACCGCTCTCCACTGTTTGGATCATTTGAAGATCGCTTCATTCCTCCAAAAGGAGAATCAATCTACACAGCTTCATAAACATACACCACTATCCACCAAAAATCTCCCCCTGGTGGCCACACTCTCTATGATAAATGATTAGTTTCTTCCGATCGATCTCTTCTGATAGGAAGAACTAACCTATAGTCGATAACCCATTTGACTGATATGGCATTTATGGGAAGTGGATTTTGATCAATAGTTGAAAGATAACATTGTAAGTTGTCTACTACGTCTGTTTTTACCATGCAATCTTATCATCTGATCAATCAAAATAGAATCAAAATCATAAACAAAGTATCCCAATGCTGCTGATTGACGCACCCCTGGACAATCGAGTTTGATGGCATCTGACTAAACTGAGTCTAAATCAATCAGAAGAGAAGCTGTGGCTATTAGATGGTTTGCTGATTTGAATTTTTTGATTGATAATAAAATTGTATGACCACCAGACATGCTAAATTTTTCCCCAAGCTCATTGGATGGCACTGCTGGTCACCATAACATGCAGCAGTCTGGAGACTGCTTTTGAACTTGCATAGTTGCCAACAGTCCCGAATTTCCCGGGACAAGCACGATTTTTGGACCCTTGTCCCGAATTGGGCTTGTCCTGATTCGGGACAAGCCCAATTCTTTTTGTCCCGGTAAATTCGGGAATGTTTTAGGCTAAAACCGGCAGCGGCTACACAAAAATGGCCACTGTCGCCACCACCGCCGCCACAAATGTTTACCGTTTCCCCTTGTGTTCAGTACAGAGACTGGGGCAGTCAATCGGCTTCTTTCTTCAGTGTACAAATAGAAATATTCTATTGTACACTGAAGGCTATTGGCTGCAGGGATTGGCGACTCCTCCCCGCTCTCCACTGAGCACAAGGAAGCCTGCTGCACCCGCCGCCGCCGCCGCTGCCAACGACCCTCCGCCCGGCCCCCGTGTGTCCGATGAGGAGCGGGGACACTGATGGAAGGACCGGGGCTCCGCTGGCTGGGGACACTGTGATTGTCCTGGCTCACTCCATTTGGCAGACCCCTCGGACCACCAGCACATCCTCACGCACCGCAGGTAGCATGTACTATTGCAGTGTAGTGTAGAAATCAGTGTGGCGGGGTAATCAGTGTAGTGTAGTGGGTGGCGGGGTAATCAGTGTAGTGCATAGTTGCCAAACAGTCCCGAATTTCCCGGGACAATCATGATTTTTGGACCCTTGTCCACAAGTGTGGAGGGGGCTCTGCTGGGGAGGCACCTGATGCAAGGACGGACTCTGCTGGGGGAAGCACCTGATGCAAGGACGGACTCTGCTGGGGGAAGCACCTGATGCAAGGACAGACTCTGCTGGGGGAAGCACCTGATGCAAGGACGGACTCTGCTGGGGGAAGCACCTGATGCAAGGACGGACTCTGCTGGGGGAAGCACCTGATGCAAGGACGGACTCTGCTGGGGGAAGCACCTGATGCAAGGACGGACTCTGCTGGGGGAAGCACCTGATGCAAGGACAGACTCTGCTGGGGGAAGCACCTGATGCAAGGACGGACTCTGCTGGGGGAAGCACCTGATGCAAGGACGGACTCTGCTGGGGGAAGCACCTGATGCAAGGACGGACTCTGCTGAGGAAGCACCTGATGCAAGGACGGACTCTGCTGGGGAAGCACCTGATGCAAGGACAGACTGCTGGGGAGGCACCTGATGCAAGGACAGACTGCTGGGGAGGCCATCTGGTGGCAGGCGACATGGCAGGTGACACGCTCAGGGCTTCCACTGATTCGTCATTATGGTGAGTTGAATGATTTCATTTTATTATTACAATGTAATAATAGAAATAATGCGCTTCAATCACCCTGACACCATAACAACCATGTTGCCGGGATGATTAAAGCGCCAACAACAGGTGTTTTGGAGTATCTTTATCTGCCAATTTTGTTAAACTTTCTGGAATACACATTTCTATTGTGGTGTAGGATCTGGCTTCTTTCTCTCTTTCATCCTTCCTTCTATCCTTCCTTCATCTCAGACTCTAACCACACCCCTTCTGAGCCACGCCCATTTAAGCCACACCCACTATCGTGCGTAAACCATGCCCATTGCGCGCTGCATTTTCCATTAGTGTGTGACACGCCTACAAACAAATGCCCCGCCCCCTAATTATAGCAAGGCTCCACCTCAATGCAAAAAAAGTGTCCCGGATTATTTTTTTTGCAATGCTGGCAACTATGAAATTGTACCTACTGGTAAGCTTATAATAAGGCCTACCTGTAGGTACAGTACAGTAAATATCCTCTAAACTTGCAGTGTTTAGGAGATCTTTACACTGGATGTAGCCAGTGACCTCACATGCGATCTGCGATGCGGTACATGCGATCTGAGTGGACGGCATACCCGTGCTGTCCCTTCAGAGCCCTGTGCATGGTAGTTACGTCATTGCGGCTCAGCCATTCACAGGACCTGGGCCAGTAAACCCAGAAAGAAGACCGGGGGAAGAGGAAAGCCATCAGCGGAGACAAAAAAAATAAAAAAAATATACAATCCAATATACACATTTATATACCCACAGTTGATTCAAAAGGAAGGCAAAGCTACTAACACATTATGCCATTACCTTACAGAGGATTTTTTTTTTTAACCCCTTGGAGCTGGTGCCTCCTGGCCCTTTAAGGCAGGGTTTATGATCATGTGACTGCGGTGATTGGCTGTCACATGATCAGAAAGCTCCCGATCATTACTTGCTTTTCTTTAGCCGCTGGTAACTGTGGGAGCGTGCAGGGGGCACGTGCTATTTGCTGCTGCTCGGGGCCAAGGCCCATCTGCTGAGAGGCCGCATATTTGCGTGCGTCCAGCGCCAAGGGGTTCAAGTCTGCGGTTTACTACCGCTTGAACCCTTTTTACTGCCACCAAACGTATGTAGTACTATCACTATCTCCTCTTCCCATTACTGACCAAGAAGCAACATGTAAAATGTCACTATCGGGTTCCCATGTCCCTTTCCCCAGCCAAAACGTAATAAAATTTATGGATTTCGTTCCGCTTTACCCTTGCAGTGTGAGCATGGCCCCACTGCAAGAAAACACTTTCCCTGGAGGTGGCTTTAGCTTGAAGCGGAATTTAAATGTAAATAAGCACCACAAGCCAGAAATGCTATTTAAATCAATTTTAATTTTCAAAGCAAACCAACCATCCATCCTTGTCTCCATGCTTTTAGTTGATAAATCACTCCCTAACATGTCCAGCTTTGGCCATCTTGAGTAAGGGCAGATGATTCACGTAACATTTACTTCCTGGAATCCATCTGCCCTCAGCTCAAGCAATGCAGCCCAGAGGCTTCTAAAAGGTTGGGGGAGGGGTGTGATAGGAAGAAGAAAATGTTCATGTGTAGCAATACCCCCAGTTAAGAGGGCTGCTGGTAAAGATTTTGGGCCTGTACACACTGCTGTCAACCCCCGTAACTGGCTCCAACCTCCCTTGGCACAGATAGCAGTAAAGATGGGATTATGAGACCCGTTAGCTATGGGGTCAACAATGCCACAATAAACATGCAATCACACAGTAGATTGGCTTAACCACAAGTACTTTTTTACTGATTATGAAATATCAAGTTAAACAGTGGTACATGCGCATATGCAGAGCCCTGCAATGTTAGCTATTCAGCATATAACAGACACTGAGTTCCAATAGCAGTTATACACACTAAAGGTCATTTAACTATGCTCGCGAGCTCCCCGCTCATGGGCAAGATGGCGCCCAAACAATGTCTAAAGTTCTACAGTCAGGCCTGACTATTGCAGATATGGTGTTTCCGTTGGAAAGGATCTTCGCTAGCAATGGTGGTGCACTTTGTAGGTTATTTGTAATCCACAGGCAATAAAACAGTTAACTTCTTGGCATATACTAAAGAGTTCAGCTAACGCTGCATAGCACACTGTCCCTCTGGTGTGCAATATAACACTCTGGTAACGGTGGTCTCTGAACTAAGGACACTGGGCCTAAGATTAGTCAGTTAATCTCTGAGCAGGTGCTCTCTCACCCGACCGGACCAGTCCGTACAACCGACTTGCGTAGCTGGGGGCTTCAGCACACGTCTCACGACACCCGTAGTCTCTGGCCCTCCTGACAGTTCTTGGAGGAATGATCGATGAAACGACACCTGGGTTCTCCCGTGAAGGTCGGAGGGCTCTCTGGATCTCAAGGCCCACACTCCTAGGCCCAGTCCAACGGTAGACTTGGCGTTGGTTCCACTTGCTAGAGGGGGCGGTGTCCAAAGAGACCCGCGTGTAGCTCCGCTCCTCCTTATAAAGCCCTTCCCCAGCAGACCTTGTACCGGGCAATGCACTCTGGGGGTCCCGCTGCACACTGGGTACAGTAGTCTTTGGAGCTTCTTAAAGTGACACCCCGCTACACATGTATACTGGGCTGGGATAAAAAGAAAGAAAAGGAGGGGGAGCTGTGATGGAAAGTGAGGGCTATTATGTGAAGGGAACAGGGGTGTAAAAAGGGGGACTGTCACGTACCTTGTGGCAGAGCCTGACGTGTAGAGGGAGACCTCTCGTACAGCCCCGGCTCAAGGGCCACTGGAGTTGCGACAGTGGCCGCGAGAGCGCGGTGAGGTAAGAGTGCCTGCAAGATCTTCTGTCGGTCACAGAAGTGTGTGGCAGGTGCGTCATCTGAGCTGGGCTGGATGGCTGAAGCAGCAGGAACAGTATATGCAGACACATAGCGGATGGAGAAACGGCGTCACGAGGCACTATGCAGAGCAGGACAGACGGGTAACTGGATGCAGGGTCAGACAAGCCAGGTCAGCAATGGATGATCGGAAACAAATATAAACAGCAGGCAGAGAATGGTCATGGTGCAGGCAGAGGTTGGCAACAGGATATCAGGCAGACAGTGGCGTCACTAGGGTTGGTGTCACCTGGTGCGGTAAAATATGGTGTCACACCCCCCCCCCCCCCCCAATAACATATTTTTTACCCTGTTTGCTCTGTTCTCTTTTCTTCCCCTTTTCTCTCTCTATATCCATCTTTCTTGTTCTTTCTATCCCTTCTTCTTTCTCCCCATTTTTCTTTGTCCCCTCCCCGCCTCTATTTCTACAGGATCGGAATTCACATCTCAGGAGCCTATAGGCACTGGACTCTGAAGTGCCTCCCTCCCCCAAACAGCATTGCCAGCCCCCTACAACTTTTTTAATACACTGAGAAAACATGAAAGATCTACTAACAGAATGCATTTCTTTGAGAACCTAAAATGACAGTGTGCTGCCCGACATTTTGGAGAATAAAATGTACATTATATACACTTCAAACAAAGTTTGTACAAAAAAAAAAAAAAGGAGGGGGAAGTATGATGCACCGAACTGTTGATCATACTGCCCCCTAGCAGCCTGCAATGCAGAGTGGCTGGAGTGTCAAATTGCTCCGGCTGCTCTTTGATTTCATGCTGATTTAGTGGGAATTTGCCCTAAAAAATGGAAAGAGGGGGTGGAAGGTTAGAGACAGAAGGGGGGGGAGAGAGGAGGGTGGGGGTGTGACAGAGAGGGGGGGGGTGACAGGGAGGGGGTGGGGGTAAGACAGAGAGGGTGGGGGTGTGACAGAGAGGGTGGGGGTGTGACAGAGAGGGAGGGGGTGCGGTGACAGAACGGGAGGGGGTGGGGGTGTGAAAGAGAGGTAGGGGGTGGGGGTGAGACAGAGACGGAGGGGGTGAGGGGTGACAGAGAGAGAGAGGGGGTGGGGGGTGACAGAGAGGGAGGGGGTGGGGGGTGACAGAGAGGGAGAGGGTGACAGATGGGTGAGACTCCCCCCCTCCTCACCTTTCCCCGGCTCTACCCCTCAGCTGTTTCCTGCACAGTCTGTACATGCATTGCACACAGTCAGCCGGCACTGCCACTCTCACTGGTGGCACAGACAGAGGGAATGGCATGTGCTGTGTGTGTGTGCGCACAGACCGAATGTTTGGTGCCGCTGCCACGTACTGTAAGGTAGGCTCCTCCTCTCCGATCTCTTTCCTTATCCCAGGCTCCCGAGCGGTCAGCCTCCTCCTGGTTCCTCGAGTCCTTTCTTACTTCCTACTGCTGACTGTTGATTCCCGCGCCGCGCTTCTCTCTGCCTATGGATTACGATGTCATGTCAGCCGGAACTAGATAGCTCCTGTCAGGCAGAGATCACTCTGACTGACAGGGAAGTGACTGAAAGACTTGTGCCGTGCGATGCAGGAGCGCGGTGGGCACAATCGCAACGCTCCGCTGCAGCTCTGCAAGTAACAACTGTGTGTGTAGCGGCAGCCCCGGTGTCACCCCTCTGGCGGGCGTCACCCGGGTGCGGCCCGCACCCCCATAGCAACGCCTCTGCAGGCAGATGAAAGATATAAAACAAAGTCTTAAAAGGCAAGCCAAGGTCAGGATAGGTGAAGATCAAGTGTGGTCAGGATAAGCCAGGTCAAACACAGGAATCAGAGATCACAGGAACAGGTATACAGGTAAAGCTGCAGATCAAACAGCAAAGCACTAGTGCAGCTGCTGCACTTACGTATGTAGCGCCCTCCCCAAAAGGTTGGGACGCTATTCAAAATATAGGAGGGATGTCTGAGCCAGTAGTTGGGCTCAGACGGTTGAATTACATTGAAATATACCGCTGTTCTAGCTGTGGTTTGCCCGATAGCATTTATTTTCCCTTATTGCCGGTAGGTGGCGTTACCACCTAAGGCACCTGTTGAAACATGGGTAAACCATGGTGCAATGAGTGGTCCTTCTCGGCAGTGGTACGGTGGGAGTTGTCGCCCCGCTGTTCCTGCTGGGAGGAGATACTTAAGGGGCAGACACCATTGATCAGGGTCCGTTTTCGCCTTGTGGCCCTCCGGGCTCGAGGTGTGTGTGTGGTTCTGGTCTTGGGGCCCCATTGGCCCGAGGCTGCATCGCTATCTAGTAGGCCCAGCTAGTCTGGCTGGGGCCTACATTTAGAGAGGGGATCCCAAGCTGTCCATCCAAATGGGGAGGAAGCATCTTAATGAAGGAGACCAGGGGAGGACCGTCAAAGTGCTGCTGTCTTGGGGGAGGCCTGGCAACTTTATTAAGGAGGGATCCATTACACTACAAGCCCTGCAGTTCGCCGGAATGGCTTAACCACTTCCCGCCCGGCCTATAGGAAAATTACGGCCGGGCGGTGGTTGCATTATCCTGACTGGGCGTCCATTGATGTCCTGCAGGATAATGCCTAGAGCGGGGATCGGGGACGGCGTGTGTCCCTCGGACACAGCGCTTCCCTGATCACGGTAAACAGCCAATTTCATTGGTTGTTTACCATGTGATCGGCTGTGTCAAAATCACAACCGATCACGTCACAACAAACTCGGCGGCGCGCTCCGTGCGTGCCACCAGAGGCTTGCAGAGTGAGGATCGGGGAAGGCGAGTGTCCCTTGGACACAGCGCGTCCCCGATCAGGGTAAAACAGCCAATGAAATTTGCTGTTTACCACGTGACCGGCTGTGTCCAATCACAGCCGGTCACAAATGTAAACACAGAGCAGCAGTTACTACCTGATCCCTGCTCTCTCCTCACACACCGATCTTTGAGGAGAGAGCAGGGATCAGTAAGTGAGATCAGTGTAGTTTGTCTACATTATAGTACTGTGCCCCCCCAATAAAGAGGACCTGTCACACAGCCCATCACATCAATCAGCCCATCTGTCAATCAGCCCATCTGTCAATCAGCCCATCTGTCAATCAGCCCATCTGTCAATCAGCCCATCTGTCAATCAGCCCATCTGTCAATCATCTGTCACAGGCCCACCTCCATCGGTACCGCCATTGGTACCGCCACACATGCTACCACTACCACCATCGGTACCACCACTAGTACCGCCATCAGGCCCAGCATCCATACTGACACACAGGTCCGCTACCAGTATCGCCACTAGTGCCGCCATCGGTACCACCACCACCCGTACCGCCATCGGTACCGCCACACAGGCCGCCACCACTACCAGGGGCAGAACCATTACACAAGCCCACCAATAAGCACTGCCATAATGTCCCAAAGGGTTTACACACACTTGAGGAGGCATATGCCATTCTTGCCATGTCGGATGATGAGAGCAGCGGGGAGCTCCCATTATTCGATTCTGGTTCGGAATACGAGCCAGTGGAGGATAGTGGCTCAGAGTCCGAGTCCCCAGGGGAAAGCGTCCCTCCCAAAAGAATGCGATCAGGACCAAGATCAGGAGATCTGCCCATCACCAGCAGCGCCATACCCCAGAAAGAGGAGCCCAGTACAAGTAATGAAAATACACACCCAACCCAAAGAATCCAGCCCCAGTCCTACCTTCCCGATGCCCTGGCAAACCCGATTGGTTGCCTGCCAACTTAGGATCCACTATCATCACCCCTTTCACCGCACAGCCAGGTGTGCAGCCCGACACTACAAATTTTTCTCAATTTGATTATTTTTGTTTATTTTTCCCCCACAAGATTTGCTGCAGAATATAGTGGATCAAACGAATCTCTATGCATCCTAATTTATTTCTGCCAACCCCAATTCTTCCTACGCCTGCATGTTCCAGTGGCGGCGTCTAACATTGGACGAATTTTAATTGTTTTTGAGCCTTAAGTTCAATATGGGGCTTACAAAAAAGAACGAAGTCCATGCATATTGGTCCAAACGCCCCATCCAACACATGCCCATATATTCCGCTGTCATGTCCAGGACAAGATACGACATGATTATACGTTTTTCCCACTTCAATGGACAATTCACAGTGCCCTCCCCGAGATCATCTCAACTACGACAAATTGTATAAGATACGCCCCATAATCAATGCCTTTTCCCAGAGATTTCAAGAAGTTTTCATCCCAGACCAAAAAATTTGTGTGGACGAGTCCCTCATACATTTCACTGGCCGACTGCACTTCAAGCAGTAAATACCAAGCAAGAGAGCCATGTATGGGTTAAAATTAAATAAACTATGCGATCGAGCCACTGGATACGTCTTCACATTCAGGATCTACGAAGGCAAAAGACTCCCAGCTCCAGCCCCGTAATTGCCCCACATATATTGGAACCAGTGGGAAAATTGTCTGGGAGTTGGCATACCCCCTGTTCAGAAAAGGTTACCATTTATATGTTGACAATTACTATACCAGCCTGCCCCTTTTTTGCCACCTTTACAGTAAGCAAACCCGGGCCTGCGGTACCTTAAAAAAATAAAAAAAAAAGAAGGGGGAAGGGATTCCCACAAAATTTGTTCACCAAAAAATTGCAACCTGGAGAATCGGCATTCATGAGGAACGAGGAGGTGTTGGCCATGAAGTGGAGGGATAAGAAAGATGTCCACATCCGCTCTACGATCCACAATGACACCGTGGTGGAGATCCAAAGAAGACGCGGCTCCATTGTAAAGCCCGAATGTGTCCATGACTACAATTTGTACATGGGGGGGTGGGGGGGGTGGATTTAAACGTCCAGATGCTACAGCCCTACTTAACAAGAAAGTCCCGTTATTGGCACAAAAAAGTTGCGTTACATCTGTTTCACATGGCCCTTTTTAATTTGTTTGTCTGCTACCAAAAAGCAACTCAAAATCAACAACTCCCCTACCTCCATTATATCGAAGATATCATCGATGCCCTCATTTACCAACAAGATCCCGCCCCAGGAAGAATTCGCTCTGATAGTGTGAGTCTGCTTCACGAGCGACACTATCCCTTTAGCATCCGCCCCACAGAATCTGGAAGAAGACGCCAAAAGAAATGCCATGTATGCAGCAGAGGAGGCGTAAGAAGAGACACCACCTATTATTGTCCCGATTGTCCCTCCCAACCTGGCCTGTGCATTGGAAATTGCTTCAAAAATTATCATACATCCATTAGTTCCCCTTATTATTAACAGACTGCCATTTCCCCATTTGCCTGCTACCATGTTACTACCTTCCATGTTAATTAACTGACCCTGGCCTGTTTACCGACGATGTCTTTGCTTGCCGATTTAAACCACGTTTCTGACATCCACATGTACCGACCTTGGCCTGTTAATTTACCATGTTTTTGCCTGACACTTGGACTGATCTTTTGGCCATCTACTTTTAGTAAACAGGGGTCTCACATATGTGAGGGGCTTCAGAATAGCGTTCCGAGTAGAGAAAATGCAAGTTAGACTTACCGGTAACTTGTTTTCCAAGAGTCTTTCAGGACAGCACATGAGAGTGGCTCCACCCACTAGAAAACAGGAAACACAATCTCCACCATAATTTAAAAGGAGGCGACTCCCCATATCTCGTCAGTTGTAGTAGAGTACCTCCGGCCCAAGCTGGAACACATAATCAGAATATGGTTAATCACAGCATGTATGTACATTTATATATATATATATCATCAATATATACAAACCAAGAAGGACAGGTAGCTTGCTGTCCTGAAAGACTCTTGGAAAACAAGTTACCGGTAAGTCTAACTTGCATTTTCCCTTATCGTCTTTCAGGACAGCACATGAGGAGGATAATCGAGACTTACCAACTAGGGAGGGACAACAGCCTGCAGGACCTTTCTGCCAAATGCCTGATCATCGGCTGACAGCAGGTCCAGTCTGTAAATGATGGACAAATGTCAAATAGCTTGACCACGTAGCCGCCTTACAGATCTGATGTGGGGTGGCACCAGCTTTTTCTGCCCATGTAGTGGCTAGAGCTCGAGTAGAGTGTGCTCGTATTCCCTGTGGAGGAGACAAACCCATCTGGGAATAAGCTTGAGAAATAGGCAGTTTTAGCCATCTAGCAATTGACCCCTTCGATGCTTGGCGTCCCTTTCTGTTACCAGAAAAAAGAACAAATAAAGAGTCCGAAGACCTAAAGTCCTTTGTTATTTCCAAGTAGTGTAATAAAATTCTTCTTACATCTAAGTTATGGAATAAAGTCTCCCTTCTTCCTGAAGGATTTGAACAAAAAGTCGGCAGGATAATTTCCTGCGATCTGTTATGAACTGATGCCACCTTTGGCAAAAACCCCGGATCTGTTTTAAGCACAATCCTGTCTGGGTAAATTAACATAAAAGGTTCTTTTATTGAAAGAGTGTGTAGTTCACTGATTCGTCTCGCAGTCGTAACTGCAACTAAAAATACCGTTTTAAGAGTCAAATCTTTCAACGAGATTGTCTGCAACGGTTCGAAAGGTTCTTTCGTGAAGGCTTGCAAAACTACTGACAGGTCCCATTTAGGAAAATGTTTAGTAGGCACTGGCCTGGCTCTAGTAAGTGACCTAAAGAATCTTGTGATCAAAGGAACTGAGGAAATTGGTTTTTCCCAGGTATACTCCCAGGGCAGCCACTTGCACTTTGAGAGTGCTAATTGCAAGACCTTTGTCCACACCATTTTGTAGAAACTCCAGAATCGACACAATGTCTTCTAGGGTTCGGTTTGATGAATGACACCAACTGTTGTAGACTTTCCAAACCTTTGCGTAGATATCTCTAGTTACGCTCTTTCTACTGGCGAGTAAAGTAGATACTAGAGGCTCCGACAGTCCTTTGTTCCTTAATAACTGCTCCTCAGATACCAAGCCATGAGGCTTAGTCTGGCTACGTCCGGGTGGTACACTGGGCCCTGAAGTAGCAAGTTCTGCCTGAGAGGAAGCTGCCAGAAAGGTTTGATCATCATTTGTAGAATGGAGGAAAACCAGGCTCTTTTCGGCCAGAACGGAGTGATCAGGATTACTGATCCCTTTTCCTTCTGTATTTTTCTCAATACCAGAGGGATTAGCTGAAAAGGAGGGAAGGCATAACCCAGATGGAAGCTCCAGGGATGTGCCAAGGCATCTATCCCTATTGATCCGCTGTCTCGGTGCAGAGAGAAGAATTGAGGGAGCTGGGTGTTTTCTTTTGATGCAAACAGATCCACCTGAGGACATCCCCACTTCTTGGTGATCAGTGAGAATATCTCCGGATTCAGGCTCCACTCTGCCTCTTGAATTCTCTGTCTGCTCAAGAAGTCTGCTACTTCGTTTAGCGTGCCTTTGAGATGCACTGCTGACAGGGAGAGTAAATGCTTCTCTGCCCACTCTAGGATTTCTGATGACAGCAACAGTAGAGCTTTGCTCCTTGTGCCCCCTTGTTTGTTCAGGTATGCCACTGTGGTGACCTTGTCTGAAAGAATCTGCACATGGGACCCTTGGAGGTTTGGAGAGAAGGCAGCTAAGGCTAGAGCAACTGCTTTTAACTCCCTCCAGTTTGAGGACCTTCCTGTTTCGGATTGGGACCAAACTCCCTGTGCTATGTTTTGATCCCAGTGGGCTCCCCATCCCCAACTGCTGGCATCTGTCGTGACCCTTACTTCTGTCGGAAAGGACCAAAGCAGGCCCCTTGACAGAACTGCCTGATTCCTCCACCACCAAAGAGTCCTCTTGACCCTGGTGGGAAGTTTTACTTTTGTGTCTAAGGTTTCTGGGCTGTGATC
Source organism: Rana muscosa (assembly GCA_029206835.1). Classification (NCBI taxonomy): domain Eukaryota; kingdom Metazoa; phylum Chordata; class Amphibia; order Anura; family Ranidae; genus Rana; species Rana muscosa. The sequence goes on from CM055128.1 coordinate 145,918,388, forward strand.
CCATACCTGAAGAAGAAAACTCTGGAGGGGCCTGAAATGGAGCCTCGCCCATTGAATGGCCGGCATTGTTGAGGTTAAGGTACCCAGGACTGACATAATCCTCCTGATTGACACCTCCTGGTTTGTCTGAAGACTGGCTACTACACTCAAGACCTTGTCTTTCTTTTCTTCTGGGAGAAAAATCCTTTGCTCTACAGAATCTATCAGATAACCTAGAAACTGAACTCTTTGAGCAGGATTGAAATTAGATTTTTGAGTGTTTACAATCCAGCCCAAGGCTTCCAGATGACTGCGGGCCTTGGTTAGATCTACCTGCAACCTCTCTCTGGAAGGGGCAAAAATTAGGAGGTCGTCCAGATAAGGGATGACCGAGATTCCCTGTAGACGGAGAGGAGCTAGAGCTTCCGCCATTATCTTGGTGAATATCCGCGGGGCGGATGAAAGACCAAACGGGAGGGCCTTGAATTGTAAATGAAGCACCTCCCTCCCCATATTTATTGCCAACCTTAGGTATTTTTGAGACTGAGGGGCTATGGGCACATGCAGGTATGCGTCTCTTAAGTCGATTGATGCCATGAAGCATCCCTTGACTAAGAGATTTCTCACCGAAAAAAATGGAGTCCATGCGGAACCGCCTGTATTGGACTGACTTGTTTAACGGTTTTAAATTGAGAATGAGACGGAAGCTTCCTGATGGTTTCCTTATCAGGAAGATTTGGGAATAGAAACCCCGGTAACGTTCCTCTGGAGATACCTGAACCACAACACCCTGTCTCATCAGATCTTCCAAGAGGTTTTTCATGGCTAGGGCCTTTGTTGTGTCCCTTGGCAGGTTTGTTACACAGTATCTTTCTGGAGGAAGATCCGAAAGTTCTATTTTGTATCCCTGGGCCAGCGTGTCCAAAATAAATGTGTTTTCCGTCACGCTTGCCCAAAGAGGAAGGAATTTTTGAAGCCTTCCCCCCACAGGCAATGACAAGTCATTGCGTTTTATTGGTTGGCGCAGGAGGATTGAAGAGGACATTCCCTCTGCCTTTACCTTTTTGCGCCGACCAATTCTTTTTTTCTTGGGGCCTGCTTCCCTGATCCTGATTTTTTTGAGGTCGAAAAAACCGCTTAACTGGTTGTTTTTTCTTTTTAACAGGGAAGGACTTCTTTTTGTCCGCTGTCATATCTAAAATAGAATCCAGATCAGGACCGAACAAAAGATCTCCAAAAAAATGAATTCCACATAACCTACTTTTGGAAGCTGCGTCCCCTGGCCATGTCTTAAGCCATAGAGCTCTCCTGGCTGAGTTGGTTAAGGCCCCAGATCTGGCTGACATCCTAATTGATTCTGCAGAAGCGTCAGAAATATAAGCCACAGCTGCTGCTAGGGTAGAAAAAGAATCAAGGATCTCCTGCTTAGGCGAGTCTGCTATAATATGAGCTTTAAGCTGATTAAGCCAGAACTCCATGTTTCTAGAAACACAGTTAGTAGCCATAGCTGGTTTAAGGTTACCCATAATGGATTGCCAAGCTTTTTTAAGCTGCTGATCCATCCTTTTGTCCATGGGATCTTTGAGTACACCCATGTCTTCAAATGCCAAGTCGGTTGACCTGGAAACTTGTGAAAACGCTGCGTCTAATTTTGGAATTTTATTCCAAAGCGCATCTGGGTCTTCATTGAACGGAAAGCGTCTTCTATGCGATCTTGGGAAAAAAAAATTTTTTTCTCTGGATCAGCCCATTCCTTTTTAATGGCTTCCGAGATTACTGAATGCACAGGGAAAGTGCGACTTTTTGTTTCACTAAGCCCTGCATACATTCGGTCATGCAGCGATAATTCTTTCTTTTCTTCATCTATTCCCAATGTGGCATATATTGCTTTCAACAGACTGTCTACTTGCTCTAAGGACAGTTTGTATTTTGAAGGTGCATCTCCTGCATCTTCTTCTTCCTCTTCCTCCTCATCTTCTCTGGAGTGAGAGGGGGAATGTTCCCTTTGGGTAGGAGGGCCAGCTTCAGCCTCTAGCCCTGGGATTAATTGTGAGCCCTGAGAGGATCCTGAGGTAGTTGGCTGACTCAGGGATGGTGTTGCAAGAGAAGAGCGAAAAGATTGTATGGTAGCATCTAGCTCTTTCTTGACTGATGCGATTAAATCGCTGCATGCAGAAGAAGCTTCTTCCTTCACTAAGGAATCAACACAAATCTGACATAAAGCTTTCTTCCAGCCCTCTGGTAATTTTGCTTTACATGAGGGACATCTCTTTTTGATAGGAGGGTCAGAGCTCTTAGCCTGCCACATAAAAAACACAAAAAGAGAAAAAAACACCAGCATCCCTTTTTAGTGAGTCAAACCTGCCTCCTAACGAGCTCACCCAGGTGCACAGTTAGTCTAACAGCCAACACCCTGTGCCCAGACAGGCCCCAGCCACCAAGGGGGAAAAAAATGCATATAGAGAGAAACACCTACAGTAAACAGGGTAGATCCCACATACCCCCTTACCTGGGCCTTGCTGGTGCCTGTATGACGTTTGCGCCTGATCCCGGTGCTGATCCCGGTGCCTCCCCTTGCAGGATACCTCACTTCCTGCTAGCTGAGTCACTACTCAGCCTCCAAAAAGATGGCGGCGGCCTGTAATGCCGACATGCGGTTAAAAAAAAACCCGCGAACGGCTGCCGCCGCCTAAGGAGCGGCTCCAGGACCAGTCCTTGCTCCACTGAGCTGAAAGGGGAGAAGGAGCCCACTTACCAACTGCCCACTGGCGTGGTGTGGGAGGATCGGACTCTCTGGAGGACAAAAGGTATGGTGGGGTAGGCAGCCTTAGTCTCTCAGGACAGCACCTTAAGAGACCTGACTCCTACTAGGTGTTCCCTTGCCGGAGGAAACACAAAAACTGACGAGATGTGGGGAGTCGCCTCCTTTTAAATTATGGTGGAGATTGTGTTTCCTGTTTCCTAGTGGGTGGAGCCACTCTCATGTGCTGTCCTGAAAGACGATAAGGGAAAAACTGTTTTTCGTTTTCTGGGCTCCCAGAACAGGGTCTGGTTGCCTGGAGGCTTCAAAGCAATTTGGGTGGGAGAAGCCTCTACCCCTGTCCCCCTGGCCCTAAGCTCAATGGTCCTTCCTGCTGCCTGGACCAATACTTTGGCTGTGCTGACCATATTACTGCCTGTAATGACCCATGACATTATGGATCATGTTTCTTCCTGCTGCTTGGACCAATACTTTGGCTGTGCTGACCATATATCTGCCTGCTGCCTCTACTGACTTTGGACAGTATTTCTGCCGGGACACCTCTGCCTGCTACCTGGACCTGTGCTTTGGTTGTGCTCTGGCTGTGCTGACAGTATCTCTGCCTGTACGAACTATGGACAGTATTCCTGCCTGCTGCCTGGATGATTGCTTTTGCTGTCGCTGACCTCATCCCTGCCTGATGCTTGGACCGATGCTCTCCTCTGTGGACCACTGCACTTCTAAAACCACAGGTAATCTTTTGTTATTTGGTATGTACCTGCTATGTGTTAGATATATGAAGGGCCTTCAAAAATGTGATCGGTAGTCAGAAAATGATATGTGCAATTAATGCTGCTAGAATGCCTGGAGGTGCTACTTGAATGTTGGGCCTCTGTATGTGGCCAGGCTGTGTAAAAGTCTCAAACATGTGGTATCGCCATACTCAGGGAGGAGTAGCAGAATGCATTTTGGGGGTGTAATTTTTGCTATGTACATGCTATGTGTTAGAAATATCTTATAAATGGACAACTTTGTGTAAAAAAAATAAAATAAAAATATGCATTTTCATTTTTTTTCCCCACATTTTCCAAAACCTTCTGGAAAAAAAAAAATGAACTGTTCAAAAGACTCATAATGCTTCATAGATTGTACATTGGGGTGTGTGCTTTCCAAAATGGGGTCATTTTGTGGACAATTCCATTGTCCTGGTGCTCCAGGGCCTTCAAAAGTGTAATAGGTGGTTTAGAAAGGATATGTGCAATTTATGCTTGTAGAACGCCTGAAAGTGCTACTTCAATGTTGGGCCTCTGTATGTGGCCAGGCTGTGTAAAAGTCTCACACATGTGGTATCGCCATACTCAGGAGGAATAGCGTAATTTATTTTGGGGTGTCATTTTTGCTATGTATATGCTATGTGTTAGAAATATTTTATAAATGGACAACTTTGTGTAAAAAAAAAAAAAAAAAAAAAATGCATTTTAATTTTTTTCCCACATTTTCCAAAACCTTCTGGAAAAAAAATGAACTGTTCAAAAGACTCATAACGCTTCATAGATTATACGTTGGTGTAACGTACCTTAGGTGTGAGCCTGACCTGCGGAGAGGGACCTCCCGTACAACCCCGGCTCGGAGACCACTGGAGTGGGGACAGTGGTGGTAAGTGCACGGTGAGGTAAGGGTGCCTGTCTGATCCTCACTGCTTGGAGTGGTGGAGCCGAGTGAAGACAGGAACAGCTGGTTCCGGACGCAGCGGATGCAGGTCAGCAGGTGCAGGTTGCAGAGCAGGGATGCAGGTCAGCAGGTGCAGGTTTGCATTGCAAAGGATGCAGGTAAGCGTGTGCAGCTCGCAGAGCAGAGGATGCAGGTTTGCAGAGTCAGACAACCCGGGTCATACACATCAAGGTAAACATAAGTGGCAGGCAGAGAGTAGTCAAAGTCCAGGCCGAATCTTGGCAACAGGCAGACTGGCAGATAACTGAGCAGGGTCAAACGAGCCGAGGTCAGGACTGGAGACAGAAGTGTGGTCAGGAAGCTGGGTCAAACACAGGATACAGGCACAGAATCAGGAACTCAGGGAACAGAAGCAGATCAAACCGCAAGGGGCAACATCTCTGGAACGTCTTTTATAGGAAGTTCATGGGAGAAGCAAGGGGTTTCAGAGTTCAACAGTAATCAAGACACCAAGCAGAGTAGTCTAATGGATCAGATAGGTTATCCAGCAGATCAGGCAGGGAACTGTGCAGCATCCCAGATAGCTCAGTGGGAAGAGTCAATGCCAGACACAGAAGAGGTCCCAGGTTCAAGCCCAGTACATCCCTGACAGTGCTCCCCATAAAGGGCAACCCCTGGGTGCCCAAGAGAGCTCTTTTCTGGGGGTGACTGCGAAAAAAGGCCTGGGATTATCTCTCGGGCGTGGATGTTCTGTTGGGGTTCCCAGGAGTTCTCCTCCAGACCGTACCCCTTCCACTTGATCAGGAATTGAAGCTGGTTCCCTCTTCTTCGGCAGTCCAAGACGGCCTCCACCTCGAACTCATCACCGTCAATGATTACAGGCTCAGGTGGTCCCGATCCCCTGTCTGTGAACGGGTCGGGCACTGCGGGTTTCAGCAAGGATACGTGAAAGACTGGGTGAATCTTCAACGACTCCGGTAAGGCAAGTTCATAGGAGACCTTGTTTAATTTCCGTTTTACTGGGAAAGGATCGATTAACTTGGGTGGCAGTTTCCTTGCGGGGCAAGCCATCTTAAGGTTGGTGGTAGATAACCATACTTGGTCACCCTGTTGCAGGCATAATTCCCCTCTCCTTTTCCTGTCAAAGATCCTTTTATTGGCTGCTTGTGCCTTAGTCATGGCTTCCTGCAATATCCTGCTGTTACGGGTCAAGAAATCAACGGTACTCTGGACCGCCAGGACTGTCGATTTATGCATTCCGAAATGGCCTGCCAGGGGATGATCATGACACAAGTTTAACACTGTGACTCGAACTTCTTCTGGCACAAAGATTTTGTCATTCTTCCAAAGTAACCCGTCCTTGGGTACCAGAGTGATTCCAGAGGGACCAGACACACCTGTAGAAGTGTCATAGAAATCCTGTCAGCTACAGGATTCCTGGACTTCCTGATTCCCAATCTCGGGCACGTCCACGCGCACGGGCACGCGCGCGGGGGCGCGTGCACGCTCCACAAAGCGCGCCAGAAGGGCTATTTAAACATGCCTGTGACAGACAGTCCCTGCTGTCTGCTCTACAGCGTGTAGTACCCAAAGAGACCTGATTCGTGAATTTACCTGCATCCGACCCGGCTTACCTTGACCCTTCCAGTTTCCTGCCTGCCTCTGAGCTCCGGCTTTGTTTGACCAATCTTCTGCCTGATCCTCCAGTACCTTGCCGCCAGCCAATTCTACCGACCCGGCTTGCCTGACCAATCTTTCCAGTTGCTGTGTCCTGGTTCCAGTCCAGTCAGCCTCATCAGTTCCAGTCCAGTTGCTTGTTCCTGGTTCCAGTCCAGTCTGCCTCTTCAGTTCCAGTCCAGTTGCTGTATCCTGGTTCCAGTCCAGTCAGCCTCATCAGTTCCAGTCTAGTTGCTGTGTTCCTGGTTCCGGTTCAGCCTGCCATACTTCCTGGGTGCCTGGATCCGTCCCAGTCTTCAGACTCTACTCTACCTTGATCCATCCTGCCAGGCACTCGTACCCCTTCTACCTCCGTGCCTCCTGTCTTCAGTACCAGGGGCCGCCGGTGGAAGCCGTAAGAGAGGCCTCCCTCTGCAGATCCGGGCTCGTCACCGTCAGGTACGTGACAAGAAGCTTGCTTCAAGCTAGACATCAGGCTAGTTTGTAAAAGGAAGAAGTTGCCTTCCGATAGAATGGTAGCTGGAGCTGACACCTCTTTTGGATCATCAAACATGTGGGAAAGAGCGTCTGGTTTGGTGTTCTTGGAGCCTGGCCAGTAAGTTATGTGGAACAAGAACCTAGAGAAAAAAATAGTGCCCAACGTGCCTGGCGTGGTCTCAGACGTTTGGCAGCTCTTAGATACTCTAGGTTCTTGTGGTCTGTGTAAATGAGTATAGGATGTGCTGCTCCCTCCAACAAGTACCTCCACTCCTCAAGGGCAGATTTAATGGCCAGGAGCTCCCGGTCTCCAACATCATAATTCCTCCCGGACGGGGTAAGCTTACGGGAGAAGAAGGCTACCGGATGTATAAAGTCCTTGAGACCTTGGCGCTGGGAGATAACAGCTCCAACCGCTGTCTCTTTGGGCATCTACCTCAAGTAGATATGGTAGGGCAGGATCGGGATGACTTAGGATAGGAGCAGACGTAAAAAGTATTTTTAGGTTTGTGAAAGCAGCCTGTGCTTCAGATGTCCACTGGAATCGAGCATTTTGCTTCGTTAGCTGCATAATCGGGCAAATAATAGCGGAGAATCCCTTGATAAACCTCCAATAAAAATTGGCAAAGCCAACGAAGCGCTGCACCCCCTTTTTGTCTGAAGGTGCAGGCCAATCCAGAATGGCTGAAACCTTCTGTGGGTCCATCTTGAATCCCTCTGTAGAGATCACTAGGCCAAGGAACTGGATACTCTGTCGCTCTAATTCACACTTTTCTGGTTTTGCGTACAGTCCATGCTGGCGGAGATGACAGAGTACACTCTTGACGTGTTTCCGGTGCTGCTCGAGAGAGGAGGAAAAAATCAAAATATCATCAAGATAGACAACTACATAAATGTCCAGTCTCTGAAAACATCATTGACTAGATGCTGAAAGGTGGCAGGGGCGTTACATAGGCCGAAGGGCATTACTAGGTATTCGTAATGGCCGAACCTGGTATGAAAGGCAGTCTTCCATTCATCCCCTGCTCGGATGCGTACCAGGTTGTACGCCCCCCGCAGGTCTAATTTGGTAAACACAGAGGAAGTCCTGAGTCTTTGAAAAAGTTCAGGTACCAGAGGCAGAGGGTACCGGTTCTTGACCGTGATTTTATTTATTTCCCGGTAATCTACACAGGGCCGAAGAGAATGGTCTTTTTTCTCCACAAAGAAGATTCCTGCCCCTGCTGGAGAAGTGGAAGGTCAGATGAAACCCCTCTTAAGGTTCTCATCAACGTATTCTTTCAGTACCTCAAGCTCCCGTTCAGATAGGGGGAAGATCCGTCCGAAAGGAATCTCAGCACCGGGATGAAGCTCGATTGGACAATCGTAAGGACGATGAGGCGGGAGGACTTCGGCCCCTCGCTTGCTGAAGACGTCCAGGAACTCATGATATTGTTTGGGTACAGAAGCTTGTATCTCTGGATCTGAATCCAGGCATAACAGAGGCCCAGAGGTGCTGGGACGTGGAAGCATGCAGTGGTGTTGACAGTATGGTGACTGGAACTTAATACTTCCGGTTCCCCAATCAATCTGTGGATTGTGTGCCTGAAGCCAGGGTAGACCGAGGATAACTGGAAACATGGGAGATGCAATAGCATCCAAAGTCAATAGTTCCTAATGGTCCATGGAGGTGATCACAGGCAAAGAAGGGGTCTCCTGGGTCACTACTCCGGAATGATGCGAGACCCATCTGCTAGGAAAATGGAAAGTCCCTGAGTCTTAGGTTGGAGTGGGATGTGTTGTTGTGCTGCAAAGTCTAGATCGACAAAACAACTACATGCCCTTGAGTCGATTATTGCAGTTACTGGTATTGTCCTCCCTGGTAGTTGGAAAGAGATAGGAAGAGCCAGGTGAGTAGCATTGGTAGATGGAGGTGCGTAGTTGGAAGAAGAGGTAGCCAGGACCTTGCGCAGCTTAGCGGGACAAGAAGAAACATAATGACCGGGTTCCCCACATTATAGGCATAGAAAATTCTGCAGCCGACGAAGTCGTTCCTTGGCCGATAGGGAATGTTTCATTAGTCCAAGCTGCCCTGGCTTGACGGTACAGGTCTGGTTGAGGGATGAGGGTTCAGTTGGAACCGTACTGGCACTGGCAGGGTACACAGGGGCTAGTATCTGGGGTAGCATCCAAGCTGGGTGGAGCTGCTGGGTAGACCTTTCTGCTCTGCGCTCCCGGAGTCGTCGGTCTATCTGGATAGACAAAGTAGGTATAGTCTCTAGAGCAGTGGTTTTAAACCTGGGGGTCGGGACCCCCTCGGGGGTCGAATGATGATTTACCAGGGGTCACCGAATCCTGGGCTGGTCCTGAAGCCCGCACCGCTCTCCAAGCCTTTTTGCGGCCACCCAGCAGGGCTATCCCTGGAGCCTGTGGCCGCCCAGCTGGGCTGTTCCTGGAGCCCGCAGCCGCCCACTCAGCCTATTCGCAGCCACCCATTCAGTTCACGGCATGGCTGGAAGGCAAAGACTAGAGGTCAGCTGACTGGTGAGGAACATGAAGTGGGAGGGGCTGGAGGAGACCCTATCTCCTGATTTTGAGCATAGGTGTCACTGCTGCGAGACACCACAAAGTCGGAGACACAGTAAGTAACACTACCTGTGATTATAATTGCCATTAAAAAGGACTCAGGTAGCGCTAAATGTCCGTGGGTTAGGGGTGCAAATTACTTGTCTTGCCTTGGGTGCTGACAACCCACGCTATAAATAATTTTACTGTTAGGGGTCCCCACAACTTGGGAAATTTTATCAAGGGGTCACTGCACTAGAAGGTTGAGAATCACTGCTCTAGAGCATCAGGAACACCGACCCGTGCCAACTCATCCTTCAAGCTTTCAGAGAGACCAAGACGGAACTGATGCCGCAGAGCCGCCTCGTTCCAGTGGGTATCTGCGCTCCAGCGTCTGAAATCAGTCACATAGTCCTCGACCGCTCGGCGGCCTTGCTGGAGCACATGGAGAGCATCCTCGGCAGTAGAAGTCCGCTGCGAATCGTCAAAAAGTCGGGCCATAGCATCAAGAAAAGAGGGTAGAGAGTCTAGAACTACATGGCGGACTTCAAGTAGGTTATGGGCCTAAGCTTGAGGTTCCCCCTGCAGCAGAGCGATAACAAAGCCCACCTTGGTGGCTTCAGATGAAAAAGTCAAAAGGTAGCAACGAAAAGTAAAGTTCACATGCGTTGCGAAACGCCCGGAATTTACTCCGATCCCCAAAAAACTTCTCAGGAACAGGGACCCTGGGCTCAGGAGATGGTAATGTATCATTCCAATAGAGGAAGTTGGGGTTGGAGGTGAATCTGCAGAGGTGGCTTGAGTTTGTGTCTGCTTATTCACTCTGACGTGGCTGCCCTGCAGAGACTTCACGATCTGAGTGAGAGCTGTAAGGTGTTGATAGACATTGTCCATAGGCGAGGTATCTCCTGCAGGCTCAGGCATGGCAGTTTGATACTGAAACATACCTTAGGTGTGAGCCTGAAGTGCGGAGAGGGACCTCCCGTACAACCCCGGCTCGGAGACAACTGGAGTGGGGACAGTGGTGGTAAGAGCACGGTGAGGTAAGGGTGCCTGTCTGATTCTCACTGCTTGGAGTGGTGGAGCCGAGTGGAGACTGGAACGGCTGGTTCCGGAAGCAGCGGATGCAGGTCAGCGGGTGCAGCTTGCAGAGCAGAGGATACAGGTCAGCGGGTGCCAGTTTGCAGAGCAGGGATGCAGGTCAGCAGGTGCATGTTTGCATTGCAAAGATGCAGGTCAGCGTGTGCAGCTCGCAGAGCAGAGGATGCAGGTCAGCTGGTGCAGGTTTGCAGAGTCAGACAAGCCGGGTCATACACATCAAGGTAAACATCATAAGTGGCAGGCAGAGAGTAGTCAAAGTCCAGGCCGAATCTTGGCAACAGGCAGACTGGCAGATAACTGAGCAGGGTCAAATGAGCCGAGGTCTGGACTGGAGACAGAAGCGTGGTTAGGAAGCCGGGTCAAACACAGGAACAGGATACAGGCACAGAATCAGGAACTCAGGGAACAGAAGCAGATCAAACCACAAGGGGCAACATCTCTGGAACGTCTTTTATAGGAAGTTCATGGGAGGAGCAAGGGGTTCAGAGTTCAACAGTAATCAAGACACCAAGCAGAGTAGTCTAATGGATCAGATAGGTTATCCAGCAGATCAGGCAGGGAACTGTCCAGTATCCCAGATAGCTCAGTGGGAAGAGTCAATGCCAGACACAGAAGAGGTCCCAGGTTCAAGCCCAGTACGTCCCTGACAGTTGGGGTGTGTGCTTTCCAAAATGGGGTTATTTTGTGGACAATTCCATTGTCCTGGTGCTCCAGGGCCTTCAAAAGTGTAATAGGTGGTTGAGAAAGGATGTGCGTGTAGCAGGGTCTCCGTTGAGGCCCCATCGACAAGGTTCCCAGAACCCCAGTTGGCACCCAGGGTGCATTGGGCTGCCGCAGAGACTCATGGGTGGGGTATAAAAGGGGAGGGCGAGGCTTAGCCCGGCCTCTTTGGACACCGCGCGGGTGGCAAGAGGACTTCCTGTGCATACCTGCTGCGAGTGCAAGGCCTGGGCCTTGCGCACTTCCAGAGAACCTTCCACCTCGCTGCGGAGCCTGTGCGGCGACAGACATCTACCTGCTTGAGGGACGTCAGTGAACCGGAGATCAGGTGGTGGCAGATCCTGTGTGAGTGAACACAGCGGTGGGAGTCCCGGACTGATGTTGAGTCCGGAGGGGTGAGAGAGCACCTGCTCACAACCATAATCAAGTACTTTACTAGGCCTATAGACTGCCTTGGCCCATCGGGTGATATTTCTCTTTTCCTGTCAGGAGACTAGTTGGAGGACTGAGTCACATAGTCTCCGGGGAGTTGTTCCATTACCTTAGACCTTGTTGGATTACAAATATTGTTCCTGTATGTGCACCACCGATCATCTGGCATGCGAAGATTCCTTCTCTAGAGACTGAGTTTTAATTAAGTCAGGCCTGACTGGGAGTTGATAGTACTGTTGGGCGCCATATTGCTAACGGGGACCCAAGCTATATGTTGGTGTGCGTTAGAACTAATTGCGCATTATCATTAACTACTGTTAGTATTACTGCAGGGCTCTGCATGCATGTGTTATATGTAATATTAATTGTTAACCCCTTTTATCTACAAGTAAACCGTTTACATTTTCTCAAATCTGGTGTTGGAGTCCATATATATATATATTTTATCACTAGAAGAAAGGTATTGTGGGATTGTGTGTAAACTGTTATAGAGCTATATAGAAACACCACCCCTAAACTAGCTGTGCCAGAGAAGGGCTGAGTCGATTGCCTGGGGTTGGCTGTGCTGTGTACAGGGCCCAAAAGCAAACCAGCGGCTCCCTTAGTTTGGGGGTATCGCTACACGTGCAATTTATGCTTGTAGAACGCCTGAAAGTGCTACTTCAATGTTGGGCCTCTGTATGTGGCTAGGCTGTGTAAAAGTCTCACACATGTGGTATCGCTATACTCAGGAGGAGTAGCAGAATGTATTTTGGGGTGTAGTTGCAATTATGCATATGCTGTGTGAGAGAACTAACCTGTTAATATGACCAGTTTGTGTAAAAAAATAAATAAAAAAAAAATACAAATTTTCCCCAAGAATTGTGGGAAAAAAAATACAACTTAAAAAAACTCACCATGCCTCTTAGTAAATACCTTGGACTGTCTACTTTCCAAAAAGGGGTAATATTTGGGTATTTGTACTGTCCTGGCTTGTTAGTGTCTCAAGAAATGAGATAGGCCTTCAGTACATCAGGCGTGATCAGATGTAATCAATTTTCAGTGATTGGCACCATAGATTGTAGACTCTATAACTTTCACAAGGACCAAATAATATACACTAATTTGGGTTATTTTTACCAAAGATATGTAGCAGTATAAATTTTGGCACAAATTTATGAAGAAAAATTACTTATTTGCTAAATTTTACAATAGAAAACAAAAAAAAGTTTTTTTTTTTTTAAATTTCGCAGTTTTTTTTGCTTATATCGCATGGCGATTAAATACCACCAAAAGAAAGCTCTATTTGTGAAAAGAAAATTATAAAAATTTTGTTTGGATACAGTGTAGCATGACTGAGTAATTGTCATTCAAAATGTGAGAGCGCTGAAAGCTGCAAATTGGTCTGGGCGGGAAGGTGCATAAGTGCCTGGTATTGAAGTGGTTAAAGGCTCTTTAACTGTATGGCTGGAAGTTTGGGACATTGAAATCCTGTGGCAGAGGATTCCTGGACTATCCATTGATTCACTTCAAAAGGTCTGTGGCAGAAACCCATTTCATCTTGGGCAGTCTGTGGCAGAGACTGCCCCGTTGCTGATTCGTGTGTCATCCCGGCTGCTAGGCCATGTGAGAGGGGACTATCTGGGTGACCAATGCCCAGGGCCGGACTGGGAATAAAATCCAGCCCTGGAAAAAATTTCATACCAGCCCCACAGCATTATTATACCAGCATACCGTCATTATTTTCTTGTTCATGAAAGGGAAAACCATAAAATCCGATTGCCTCTCGGGGGGATCAGGAAGGAATTTTTTCCCTTGCTGGGGCAAATTGGATCATGCTCTGCTGTTTTTTTTTTGCCTTCCTCTGGATCAACTGGGGGTGAAGGATTGTGTAATTGGGATTGTATGATTTTTTTTTTGGTTGAACTAGATGGACTTGTGTCTTTTTTCAACCTGACTAACTATGTAACGATGTAACATGCATTTACACATCACTGAACGTGCAGTCACATCTGTGCCTCCAACTGTTTCTCCAGCTTCCTTGTATCCTCATCCTTGTTCTCAGTCCATTCTCTGCAATCTCTTCCCCATTTGAAACAATCCAAAGGTCAGGTTGTGAGCAGGACACAGCCCAGATCTGCAGGACACCAGGAATTTGGCATAATTCCGGTTCAGTCTTGCAGAATCCGGGACTGTTGGGAGGTATCTATACAGTACAAACACACACATAATCACATATACACACTAAAGTCAGCCATAGACAATTTGAATCTCGGCCTGTTCAGCAGGATTCAAACCATGTATGAGCAGGATGAATGTACCCAAGTTGATCGATCTATCAACTTGGGCAGGGCTCGACAATCCCCGGGCGCTAGGTCGCAAATGCGACTAGAATTAGCGACCTGGCGCCTGGGGCAGCACAGCTGAGGTTACCTGTATCTCCGTGCGCCCCCCTCCGCGATCGCGTGATCTCGCCGGGCCGCGCCGGCCGTTAATTTAGGCCGCGGCTTTGCGGCCTTCTGCAGGCCTAGGCTTCATTCTGTACTCTGGCGCCATCTTGTGGTGGCCGTTGGTATGACAAGTCAACCAGCAATGCTTGCCTGTTTCACTGCCCGCCCATCTCCTTCCCTTTACTTAGAAGTTAACCCCCAAACATTATATATATATTTTATTCTAACACCCTTGAGAATAAAATGGCGGTCGTTGCAATACTTTCTGTCACACCGTATTTGCGCAGCGGTCTTACAAGCGCACTTTTTTGAGGAAAAAAAAATACACTTTTTAAATTAAAAAATAGGACAACAGTAAAGTTAGCCGAATTTTTTTTTATATTGTGAAAGATAATGTTACGCTGAGTAAATTTGATACCCAACATGTCACGCTTCAAAATTGCGTCCACTCGTGGAATGGCGACAAACTTTTACCCTTTAAAATCTCCATAGGCGACATTTAAAAAATTCTACAGGTTGCATGTTTTGAGTTACAGAGGATGTCTAGTGCTAGAATTATTGCTCTCGCTCTACCAATCGCGGAGATACCTCACATGTGTGGTTTAAACACCGCTTTCATATGCGGGCGCTACTCGCGTATGCGTTCGCTTCTGCACGCATTGGTCGTTAAAAAAAAAACCTGGCTCCTAACTTTTTTAGCTGGCTCCTAGATTCCAAGCAAATTTGTCAAGCCCTGAACTTGGGTACCTCCAGCCTGTCAGATTTTACATGCAATTATTGCTAGCAGCTGTTATAGCCGCGAGAAATAATAACTGTGTTCTCCCAGCGAGGACAGCTTCCCCCGCAGGGAGACCACAATGGCTCTGTGGGAGGGATTACCTCATTAATACTGACTGCAAGGAAATCACTCTGTCTATGGCTGGCTTAATACAAATACTAAGGGTTGCGTTTACCACCCCCTCTTTAGCTGGAAAGGCAGCGGCCAGGGGTGTACACATATCACAGCAAGAATTCTACCTTGTGTCACATTCGGTGTGAATAGGGCCACGCTGCAACTGTCCCACAATTGCGCATGTAGCACACCATTCCTTTTGCCCCCGCTACCTTCACCTGCGGGGGGGTAGGACACACCATGCCACAAGCCCATGTCCTCCTTATCAGAGGTCAGGCGGTGTTTACAGATTTGGGTCCTGCAGCGGGTTTCCTCTTTCCACTGGTTCTCGTCCCCAGATTATGGGGAAAAGTCTATATTCTTCCCCAAGAAGGCCAATGGCCAATGTCCACACGACTTTAACTCCAACAAAGAGTTTATTTTCCTTTTGTTTCAGTTAACGGGAAATTGAAGAGAGAAAGAAGCTAGCGAAGATAGGAGGTAGATTCAGGCACACAACACCCGACTCACTCAATCCCGAGTGGGTTTAGCTCACCCGGATAGATCCCTCTCACAGTCTAGCAGCCGGAGTGGAGCTCGAACAGTACTATCACTTTGTCCCCTCCAGGGACGGGTTCAGGAGATCCTCTATAGCAGCAGAATCCTGTTATTCCTGAATCCAGAACTTCCCTTAAAGTGGAGCTCCACCCTAAATATAAACTTTTGCTATTTGGAACCCTCCCCCCCTCCGGTGTCACAATTGACACCTTTCAGGGGGGAGGGGGGTGAAGATACCTGTCACCCACATCCGGGAGTCCTCTCTCCGGGAATCTGCGGGAGTGACGTCACTTCCCCCAGACTTCCCGTAGTGTTCTGGGAGACACTCGGCTCCCAGAACACAGGAGGACGAATCAGAACGGCGCAGCGCGACTCGCGCATGCGCCATAGGGAACCGGGCAAGAAGCCGCAGGGCTTCACTTCCTGGTTCCCTCAGCGAGGATGGCGGAGGGAGCAGCAGAGTGACGAGCGATCGCTCGTCCTCTGCTGCGGACGTCGCTGGACTCCAGGACAGGTAAGTGTCCAAATATTAAAATATTAAAAGCCAGCAGCTGCTGTAGCTGTAGCTGCTGGCTTTTAATATTTTTTTTTTCCCGGCGGAGCTCCGCTTTAACCTTCTGTAGGATTAAGGCCTCATGCCCACTGGCGTTTTTACAGCTGCGTTTTTTGCAGCTTAAAAACGCCTGTCCATGTTATTGTAAATATTTTTTATTTTTTGTAAAAAAAACAAAACGTTGGAGCTAAAAACGCGACCGCGCGTTAGTGCGCGTTTTTTGCGCGTTAGTGCGCGTTAGTGCGCGTTTTTTGACGCTCGCGTTTTTTCCTGCCTAATTCTGACGCTGAGGAACGCACTGGCCCTGGGTTTTTTTTACAGCTTACAAACGCCTATGCTCTTTACAGCTCAAAAACGTCTAGGTGGGCATGAAGCTATAGACTAACATGGACAGGCGTTTTTAAGCTGTAAAAAACGCTCAAAAACGCGGCTGAAAAAACGCCCGTGGGCATGAGGCCTTAGAGAACAGACGATGCCAATGGGCACTCTACAGGGTTAACTTTGTTGAGCAAGGAATCCTTCCCTCTGACAGGTCACCAGGCCTTTCCCGAGACAGCAATCTACTATCACTCGTCTTCTCTGTGGGACCGATCCTCCCCCGACTTCCTCTCGGTCAGAGCGGATACCCTCACCTGGGCACCCTGGGACTCCAATGTGCTGATTGTAGACCCAGTCAATGGTACTGGGCCTACCTGGAACGTCACAGCCTCAGGCCTAAGGTGCCTGAGACTCTTTGGCCAGTCCACGCACCCCCAAGGGGCACACTCCCCCGGGTACTCCTCTCCCCGGGAACTCCTCCCTAAAAATGGCATCTGCCCCTTATATACCCTCTCCCGGCATGCACAGCAGGCGAGGCCCCACCCACTGCACCGCAGCTGAGAGAGGACATCCAATACCGCCACTGTGTCACCTGAAGTTCGACCCTAGGCAACAATGCCACCCACAGGCCAAAGGGGAACCGCACACCAGACAACACCACAGCAGAGCAGAGTCCAGCACTAAATTAGAAAGCCTGGGCCAAACTATAGCCCAGGCTGTCCCTTAAATTTGGGCATAGCGACCCCCTAAATTTAGGGGTCCGCTACACGTACAAAGCATGCGGTTGCAGCATGGTAGTCCATCATTTAGGGGGTCAAAAGAGGCAATGCAGATCGCTAGTGTAAAAGAGGCCTAAGACGTATGTACACTGTAACTTACCTCCCAAAAAAAGCTCTCCCACACCTACCCAAGTCTTCACAGGTGTTGATGCAGTATGTACTGTTGTCTCCTGTCCTGTCTCTCAGCTTCCTTTCCCTCTCTCAGGGGTCCTCGTGGCTCCCTTCAGCAGCTGCCTCTGGTACTGCCCATCGTGAGGCTTAGGTGTTCATGCCACTGCCTGAGTAATAAGCACCCACACCTTGTTTGCAAGGGTGCAATTGTGAGCAAGACACAGCCTGGATCTGCAAAATACCAGGACAATACTAAAATGATGGAACTGTTGGGAGGTATGCTATTATCAATTACATTGTTCTTAGGTAATTCTGAGGACTAATAAGGAGGGCAGGGTTCTGCAGTCCTATCTTGTTTCTATTGGCCTTCTACAGTGTGGTAAATTAATGTTGTCACCCAAGGACAGGAAGTGTGTTACTGGAAGAATCACCAGGTGAAAATAAAGTAAGAAAAAAAGCTTGGAAAATAAAAAAGTTCAGCCACCACATCTAAGGACAATGGAAATAGACGTCACTACTGCTGAATCATTTCTTCTTCTTCTTTCAAATCAACAAGCTTCATACAAAAAAGGAATCACAGACAGTACTCAATTGTTTTTGTTTATAGAGCAAATCAAGTACCCCCAGACTATACTCCTCCTCTGATGCCTTCCTCCCCGTATGTTATAGAAGCCAACTTCTTTCTGCATGTAGCTCCCTGGAGTTTAGGCAGGGTTGCTCCTCACAAATTTACTTGCCAGGAGTAGCTATCCTGGTTGATTGCTAGAGATCTATTGATAAGTTTGGCCTGGTTGCACTTTTCTCTTCTACCACTAGGTGGCTGGGTACTTGGTGGTTAGGGATGAGCTCGGTGTTCGAGTCGAACATAAGTTCGACTCGAACATCGGCTGTTCGACCGTTCGGCGAACATCGAACGATTTGGGCCGTTCGCGCTAAATTCGAGTGACGCGAACGGCCCACAATACACTGCGCCATCGCAGTGCAATCCCGGATCTGTGATTGGCCAAGCATGCACTGTGACCCCGCATGCTTGGCCAATCACAGCGCCGGCAGCTAGGAGAGCCATAATTGGCCACAGGCAGGTTGCCTGTGCCCAATTATAGCTCAGGGGGTTTAGCACACGCCCCACATTATAAAAGGCCGCCAGCGCGGCGGCCTTGTGTAGTGTGTTCTGGCGCAGGGAAAGAGTTACATAGGCAGGGACAGTGTCAGTGCTATTTGTACCTCAAACTTGTGTGTAGGGAGAGAGAAGGATAGGCAGGGAGAGTGTCAGTGTCATATTCTTTGCTAAACCTTGTGTGCAGGGAGAGAGAAGGATAGGCAGGGGACAGTGTCAGTGTCACATTCTTTGCTAAACCTTGTGTGCAGGGAGAGAGAAGGATAGGCAGGGAGAGTGTCAGTGTCATATTCTTTGATAAACCTTGTGTTCAGGGAGAGAGAAGGATAGGCAGGGGACAGTGTCAGTGTCACATTCTTTGCTAAACCTTGTGTGCAGGGAGAGAGAAGGATAGGCAGGGAGAGTGTCAGTGTCATATTCTTTGATATACCTTGTGTGCAGGGAGAGAGAAGGATAGGCAGGGGACAGTGTCAGTGTCAATGTTGCTAAGCCTCCTGCACATTATACACCTGAAGTTAGCCTGTATTGCTGTGTTTTCCTGGTGTGTTACACCAACAGGCATTTGCAGCACTTACAGCGGGCGGAGTGTGCCTCCTGCACATTATACACCTGAAGTTAGCCTGTATTGCTGTGTTTTCCTGGTGTGTTACACCAACAGGCATTTGCAGCACTTACAGCGGGCGGAGTGTGCCTCCTGATCATATTACACCTGAAGTTAGCCTGTATTGCTGTGTTTTCCTGGTGTGTTACACCAACAGGCATTTGCAGCACTTACAGCGGGCGGAGTGTGCCTCCTGCACATTATACACCTGAAGTTAGCCTGTATTGCTGTGTTTTCCTGGTGTTAAACCAACAGGCATTTGCAGCACTTACAGCGGGCGGAGTGTGCTTCCTGCACATTATACACCTGAAGTTAGCCTGTATTGCTGTGTTTTCCTGGTATTACACCAACAGGCATTTGCAGCACTTACAGCGGCGGAGTGTGCCTCCTGATCATATTACACCTGAAGTTAGCCTGTATTGCTGTGTTTTCCTGGTGTGTTACACCATCAGGCATTTGCAGCACTTACAGCGGGCGGAGTGTGCCTCCTGCACATTATACACCTGAAGTTAGCCTGTATTGCTGTGTTTTCCTGGTGTTACACCAACCGGCATTTGCAGCACTTACAGCAGGCGGAGTGTGCCTCCTGCACATTATACACCTGAAGTTAGCCCGTATTGCTGTGTTTTCCTGGTGTGTTACACCAACAGGCATTTGCAGCACTTACAGCGGGCGGAGAGTGCCTCCTGCACATTATACACCTGAAGTTAGCCCGTATTGCTGTGTTTTCCTGGTGTGTTACACCAACAGGCATTTGCAGCACTTACAGCGGGCAGAGTGTGCCTCCTGCACATTATACACCTGAAGTTAGCCCGTATTGCTGTGTTTTCCTGGTGTGTTACACCAACAGGCATTTGCAGCACTTACAGCGGGCGGAGTGTGCCTCCTGCACATTATACACCTGAAGTTAGCCTGTATTGCTGTGTTTTCCTGGTGTTACACCAACAGGCATTTGCAGCACTTACAGCGGGCGGAGTGTGCCTCCTGATCATATTACACCTGAAGTTAGCCCGTATTGCTGTGTTTTCCTGGTGTGTTACACCAACAGGCATTTGCAGCACTTACAGCGGGCGGAGTGTGCCTCCTGCACATTATACACCTGAAGTTAGCCTGTATTGCTGTGTTTTCCTGGTGTTACACCAACAGGCATTTGCAGCACTTACAGCGGGCGGAGGGTGCCTCCTGATCATATTACACCTGAAGTTAGCCCGTATTGCTGTGTTTTCCTGGTGTGTTACACCAACAGGCATTTGCAGCACTTACAGCGGGCGGAGTGTGCCTCCTGCACATTATACACCTGAAGTTAGCCCGTATTGCTGTGTTTTCCTGGTGTGTTACACCAACAGGCATTTGCAGCACTTACAGCGGGCGGAGTGTGCCTCCTGCACATTATACACCTGAAGTTAGCCTGTATTGCTGTGTTTTCCTGGTGTTACACCAACAGGCATTTGCAGCACTTACAGCGGGCGGAGTGTGCCTCCTGATCATATTACACCTGAAGTTAGCCTGTATTGCTGTGTTTTCCTGGTGTGTTACACCAACAGGCATTTGCAGCACTTACAGCAGGCGTAGTGTGATTCCTGCAAAATATACTCCTGAAGCTAGGCCTTATTGCTGGTTTTCCCATCTCCCTGCAGGCCATTAGAATGTCTGGAAGGCAAACAAGGAGAGGCAGACAGTCAGGAGCCAATAAAAGAGGGCAAGCAGGCTCTGTGTCTAGAGACAACAGTGCTGGTCGTGGACGCGGTGCATCGCCATCAGCACGTGGCCATGGGACACGCTTGTCCTTCTTTTCGGCAGCTGGACGTGTTGAGCCGCATCATGCCGAAGACTTGGTAGAGTGGATGACCAAGCCCTCCTCATCCTTCTCACCCAGGCTCAGGGTACTGGCAAAGCAGCTGCCAAAGCGTCCTCTTCCCTGGTATCAATGTCATCATCAGTCACTCCTTCCCTAGACCAACCATGTCCTTCTGAGGAGTCCCCCGAACTGTTTGAGCACAGTGTGGGTACATGCTCCAGGAGGATGCCCAGCGTTTCGAAGGGTCTGATGATGATACCCAGATAGAGAAAGGCAGTAGCGTGAGAGCAGAGAGAGGGGATGCTCAAGAAGGACACCAATCTGGCAGTCATGTTCCAGCAGCTGCAGCATACTGCCAGATTGGCTCCAGTGATGAGGAGGGAGGGGATGATGAGGTCACTGACTCCACGTGGGTGCCTAATAGGAGAGAGGAGGAGGAGGATGAGGAGGAGGCACATCTCCAACGAGGCAGGATGCCCTCGGGGGGCCAGCGTAAGGGCAGCACACCGACGGAATCACACCGCAGAGCTCCGCCTCTGCCCGTTATTCAAAAAGTTCTTTGGTGTGGGCCTTTTTTGAGTCGAGTGCATCAGATCGCACAGCTGCTGTTTGCAACATATGTCTCAAGTGTATATCGCGTGGCCAAAACATCACCCGCTTGGGCACCACATGCTTGACCAGACATATGTTGACCTGCCATGCAGCTCGTTGGCAAGCCTACCTTAAAGACCCACACCAAAGAACAAAGTGGACCTCTCCTTGCACCGCATCAGCTGGGATCTCCAACCCCACTATACCTTCAGTCCTCTCTGAAACCTGCACTGAGAGGAATGAAGGTGTAGAATTAGGTGTGTCACAGCCAAGTACTTGCGGGCACTCTGCTAGCAGTACACCGACGTCCGATTCTAGCAGGCAAATTTCCCTGCCCCAGCTGCTGGACCGTCAAAAGAAGTTCACTCCCAGCCATCCACATGCCCAGCGGTTGAATGCTAGCTTGGCTAAATTGCTAGCGCTTCAACTGCTGCCTTTTTAGTTGGTAGACTCGGCCCCCTTCCGCGAATTTGTGCAATGTGCGGTTCCTCAGTGGCAGGTTCCCAAACGCCACTTTTTCTCACGGAAGGCGATTCCGGCTCTCTACCGGCATGTGGAAGGCAATGTCTTGGCCTCGCTGGACAGGGCGGTCAGCGGTAAGGTGCATTTTACCGCTGACTCATGGTCCAGCAGGCATGGACAGGGACGTTACCTTTCTTTCACGGCCCATTGGGTCACTCTTTTGGCAGCTGGGAAGGATGCAGGACAAGGTGCAGTAGTGTTGGAGGTTGTTCCGCCGCCACGCCTCCAAAATGCTACTACTGGTTGTGACACACCTCTCTCCTCCACCCCCTCCTCTTCTTCTTCCTCCATGGCCTCTTCCTGTGCTTTGTCCTCGGAACCAGCGGTGCTCCGTAGGCGTTCAAGGGGCTACGCAAGTACGCAGGCAAAAAGATGCCATGCCGTGCTTGCGCTGGTGTGTTTGGGGGACAGGAGCCACACTGGGGCAGAGGTTCTGTCTGCTCTGCAGAGGCAGGCCGAGAGGTGGTTGACGCCACGCCAGCTTAAGCCAGGAATGGTGGTTTGCGACAATGGCACCAACCTCCTCTCCGCCCTCCGACAGGGACAACTGACCCATGTGCCCTGTGTGGCTCACGTCCTTAACCTGGTGGTGCAGCGGTTCTTGGGCAGGTACCCGGGCTTACAGGATGTCCTGAGGCAGGCCAGGAAAGTCTGTGTGCATTTCTGCAGATCTTATAATGCCAGTGCTCGCCTGGCTAAACTGCAAAAGGAGTTGAACCTGCCCAAGAACCGCCTTATATGTGACATGCCCACCAGGTGGAACTCAACGTTGGCCATGCTGCAGCGGCTGCACACGCAGCAGAGGGCCATCAATGAGTACCTGTGCGACTACGGCACCAGGACAGGGTCAGAGGAGCTCAGGTTTTTTTCACCACGCCAGTGGGGCATGATCAGGGATGCATGCACTGTCCTGGCACCATTTGAGGAGGCCACGAGGATGGTGAGCAGTGACAATGCATGCATCAGTGACACTGTACCTCTTGTCCACCTGTTGGAACATACGCTGCGTGGAATAATGGACAGGGCACTTGAGGCAGAACAGAGGCAGGAAGAGGAGGACTTCCTTGCCTCTCAAGGCCCCCTTTACCCAGACAGTGTTCCTTCTGTCCCACCCATCGCACAGGAAGAGGAGGAGGAGGAGGATTGTGTCAGCATGGAGGTGAAGCCTGGCACTCAGCATCATCAGCAGCAGCCTTTTAGGGATGATTTACAGTCCCAAGAAACCAGTGGACTTGTACGTGGCTGGGAGGAGGTGGCTGCGGATCATGTAGTCCTTAGTGACCCAGAGGACTCCGGACCGAATGCCTCAGCTAACCTACGCTGCATGGCCTCCCTGATCCTGCAAAGTCTGCGGAAGGATCCTCGTATTCTTCGGATCAAGGAGAGGGACCATTACTGGCTGGCCACTCTCCTTGATCCACGGTACAAGGGTAAGGTTGCAGACCTTATCTTACCGTCGCAGAGGGAGCAGAGGATGAGACAACTCCGGGAGGCCTTGCAGAAAGGTCTGTGCAACGCGTTCCCAGAGACTGGGAGGTTACAAACTCCTGGTCCTGGACAACGAGTTGCTGAGGCTTCGGTCAGTCAAAGAAGGAGCGGTGGGGAAGGTGGCCGTCTGACCGATGCGTTCAGACAATTCTTTAGTCCGCAGCCCCAAGGTATGATCGGTTCCAGAAACCATCGCCAGCGTCTGATATACATGGTGCAGGAATACCTAGGGGCAAGGTCAGACTTGGACACCTTCCCCACCGAAAATCCTCTGGCTTACTGGGTCTTGAGGATGGATCACTGGCCAGAGCTTGCACAGTATGCAATTGAGCTACTGGCCTGTCCTGCATCCAGCGTTCTTTCAGAACGCACCATCAGTGCTGCTGGAGGATTTGTCACGGATCACAGGGTGTGCCTGTCCACCGACTCGGTTGATCGACTGACCTTCATAAAGATGAACCAGTCTTGGATCACCACCAGCTACCAAACACCTGAAGCTGATATAACAGACTAATTTATTTTCAAATGTCACATCCCTTCAAGACTGATGCTGATGCTGAGAGACTGTCCTGTTATGTTGACTGACTATCCTCTTCCTCCTCAATGATCCGATTGATGATGATAGCTTGGAAGAACATTTTTGTTTCTGGGTGCCGCCACCAGTGGCTAAGGCCCAATTTTTCAGCCCTTGTTTAACAGGGGCATGTAATTACAATTTTTTATGCAATGCTTTGCAGCAGGGCTCATTCCTGCACTCCAACTAGAGTATCTGGGAGAGGTTGCAGTGTCGTGGCACCAGCACCAGTGGCTAAGGCCCAATTTTTTAGCCCCTGTTTAACAGGGGCGTGTTATTACAATTTTTTATGCAATGCTTTGCAGCAGGGCTCATTCCTGCACTCCAACTAGAGTATCTGGGAGAGGTTGCAGTGTCGTGGCACCAGCACCAGTGGCTAAGGCCCAATTTTTCAGCCCCTGTTTAACAGGGGCGTGTAATTACAATTTTTGATGCAATACTTTGCAACAGGGCTCATTGCTGTGCTCCAAGTACAGTATCTGTGAGGGGTTGCAGTGTTGTGGCACCAGTGCCTAAGGCCCAATTTTTCTGCCCCTGTTTAACAGGGGCATGTAATTACAATTCTTGATCTAATAATTCACAGCAGGGCCCATTCCTGCGCCCACCAAGACTAACTGTGAGGCCTTACAGTGTTGTGTCAACACCACCACCACCAAAGGCCCAATTTTTCAACCCCTGTTCAACAGGGGCATGCAATTACAATTCTTGATCTAATAATTCACAGCAGGGCCCATTCATGCGCCCACCAAGAGTAACTGTGAGGGCTCACAGTGTTGTGGCAACACCAACATGTAAGGGGCAAATTTCAGCTGAGTATATACGGCAGGCCCCTACTTTCAAACATCCAACTTACAAACGACTCCTCCTTGCAAACGGAAGGATACAACAGGAAGTGAGAGGAAATCTACCCCTAGGAAGGCAAATTCTCTCCTGTAAGAGTTAATATGGGAAAAAAAGTGTCTCCTCTCCACTGATGCTTTATCACCAATTCTTGTTTCAATAAAACCCCCAAATTTTCAAAAAACATTTGTCATTAGGACGGAAAGTGAGGTGAACTGTTCTGAACAGGTGCACACTGCTCAGACAGCAAAACAAATGTTACAGGGGTGATAACCCTTCCCTATGTTTTCCAAAAAGCTTAAAAATAGATTTTTGGGCTGGAGCTACACTTAAACAATGTACCTGTTCAAAATTACAAACAGATTCTACATAAGAACAAACCTACAGTCCCTGTCTTGTATGCACCGCCTGTATACGGCTGTTCAGAGTATATAGGGCCTTTTTTATTTTGTGTGCGAGGTTCCCCTTAATATCCATACAAGACCCAAAGGGGTTGGTAATGGGCTGGGGTAGGGGGGGGGGGTGTGATGGGGTAGCTATGCCATTTTTCTTAAAGATTTTCATCCATATTACCGGGACCAGACATTACATTAAAGCCGTAAGCAGTTTTAAATGGCTTTTTTTCCTTTAGAAATGTAATTTTGTGCAGGGACAGTTCTAAACACGGGAAACACGTGGCACTTCACAGGCATACTTTAGACACCCCCCAGGTACGATATTTAAAGGAATATTTGACTTTTTTTTTTTCACTTTATGCATCATTAAAATGACTGCTCCCGAAAAACTGCCGTTTTTAAAACTTATTTTTGCATTGATACATGTCCCCTGGTGCAGAACCCGGGTTCCCAAACCCTTTTTAGGACAATAACATGCATAATAGTCGTTATAATTAGCACTTTAGATTTCGAATGTTCGCATCCATTGTATTTAATAGGGTTCTAAAGTTCGTGCAAACTTTCGGTCCGTTCGCGGGTTCTGGTGCGAACCGAACCCGGGGGTGTTCGGCTCTTTACTATTGGTGGTACTAGATACGAGAAGGGCAACGCAAGGTCAGGTTATGGGTATATGGGGTATCTCAGCCAATGGGCTTTCTTGAATCTCTTGGCATGCTAGGAGGGCCTATATATTGGGGTGAGATCATGTGATCTGTGCCACCTGGACGGCTGTCTGGGTGAACGTGTGCTGTATTTAGGGTTGCCACCTCATCCATTTAAACCCGAACACCTTTGAATGACAGGTTCTGAGGCTAATTAAATGCAGATAAGGCCCCAAGTGAGTTTAATTACCACCTTAAAAAGCCACAGAACCTGTGTAATTAATATGTGTTCGGGTTTAAGGCCGAGTTCACACTGGGGCGACAAACGCTCCGACGTTGGGAGCTCATGTCGCATGACGTGTAAAAATCAATGTTTCCCTATGGGAGCCGTCTTAACTGGTCCGACACATGTCGGTCCGACTTTGAAAAATGCTCCCTGTACTACTTTGGTCCGACTTTGATCCGACTTAAGCCCATTGACTATCATTGAAGTCGGATCAAAGTCGGACCACAGTCTTGCATGATCCGACTTTGGCATGCGACTTGTGCTCTGCTGCTCTTGAGGGGGAACTCCACGCCAAATTTTAAATAAAAAACCGGCATGAGTTCCCCCTCCAGGAGCATACCAGGCCCTTGGGTCTGGTATGGATTTTAAGGGGAACCCCTACGCCGAAAAAATGGCGTGGGGGTCCCCCCAAAATCCAAACCAGACCCTTATCCGAGCACGCAACCTGGCAGGCCGCAGGGGAAGAGGGGGGGACGAGAGCACCCTGGGCCTTGCACATCTCCAAAGAGCCCTCCGCCAGCCTAGCCGAACCTGAGGGACATCTTTTCATCCTTGCTGTGCCGTACCAGGAGGACCGAAGACCCGGATGTCGATGGATCCACGGAGGAGACGGACTTGGACTGGCCTGGTTGGTGAGAGAGCACTTGCTCACAGTCAAAATACTGTATCTCTACTTCCCTGCTGGATTACAAAGTTTTGTTCATCAAGTGCACCACCGAGAGTTGCTAGCGAAGATTCCTTTGCAGAACTTACATTTAGTTCAGTCAGGCCTGACTGCATAGGTAGACATTGCTGGGTGTCAGTCTGTCCATGAGGGAAAGTAGCTGAAAAAGGGCATCGTTAGAGTTGCATAGCAATACATGTCTATTCTGCTTGTTTGAATACTGTTTATTGCAGGGAGCTGCAATTAGCTATATATATATATATATATATATATATATATATTCTTGTTTAACAGTCTTGAACACCTTACAGTATCGCTAAGTGTTACATCATTGCAGGGCTCTGCATGTGTTATTGTATGCTGTGCCTTTATCATACCTTTATTTACAGTAAAAGCCTTATAGTTAAGTATATTGGTTCTCTGTGTCAATTACTGTGCTGCTTTATCACTGTGTGCCTTATTGTGGTAGTGTGTCATAGAGAATTACAGAGGGACTGTGATTTCATCATCCCCTAGACTAACTGTGCCACGAGAGGCTAGAGTAGGTTGCCGGGGGTTGACAGCCGGTGCACTACAGGGCCCAAAAAATCAATACCAGCAGCCCTCTTAACTGGTGGTACCGCTATACGTGGGGGCTCGGGTCCGGGATTCCTGTATACTGCACGCTGCAATCAAGCCGGTCAGAAGCACCAGAATGGACCCTGCTGCCGTAGCCCGGTGGTGCAGGGATGAAGGGGTGTTGAGGGGAGCTCAACTCTTGGACCCCATCGCATTAATGCTACGCACCCGGCAGGACGGGAGCAACCTGGAATACCCTGACTTGATCCGGATAATCAGGGAGGAGGAGGCCATGTTGGAAGACAAAAGGAGGAGTCAACACATCGAACCAACTGCCCGAGTCAGAATGTTAAGTGCAGAAGGAGGTGATTTAGAAGTTGAACTCCTAAAGACCCAGGTGTGACAGGAGGGTCACTTTGGACACAGGGTGAGCCAGGAAATAATGGGCATTAAGAAATATATATTGGGCTACCTAAAATGGGTCTGTAATATTTATCCACCATATCCCCAAGGATATCCGTAAAGGACTATTTACTGTTTCTGAACTGAACAGGTTAATTGAGAGATGCTGATGTGTCACCTATCTGCTTGTGTAATGCTAATGAACCTCACCTATGCTACAGGTCCTTTCATTGTGATGATGTGGATTGGAGCTTAGTAGACCGTCTGGCTGCCTATTATTATGGGATGTTTAAGTGTCTTCTGTGAGGGGGGGGGGGAAATCACCCCTCCTGCTAAGACTGGTTATCAAAGGAGAAGTTTGAACACACATGACCTGTATCGCCATTGTCATTGGACAGTTTAACCCGCCCTGTTCCCCCAAGGATGGGAGGGAAGGGTTTTGAAGAGAAATGTGTTATCATGTGTTTTAAAAATAAAGTCATTCCCTGTTTTGGAACTTGAAATACAGAGCGTTGTCTCGTATCTCTGGAAGGATTAATCCTATGGGAAGTGGTCGCCTGGCTGTGGAGGGTCGATAGTGGTTGTGTGTTCAGAGAGGGAATATTCTAAACGGCGTTAACCCCTTTCATATTGGGGGGGGTGTCGTTACACCTGGTGTCACAACTAGTAGAAATGGTATCCATGCTGACTATCCAGGCCTCTGTGTTACACAATAAGAACACGTCAGAGGAACTAAAAAACCCTCCTAGCTCCAATACGGAACTAGTACAGAAGCTTAAGAGATTGATAACATGCTTCAAATGTGGGGGAATCGGGCATGTTAGAGCAGTGTGTCCCAGCCCAGATGAAGTTGCATCCAGATACCGCAAGCCGGCGGAAAACTTCAGAGGGCCCCGGTGAAGGAGGCAGCTGGGCGCCCGCTATTCACAGAAAGCTCCACTAAGATCCAGAAAGAGGAGAAAGTAAAGAGCAAGGGAAACGGAGCCCCTCTCAAACCACTCAATGCCCCCTGTCAGGAGTTAAAGTCTAACAATCTGCAGGGAATCAATGCATACCAGGCCCAAAAGGGGCTGAGATCCAGAGACAAATGGACAAAGAAGAAAACTGCCAAGGGAAAACCACAGAGTCCAAAGAAGAAGCCGCCTCGGGAGAGCTTTCCAGATAAGCTGGTGGGACCCTCTCCGCTAGTCCCTATTCAAGTGGAGGGAGTTTACACCAGAGCCATCCTAGACACGGGAGCCCAAGTGACACTCTTGTATAGAGACTTTTACCAGCGACACTTGAACCACATACCTCTACAGAAGCTCGACGACCTCGAGATATGGGGAATTGGTACTCAGAGCTTCCCTTACGATGGCTACGTCTCAATCAGGCTGGCATTCGATCCCTCTGTAACGGGAAAAGCGGAAGTTTTCGACACTTTGGCAGTAGTTTGTTCTAGCCCACCAGGAGCCAATAGAAGTTCCCTAATTATAGGAACCAACACTGACTTGGTCAGGAGACTACTGGCCCCCATAGTGCAAGAACAAGGTGCTTCGGTAGCCAGGATCCACCCCATGCTACAACAGGTTTACCGGAAGTTGGTCCTGGAGCAGAAGGCCCCAGAAGAGGGGGTGGGAAAAGTCTGGAGATTATCCAAGAAGGAGAAGGTGCTGCAACCTGGTGAGATGACCTGTCTGCAGGCTACTGTCAAACTCTCCTGGGAGCAGCCTGGCCCCTTGGTGGTCTTGGAGCAAAGTTTGTTGGATACACACCCAGGGCTGGAGGTGATTCCCGAAGTGGTCCCGTTGAGGGCATTGGAGAAATCGAGGGGCCAGGTTCCAGTGAGTATCAGGAATGTCACTGACTCCCCTATGAAGATTCCGGCCTGGATGTTACTGGGGAAAGTGAACCCTGCCACCCCAGTGGGCCTGCCCAATCTAAGGAGACCAGGAGGAGGAGAATCCCTTTGGAGGAACTCTGTCTGGAAAACACCAACCTACCACCAGTGTGGAAGGAGAGAGCAAGGGCTCAACTAACAAAATGGAGAATTATTTTTTCAGAAAATTAGTTTGACGTGGGGTGTGCAAGGAGTGCCACTCATAGGATCCGTCTGCAGGAAGACAAACCCTTTCGGGAAAGAGTCCGGTGAGTTCCTCTCGCTGATCTGGAAGACCTGTGTGAGCAGTTGGCCGAGTTGAAGAGAACTGGAGTGATTAAAGAGTCCAGGAGCCCGTATACCTCCCCTATTGTAGTAGTCAGGAAGAAAAATTGATCATTAAGACTGTGCATAGACTACAGGACTCTCAATAGGAGGACCATACCCGATCAGTACACCACTCCCAGGATTGAGGATGCCCTGCAGAGTCTGTCAGGAGCCAAGTGGTTCAGTGTTATGGACCTGAAGAGTGGGTACTACCAAATCCCAATGCATCCTGAAGACAGGGAGAAAACGGCTTTCATCACCCCGATAGGGTTCTATGAGTTCAACAGGATGCCCCAAGGCCTGTCGGGCACCCCTGTCACTTTCCAGAGGCTGATGGAGAAGACGGTGGGGGACATGCACCTTATTGAAGTCCTGGTGTACTTAGACGACATCATTGTCTTTGGAAGGACTCTAGAGGAGCATGAAGAAAGGCTGGAGAAAGTTTTGAAAAGACTCAGTGAAGAGGGACTCAAACTCTCCAGAGAAAAGTGTCAGTTCTACCAGTCTTCAGTACACTATCTAGGAAACATAGTGTCTGAAGAGGGAGTGTCTACCGATCCTGACAAGCTTGATGCCGTTACCTCCTGGCCTCGCCCAACCACCGTGACTGAACTCAGATCCTTCCTCGGGTTTTGCTCCTACTACCGTAGATTCGTGGAAGTATTTGCAAAAATAGCCAAACCTCTGAATGAGTTTCTGAAGACAGAGGGAGAGGAAGATGAGACTGGCCCCAGAAAGCCGGGAGAGTCCGTGGAAGGCCAGTGGACAGCGAGATGTGAAGAAGCCTTCAAAATGCTAAAGAAGAGTCTGACCACTGCCCCGGTATTGGCCTATGCTGACACCAAGAAACTGTATGAGCTGCATGTGGATGCCAGCCATGATGGCCTGGGAGGTGTGCTGTACCAGGAATATGAAGGACAGCTAAGGCCAGTCGCCTATGTCAGCAGAAGTCTAACACCAGCGGAGAAAAATTACCCCACCCACAAGTTAGAGTTCCTGGCCCTAAAGTGGGCAGTTGTGGATAAGCTCAGAGACTACCTGTATGGGGCTGAATTCACTGTAAAGACTGATAATAACCCACTTACCTATCTCTTCACCACAGCCAAGTTGGATGCCACCAGCCACCGTTGGTTGGCAGCCCTTTCCGGCTTCAACTTCAGCCTGAAGTATAGGCCTGGAGCAGGGAACCGAGATGCTGACGCGTTGTCAAGAAGGTCTCATGCTCCCACTTGCTGCATTGAAGATTGGACCCAAGTGACCCCGGACGGAGTGAGGGCCCTATGTCAAGGGGCACAGCTTCAAGTTAGTGGCGGATCCAGGGCCGAAGAAGTCAGAGTCTCTGTGGTGGGAGTACCCAAGTACTATTGTGATGATGTGACCCAGATTGGCGAAGATGACTTGCCGAAGCTATCCAAGAAGGGCCTCAGAAGGGATCAGTTGGAAGACCCCTGGGGAAGATTAGCTTTGGAAATTCTGGAGGATCAGGATCCGGATAGGCTCCTACATGACCCCTCAAAGGAGGCCCGATCCATCCACAAAGAATGGGACAAGTTACAGGTGCATCAAGGGGTGGTCTACCGAAGGGGCCCCTCTGATGACCTGGAAGATAAGTGGCAGCTGTTCTTGCCAGAAAAGCACAGGAAAACTATCTTAGCTGCTCTGCATGATAATCATGGCCACTTAGGGGCTGAACGAACCTTTCAACTAGTGAGGAGTAGGTTCTATTGGCCCTGCATGCGGGCTGAAGTGGAGGAGTACTGTCACTCATGTGCTCGCTGCATACAAAGGAAGACACTGCCACGTCAAGCTGCCCCAATGGGCCATCTAGAAAGTCAAGGACCCTTGGACTTGGTATGCATTGACTTCCTTTGTCTAGAACCTGACCTGAGTGGACATGGAAATGTTCTGGTGGTAACCGACCATTTCACTCGTTACGCCCAGGCTTTTCCAACCAAGGACCAGAAGGCCTCCACCGTTGCTAAAATCTTGGTGGAAAAGTACTTTGTCCATTATGGATTACCTCAACGCCTCCACTCAGACCAAGGAAGGGATTTCGAGAGTCGATTAATCAAGAAGTTGTTGGATTCTTTAGGCATCAAGAAGACTCACACTACTCCCTACCACCCTCAGGGGGATGCCCAACCAGAGAAGTTCAACAGGACTTTGCTAAACATGTTGGGAACCCTGTCTAGTGAGGAAAAGCAGCACTGGGGCAAGCACATAGCAGCAATAGTGCATGCCTACAACAGCACCATCAGTGATGTCACAGGGTATTCCCCCTATAGACTCATGTTCGGGAGAGAGGCGAGACTGCCAGTGGATTTGGCTTTCGGCACTTCCGTGGACCATACATCTGCTGCCTCACATAAGGGGTATGTGGACAGGCTGAGAAAAAGTTGACATAGAAGAACTAAATTTTTTGGGACTTTGAATTGAAGCGTGCAGCCAGGAAAATAGCATTGCATGGTACTATAATGTTGTCTGGTGGTGGAGCCATCTATAGTGCCATATAGTAAATGCATAGACATGTAGTAACCATCATAGTAAAGTAAAAAACTTTTATTCCATGACATGATAAATAGTAATAAATTAACAGAATAGCATAATGACAAACTGATAGCATATTGGCCTAGAGCCACAGTAATGACATAATGATGACACACCAGACTAGTTGCAACGTATTCCCACAGTAAGTAATATATAGGTATATTCCAGTGAACCGTAATCATGGTATCTTGAATAAAAAGAACAGCAGGGAAGGCATCTATTAGCTGTAGCGCTACTCTTCAGGAGCAGATGCAGAGATATTGTCTAAGGATGTTTAAAAGTAGATATGATGAGTGATCATGTAAAAATGTAATAAAGACTATAGAAAAATAAAAATAGTAAAATTAGTAAAAATTGGTCACTCATACTTGCAAGTCAAATCAGAGTCTGGACATGGACTGAGGGAACTGGAGGTAGGCTGGAATGTCAGTCCGCCCCGTAACCTGAGGCGGCTAACCCCAAAAGCATCAAGATGGAAAAACCAACCAGGGGAAGAACATTCCGAGGGTAGTTGCCCCATGGGTTGTGAAAAGGACATAAGGGTGTATACCATCTGAAAAAAATTATAATATAATAGTATTAATAGTAAATAAATGTAGGGATCAGTATAGGAATTATAATATAGTAGATGGTGCATTTCATCCATTAATATAATAGGTGCAGTGGTAGCTAAATAAGTAATGTTGCATTAATGTTAAAATAATAATAACGGTGAAAACCAAAAAGTGGACCAAGAATTCCCTAGGTGATGCAAAGGGGGAGGGGGGGGGGAAAGGACAACCCCCCCCAAAAACTAAATGGAGTGGAATAGAGTAAGAAAACACAGTAGTGATGAAAAGTGAAATGTGTAACAATGTCATACCTGGATCACCTATGTGAAAGGTTAAGTCCAAATAATGGCGTAGAAGTGTACATGGGGGAGGTCCCAGGGAAGGCTTCCTAGGGTGGACTGAAGTAATAAATCTTCAGTGTATGGGGATAGCCGCCAACGTCACGCTGCGGCACACAAGGGAGAGACGGAGCCGACAGCCGAGTGAGGACCATCACCCGCCTGCTGACCAACCATCGCTGAGTGTATGGCGCTGATGTTATAGGCATCACGCCGACGCACTAACGCCATCAATGATGACGTAGCACGTACAGCGTGGAGGGGGCGTGACGCCGATCGGCAGCAGGACGCCCGCCCCCACCCCGACAACACCAGCAAACGGGAGGTGGGGAAAGGGGAGGATACCTGAAGCCGATCGCAGGTTCCAGGGCCAAAAGAGAGAGCCAGCCACGCCACGCAGACCGAAGGTCCTGCCAGCATAACGAAGATGGCATGCAAGGAGGACAGGGTAAATGAATATAATTTAGTTCTTCTATATCAACCTATCGGGGATGGAGGTACATCTAGCTGGCCTCACCTAAAAGTCCCAACCTCTTAGTTTCAATTCAATAGGCTAAGGAAAAGCTTAAAGTTGGCCTATGAGAAGGCCCAGTTAACCTCCGACCAGAGAGGAGCCCGAAACAAGCAGAATTTAGACTTGAAGGTTCAGATTCAAGATCTGCAGCCTGGAGACCGAGTGTTACTGAGAAATTTAGGTGTTCCCGGAAAACATAAGCTGGCAGACAGGTGGAGATCAGAGCCTTATGTGATCTGCAAGAAGTTACCGGATCTGCCAGTCTACCAAGTGAAGCCAGAAGGGAAAATAGGGCCACTGAAGACCTGGCACCGTAACCATCTGTTACCTCTGTCTGAGGCCTTTAGGATGCCACCTACTCTGGATTCTCTTGAGCTACCTTCTACCACTCATACTCCTCGACCTAGCACTAGGTCACAAGCAACTTTACCTAGGGAGGAGGAAGCCTCAGACCAAAGTGAGGAGGAAACAGAAGTCAACTAGCTGGTTGTGGCTGTCTCAGGCCCCTGCACCATCGTCCATTGACCTTCCACCTTTTAAAGGCACTGTGGATAGTACACTAAATGTGGAAGCCACGGAATTTATTCCGTCCAGCCCTCAGTTTGAAACTTGGGATGATGCCACCGACTTACTCCTTGAGGAAGATCCAGGAGACTCCATGTATTTTCCTGCATTTGAGCCGGAGGCCCAAGAACCGATGGGAACTCCTTCACCTGTTCCAGAGGAAGAGGAGGAAGAGCCTGTGGCGACTGAGTCAGTTACTCCCAGAGAACAGAGATCAACCATCCATCCTCCCCGGAGGCTAACTTATACCCAGATGGGGGAGAGTTCAGAGGACACTGTGGTGACCGCCAGAAGAACTGTAGAAAACCCTGGTCCCTCCACTGTGCATTTGGTGGAGGGCAACCCAAACTCACTCTCTGGCACAGTTAGGCAGGTCACCCCCATTAAAGTGGCCTGTGGGCAGGACAAACTCCCTTCCCAGTTTTGGTGGGAGCTTCCCCTACCGACTTCCCTTGCAGCCCTCAATGAGCTTGTTGGTACATGCTGTTGATGCTATCTTTGGGGACCAAAGATTCTAAGTGGGGGGAGTGTGTAGCGGGGTATTCCCCTTTAATCCCTCAGAGACTACGTTACCCAGTAGACAATGGGACACTCAGGGTGCTTTGCTCCACACAGAGACTCCTGGGGTGGGGTTTATAAGAGAGAGGCGGAGCCCACTCTTTCTCTTTGGAACACCACCCTGCTTGCAAGAGGATCCCTGTGTGAACCTGCTGCTGGTGCAAGGCCTGAAGCCTGGGCCTTGCACATCTCCAAAGAGCCCTCCGCCAGCCTAGCGGAACCTGAGGGACATCTTTTCATCCTTGCTGTGCCGTACCAGGAGGACTGAAGACCTGGATGTCGATGGATCCATGTGCCTAGACGCATCGGCGGAGGAGACGGACTTGGACTGGTCCGGTTGGTGAGAGAGCACTTGCTCACAGACAAAATACTGTATCTCTACTACCCTGCTGGATTACAAAGTTTTGTTCATCAAGTGCACCACCGAGAGTTGCTAGCGAAGATTCCTTTGCAGAACTTCCATTTAGTTCAGTCAGGCCTGACTGCATAGGTAGACATTGCTGGGTGTCAGTCTGCCCATGAGGGGAAGTAGCTGAAAAAGGGCATCGTTAGAGTTGCATAGCAATACATGTCTATTCTGCTTGTTTGAATACCGTTTATTGCAGGGAGCTGCAAATAGCTATATATATATATATATATATATATATATATATATATATATATATATATATATTCTTGTTTAACAGTCTTGAACACCTTACAGTATCGCTAAGTGTTACATCATTGCAGGGCTCTGCATGTGTTATTGTATGCTGTGCCTTTTATCATACCTTTATTTACAATAAAAGCCTTATAGTTGAGTATATTGGTTCTCTGTGTCAATTACTGTGCTGCTTTATCACTGTGTGCCTTATTGTGGTAGTGTGTCATAGAGAATTACAGAGGGACTGTGATTTCATCATCCCCTAGACTAACTGTGCCACGAGAGGCTAGAGTAGATTGCCGGGGGTTGACAGCGGTGCACTACAGGGCCCAAGAAATCAATACCAGCAGCCCTCTTAACTGGGGGTACCGCTATACACATCTACTGCGTGTATATATGGACCTGAATGGAACAAAGACTGGTTTAATTATGAAAATGTGTGATGTCCCATTCATGGATCATTCCAAAAGGTTTTCTGGTGTTAAAATAAAATATCCAAAAAAGCTCCCTTTAAAAACATCTCCTCCTCTAGTGGGTGTCAGGACTCTTTCTAGGATCTGTACACCTGCAGAAGTGTTGCTGCCATTATGGTATTGGTTAAAATGTCGAGTGACATTTGTTGACAAATTCTTATTAATACTGCGCAAATGTTCTTGAAATCTGTCCCTGAGTCTCCTAGTGGTGCGTCCGATGTATTGCACATTGCACAACTTGCATGTAACAACGTAAATGACGTACCGTGTGTTGCAATTAAAAAAGGATTTTATCTGATGTGTTTTTTCATTTGAAAAGGATCATACCAAATCCCCCTTAATGATGTGCTTGCAACACGAATACCCAGTCGCACCACAACCATAATTTCCCTTGAAGTGCAACTGTTAGAGAAATTAGAAATTATACTTTAAATGTCAACTATGAATATGCATATTAATATGACTATATCTTCTAAAGTTAAAATGTTTGCTTTATATAACTCTATTAATACTTAAATATGCTGAATAAGCTCTAATAACCCTAATTACTGGAATAAGTCATATGACCATATTCTATTGTGCAAAGATGTGCTGACTCTTACATCTGTCAAAATATGGGCTGCGAACCATGAGATAATTTATGTATCCATTGTATGAAATATCCTGTCATAAGGTGTTGGCTGAAAAAGGATATTTCCCTATTTCCTGCTAACGTCAGAATAAAGGTTGAAATTATACATGGTCAGGACGTTACGAGCAGGAAAAGGGAAGGTTTAAGGGTTATAAAAGCTGAATGTGAATCTATGACAGGCAGAAATGGATCTCTGAAGCAGAAGATATACATTTAACCATTTCTCTTGCATATGCAATAAAATATCTTGACTTGTAACGAGAGTCGGTCCAAAATTACTTGACATTTTGGTCCTTCGAGCCGGAAGTCCAAATTCCTGGAAAGCACTAGCCAACAACCCAGTGAACCGATGTCCGTACGGCAAAAAACTGTAAGTCCTCCGTCTTAAATTTGACGTTAACAGAGGCCGGCTCACTGAACTAGTGCCTCCCGGGCAGCGACTTACCGGATCAGCACAAGAGACCGCTCTCGGGGCAAGGTAAGATATTTTCATTTATTATATTATACTTTTAGGCCTAAATGTGATTAGGGATTTAATGAATTAAGGGATTTTGTTACATACATCTAATATAGAGATTAATTGAATGTTTATCTGTTGTGTATATGTTTTGCTTTATCCAAGTTGAGGGAATATAAGTAGATACGTCCGTAGTTTAAATCCCTTTGATATAGGAGTATGGTCCCATTCCAATACCCGGGTGCAGATAAAGGAAATTTGTCGACAAAGGACCTAGGTCCTGACAGCCTTGTAAACTGCAGGAATTCCCGTGGGGGACACATAAATATTCCTACATCAAAAACACGAACCCCTGTTGATACAAAGGTATGGCCTGATAGATTTCCAGGTAACAAATAGAGGTAATTTGAC
Source organism: Rana muscosa (assembly GCA_029206835.1). Taxonomy (NCBI): domain Eukaryota; kingdom Metazoa; phylum Chordata; class Amphibia; order Anura; family Ranidae; genus Rana; species Rana muscosa. The sequence continues at coordinate 145,955,697 of CM055128.1, forward strand.
GAGCCCTTGCGCTCAGCCAGCCTCGTATGTTGTGTAAAAAACCTGTACAGGCATTTATAAATACCGTTGAATCAACAAATATTAATGTTTTGATAAAGTGTGGGAACAACAGTCGAGAGAAATTAAGTCTCTTTTGTAATTCTGTTCATGCTCCCTACAGTTTACTGAAATATTAATGTTTTGATCAGGGGGGGTTGACCAGTCAGGTGAATTTACGTTCGCCTTGTAATTCTGTTCATGATCCCTACAGTTTACTGAAATATTAATGTTTTGATCAGGGGGGGTTGACCAGTCAGGTGAATTTACGTTCGCCTTGTAATTCTGTTCATTCTCCCTATAAATGAATAAAACATTAAGTAAGAAGACAAGACACCAGTATTATAGCAGCACACAAGATCAATAATCTAGAAGTGATATGTCACGACTAGAAAGTTTGTGAGTAGCTGCAGAAGTGATAAGATACTGTGTGCAGGTATTGTGTCAGTGTGAGAAGACCTTACAAAAAAAACTCCGTGTGCACGTTAAAATGAGTATGATCCATGGAAAGTCTGATGGTTTGAATGATGATGCAAAGTATATGTGTAGTCTAGACAAAGAGAATGTGAAACTCCTTAAGACATAGAAAACAAAGTATGATTTTGATGCATTTTTAAATAAGGATTGTTGTGTAATACTGTGTTGTGTAGAAAGCTTAAAAAATAAATAAAAATTATGCCGGCATGTATGTATGTGTATATATATGTATGTATATATGTGTATATATATATATATATATATATATATATATATATATATATATATAAAAAAAAAAAGAAAAGAAAAATAAGGAAACAGAATAAATTAGGTCTTCCCCAGGCAAAGAAATGGCTTGAGGAGGCTAACTGTAGGTTAAAATCATAAAAAAAAATCATAAAAAGACTATGTTTTTAGACAAAGAGGAGGACAATAATATGACCGTCCTCCGAAGTTTAGTGCAGCAAGTATTGACTGAACAAAATGCGACAAACCTAATGCACCCGACAGCCCCTACACACCCTTTAGAGGACTCTCCAATCCCACCGACAGACGCTGCTCCCCCTCTGACTTCACCACCCGCTCCCAATTCCCTATTGCAGACCTGCAGTCCCCACCACCAGATGGGACAGAGGTATGCAACAAGTTACCCCGCTGACCCTCCTTACAGCAATCCCAAGGTCCACATAGCTCAATACAGGGATGGTATCATGGGAATGGTTGCTAGCTATCATCTCAATGTGAGGGAAATAGAGCAGGTCACCAGACAGGTACTGGGACCTGACTGGCATCATGTAGTGGGAGATTGGAGTGGATTAAACAACCAGGGAGGGGTGTTGCCTCAGGATGATGCAGCACTCAAAAACAGAAGAAATGCTCTTATAGCAAAGATAGAGAGAGGATAGATGGATACGTCAAGTCGACTGGTCCATTATAAATCAGTGTATATGGGGAGAAGAGGAAACAGTGGATAATTTCATTGTTAGGATAAAGAAGAATTTTAAAAACCACTCTGGGATAGAAATCCCAGTAGATCAAGTGAACGATAGCCCATATGAACAACAGCTAAAGAATGCAATCCTGAAGGGGCTGCTAGTCCTTATATCAAGTTTTGTTAACGAACACATGATTAACCATAGGATCTGCAGACTCTAGGAGCTAATCAAGTATGTGAGGCATGCTGAGGGGCACTTCCAACCAAAAAAGAAAGTAAAGAAAAGGATGAGGGGGGAGTGTTTCCTGTATGGTAAAAGTGTGTCTGCAGAGAGAGAAGCAGAAGGATGGGAAAGAATCTGATATTTTGGATGTGTGTAATGTTGAAACTTGTTTGCATGCTGAAGCCAAGCCAGAAATAACCTGGGTTGCAAAGAGTAGTTGGGTAACATTTCTCTGTGACACTGGGGCTTGTAGGACCCTGATACACCCGCTGGATATGCCACCAGGGGTAAAGGGAAAAGGTTTAGTATATGTAAAATCTGCAAATGGGTTGATGCACCAGGAGGCCGTGTCTGAAGGCCTTACTGTGGAAAATCCACAGACATGTAAAAAGGCTCAGTGTAAAATTGTAATGTCAACTAAATGTCCTGTTAATTCGTTGGGTAGAGACATGTTGCATGCTCTTGATATTTCTGTCGTACCAGTGGAGGGGGGCCTCAAAGCCCATCGGCTGTGTGAAAAACAAATCACAGCTGTGGATAATGAGCCCTGATACTGGTACAGCTTGGATTTACAAACTGAGGGATTAAAGATGCCCAAAACCCTGACAGAAATAATTGAAGAGCCTGTGAGGAAAGGTACAAGGTCCAGACGAACCTCTATTGCACTATCTACTACAAAAGGACCACTGGGCCTGATAGGTCTTATGAGAAACAGTTAATGAGTTGCACTAACACTGAAGTGCTCTTAAGATACCTGTACTGTGATAAGGAAGGAAATAACATGGCTACTTGTCTCCTACCACAGCCTATTCTGCAAATATACAGGCAGGATACTGTACCTCATGTTTCGGTCACGCGGAACTCCGAGGTATCATGGCATGAGCTGGGAGAACTTATCACAGACTGGGTCAAATTAACAGATGGGGAACTGAAATCCAGAGGGAATCAGAGGTATAGATTAGCGTGGTTTGTTGAATGTACAACCAGAACTTGCGTGATTGAAGTTTTGACAAAAGACAGTGACTGACACTTTTTGACCAAAGGGGAAGGGGATGCCTTAAAAGACATCCCCGATTTCTTGTGATCAAAAGGAAAGACAGACGTAGGGCTAATTAAGACAGACAGTCAGTTCTGGTTTGCACTTATGTACAAAGGAAAACTCACAAGAAATGTTCAATGCTTTGTCTCGAGTTGTACCTCCCAGTGGGAGTCAAATTCTCTGGTATGTGGATGACATTCTGGTAGCGGCTCCTCTGGAGCGACAATGTAAAATTGACACCTTGGCTCTGATGCATTTCCTCGCAGAACAAGGTCACAAGGTTAGCAAAATAAAATACAACTTTTGAAAAACAAGGTGAAATACCAGGGTTACATTATATCTCAAAAAGGCAGACATCCAGATGAGATCCGAAAAGAGGCCATCCTTCAAGCCCCCAAACCACGTAAAAATAAAGAAATGATGTAATTTCTTGGCATGGCAAATTTTTGTAGAGCATGGATAGCTAATTATGCTACGGAGGTGGTGCCTCTTTCTGATCTCATCTATGGTACACAAATGTCTGCAAAAGTTTCCATCCAGTGGAATGTGCAAGCAGAGGATGCATTTACAAAGGTGAAGCACCTCATTGTGGGTTCTACTGTGCTTAGCCTACCCAATTACAGTAGAAACCCTTTAGCAGACTGTAGATTGTAAAGAGGGGTACATGACTTCTGCTCTCACTCAGGTTTATGAGAACGAACACAAACTAGTTGCATTTTACTTAACTAATTTGCCCCACTGTGTACAAGCTGTAGTAGCAGCCTCATTGGCCATACGGTCATCTGCATTGATAGTATTGTTCCACCCCTGGTACTTAAAGGTCTCACATGTTATTTAGGTGATCTTACTATAAGACAGAATCTCCTATTTATCTCCAGTCAGGCATTTATCATGTATGACTACACTTCTGGGACAACCACACGTTACAATCAAGAAGTGTACTACATTGAATCCTGCTACACTAATGCCAACACCTGGTGATGGGGATCCACATGATTGTGCAGCTCAAAATTGATGAACGGGTACTCCCTAGGAAGGATCTCACTGATGTTCCCTTTCTAGATGCTGACATTACAATCAAACGGCTTATGCTATAGTAACACATGACCAGGTCATTGAAGCTAGACCTTTTCCCAGTTCCTATTCTGCACAACAAGCTGACATTATAGCCCTGTCAAGGGCCTGCAGTCTAGGGGAAGGGAAAAATAAATAGATATTTATACTGACAGCCAATACGCTTTCTCTACACATATTTGCCCAGCAATGGAAAAAAGGGGTATGATTACGTTGCCATGGGAAACCGATCACACAGAGATCTCATTCTTGCCCTTCTAGAATATGTACAAAAACCAGCACAAGTGGCTATTTGTAAATGTGCGGCACATAGAAAGGGAACAGATCCAATTACCCTAGGGAATGCACTAGCAGACAAGACAGCAAAGGAAGCTTCTGAAGGACAGCAATGACAAACATATACAGTTCCCAAGTAAATGATGAGGTACAGAGAGCTATTGATGAAACATGGTTATCAGAAATGCAGAAAACATCACCGGCAGGTGAAAATCAAAGTGGTTATATACAGGGTCAACACTGGTCAATGGTATATACACATGTACAGAAGGTAAACCTAACTTATCTACATCACTATTCACGTATGCTGTGTTATTGAGTCATGGGTAGGCCCATACCTCAAAAGGAGGGATGGTACTGGGTGTACACAACATATGGGTTTACAAAACTACTCTGAAAATTTTGTCTCACATATCCGATTTGTAACAGATACCATGCACAAGGTGCCCTAAGAGCCTTAAGGGGTAATTTCCCACAACCCCCTTATCCCTTTCACACAATATGCATGGATTTTATTGAATTGAACAAATGTGAGAATAAGTACTGTCTGGTTATTGTGTACAGGTTTATAAAGTGGGTGGAAACTTTTCCTATGGCGCACACGGATGGACAGTCAGTAGCCAAAGTACTAATCAAAGAGGTGATTCCACGACAAGGGATCCCTGCGCTGATTTACAGTAACAATGGCTCCAATTTTGTAAACTAAACAATACAACTAATTGGTATATGGTACAATATCTGACCTACTAGGGAGAATCACTATTTAGGTTGTAACCCCTGGTCAGAACACCCCAGCCCCCGAGCCAACTCAGTTTCAACTTAATACCTCTTTGTTTAAAACAGATTTTACTTACAAGGAACAATTAAGTATAGAAACAGGATTTGGAGACAAAAATTAGTGGATAGAATGGGTCAGATACACAACTCAATCTAAGGGGTTAAGTGATTGTATTTCTTGTGCAAACCCAAGACCACAACTAGCTACCATTCCTCTCCCTGAAGAGGAAACAGATTTAGCTTGCATAATAAGACTGTTTTCAGAAAATATTACTGGGTCTGAATGTGCAAATGAGAAAAAGAGATACCCTAAAACTAAAATGCAAAGTACACCCCCTTCACTACAAGCATTACCAGGAAATTTTTCTAGTTTCTCTAACAAAGATAAGGATGGTACAAAGGTTGGCACTCTATCTCCTGAATACTGTGCGACCATAACATCAACTACAGACATTAAGTATCAACTAAAATGGTTTCAGGAACAGAAACGGCAACTAGCTGATGTTTGGTGGCTGTGTGGGGACAAGAAACTAAGGCTCAGACTGCCACCTAGATGGGAGGGTAGTTGTGCCCTTACCCGCCTGTTGCTTCCCTTTTATATTGTTCCTATGACTAATAAATTGATGAGACTACCAGGTAAACACTATTTTAAGAGACTTAAGTGTCCAGAATCATTTTGACAACCAGGTATATATAGACTCAATAGGTGTTCCACGAGGAGTTCCGGATGAATTTAAAGCACAGAATCAAGTAACAGCAGGACTCACCTCACTCTTCCTATGGGTACAGCCCAATAAGAATGTCGACTGGATAAACTACATTTACTACAACCAGCAGAGGTTTGTGAATTACACCAGAGATGCTATCAAAGGTATAGCAGCACAATTGGACGCCACCTCTTTGACAGCGTGGCAGAACCGTATAGCATTGGATATGTTGCTGGCAGAAAGGGGCGGAGTATGCGAAATGTTCGGCACCTTCTGCTGCACTTTTATTCCAAATAATACGGCACCTGATGGAAGTATCACCAAGGCTTTGCAAGGCCTACAAATGTTATCCCAGGAACTAACTGAGAACTCTGGTGTAGAGAACCCCTTAACAGGACTCTTTGAAAAATGGTTTGGTAAATGGGGTGATCTTGCAAAAGGTTTGCTCATCTCTGTTGTCATGGCAGCCACGGTCCTTACGCTGTGTGGATGTTGCTGCATTCCTTGTATTAGAGGAATTCTTCAAAGACTGATTGACACATCACTAACAAAGACTATGTTTTTTCAGAACAACACTGAACTATACCCGGAACCTGATGAAGATGAACTTACAGTCCTTTCAAAAGACTTATTTGTCTAAATGATAATACCTGGTAAAATAAAGAACCTGGATATTTGAATTATTGACATTATAAGTATAAAAGGGAGCAGCTGTTAGAGAAATTAGAAATTATACTTTAAATGTCAACTATGAATATGCATATTAATATGACTATATCTTCTAAAGTTAAAATGTTTGCTTTATATAACTCTATTAATACTTAAATATGCTGAATAAGCTCTAATAACCCTAATTACTGGAATAAGTCATATGACCATATTCTATTGTGCAAAGATGTGCTGACTCTTACATCTGTCAAAATATGGGCTGCGAACCATGAGATAATTTATGTATCCATTGTATGAAATATCCTGTCATAAGGTGTTGGCTGAAAAAGGATATTTCCCTATTTCCTGCTAACGTCAGAATAAAGGTTGAAATTATACATGGTCAGGACGTTACGAGCAGGAAAAGGGAAGGTTTAAGGGTTATAAAAGCTGAATGTGAATCTATGACAGGCAGAAATGGATCTCTGAAGCAGAAGATATACATTTAACCATTTCTCTTGCATATGCAATAAAATATCTTGACTTGTAACGAGAGTCGGTCCAAAATTACTTGACAGCAACCAAGTGGTGGACCTCAAGGTGGCAGGATCAAACAAACTAGGGGACAAAGAATTGCCCAAAGTGGGTGCACGTCTGGGAATAAAATGTATTCCATCTTTCAAGAGATCTGCAGAAAACACTATCTTCCAATAGTATAGACAAATATCGATGCACAATGGTCCTAATATCATTAAATTCCCTACTGAAGGATGTGCTCAAAGTGGGTCTCTGCTTATTGAAAAATTGTTTTTTCTTTTTGTCTTTTGTTCCATGTTTGGATTTGCTCAAGAGTTCTGACCTGTCTTTGGATTCCGCAATTGCACAGGCTCTATCTAGCATGTATCTGGGATAACCCCTCTGTATAAACCGCAAGTAAAGAGCTCTCGCTTCTTTCTCATAGGATGATTGGTCACTGCACAATCTGCAGATTCTCAAAAACTGGCCAACAGGGATACCCCTGACAGTGTGTCTGGGGTGGCCCGACTCAGCCCTGAGCAAAGTGTTACCAGACATGGGTTTCCTGAACAAACTGGTGTGGATGCGATTTTCAAAGCCACATAGATGTATGTCCAAGAAATCAATATCTTTTGAATCACACTGTCCAGAGAACTGTAAATTTCTGTCATTCGAATTGAGGTACTGTAGAAACAATTCCAGGGAGCCAAGTTCTCTATCCATAATAAAAATGAGGTCATCTATATACCGATAGAATAATTTAATCGATGACCTAAAAAGATTGTCGACACCGTATATGTGATGGCGCTCCCACCAACCCATATATAGATTAGCCAATGACGGTGAGAACTTGGCTCCCATGGCTGCTCCACACTTCTGGAGGAACCAGTCTCCATTAAAAGTGAAAAAATTATGTGTCAAAAGATATTGTGGGACATCTAGAACAAAAAGTCTGTGCTCAATGCTATACGGTGTGCCTCGTTCCAAATAGAACGCTATGACCTCCAGAGCTTTCTCATGTGGAATACAGGAATATAAACTCGAGACTTCACATGTGACCCACATTGAACTGTCGTCCCATGTCATGTCTTGGACAATACTCAAAAGGTGGTTTGTATCCTTAAGATAGCTGGGAAGACTGCACACTAGAGGCTGCTAGACACTGTCCATCCATTCTCCCAATCTCTCATTTAGGGATCCAATCCCTGCAATGATAGGCCTACCCTGCAGCGGTTTTAACCCCTTATGAGTTTTTGGGAGATGGTGAAAAATCGGGGATACCGGATATTCTGGAATCAAATTGGCTGCCATTTTTTTATCAAAGACACCCAAAGACACCCCTTCATTCACTAAGTTGGTCAATAACATTTTATATTTCTTGGTGGGATCACCAGTGAGTCTGGAGTATGTGTCTCGATCAGACAACTGTCTCTCAGCCTCACACCTGTATTGTTCAGTATCCATTACTACCACTACTTTGTCTGAGTTTTTGATGGTAATACCTTTGTCCTGTTCTAGGATTTTAAGTGCCTTTCTCTCCTGACTAGAGAGGTTGCCACGCCTCACTGAACTGTCCAAAGATAATTGCATGGACAGTGTAGTCAGTTCTCTTTCAACAACCTTTTGGAATTTATCCATTTCTGGGCAACGTGCGTTAACTGGAGTGTTTAGTGACCAAATGGGAAAGTGAACACATGGACCCACTGTTGCTGGGATTCCCAGATGCCCCCTCCCATGATAGCTCCTCCAGATCTCCCAGTGCACATTGCTCCCTAAAGGATGAGAAAACAACAACAGAAGCCCCCCTTATGTCATCACTGTCACATGGAGACCTATCTAAAACATCCTGATCATCAACACTACTACAAACTGACAGATCTACAAAATCTTCACTGTCTGACACATGATTATTATAATAGTGTTTCTTCATTGCCACATTCCTAATAAATTTATTAATATCAAGGATAGTTTCAAAAATATTAAAATGTCTCTCAGGACAGAAATTCAGACCTTTAGATAGAAGGGAGGTTTCCTCTGAAGAAAGGGTTCTGTTGGAGAGATTGAGAACGTTATCAATGTTCATTAAGTCCTGTGAGGAGTCCGAAGCGGATAGCGATTTCCGATTTCCGATTGATTGGTGCCTGGTCCAATTACTGTGTCACACTCCAAAACACTTAAAAACCCACTCCCCCTTCCTGTCCTTGCCGGATCTTGTTGCCTTAGTGCCCTGAGAAAGCGTTTTGTACTTGCCTTTCCAGTGTATCTGACCTTCTGCCGTTGCCCCTGACTACGTACCATTGCCGCCTGCCCTGACCTTCCGCTACGTCTGACCTTGCCTCTGCCTAGTCCCAGTGTACCGTGCCTATCTCAGCTGCCAGAGAAGTCGAGCCGCTACTGGGGGACACGACCTGGTTGCTACCGCCGCAGCAAGTCCATCCCGCCTTGCGGCGGGCTCTGGTGAAAACCGGTAGCTACTTAGAACCGGTCCTCCAGTGCGACCCGTGCCTTCACCTCTCTGGCACAGAGGATCCACCTCCTGTGTCCTCACTAGCCGCCAGTCCGGGCCCTGACATTAAACTTCCCACCTCTTCCAGCACCAAAACTCTGTGTAGTAGACTGATCCGAATCGGAGGTGACAATGTCTGCTTCAGTGTCAGAAAAACTGACATGTTTAATAGGCGTTTGTCCCCAATTACGCGGCCGTTTCCACACATATACCATATTGATATCATAGTCCAACATATCTTGCATCATCTTCTCCTTTTTTGTATCAATGTATTTTTTCAGTTTATTGAGTCTGTTATTTTTGTGTTGCATCCAAGTTGGTGAAATCAGCCGAATTTTGACCAGACTCACTGGTGATCCCACCAAGAAATATAAAATGTTATTGACCAACTTAGTGAATATCCAGAATATCCGGTATCCCCGTTTTTTTACCATCTCCCAAAAACTCATAAGGGGCTAAATCCGCTGCAGGGTAGGCCTATCATTGCAGGGATTGGATCCCTAAATGAGAGATTGGGAGTATCTTAAGGATACAAACCACCTTTTGAGTATTGTCCAAGACATGACATGGGACGACAGTTCAATGTGGGTCACATGTGATGTCTCGAGTTTATATTCCTGTATTCCACATGAGAAAGCTCTGGAGGTCATAGTGTTCTATTTGGAACAAGGCACACCGTATAGCATTGAGCACAGACTTTTTGTTCTAGATGTCCCACAATATCTTTTGACACATAATTTTTTCACTTTTAATGGAGACTGGTTCCTCCAGAAGTGTGGAGCAGCCATGGGAGCCAAGTTCTCACCGTCATTGGCTAATCTATATATGGGTTGGTGGGAGCGCCATCACATATACGGTGTCGACAATCTTTTTAGGTCATCGATTAAATTATTCTATCGGTATATAGATGACCTCATTTTTATTATGGATAGAGAACTTGGCTCCCTGGAATTGTTTCTACAGTACCTCAATTCGAATGACAGAAATTTACAGTTCACTGGACAGTTTGATTCAAAAGATATTGATTTCTTGGACATACATCTATGTGGCTTTGAAAATCGCATCCACACCAGTTTGTTCAGGAAACCCATGTCTGGTAACACTTTGCTCAGGGCTGAGTCGGGCCACCCCAGACACACTGTCAGGGGTATCCCTGTTCGCCAGTTTTTGAGAATCTGCAGATTGTGCAGTGACCAATCATCCTATGAGAAAGAAGTGAGAGCTCTTTACTTGCGGTTTATACAGAGGGGTTATCCCAGATACATGCTAGATAGAGCCTGTGCAATTGCGGAATCCAAAGACAGGTCAGAACTCTTGAGCAAATCCAAACATGGAACAAAAGACAAAAAGAAAAAACAATTTTTCAATAAGCAGAGACCCACTTTGAGCACATCCTTCAGTAGGGAATTTAATGATATTAGGACCATTGTGCATCGATATTTGTCTATACTATTGGAAGATAGTGTTTTCTGCAGATCTCTTGAAAGATGGAATACATTTTATTCCCAGACGTGCACCCACTTTGGGCAATTCTTTGTCCCCTAGTTTGTTTGATCCTGCCACCTTGAGGTCCACCACTTGGTTGCACTTCAAGGGAAATTATGGTTGTGGTGCGACTGGGTATTCGTGTTGCAAGCACATCATTAAGGGGGATTTGGTACGATCCTTTTCAAATGAAAAAACACATCAGATAAAATCCTTTTTTAATTGCAACACACGGTACGTCATTTACGTTGTTACATGCAAGTTGTGCAATGTGCAATACATCGGACGCACCACTAGGAGATTCAGGGACAGATTTCAAGAACATTTGCGCAGTATTAATAAGAATTTGTCAACAAATGTTGCTCGACATTTTAACCAATACCATAATGGCAGCAACACTTCTGCAGGTGTACAGATCCTAGAAAGAGTCCTGACACCCACTAGAGGAGGAGATGTTTTTAAACTTCTCTGCAAAAGGGAGGTTTTTTGGATATTTTATTTTAACACCAGAAAACCTTTTGGAATGAACCATGAATGGGACATCACACATTTTCATAATTAAACCAGTCTTTGTTCCATTCAGGTCCATATATACACGCAGTAGATGTGAATTTTCACACATGTATGTATATACATTCATTTCATATCTTTTTCCATTACTTTGTCACTGTTGAGATTTGTACATTCTGATGTCTATATTCACACCAGAATTTACTATTTTACAGTGTTTTCTTTTGTCCAAATGACCTTCATGGATTTGGCTGTTGATGGCTATTTTTCATCTCCAGTCACCTCTATGCGTTTTTTTTTTTTTTTACCAATAGTCCGAACACATTGAGGTTTAGTTCAGCTCAACAAGGTTTGGTTCTGAACTTTCAACACCCAATGACATCTTGCTCTACACACCTATTTGTATATACATCCACGAATGTTCACTATGTGTGCATAGACATTTTGCATTTATACATTTAATGAATAGGTGTGTTTTGGGTTAACCCTTTTGGGCAACAATAAGCCTGGATTTGGACACTATTGTGTCCCTTTTCTAGGCTCTATTGTCCTTTTTCTTTCCTTTTTTTTCCTTTTTTCATGATTTGCCTGTGATTTAATTTTGTTTTAATGTGCCGCAGGCTTACGTGTGTGTGTGTGTGTTTTTTTTTTATTTTTATCATGACTGTTACTGTTTTTGTGTGCATTTGTTTAGACATATGCATGCGTTTTTATCGGGAAACTTCAGCGGTAGGGATGAGCTTGGTGTTCGAGTCGAACATAGGTTCGACTCGAACATCGGCTGTTCGCAGCGTTCGGCGAACAACGAACGATTTGGGCCGTTCGTGCCAAATTCGAATGACGCGAACGGCCCACAATACACTGCGCCATCGCAGTGTAATCCCAGGGCTGTGATTGGCCAAGCATGCACTGTGACCCTGCATGCTTGGCCAATCACAGCGCCGGCAGCGAGGAGAGCAATGATAGGCCACAGGCAGGATGCCTGTGGCCAATTATAGCTGAGGGGGTTTAGTACACGCCCCACACTATAAAAGGCCGCTAGCGCGGCGGCCTTGTGTAGTGTGTTCCGGAGCAGGGAAAGTGAAGGATAGGCAGGGACAGTGTCAAATCTTGTCAAATCTATTCTTTGCTAAACCTTGTGTGTAGGGACAGAGAAGGATAGGCAGGGAGAGTGTCAGTGTCATATTCTTTGCTAAACCTTGTGTGTAGGGAGAGAGAAGGATAGGCAGGGAGAGTGTCAGTGTCATATACTTTGATAAACCTTGTGTGCAGGGAGAGAGAAGGATAGGCAGGGGACAGTGTCAGTGTCATATTCTTTGCTAAACCTTGTGTGCAGGGAGAGAGAAGGATAGGCAGGGAGAGTGTCAGTGTCATATACTTTGATAAACCTTGTGTGCAGGGAGAGAGAAGGATAGGCAGGGGACAGTGTCAGTGTCATTGTTGCTAAGCCTCCTGCACATTATACACCTGAAGTTAGCCCGTATTGCTGCTTTTTCCTGGTGTGTTACACCAACAGGATTTTGCGGCACTTACAGCGGGCGGAGTGTGCCTCCTGACCATATTACACCTTAACTTAGCCTGTATTGCTGCTTTTCCCATTTCCCTGCAGTCCACTAGAATGTCTGGAAGGCAAACAAGGAGAGGCAGACAGTCAGGAGCCAATAAAAGAGGGCAAGCAGGCTCTGTGTCTAGAGACAACAGTGCTGGTCGTGGACGCGGTGCATCGCCATCAGCACGTGGCCATGGGACACGCTTGTCCTTCTTTTCGGCAGCTGGATGTGTTGAGCCGCATCATGCCGAAGACTTGGTAGAGTGGATGACCAAGCCCTCCTCATCCTCCTCATCCTCTCTCACCCAGGCTCAGGGTACTGGCAAAGCAGCTGCCAAAGCGTCCTCTTCCCTGGTATCAATGTCATCATCAGTCACTCCTTCCCTAGACCAACCATGTCCTCCTGAGGAGTCCCCCGAACTGTTTGAGCACAGTGTTGGGTACATGCTCCAGGAGGATGCCCAGCGTTTCGAAGGGTCTGATGATGATACCCAGCTAGAGGAAGGCAGTAGCGTGAGAGCAGAGAGAGGGGATGCTCAAGAAGGACACCAATCTGGCAGTCATGTTCCAGCAGCTGCAGCATACTGCCAGATTGGCTCCAGTGATGAGGAGGGAGGGGATGATGAGGTCACTGACTCCACGTGGGTGCCTAATAGGAGAGAGGAGGAGGAGGAGGATGAGGAGGAGGCACATCTCCAATGAGGCAGGATGCCCTCGGGGGGCCAGCGTAAGGGCAGCACACCGACGGAATCACACCGCAGAGCTCCGCCTGTGCAGGGCGCTGCCTCTGCCCGTTATTCAAAAAGTTCTTTGGTGTGGGCCTTTTTTGAGTCGAGTGCATCAGATCGTACAGCTGCTGTTTGCAACATATGTCTCAAGCATATATCGCGTGGCCAAAACATCACCCGCTTGGGCACCACATGCTTGACCAGACATATGTTGACCTGCCATGCAGCTCGTTGGCAAGCCTACCTTAAAGACCCACACCAAAGAACAAAGCTGACCTCTTCTTGCACCGCATCAGCTGGGATCTCCAACCCCACTATACCTTCAGTCCTCTCTGAAACCTGCTCTGAGAGGAATGAAGGTGTAGAATTAGGTGTGTCACAGCCAAGTACTTGCGGGCACTCTGCTAGCAGTACACCGACGTCCGATTCTAGCAGGCAAATTTCCCTGCCCCAGCTGCTGGACCGTCGAAAGAAGTTCACTCCCAGCCATCCACATGCCCAGCGGTTGAATGCTAGCTTGGCTAAATTGCTAGCGCTTCAACTGCTGCCTTTTCAGTTGGTAGACTCAGCCCCCTTCCGTGAGTTTGTGCAATGTGCGGTTCCTCAGTGGCAGGTTCCCAAACGCCACTTTTTCTCACGGAAGGCGATTACGGCTCTCTACCGGCATGTGGAAGGCAATGTCTTGGCCTCGCTGGACAGGGCGGTCAGCGGTAAGGTGCATATTACTGCTGACTCATGGTCCAGCAGGCATGGACAGGGACGTTACCTTTCTTTCACGGCCCATTGGGTCACTCTTTTGGCACTGGGAAGGATGCAGGACAAGGTGCAGTAGTGTTGGAGGTTGTTCCACCGCCACGCCTCCAAAATGCTACTACTGGTTGTGACACACCTCTGTCCTCCACCCCCTCCTCTTCTTCTTCCTCCGTGGCCTCTCCTGTGCTTTGTCCTCGGAACCAGCGGTGCTTCGTAGGCGTTCAAGGGGCTACGCAAGTACGCAGGCAAAAAGATGCCATGCCGTGCTTGCGCTGGTGTGTTTGGGGGACAGGAGCCACACTGGGGCAGAGGTTCTGTCTGCTCTGCAGGGGCAGGCCGAGAGGTGGTTGATGCCACGCCAGCTTAAGCCAGGAATGGTAGTTTGCGACAATGGCACCAACCTCCTCTCCGCTCTCCGACAGGGACAACTGACCAATGTGCCCTGTGTGGCTCACGTCCTTAACCTGGTGGTGCAGCGGTTCTTGGGCAGGTACCCGGGCTTACAGGATGTCCTGAGGCAGGCCAGGAAAGTCTGTGTGCATTTCCGCAGATCTTATAATGCCAGTGCTCGCCTGGCTGAGCTGCAAAAGGAGTTGAACCTGCCCAAGAACCGCCTTATATGTGACATGCCCACCAGGTGGAACTCAACGTTGGCCATGCTGCAGCGGCTGCACACGCAGCAGAGGGCCATCAATGAGTACCTGTGCGACTATGGCACCAGGACAGGGTCAGGGGAGCTCGGTTTTTTTTCACCACGCCAGTGGGGCATGATCAGGGATGCATGCACTGTCCTGGCACCATTTGAGGAGGCCACAAGGATGGTGAGCAGTGACAGTGCATGCATCAGTGACACTGTACCTCTTGTCCACCTGTTGGAACATACGCTGCGTGGAATAATGGACAGGGCACTTGAGGCAGAACAGAGGCAGGAAGAGGAGGACTTCCTTGCCTCTCAAGGCCCCCTTTACCCAGACAGTGTTCCTTCTGTCCCACCCATCGCACAGGAAGAAGAGGAGGAGGAGGAGGATTGTGTCAGCATGGAGGTGGAGCCTGGCACTCAGCATCATCAGCAGCAGTCTTTTAGGGATGATTTACAGTCCCAAGAAACCAGTGGACTTGTACGTGGCTGGGAGGAGGTGGCTGCGGATCATGTCGTCCTTAGTGACCCAGAGGACTCCGGACCGAATGCCTCAGCTAACCTACGCTGCATGGCCTCCCTGATCCTGCAAAGTCTGCGGAAGGATCCTCGTATTCTTCGGATCAAGGAGAGGGACCATTACTGGCTGGCCACTCTCCTTGATCCACGGTACAAGGGTAAGGTTGCGGACCTTATGTTACCGTCGCAGAGGGAGCAGAGGATGAGACAACTCCAGGAGGCCTTGCAGAAAGGTCTGTGCAACGTGTTCCCAGAGACTGGGAGGTTACAAACTCCTGGTCCTGGACAACGAGTTGCTGAGGCTTCGGTCAGTCAAAGAAGGAGCGGTGGGGAAGGTGGCCGTCTGACCGATGCGTTCAGACAATTCTTTAGTCCGCAGCCCCAAGGTATGATCGGTTCCAGCAACCATCGCCAGCGTCTGATATACATGGTGCAGGAATACCTAGGGGCAAGGTCAGACTTGGACACCTTCCCCACCGAAAATCCTCTGGCTTACTGGGTCTTGAGGATGGATCACTGGCCAGAGCTTGCACAGTATGCAATTGAGCTACTGGCCTGTCCTGCATCCAGCGTTCTTTCAGAATCAGAACGCACATTCAGTGCTGCTGGAGGATTTGTCACGGATCACAGGGTGCGCCTGTCCACCGACTCTGTTGATCGACTAATCTTCATAAAGATGAACCAGTCTTGGATCACCACCAGCTACCAAACACCTGAAGCTGATATAACAGACTAATTTATTTTCAAATGTCACATCCCTTCAAGACTGATGCTGATGCTGAGAGACTGTCCTGTTATGTTGACTGACTATCCTCCTCCTCCTCAATGATCCGATTGATGATGATAGCTTGGAAGAACATTTTTGTTTCTAGGTGCCGCCACCAGTGGCTAAGGCCCAATTTTTCAGCCCCTGTTTAACAGGGGTGTGTTATTACAATTTTTTATGCAATGCTTTGCAGCAGGGCTCATTCCTGCACTCCAACTAGAGTATCTGGGAGTGGTTGCAGTGTCGTGGCACCAGCACCAGTGGCTAAGGCCCAATTTTTCAGCCCCTGTTTAGTGATGAGCCGAACACCCCCGGGTTCGGTTCGCACCAGAACCCGCGAACGGACCGAAAGTTCGAACGAACATTAGAACCCTATTAAATACAATGGATGCGAACGTTCGAATTCTAAAGTGCTAATTATAACAACTATTATGCATGTTATTGTCCTAAAAAGGGTTTGGGAACCCGGGTTCTGCACCAGGGGACATGTATCAATGCAAAAAGAAGTTTTAAAAACGGTCGTTTTTCGGGAGCAGTCATTTTAATGATGCATAAAGTGAAAAAAAAAAAGTCAAATATTCCTTTAAATATCGTACCTGGGGGGTGTCTAAAGTATGCCTGTGAAGTGCCACGTGTTTCCCGTGTTTAGAACTGTCCCTGCACAAAATGACACTTCTAAAGGAAAAAAAAGCCATTTAAAACTGCTTGCGGCTTTAATGTAATGTCTGGTCCCGGTAATATGGATGAAATTCTTTAAGAAAAATGGCATAGCTACCCCATCACCCCCCCCCCTACCCCAGCCCATTACCAGCCCCTTTGGGTCTTGTATGGATATTAAGGGGAACCCCGCACATAAAATAAAAAAGGCCCTATATACTCTGAACAGCCCTATACAGGCGGTGCATACAAGACAGGGACTGTAGGTTTGTTCTTATGTAGAGTCTGTTTGTAATTTTGAACAGGTACATTGTTGAAGTGTAGCTCCAGACCAAAAATCTATTTTTAAACTTTTTGGAAAACATAGGTAAGGGTTATCACCCCTGTAACATTTGTTTTGCTGTCTGTGCCCCTGTTCAGAACATTTCACCTCACTTTCCGTCCCAATGACAACTGTTTTTGAAATGTGGTGTTTTTCTTGAAACAAGGATTGCTGATAAAGCATCAGTACAGAGGAGACACCTTTCTCCCATATTTATTCTTACAGGAGAGAATTTTCCTTCCTAGTGGTAGATTTCCTCTCACTTCCTGTTGTCTTCTTGCGTTTGCAAGTAGGAGTCGTTTGTAAGTTGGATGTTTGAAAGTAGGGACCTGCCGTATATACTCTGCAGAAATAGGCCCCTTAGTTGTTGGTGTTGGCACAACACTGTAAGCACTCACAGTTACTCTTGGTTGGTGCTGGAACGCCCTGCTGTCAACTATTATATCAGGAATTTTAATTACATATAATTGTTGAACAGTGGTAGTAAAAATTGGGCCTTTGATGGTGGTGCTGGTGCCACAACACTGTAAGCCCTGACAGTTACTCTTGGTGGGTGCAGCAATGGGCCCTGCTGTGAATTATTAGATCAAGAATTGTAATTACATGCCCCTGTTGAACAGGGGCTGAAAAATTGGGCCTTAGGCACTGGTGGCACAACACTGCAACCCCTCACAGCAACTGTACTTGGAGCACAGCAATGAGCCCTGTTGCAAAGTATTGCTTCAAAAATTGTAATGACACGCCCCTGTTAAACAGGGGCTGAAAAATTGGGCCTTAGGCACTGGTGGCACAACACTGCAACTCCTCACAGATACTGTACTTGGAGCACACCAATGAGCCCTGTTGCAAAGTATTGCTTCAAAAATTGTAATGACACGCCCCTGTTAAACAGGGGCTGAAAAATTGGGCCTTAGGCACTGGTGGCACAACACTGCAACTCCTCACAGATACTGTACTTGGAGCACAGCAATGAGCCCTGTTGCAAAGTATTGCTTCAAAAATTGTAATTACACGCCCCTGTTAAACAGGGGCTGAAAAATTGGGCCTTAGGCACTGGTGGCACAACACTGCAACTCCTCACAGATACTGTACTTGGAGCACAGCAATGAGCCCTGTTGCAAAGTATTGCTTCAAAAATTGTAATTACACGCCCCTGTTAAACAGGGGCTGAAAAATTGGGCGTTAGGCACTGGTGGCGGCACCCATAAACAAAAATGATCTTACAAGCTATCATCATCAATCGTATCATTGAGGACTCGGAGGAGGAGGATAGCCAGTCAACATAACAGCACAGGCACTCAGCATCAGCATCAGTCTTGAAGGGATGTGACATGTTAAAATCAATTAGTCTGTTATATCAGCATCAGGTGTGTGGTAGCTGGTGGTGATCCAAGACTGGTTCATCTTGATGAAAGTCAGTCGATCAACCGAGTCGGTGGACAGGCGCACCCTGTGATCCGTGACAAATCCTCCAGCAGCACTGAATGTGCGTTCCGAAAGAACGCTGGATGCAGGACAGGCCAGTAGCTCAATTGCATACTGTGCAAGCTCTGGCCAGTGATCCATCCTCAAGACCCAGTAAGCCAGAGGATTTTCGGTGGGGAAGGTGTCCAAGTCTGACCTTGCCCCTAGATATTCCTGCACCATGTTTATCAGACGCTGGCGATGGTTGCTGGAACCGATCATACTTTGGGGCTGCGGACTAAAGAATTGTCTGAACGCATCGGTCAGACGGCCACCTTCCCCACCGCTCCTTCTTTGACTGGCCGAAGCCTCAGCAACTCGTTGTCCAGGACCAGGAGTTTGCAACCTCCCAGTCTCTGGGAACGCGTTGCACAGACCTTTCTGCAAGGCCTCCCGGAGTTGTCTCATCCTCTGCTCCCTCTGCGACGGTAACATAAGGTCCGCAACCTTACCCTTGTACCGTGGATCAAGGAGAGTGGCCAGCCAGTAATGGTCCCTCTCCTTGATCCGAAGAATACGAGGATCCTTCCGCAGACTTTGCAGGATCAGGGAGGCCATGCAGCGTAGGTTTGCTGAGGCATTCGCTCCGGAGTCCTCTGGGTCACTAAGGACGACATGATCCGCAGCCACCTCCTCCCAGCCACGTACAAGTCCACTGGTTTCTTGGGACTGTAAATCATCCCTAAAAGACTGCTGCTGATGATGCTGAGTGCCAGCCTCCACCTCCATGCTGACACAATCCTCCTCCTCCTCCTCCTCCTCCTCCTCCTCCTCCTCTTCCTGTGCGATGGGTGGGACAGAAGGAACACTGTCTGGGTAAAGGGGGCCTTGAGAGGCAAGGAAGTCCTCCTCTTCCTGCCTCTGTTCTGCCTCAAGTGCCCTGTCCATTATTCCACGCAGCGTGTGCTCCAACAGGTGGACAAGAGGTACAGTGTCACTGATGCATGCACTGTCACTGCTCACCATCCTCGTGGCCTCCTCAAATGGTGCCAGGACAGTGCATGCATCCCTGATCATGCCCCACTGGCGTGGAGAAAAAAAACCAAGCTCCCCTGACCCTGTCCTGGTGCCGTAGTCGCACAGGTACTCATTGATGGCCCTCTGCTGCGTGTGCAGCCGCTGCAGCATGGCCAACGTTGAGTTCCACCTGGTGGGCATGTCACATATAAGGCGGTTCTTGGGCAGGTTCAACTCCTTTTGCAGCTCAGCCAGGCGAGCACTGGCATTATAAGATCTGCGGAAATGCACACAGACTTTCCTGGCCTGCCTCAGGACATCCTGTAAGCCCGGGTACCTGCCCAAGAAGCGCTGCACCACCAGGTTAAGGACGTGAGCCACACAGGGCACATGGGTCAGTTGTCCCTGTCGGAGGGCGGAGAGGAGGTTGGTGCCATTGTCGCAAACCACCATTCCTGGCTTAAGCTGGCGTGGCGTCAACCACCTCTCGGCCTGGCCCTGCAGAGCAGACAGGACCTCTGCCCCAGTGTGGCTTCTGTCCCCCAAACACACCAGCGCAAGCACGGCATGGCATCTTTTTGCCTGCGTACTTGCGTAGCCCCGTGAACGGCTACGGAGCACCGCTGGTTCATAGGACAAACCACAGGAAGAGGCCATGGAGGAAGAAGAAGAGGAGGGGGTGGAGGAGAGAGGTGTGTCACAACCAGTAGTAGCATTTTGGAGGCGTGGCGGTGGGACAACCTCCAACACTACTGCACCTTGTCCTGAATCCTTCCCAGCTGCCAAAAGAGTGACCCAATGGGCCGTGAAAGAAAGGTAACGTCCCTGTCCATGCCTGCTGGACCATGAGTCAGCGGTAATATGCACCTTACCGCTGACCGCCCTGTCCAGCGAGGCCAAGACATTGCCTTCCACATGCCGGTAGAGAGCCGGAATAGCCTTCCGTGAGAAAAAGTGGCGTTTGGGAACCTGCCACTGAGGAACTGCACATTGCACAAACTCACGGAAGGGGGCCGAGTCTACCAACTGAAAAGGCAGCAGTTGAAGCGCTAGCAATTTAGCCAAGCTAGCATTCAACCGCTGGGCATGTGGATGGCTGGGAGTGAACTTCTTTCGACGGTCCAGCAGCTGGGGCAGGGAAATTTGCCTGCTAGAATCGGACGTCGGTGTACTGCTAGCAGAGTGGGCGCAAGTACTTGGCTGTGACACACCTAATTCTACACCTTCATTCCTCTCAGTGCATGTTTCAGAGAGGACTGAAGTTATAGTGGGGTTGGAGATCCCAGCTGATGCGGTGCAAGGAGAGGTCCGCTTTGTTCTTTGGTGTGGGTCTTTCAGGTAGGCTTGCCAACGAGCTGCATGGCAGGTCAACATATGTCTGGTCAGGCATGTGGTACCCAAGCGGCTGATGTTTTGGCCACGCGATATACGCTTGAGACATATGTTGCAAACAGCAGCTGTGCGATCTGATGCACTAGCCTCAAAAAAGGCCCACACCAAAGAACTTTTTGAATGACGGGCAGAGGCAGCGCCCTGCACAGGCGGAGCTCTGCGGTGTGATTCCGTCGGTGTACTGCCCTTACGCTGGCCACCAAAGGGCATCCTGCCTCGTTGGAGATGTGCCTCCTCCTCATCCTCCTCCTCCTCCTCTCTCCTATTAGGCACCCACGTGGAGTCAGTGACCTCATCATCCCCTCCCTCCTCATCACTGGAGCCAATCTGGCAGTATGCTGCAGCTGCTGGAACATGACTGCCAGATTGGTGTCCTTCTTGAGCATCCCCTCTGTCTGCTCTCACGCTACTGCCTTCCTCTAGCTGGGTTTCATCATCAGACCCTTCAAAACGCTGGGCATCCTCCTGGAGCATGTACCCAACACTGTGCTGAAACAGTTCGGGGGACTCCTCAGGAGGAGGACATGGTGGGTCTAGGGAAGGAGTGACTGATGATTTGTCTGACATTGATACCAGGGAAGACGACGCTTTGGCAGCTGCTTTTCCAGTACCCTGAGCCTGGGTGAGAGAGGATGAGGAGGAGGAGGAGGGCTTGGTCATCCACTCTACCAAGTCTTCGGCATGATGTGGCTCAACATGTCCAGCTGCCGAAAAGAAGGACAAGCGTGTCCCATGGCCATGTGCTGATGACAATGCACCGCGTCCACGACCAGCACTGTTGCCCCCAGACACAGAGCCTGCTTGCCCTCTTTTATTGCCTCCTGACTGTCTGCCTCTCCTTGTTTGCCTTCCAGACATTCTAATAGATGGCCTGCAGGGAGATGGGAAAAAAGCAATAAGGGCTACCTTCAGGTGTCCTTCTCTGTCCCTTGAAACAAGGACTTGCAGAGTGAAATAAACTGACACTCTCCCTACCTACAGTTTTCTGTCCCTAGAATAAATGTTTTTTTTAATCACAATATAGCACAAGGACAATTCAGTCACTGGCCTTCCAGGTCCCTGGAAACAAGGACTTGCAGAGTGAAATAAACTGACACTCTCCCTACCTACAGTTTTCTGTCCCTAGAATAAATGTTTTTTTTAAGCACAATATAGCACAAGGACAATTCACTCACTGTCCTTACAGGTCCCTGGAAACAAGGACTTGCAGAGTGAAAGAAAAAAAACACTCTCCCTACCTACAGTTTTCTGTCCCTAGAAAAAATGTTTTTTTTAATCACAATATAACACAAGGACAATTCACTCACTGTCCTTCCAGGTCCCTGGAAACAAGGACTTGCAGAGTGAAATAAACTGACACTCTCCCTACCTACAGTTTTCTGTCCCTAGAATAAATGTTTTTTTTAAGCACAATATAGCACAAGGACAATTCACTCACTGTCCTTACAGGTCCCTGGAAACAAGGACTTGCAGAGTGAAAGAAAAAAAACACTCTCCCTACCTACAGTTTTCTGTCCCTAGAAAAAATGTTTTTTTTAATCACAATATAACACAAGGACAATTCACTCACTGTCCTTCCAGGTCCCTGGAAACAAGGACTTGCAGAGTGAAATAAACTGACACTCTCCCTACCTACAGTTTTCTGTCCCTAGAATAAATGTTTTTTTTAATCACAATATAGCACAAGGACAATTCAGTCACTGTCCTTCCAGGTCCCTGGAAACAAGGACTTGCAGAGTGAAATAAACTGACACTCTCCCTACCTACAGTTTTCTGTCCCTAGAATAAATGTTTTTTTTAATCACAATATAGCACAAGGACAATTCAGTCACTGTCCTTCCAGGTCCCTGGAAACAAGGACTTGCAGAGTGAAATAAACTGACACTCTCCCTACCTACAGTTTTCTGTCCCTAGAATAAATGTTTTTTTTAATCACAATATAGCACAAGGACAATTCAGTCACTGTCCTTCCAGGTCCCTGGAAACAAGGACTTGCAGAGTGAAATAAACTGACACTCTCCCTACCTACAGTTTTCTGTCCCTAGAATAAATGTTTTTTTTAATCACAATATAGCACAAGGACAATTCAGTCACTGTCCTTCCAGGTCCCTGGAAACAAGGACTTGCAGAGTGAAATAAACTGACACTCTCCCTACCTACAGTTTTCTGTCCCTAGAATAAATGTTTTTTTTAATCACAATATAGCACAAGGACAATTCAGTCACTGTCCTTCCAGGTCCCTGGAAACAAGGACTTGCAGAGTGAAATAAACTGACACTCTCCCTACCTACAGTTTTCTGTCCCTAGAATAAATGTTTTTTTTAATCACAATATAGCACAAGGACAATTCAGTCACTGTCCTTCCAGGTCCCTGGAAACAAGGACTTGCAGAGTGAAATAAACTGACACTCTCCCTACCTACAGTTTTCTGTCCCTAGAATAAATGTTTTTTTTAATCACAATATAGCACAAGGACAATTCAGTCACTGTCCTTCCAGGTCCCTGGAAACAAGGACTTGCAGAGTGAAATAAACTGACACTCTCCCTACCTACAGTTTTCTGTCCCTAGAATAAATGTTTTTTTTTAAGCACAATATAGCACAAGGACAATTCACTCACTGTCCTTACAGGTCCCTGGAAACAAGGACTTGCAGAGTGAAAGAAAAAAAACACTCTCCCTACCTACAGTTTTCTGTCCCTAGAAAAAATGTTTTTTTTAATCACAATATAACACAAGGACAATTCACTCACTGTCCTTCCAGGTCCCTGGAAACAAGGACTTGCAGAGTGAAATAAACTGACACTCTCCCTACCTACAGTTTTCTGTCCCTAGAATAAATGTTTTTTTTAAGCACAATATAGCACAAGGACAATTCACTCACTGTCCTTACAGGTCCCTGGAAACAAGGACTTGCAGAGTGAAAGAAAAAAAACACTCTCCCTACCTACAGTTTTCTGTCCCTAGAAAAAATGTTTTTTTTAATCACAATATAACACAAGGACAATTCACTCACTGTCCTTCCAGGTCCCTGGAAACAAGGACTTGCAGAGTGAAATAAACTGACACTCTCCCTACCTACAGTTTTCTGTCCCTAGAATAAATGTTTTTTTTAATCACAATATAGCACAAGGACAATTCAGTCACTGTCCTTCCAGGTCCCTGGAAACAAGGACTTGCAGAGTGAAATAAACTGACACTCTCCCTACCTACAGTTTTCTGTCCCTAGAATAAATGTTTTTTTTAATCACAATATAGCACAAGGACAATTCACTCACTGTCCTTCCAGGTCCCTGGAAACAAGGACTTGCAGAGTGAAATAAACTGACACTCTCCCTACCTACAGTTTTCTGTCCCTAGAATAAATGTTTTTTTTAAGCACAATATAGCACAAGGACAATTCACTCACTGTCCTTACAGGTCCCTGGAAACAAGGACTTGCAGAGTGAAAGAAAAAAAACACTCTCCCTACCTACAGTTTTCTGTCCCTAGAAAAAATGTTTTTTTTAATCACAATATAACACAAGGACAATTCACTCACTGTCCTTCCAGGTCCCTGGAAACAAGGACTTGCAGAGTGAAATAAACTGACACTCTCCCTACCTACAGTTTTCTGTCCCTAGAATAAATGTTTTTTTTAATCACAATATAGCACAAGGACAATTCAGTCACTGTCCTTCCAGGTCCCTGGAAACAAGGACTTGCAGAGTGAAATAAACTGACACTCTCCCTACCTACAGTTTTCTGTCCCTAGAATAAATGTTTTTTTTAATCACAATATAGCACAAGGACAATTCAGTCACTGTCCTTCCAGGTCCCTGGAAACAAGGACTTGCAGAGTGAAATAAACTGACACTCTCCCTACCTACAGTTTTCTGTCCCTAGAATAAATGTTTTTTTTAATCACAATATAGCACAAGGACAATTCAGTCACTGTCCTTCCAGGTCCCTGGAAACAAGGACTTGCAGAGTGAAATAAACTGACACTCTCCCTACCTACAGTTTTCTGTCCCTAGAATAAATGTTTTTTTTAAGCACAATATAGCACAAGGACAATTCACTCACTGTCCTTCCAGGTCCCTGGAAACAAGGACTTGCAGAGTGAAAGAAACTGACACTCTCCCTACCTACAGTTTTCTGTCCCTAGAATAAATGTTTTTTTAAGCACAATATAGCACAAGGACAATTCACTCACTGTCCTTCCAGGTCCCTGGAAACAAGGACTTGCAGAGTGAAAGAAACTGACACTGTCCCTACCTACAGTTTTCTGTCCCTAGAATAAATGTTTTTTTTAAGCACACTATAGCACAAGCACAAAACACACTGACACTCTCCCTACCTATCCTTCTCTTTCCCTAAACTAAAGGAATCCAGGTTAAGCAAGAAAGAAATAACAGTCACTGTCCCTGCCTATGCTGCTCTATCCCTGCTCCGGAACACACTACACTAGGCCGCCGTGCTGGCGGCCTTTTATAGTGTGGGGCGTGTACTAAACACCCTCAGCAATAATTGGCCACAGGCATCCTGCCTGTGGCCAATCATTGCTCTCCTCGCTGCCGGCGCTGTGATTGGCCAAGCATGCGGGGTCACAGTGCATGCTTGGCCAATCACAGCGCCTGGATGACACTGCGATGGCGTAGTGCATTGTGGGCCGTTCGCGTCACTCGAATTTGGCGCGAACGGCCCAAATCGTTCGATCTTCGTCGAACGATCGAACAGCCGATGTTCGAGTCGAACGTATGTTCGACTCGAACACGAAGCTCATCCCTACCCCTGTTTAACAGGGGCGTGTAATTACAATTTTTGATGCAATACTTTGCAACAGGGCTCATTGCTGTGCTCCAAGTACAGTATCTGTGAGGGGTTGCAGTGTTGTGGCACCAGTGCCTAAGGCCCAATTTTTCTGCCCCTGTTTAACAGGGGCATGTAATTACAATTCTTGATCTAATAATTCACAGCAGGGCCCATTCCTGCGCCCACCAAGACTAACTGTGAGGCCTTACAGTGTTGTGTCAACACCACCACCACCACCACCACCAAAGGCCCAATTTTTCAGCCCCTGTTCAACAGGGGCATGCAATTACAATTCTTGATCTAATAATTCACAGCAGGGCCCAATTATGCGCCCACCAAGAGTAACTGTGAGGGCTCACAGTGTTGTGGCAACACCAACATGTAAGGGGCAAATTTCAGCTGAGTATATACGGCAGGCCCCTACTTTCAAACATCCAACTTACAAACGACTCCTCCTTGCAAACGGAAGGATACAACAGGAAGTGAGAGGAAATCTACCCCTAGGAAGGCAAATTCTCTCCTGTAAGAGTTAATATGGGAAAAAAGTGTCTCCTCTCCACTGATGCTTTATCACCAATTCTTGTTTCAATAAAAACCCCAAAAAACATTTGTCATTAGGACGGAACGTGAGGTGAACTGTTCTGAACAGGTGCACACTGCACAGACAGCAAAACAAATGTTACAGGGGTGATAACCCTTCCCTATGTTTTCCAAAAAGCTTAAAAATAGATTTTTTGCCTGGAGCTACACTTAAACAATGTACCTGTTCAAAATTACAAACAGATTCTACATAAGAACAAACCTACAGTCCCTGTCTTGTATGCACCGCCTGTATACGGCTGTTCAGAGTATATAGGGCCTTTTTTATTTTGTGTGCGGGGTTCCCCTTAATATCCATACAAGACCCAAAGGGGCTGGTAATGGGCTGGGGTAGGGGGGTGGGGGGGGGGGGGGTGTGTGATGGGGTAGCTATGCTATTTTTCTTAAAGATTTTCATCCATATTACCGGGACCAGACATTACATTAAAGCCGCAAGCAGTTTTAAATGGCTTTTTTTCCTTTAGAAATGTAATTTTGTGCAGGGACAGTTCTAAACACGGGAAACACGTGGCACTTCACAGGCATACTTTAGACACCCCCAGGTACAATATTTAAAGGAATATTTGACTTTTTTTTTTCACTTTATGCATCATTAAAATGACTGCTCCAGAAAAACGGCCGTTTTTAAAACTTCTTTTTGCATTGATACATGTCCCCTGGTGCAGAACCCAGGTTCCCAAACCCTTTTTAGGACAATAACATGCATAATAGTCGTTATAATTAGCACTTTAGATTTCAAACGTTCGCATCCATTGTATTTAATAGGGTTCTAAAGTTTGTGCAAACTTTCGGTCCATTCGCGGGTTCTGGTGCGAACCGAACCCGGGGGTGTTCGGCTCATCACTATTCAGCGGGTATCAAGCCAGGGACCCAGCAAGCGGGGGTGACGCTTGCAGAGCAGCCTTGTATGTCAAGCCTTGTATGTCAAGCTTGAGAGGTATCTAGAGTGCCAAGCTAGGGACCCAGCAGAGCAGCAGGGGTGACACTTGAGGAAGATACCACCGTGAAGATTGGAGGAGCTCAAGGGATTCAGTGTCAGTGAATCAGTGAGAGACCGGGAGCTCAGTGTATTGAAGAACGACAAGGAGTGATTGTGAACTGTTAAGCCTTGTGTTAGGAACTGTTAAAGACTGTTGCCATAGGAGACAGCATTCCTACACATGCAGATGTGGCGTCTTACTGGATGACTTTCCCTGCGTGGCTGTCCTCCTATTGAAGTCTTGGAGTCTGCCAATTAATCTTGCAACTACCTAAGGGTGTCCTGGCCCTAACCCTTTCTCCCCCCAAAAGATTTGTTAAGAGAAATATACTTTCTTTTGCATCCAAGAAGTGTCTGGCGCCCAATAACTTTAACTACTCTGCACCCTCCATGCCTCACAACCCACTACATACAGAAGGATGTCAGCTATCCCTGGCTCTGGAGGTTCTCATTAGATCAAAGGAGGCATGGGACCTTGCTACATGCATAGCAGTATTCCACCAGCCTGGCCATTAAAAGGGAACTAGTTGCCAATGTTGTTGATTAATTATAAGTGTAGCGACCTCACCCCTCACACCCCTTCTCATTTTCGGCTTTTCTTTCTTTGTCTAGGGGTGTTAGTGCTGGGGGGAGGGATGAGATACACCACGGCCCATGTCCTCTATAGTGAAGAGGTGAAGGCCAGAAAGATCGGGCTTTGTGTAGGTGTCCTAGAGTCAAGTCCTGTCCTTCGCCCTGACTCCTTTGCTCCTAGTAACCAAAGTTCCACACAGTGAATAGGTCCAACACAGTTTTATTCTTCTCAGCGAATAAACACACAGCATAGTTAAGTTGGATTCTTTTGCAACAATTTAGTCTTAATGGGAATAGGTCGAGGCACAATCCTTTCCCTTCTCTTGCCAACCACTGTGGTATCACCAGTGCCACTCGACTTAATCATCTGATTAATAAGTCGAGTGGCATTGACGTAACGCGTAGGGGGGAGGAGCATAGTCACGCCATCAGCTGTTGAAGCAGAGTGATGAGATCGCAGTGAACTGAGCTATGCAAGCGCCTCTTATTCCGGGCTGTATGTGAGTGGCATCAGATAGAGTTAAGTGCACTCTGTTTGGAGGTATTACGCAATGATTGTTTTTATTCCTTTTTTATGAATCACCATCTCTACAAGTATTAGCGCTGGATGTCTTGCCTCTGGTGGATGAAAATTTTGAATGAGACAGAAGTAGCATCCATTAAGTGTATATAGGACTTGTTTGGAATTGATTTATTTATTGTTTGCATTAGAACACTGGAGCACTATCTAGCTGGTGGGTTGATTTTACCCCAGCTGTCAGCAATATTGAAATTTATCATTTATTTTTGGAAGTATATTTAACTTTTGAGGATTATCACGGTATTATTTATTTCTATTATCAATTTATAATTACTGCACATAGTTTTTATACCAACACTGAGTTTTTTTAAATTATTGATGTTTTATGAAGATGCACCATTAATTATTTTTATCACGGATCTGTTTTACCACGATTCATTTTTTAATAGCGGAATAGATTATCATGGATTATTGTATACACTGTGTTTTATGAGGGGTGGTTTCTAGCGCACCATTATTTACACTTTTATACTCCGGAAAGTTCAGCAATGAGCAGCAAAAAAGAACACACAGGAGTCTCTGTCTCCTGAAGGTAAAACTTTGGATGCGGTAGGAACACAGGCTTCAAATGCTTGTCAAAAGCCTTCACATTGTACTCAACATTCCCTCCATCCTTGCGACAAATCACCACTCTGTCCACATGGATATGCCTTCCCAGCATCCACTTAGCTTTACAGTCCTGAAACTTCTTGGTGACCGTTAGTGAGCAAGAAAAGTATCGACGTGCTTGAGGTACTTTGAGTTTGTCCCAGACAAAGGTATTGTACCACCTCTGGCGAAAAACTTCCACCTCGTAGAGCAATTCTCGAGGCAGGTATGGGTACTCCCACCCATACTCTTGAGCAAATCTTCTGGCTAAAGAGACGCTGCAGCCTTGCCAAAGGTGGCATAGTGGCACGGTCTCCTTCTCCGGGCAACACAATTGCTTCTGGATGGCGAGGTGCGTTCACCACCTCGGTAGATCTGGGCACAGGAGCCCAAAGTGACTGGCGTTGCACTCCCGCAACAGGAGCAGGTGAAATAGAAGTTGAATCCAGAAGAGGGATTTCAGACAGTGGACCAGATTCTTCCCTCGGCGCCGAGGCCTCCACCCGGGGTGTACTATCCCCAGTAGACATAGGTGGGTCCCTTGTGACACGGTACGAGGGTAACTTAATCTTATCCCATCCCTTTCAGTGGAAGATCTCGTCTATCTCCCCATCATCGCCATTGTCAGACAATGAATCCAGGTCGGAGGTGTCATAACACTCAGCGGGCAGATAATTCCCAGTCACGGAATCATCCCCCTTGACGGCCTCCACCGACTGTGGGCTTCCGCCACCTTTAACCACACAGACAGTCCCAACCCCTGGCTCACCTGGGCCTTCAGAAGAACAGGGATGTCCAGGGCTCTTCCAGATCCATTCAGGCCAGGCAAGCGGCAGGGTGAAGCTCTTCCACGACCACACAAGGCCATCACTAGGCCGACTTTCCTCCAGGGAGCTGCTGGTGACCGAAGCAGCATCTTCGGATTTTTCTCTTTTAACTTTCGCTTGGGCAGTCACTTCGCCCTGGTCAGCGCGCACAGGAATACCCGCCATGGCATCAATCTCTCCCTCTGGAGTGGCAGTACATGTGAGGTAGTTGAGGTGGAAGGCGCAAGGCCTTTCTGTGGATGAGTGAGTGAATAACTTGTATAGCGCTACAACTGCTAACTAAATCGCGTCAAGGCGCTTGCCTCCAGTGAAGTCCTGATCCATCAGAATAGTTTTTAAGTTTTTTCCTGAAGGCTCAATGGTTTTCTTCCATGCGGATATCCGTGGGTAGAGCGTTCCATAGCCGTGGTCCTTGGACTGCAAATCTTCGTTCTCCCTTTGATTTGTAGCGGGACTTGGGGATGTGAAGGAGGTTTTGGTTGGTTGATCGGAGAGTGCGATTGGGGGTGTAGTGTTTTATCTTCTCGCATAGATATTGTGGAGCGTTTCCCTGTGTGCACTTGTGGGTGAGACAGAGGGTCTTGAATGTGATTCGATCCTTTACGGTTAGCCAATGAAGGGTCCTCAGTGATGGAGTGATGGATTCCCAAGGTTTTTTTCCCGTTACCAACCTGGCAGCCGTGTTCTGGACGGCTTGTAGGCGCGAAATCTGGTATTTGGGTAGTCTGAGGTAGAGGGCGTTTGCGTAATCGAGTCGGGAGTTGATAATTGTTCCAACTACTACTGCTGTATCCTCTTCTGGGATGAAGGGGATGAGTCTACGTAGCTGGCGGAGGAGATGGTGAGATCCGCTGACTACTGATCCAATTTGTGCATCCATCGACATCTCCGAGTCAAAGATGACTCCGAGACTTTTGACTTTGGTACTTGGGGTGATGGTCTGTCCAAGGATGGTGGGGAGTGTCCAAGGAAGTTTTTGCCTTTCGGTTTGCGTGGAGGAGAAGGAGTTCTGTTTTTGGATCCATTGAGTTTGAGGGAATTCTCAGTCATCCAATCATCGATCACTGTGAGGCAGTTTTCCAATCCGTGATATTGGTCTTTTTTCCCGGTGATATGAAAGTAGAGTTGGGTGTCGTCAGCGTATGAGTGGTAACACATGTCCTGTTTGCTGATGATTTTGCGGAGTGGGCGGAGGTAGATGTTAAAGAGCACGGGTGACAGGGGTGATCCTTGAGGGACTCCGCAAGTAATTGCGCAAGTTTCAGAGGTGAAGGCTCCTATTTTCACTGTCTGGGAACGATTATCTAGGAAGGATGCGAACCAGGGTAGGTCAGGGTCTGCGACTCCTGCTACTTCTTTAAGGCGAATGAGTAGCGTTTTGTGGTCTACTGTGTCGAACGCTGCACTGAGGTCCAGCAGCACCAGGAGACATTGTAACGGGAGGGCCCGGGGAACCCAGAATCTCTTAAAAAGTATGAGATACCCTTGCTTCAGCTTCCCCAATGCCTCTTATGTGTAAACCACCCTGTGTCCCTATTAGGGGCACAGGGTGAATGAAAACCCTGCTATGATCTGTACTAATCAGATCCAATGCTGTATATACGTTGTTGTGACAGGGGTCATTTTGGGCACAGGGTGAGCCAGGAAATAATGGACATTGAGAATATGTATTGGATTGTTTTAAAATGCGTCTGTAATATTATTCCCCAATATTTCCCAGGATCTGTAAATAACAATTTTGTTGATCCTGAACTCAACAGGTTAAATTAAGAGATGCTGATGTGTCACCTGTCTGCTCGTGTAATGTTAATGAACCTCAATTATGCTACAGATCTTTTCATTGTGAGATGTGTATTGGGAGCTTGTTATGTATCTATTGTGTGAAGTCTTTTGAGAAATGGGAGACAGTACGGCTAGCCTAAAAGGTCATGCATAATCATTTAAACTGAAATGTGGATTGGGAGACAAAAGCTAGCCTAAAAGGTCATATGTCTGAGTCATCAAGCTGTAGTTAAGTAGATCATGGAAATTAGCTCTGGTCAAAGATGTATGGTGAGAAGAAAATAAGGAAACTCCCCACTATGTGTATAAAAGTTGCAATGTCTTTTCAATAAAGAGAGTCTATCTTGGGAAGATACAAAGCGTGTCGTCTCGTTCTTCCGGAAGGATTAATCCTATGGGAAGTGGTCGCCTGACTGTGGAGTATCGGTAGCGAATGTGTGTCCAGGAGAGGGAATCGCTTAAGCAGCGTTAACACCCTTTTGTCAAGGTCACCTGTGGCCAGGTGACAGATGCACACCGTAGGGGGACAGGAGTGCACCGCGAGGTAGTGAACCCTATGGCTGGCTTCTGCGGGTAGGAAACTGGGTGGTTGTGGAAAGCGGGACCAGAGGAGCACAACCGAGATCCTAACGGATGCTAGAGCCAAGATTCCCCAGGGCGCGGAGTCTAAGACCCAGCTGGTCTGTCAGGAAAGGTTCCATCCGCTGGTGGCATTTATTATTTATCTTGCAGTACTGTGGTCCACCAGCAGGTGTCTCCTGGCAGTTTGTAACTGTCAGGAGAATCTTTCCCTGCTGGTGTTGTATTATCTTTTGGACGCAGTACTGGTTTCCACCAGCGGATGGATCCTGGCAGTGTGGAGCAGACTGCCCTCCCTCCGATCAGGTGTGACCTGAAGCTAATCAGGCATTCCTATAAATACCCGGCAGGTGTATACACACACTGCCCTGGTATCGTCCTCGTGCCCTGACCTGTAGCCTGTCTGCTTGAACCTTGATCCATGTATCCTGATCCCTGTAACCTGAACCTGTAACCTGATCCTGAACCTGATCCTGAACCTGTTGTGTCCGTCCTAATCCCTGATCCCTGCTCTGCAGCCTGGTTGCCCCCTGCTTGATCCCGTCTCCCTGTCCTGATCCATCCTTACCCCATCTGCTGATCCCCCTGTGTATGACCTCGGCCTGGCCCTATTTATGATTCTGGTTTCCCCATTACTTGTACATATTTGTCTGTTACTGTTATTAATTGTGGGTTCTGTTTGTTATTGGTTGTTGTGCACTGTGTGGTATTGGAGGTGGTTATATATATATTATTTCACTTATCTTTAATAAATCTTTATATTTCACTTATACGTGTTTGGTGTTCCTCTGTTGCTAGCTGCACAGTTCTGGTCACACTTTGTACGTGACATGGTCTTCTCCAGGGCCTCTAGTGGTGAGGATGTTGTGCTGCAGGCTGGGACCAGGTCGCGGCCCCTGGAGTTTCCTAGCTCACGCCCCGTAGGATAAGGGGAACAGAGGGGAAGCAGCAGCACAAGATAAGGGAGAACCGAATAACAAGCCGAAGGTCAGGGGCCACAAGCAGACAAGGATAACGAAAGAACGAGCCGAAGGTCAAGGGTCACGAGCAGACAGGGATAGTCGGGGACAAGCCAATAACGTAACAGAGAGACAGACGTAGCACACGGCAGGCAGGAACCCAAACACACAATGCCTAACAAACACGTTGATCAGCAAAGCAGGCTTGCAGTGCACAGGTTAATATAGTGTTCTGTGATAGGGCCTGGGGTGGAGTCAGGCTGGGAGGAGATTATAAAGGAAGCCAGGTGAAGGAGGTCTGGTCTCTAGATGAACACATGAGGAGGAAGGTAAGATGACAGACAAACACTACTGCATATCCATGACAGTACCCTCCCTCTTATGGGCCCTCCCCCGCCTGGGCCCAGGCTTAAAGGGAAATCTCTGATGAAACCTTCTCAACAGATGAGGTGCAGCGACATCAGATGCAGCGATCCAAGACGCCTCCTCAGGACCAAAACCTCTCCAATGCACAAGGTACTGAAGAATGCCTCTGCAGAGCCGAGAATCCAGAACTTGTCTAACCTCGTACTTAAGATTATCCTCAGAGACCGAAAACGAGGTAGGGAGAGGACAAGAAGATCTATTGAGGACCAAAGGCTCTCTAGGAATAAGCAAGGGCATGAGAGGATCAACAGGAATCTAAGGAGGGTCCCCTAGACCCTTAAAGGGGAACTGGTCATCTTGCACAGGACCATCACACTGGGCAGATGTCAGTGGAACCCTGAAGTCAGGTTGGTTAGAAGGTGACATGTCGCCGGAGTCAAACTGAATAGCTGAAGGACAAGCAGAATGTCCCGAACAAGAAAAAGTAGGAGGCTCACTGGGCATGGGCTGGACTGGCATAACTAGTACAGAGGCAGAGTGAATAGCTGAGTCAGGTGTAGCGACTACCTGAATCGCATCGCAAGACGTAGCGACTGCAGGACTTGTAGACAAGCTAGCCTGGCTGTGCGTCCAAGGGTGGTTAGGGACAGAGAAATGTAAATGGTTATGCAACCTGGAATGAATGACCGGCTCAGATTCACAGGGGGCAACCTTGGGTAGGCAGGACGAGGAACAGGAGGGACCCCAAGCCAGGATCTGTCCAGTAGTCCAGTCCACATGAGGAGAATGGAGCTGTAACCATGGGAGACCCAAAATTATAGGCGTTGAGGCCTTGGGTAAGATAAGGAAGGATATCCACTCCTGGTGGAGTGTCCCTACCGACATCTTAACAGGGAGGGTCTGGAAGCGGATAGGTCCCCCTGGGAGAACAGTACCATCAATCGCCAAGACCACCAATGGTGTGGTGAGGGGCAAAAGAGTAAGTCTCATGGACGATGCGATTTCCCAGTCCATAAAATTACCAGCGGCTCCGGAATCCAGATATGCTGAGACCGAATGAGAAGAAGCACCAACATGAAGGAACACAGAAAGCAGAAGACGAGAAGGGGAAGGTGATATTTCTGGGTTCAATACTCCACTTTCCAGATGAAGTGGACCCGAACGTTTTTCTGGACAAAGAGAGCAAGTGTCACGAAAATGACCTTTGCCCCCACAGTAAAGACACAGACCAAGAGTTCTGCGCCTAGCACGTTCCTCGGGGGATAGCCTGGTCCGACCCAGCTGCATGGGTTCCTCAGCTGGTAGGAGATGCTCTACGGGTCGAAGAGAGGGGAGCTCAGGCTGACTAAGAACCAAGGAGTGCTGGCGTTGCTTTTCTAAGGTCCTCTCCTGAAAGCGAATATCGATCTGGTTCACACAAGGAGATAACGCCGGCCAGATCAGTGGGGATGGTTCTTCCTGCTAATTCATCCTTCACTCTATCAGACAGGCCATGCAAAAAGGTTGCGACTAAGGCCTCATTGTTCCAGCTCAACTCAGCCGACAGTATGCGGAAATGAAGGGCATACTGTCCCACAGAAGCAGACTCTTGGCGGAGACGTAAAAGGGCGCTGGCCGCTGAAGAGACACGAGCCGGTTCTTCGAAGATATTCCGAAAAAGTTTCAAGAAGCCAGACAGGCTAGAAACCACTGGATCATTCAGTTCCCACAGAGGGGCTGCCCAGGCTAAAGCTTCACCAGACAGGAGGGAAATGATATAGGCTACCTTAGCCCGATCAGACAGGAAGTTTTGGGGCTGGAGCTCAAAATTAATTGTGCATTGGCTAAGGAACCCCCTGCAAGCCTTGGAGTCCCCAGAGAAACGGGACGGAGCTGGCAGTTGTAGTGAGTGTGTGGCTGCGACTGGTGCAATAGGTGCAGCCGCTGGTTGTATTTGAGGTTGCGGATTCAGGGTTCCCAAGGAGGCCTGAAGCTGCTCAAAGCGAGAAGCCAGATCCTGGAGGAATCGCATCACCTGAGTCTGATTCGATTCCTGGGTTTCAAGTCTGCAAACTATGCCCTGCAACGGATCATCCACGGGTAACGGGATGTCAGCCGGGTTCATGGCTGATCAAACTGTCAAGGTCAGATGCACACCGTAGGGGGACAGGAGTGCACCGCGAGGTAGTGAACCCTATGGCTGGCTTCTGCGGGTAGGAAACTGGGTGGTTGTGGAAAGCGGGCCCAGAGGAGCACAACCGAGATCCTAACGGATGCTAGAGCCAAGATTCCCCAGGGCGCGGAGTCTAAGACCCAGCTGGTCTTCTCCAGGGCCTCTAGTGGTGAGGATGTTGTGCTGCAGGCTGGGACCAGGTCGCGGCCCCTGGAGTTTCCTAGCTCACGCCCCGTAGGATAAGGGGGAACAGAGGGGAAGCAGCAGCACAAGATAAGGGAGAACCGAATAACAAGCCGAAGGTGAGGGGCCACAAGCAGACAAGGATAACGAAAGAACGAGCCGAAGGTCAAGGGTCACGAGCAGACAGGGATAGTCGGGGACAAGCCAATAACGTAACAGAGAGACAGACGTAGCACACGGCAGGCAGGAACCCAAACACACAATGCCTAACAAACACGTTGATCAGCAAAGCAGGCTTGCAGTGCACAGGTTAATATAGTGTTCTGTGATAGGGCATGGGGTGGAGTCAGGCTGGGAGGAGATTATAAAGGAAGCCAGGTGAAGGAGGTCTGGTCTCTAGATGAACACATGAGGAGGAAGGTAAGATGACAGACAAACACTACTGCATATCCATGACACCTTTCAGATTTGGGGTGCCGTTACAGACATGATTCTCCGTCATCTGCTGCTTTGAGGGTGTCATCCCATATTTTAAGAAGTGCTGTTTCTGTGCCATGGCCTGGGCGGAAGCCTGATTGTAGTGGATCCAGGAGTTTGTAAGTGTCCAAATGGAGTTG
The DNA here is from genome assembly GCA_029206835.1 of Rana muscosa. Lineage (NCBI taxonomy): Eukaryota > Metazoa > Chordata > Amphibia > Anura > Ranidae > Rana > Rana muscosa. Next base: position 145,992,226 of record CM055128.1, read on the forward strand.
TAGCTGTTGTACTACTGCTTTCTCCATAATCTTGGAGATGGTGTTGAGGCTTTTTACCGGTCTGCGGTAGTTTGGGTCTTTGGGGTCGAGGTTGGGTTTCTTTAGGAGGGGTTTGATTATGCATTGCTTGAGAGAGATCGGAACAATCCCTTCTTTGAAAGATTGATTTACGAGGTGTGTTATGGTGGGTGCTAAAATGTTGGTACATTCTTTCAGGAGTTTTGTAGAGATTATGTCATTTGGAGATGTGCTGTCTCTGAGGCTTCTGATTATATTTTTGGTGGTGTCGATGGTGATCGGGACCAGCGAAAATTTTGTCAATTGTATAATATTTGTATTGATTTCCTCTATTTGGTTTGGCAGAGCAGGGTTGGTTGTTTTTTTCTGTTGAATTTTTTTCCTAATGTTTTTGATTTTGTCGATAAAAAAATCCGATAGCTCATTGCAGAACTCTTGGGTTTCGTTTGCTGGAGGTTCTAGGCAGGTAGGTTTCATAGTCTGAGTAACTAGTTTGAAGAGTTCACGTGGTCGGTTTAGGCCTTTTTTGATGGTGTTAGAGAAATGTTCCTTTTTTGCTTTGAAAATTGCTTTGTGATATTTCTTAGTGAGTGCTTTGTAATTAATGTGGTTTTCCTTAGTTGGGTTTCTTCTCCAGGCTCCTTCAGCTCTTCTGCGTTCTTTCTTCAGTAGAGTAAGAGTGTCATTAAACCAGCCCGAGTTGTTTTTGCAAATGAGTGCTCTGCATCTCGGAGCGACTGTGTCTGTTGTTTGTAGTAATGCTTTGTTTAAGGAGTTGAGTGTTTGTTCCATTGAGTGGTTGTGATTTTGCGTTCCTATTTTTTTTGATAGAGTCATTTTGAAGAGTTCCGAGTGTAGTTTCTTCTGAGATCTTGTCCAGTATGTTGTTATTGAGTGTTCCGGTTTTTGGGATATGGTGTTGGTGGTAATTTTAAATTTGTTAGCGTGGTGGTCCGTCCATGGTAACGGCATGTTGTCCAGTGTGTTGATGTCCAGATTTTGTTTGAAGATGAGGTCAAGAATGTGACCCGATCCATGCGTGGGGGCATTTATCAATTGCTGCAGACCTAATTCTTCCAATTGGTTGATGCAGGAGGTGGCGATGGGGTCCTGAGTGGAGTTAGCCCAGAGGTTGAAGTCCCTGAGTAATAAGAAGTTTTTGGTTTTTAAAGTGTATGTCGAGATGAATTTGGTAAAGGATGTGAGGAGATTTGTCTTTGGTCCTGGCGGTCTGTAGCATAGCAGTATGTGAATGGTGTCCTGGGGTGTTGTTTGGAGTTGCAGAGTGAGTGTCTCCATGAACGGCAATGAGTTCTGTAGAGTTGGTTTGATGATGGAGAGGTGAGATTTGAAGATCACTGCTAGGCCTCCTCCTCTTTGTCCTATTCTGTGCTCGGTTAGGATGCAGTAGTTCTCAGGTACTAATTCTGTTAGGATGGTGTTACAGTCTGGTGTTAGCCAGCTTTCCGTGATCAAGAGGCAATCTATGTCGTTTTGCGTGATGAAGTCGTGAATTTCCTGTCTGTGCTTGACTGCCGATCTGGTGTTGATCAGGGCACATGATAAATGTTGTAGTTGAAGTGGTGTTTTCGTGTTTTTGATAGTCGATTGTCGATTGATCCTTAGCAGTTGTTCTTTTCGTAGTATTTTTTGGGTGGAGGTTGGTAATGTTGAGGCAGATTTCCTTAGCCTGAGTATTTAAAGTTGCACATGATGGGAAGAAAAAGGTAATGGGATGGTGAATGGGGCCCAATGACCTAGCCGCCCCCCTGTTGGTCCAGAGGAAGGTGAAAAACCCCAGCCAAGTCAAGGCCAATTGCTACAGCAGGGGAAAAATTCCTTCCTGACCCCCCGAGAGGCGATCGGGTAAACCCTGGATCAACTTCCTACTGGTTGGAGGTGCCTCAGTGTACTTACCAGGTCGGCACACAGGCCCACTGGAGAGAGAAATGGGGAGAGGGTGATGGGATGGTCGGAGTTCGGCCGCAGCCCCTGTCTGTCCTGCAGGTCTAGCAGTCTAGAGGCGGGCGCCCAGATGGCGGCAGGGGGCAGTCGGCGGCTGCGAGCAACGTGATGGTGAGCTGGGTGATCTGAGCTAGGGGAGAGTGGGGTCCAGGGGAAGCCCCAGGTCGTCAGGTTTACGTTTGTTGGGGGAGCGAAACGGAGGAGTCCAGGGCGGGTCCTGGATGGCCCGAGCTCCTCCCACACACGTCCGTTACGCTTGATTCCTCCACCCTCGCGGAACTCAGTCGAAGGTACTGAGCCCCAGGCATCCGCCATAGTACCTCACCCCAGGCTAAAGGTGCCTGAGATGGACTCCATCTCCGCTCCAGCCAGGTCAAAGGCACCTGGGCCCGGAACACCGGGACGCCAGCACCCAAGCTGAAGGTGCCTGGGTGCGGCCACGTCCTCCGACTCTGCACTCTGAACCCCGTAGTAAGGGAGTCCGCCCCTTTTATCTCCTCTCCCTTTGCGTCACAGCGGGTTCCCCGCCCCACTGTACCAGCTCCAGGGGAGGACAAAAAGGCACAGTCCAGAAAAGCCCGGAGCAAGGAATGCAATGGATGGGTGGAGGGCGAACATGACTAGGGAAACAGGGACTTATGTGAAGGATTAGGGGATTGGTGGGGTAAGGCTGAGGAAGAGGGGATAAGATTGGTGGGTTAATTTGTGTGGGAGGGGGCATTGAGGGTATAAAGGAAGACTCCGCCCCCTCCCCGGATAACATGCGGCGCAGAGAAAGTTTGAGATGGCAGACTTGGAGCAGCTCCTGGCCCAATTGCGGGCAGAGACAGCAGCGCGAGGCCCGCAGTGGGCCCAGGAACATTTAGGGCCTTTGCTCGGGCGTCCGGTGGAAGAAGAGGTTAATGGGGGGAGAGTGTCAGCGCGAGCTCGGCAGTCAAAACCGCCGGAGCGCTTCTCTCCTGACCTCTCCTCCGGAGCTCGCAGACACATAGGGAATCCCCATTCGCGGGCCCCTTCGGGTCCTCCCGCGAAGCGAGCTGCTGTCGCCGAGTTGGACGCCGGAAGGAATCCCCAGCAGAGTCGGAGCTCCGCGGGCGGCCGTTCCGGGAGTTCCGGAGCGGCCACTAGGCCCGCACGGCGATTGGAGTCGGAGGCAGCGGGCCCCGCCTCCAGAGTGATGTCACCGGGGACGGCGCCTCGGCGGGGGAGATCCAGTGTGGCGGTGGCCGGGCCTTCCACTGCGGCGGCCGGGGACCTTGCGGCGGAGGAGCAGAGGGCAGAGGCAGCGGAGGTAGGCGACAGGGCTGGACGGAGCCCCCCCGGCCTGGGCAAGGCAACGAAAAAATCGGTGGGCGGGTCCAGAGCACGAAGAAGGAGTCAGTGGGGAGCGGGACCCTCGGCATCCAGGGATCCTTCCCCTGGAGGGCTTGCATCTGGAGCTGAAGGGGAGGAGCAACGGTCGGACGGTGCAGTGTCGGAATAGGAGGAAGAACGTGAGCCTCTCGGAAGGTCAGCATCGATGGAGGCGGGACGGTCGGCTGGTGGGTCGCTTCCTAGGCAGCCCGGTAAGTTTGTTTTTCCTTTATCTTCACTGGGTCAGTCACAGGTGTTGGGTGCTGGGGGCTGCAGTGGTGTGGGTGATGCTGGGACGTCAGTGTGGGGGTGCTCGGCTGGGGGTGGTGACTTGGCAGACCGGGGTCAGAGGTCGGTAGTAGGGATGGATACAAGTATGAGGGGGTTTTTAGCAGGGATCAAGGAACTGGTGGACAGGTTTGAAAATTCAGCAGGTGGGGCGCCAGGCCCGGCAGAGGCATGGGTTTCCCCGGTGGGGGGGGTGGTAGGAGCGGGGTGGCAGGGGCAGCGGTGGTGGTGCCACAGCAGGGGGGGACGGACAGTCCTCCGCTAAGGAAGGAGGGGGTTGATACGCCTGTGGCAGTGGGGGAGGCTGGCAGGCAGGACCTGGTGAGGTTGGCTGACGCGGCGATGTGCGAGGTCTATATCTGTTTTGAGGGACCGTTGGGAGCGCATTTAAAGGTGGAGGTACGTGACAAGATTTGGAAAGGTGAGTATGTGGAGATATTCTCACTGCTGCCGTTGGGTAAGTTCAACTTGGACAGAGTCAAGCCGGATGACTCCAAGAAGGAAGATGAGGAGAAGCGTAGGTATCGACTTATCCCTCGGACATTTACAAATTGGCTGCAGGCATTTGGCATTTTGGCAAGTGTGTTAGGGGTAAAGAAGCCGGAGTTCTGCTCTGCTCTGTTTTGCTACCAGGATGCTATAGGGGATGCATACAGAACCTTCGGGGGCACGGCTTGGTTGAGGTACGACGAGCAGTTTCGCCAGAGGATGGCGATGCGGCCGGAGTTGAGATGGGACCACAAAGACATTAGTTTGTGGATGTGATTGATGACTTCGGCGAGGGCCCCGAACCAGTTTTTTCAGGGGGGGGGGGGGGGGGGGACGGTGGATCGTCTTCCCCTGGACAACCGGCCGGTAAGGCAAAAGGGGTTTGTTGGCAGTTTAATTCGGGTACATGCAAGTTTGGAGGAACGTGCCGTTTCAAACATGAGTGTACGGATGCGGGGGTTCCCACCCCTCGTCTAGATGCTTTAAGCAAGGGAAGAACCGTTCCGGAGAACTTACGAATAAGAGGGAAGACGCCGGTGATGGTGGAAAGGATGCGGCCGTTTCTAGGTAGGTATCCTGACAGGGCGGCTGCGCGGTTGTTGGAAAGGGGGTTTGCGGAGGGTTTTCGTATTCCGTGCTCGTTGAGGGAGGTCCCCCCGTGCCGCGCAATTTGCGATCGGCGTTGCTACATTGCGACGTAGTTTCGGAGAAACTACGAAAGGAAGTGGCGTTGGGCCGCATGAGCGGCCCTTTTCCAGTTCCCCCATTAAAGGATTTGGTGGTCTCCCCGCTGGGTGTGGTGCCAAAAAAGGAGCCGAATAAATTTCGGCTCATTCACCACCTTTCTTTTCCAAAAGGGGGGTCGGTGAATGACGCCATTGAGCCGGATGCTTGCACGGTGAGTTACACATCATTCGATGCAGCAGTTGTTTGGGTCCGGCATTATGGATGGGGGGCTCTCATGGCAAAATCAGATGTGGAGGCGGCCTTTCGGCTTCTTCCGGTTCACCCGGATAGTTTTCGATTATTGGGGTGTCACTGGAATGGGGAGTTTTATGTGGACCAGTGCCTGCCTATGGGCTGTTCCATATCGTGTGCATTATTTGAGGAGTTTAGCTCCTTTCTGGAATGGGTGGTCAGGGACGTGGCAGGGGTAAATTCGGTCATACACTATCTGGATGACTTCCTCTGCGTGGGCCCGGCTTCATCCAGGAATTGTGCGATTCTGTTAGCAACGCTGGAGCATATGGCGGATCGTTTTGGCGTCCCATTGGCGCCTGACAAGACGGAGGGGCCAAGAACGGTCATTACGTTTTTGGGGATAACGCTGGATTCAGAAGCCATGGAATGCCGTTTACCGGAAGATAAGCTTGCGGCTCTGAAAGAAGAAATTAAACTGATGTTGGGTTTGCGTAAGGTACAGCTGCGAACGCTGCAATCTTTATTGGGGAAGCTGAATTTCGCCTGTCGCATTTTGCCGATGGGGAGAGCGTTTTGCCGACGGTTGTCGGCAAGTACGGCTGGGGTGCAGTCGCCGCGACATTTTGTTAGGCTGGTACGTTCCCACAGGTCTGATCTGCAGGTCTGTCATACATTCTTGGAGTCCTTCAATGGTAGGGCACTATGGATGTCGGGCCCGGTCAGCAACTTTGATATGGATCTGTTCACGGACGCTGCGGGCTCAGCAGGTTTTGGGCCTTTTTTCCAAGGCCGATGGAGTGCGGGTTCGTGGCCACAGAGTTGGGTGGAGGCGGGCTTCATAAAGAATATGTTGCTGCTGGAACTGTTTCCAGTAGTACTGGCAGTGGAACTATGGGGCGAGGCTTTCCGGGATCGGAAGGTGCGTTTCCACATCGACAACATGGGCGTGGTGCAGGTGATTAACAGAGCATCGGCGGCATCGCCGCCGGTGGTTCGCCTGCTACAACAGCTGGTGTTGAGATGCCTACAGTTAAACATCTTCATGTATGCTGTTCACCTTCCGGGAGTGGACAATGTGGTGGCTGACGCTTTATCTCGCTTTCAGTGGGACAGGTTCCGAGAGTTGGCACCGGACGCGGAGCAACGAGGGGTACCTTGTCCAGACTGGCTGTGGAAGATTGCGTTAGATTAGTCGCCGGATGGATCAGAAATTCGGTGAGTGAGACGACGTGGGCTGCATATCAGAAAGTTTGGCTGGAATGGGCGGATTTGGGTAGAATGGCGGGAGTGGATATTGATGGTCCGGAGGTGAGGTTGCTAGTCTTGTACTTTATCTCCAGGAGCATGGAAGCAGGGGTGTCGGTATCCGCGCTGGATAAAAAGGTTGCTGGGTTGGCATTTTTGTTTAAATGGCAAGGTTTGCCTGATTTCACTAAAGACTTCTGGGTTCGACAAGCGCTCAAAGGTTATAGGCGGGTTAGGCCGTTAAAAGACACCAGACGCCCTGTGTCCTTTGGGGTCCTGAGGGGGGTGTTGGCTAAGCTACCGGAGGTTTGCACCTCGGAATACGAGGCTGCCTTGTTCCGAGTGGCATTTTCCTTGGCATTTTTTGGGGCGTTCAGGATTGGCGAGCTGGTTAGCTCGTCTAAGAAAGTGCACGGGGGGATTGGGGCTAATGAAGTGCGTTGCCAGGAGGACAGGGTGTCCTTGTGGTTACGTAGATCAAAAAGGGAGGGGCAAGAGAGTTCAGATCTTTTCATTGCCGGGCTCACCGCTTTGTCCGGTTGGGGCCGTTCGGGGTTTTCTGGCGGTACGCCCAGGGAACGTGGGGTCCTTTCTGATACATGCGGATGGGTGTCCGTTGTCCAGGTTTCAGTTCATATCGGTTTTCCGTAAATGTTTGGGGTGCCTAGGTTTAGAGGCGAAAGAATTTTCGTCACATTCGTTCAGAATTGGGGCGGCTACGGAAGCGGCTCGAAGTGGGTTGGATATTGAGTCGGTCAAGCGCATTGGGAGATGGGAATCGAGGAGATTTCGATCTTACATTCGCCCTCACTTAGTGGTAGGGGTGTGAGGAGAATAGGAGTAGGGGTATGAGGAGAGTAGGAGTGGGGCTGATTGGAGTTTGAAATAAAAAAAAAACAAAAAACAAACAAACAAAAAGAAAATAAAATAATGAGGTTACGTTGACAGGCTTGGCTGTGGTTACGGTGGATACATGTTTTTCTCTCTTTCAGGTGTGGCGCCGGCGTTGGTCTGGATACTGGGGCACTCTTACGTGTACAGGGGGGGGGTAAGAGGGCTGAGGCAAGACCGGAAGGTCGGCAATTGGGGTTTCCAAGGCAGGAGGCCCGGATTCGCTGGCTGGGAATTCCGGGAATGTTGTGGAGTAGGACGGTTCCAGAAGTGCATCGTTATGCGCGACTGGACCGCCCACCTGACGTTTTAATTTTGCACGTAGGTGGGAATGACTTAGGTGTTAGATCTATGCTGGATGTGATGAAGGATATCAAATTTGATATTCTTCGTCTTCGTATGGCATTCCCGGAAATGGTGATAGTGTGGTCCGACATGGTGGCTCGTACTTCATGGCCGACGGCTAGATCCATAGAGGGCATCAATAGGGCGTGGAGGAAAGTTAATCGGGATGTGGCCAGGTTCATGGTTAGGAATGGGGGGTTGGTGATACGTCATTTTGAGCTGGAGTTGGAGACATGGCGGTACCTTCGGGGTGATGGGGTACACCTCAGTGATGTGGGTATAGACCTATGGGCGTTAGGGTTACAGGATGGTATACAGAGGGCTCTCAGGGTATGGAGGGGCACCCAATTGTAAAGGCTTTTACATTCGGGTGCTGTGGCGGGTGTCTGTTCTTTGCAGGGGAAGGATGATACCTCGGAAAGAAGGGTTCAGGACCTGTCGTTGGTATGGGTCCTGACGGTGGGCTTACAGTTAACGGAGGTTTAGCTTGAAGCATTGGGATGGTGCACTGCGATCAGGGTTGTCTCTGAGCCAGCATGTCGGCTTGAGGCCTATTAGCGGATTTTGAGAAGTACCGCAGTGCAATAATAGACACAAATGTTAATAGAGGTTCCTGCAGAGATCGACACCAGTAATTTACTGAGGGTCCTTTAGGACAGAGTTTATGGTTACTGTTAAAAAAAGTTATACAGCGTTTTAATAAATAAGGCTGCTACGGCCTATATATATTTCTCCAACTCCTGGTGTGGTCTCGTTTACTTAGTCATAAGTAAGATAGTAAATAAGGGGTAGTATAATAAGGACATCTGTTATACGATAGTCATGCGGTGTGAGTTCACCTCCGGCCCCCGGCAACAACGCCACCTATAGGCCCAGGGAACCTCACACCACCAGAGTCCTCCAAGAACCATAAAAGGGCCTCAGATCCCCTAGCAATCAGTGCATCTGGGTTACACTACCACCCATATGCTCCCCCTAAATTCAAATACCCGCTACATAAGATAATTACAAGGCTGGTATTTTCTCCCCAAAAAGGTGGTGACCCTATATCCATATGCTGTTGTAAGAAGAGTCCAGAATGTATCGGAACAACAAAACGTGTATCAGCACGCTTGCACAGACCTGTTATCATTCATGCTAAGTAGTGTGTGCAAGGCACATGTGCACACCCAGCACTGGCATTGGTTCCAAATGGCCGATTTAAGTTGGATTGTGACATGAACAGATTGCTGAGTGGTTTTCAGCTAGTTCCTGCTTTTCATGTGCCCTGTGTGACAGCAGGAAGGTAAAGTCACCTGGTTGCATCCAGGGGGGTAGATATATTTCTCCCAGATTCAGGCTTTATGCTGACTTATACAACTAGGGAGGGAGTTGATGAAGCCCAGCTGAGGCTAGTGGGCTCATGGATGACTCATACCTCTAGGGAGAGGGCTGGGCGTCGTGCAGGCAGGGAGTTGATGAGACCAGCTGAAGCCTGTCAGTTCGTTTAAGGCCTCTATAAAAACTCCCAGCTTCATTAGATGTTAGCTCATGCCTGGACCCAGACCTGTGTGGACTGTCTAGGGAGAGTGAACCCCTGTGCGGTGAGGCAAAGCCTGTGTGGCTATTTGTTTGGACTTTTACTAAACCAGGGACTTAGGGACTAGGACAGCACCAGGCTGATCCCAGTTGTTAGTTTAGGAAACCTGCATGTTTAGTCAGAGGTCAAACTGACCAGGATTTATTTTGTTTATGTTTCTTTTTGGCTTTGCTGTGTTTTTGTCACTGTACATAGAGAAATAAACCGCACCTTTTGATTTTGAAAACCACAACCTCCGTCTGCTGGCCCTGTTTTTGTGTGGGGAGCCCAACCAGGGGGTCACACACACCCGCTACCGAGTTAACCCCCTCACAGTTGGTGGAGAACCAGTGGCAGTTTTTTTTAAGCCAGCATGGAGGAGATACTGAAACAGCTGGCTCTAGCAAATGCCAATCAACAGCAGACAAATGCAGGTTTGCAAAGGAGCCTTGCAGCCCAGCAGCAAGCTCATCAACAAGCCCAGCAGCAATCTGAGGCCCGCTTCATAGACCTGTTACAGAAGCAAGAGCAGAGACTACAACAAATGGAAGCAGTAATGCAGCAACGTCCGCAGACCAGTGAGGAAAGCCGTCCCACTAATACCGCGTCCTTTGGGGTGAGTCGTTTATTGACAAAAATGACTGGAGAGGATGATCCAGAGGTATTTTTGACCACATTTGAAAGGACTGCTGAAAGAGAAAAGTGGCCTGAGGAGCAGTGGGCTGGACTGGTGGCTCCTCTGTTAACTGGTGAATCGCAGAAGGCTTACTATGACCTAGAGCCTGACCAAGCAAAAGACTATGTGATGCTTAAAGCTGAAATATTGGCAAGGCTGGGTGTCACCCTGGCTGTCCGGGCTCAGCGTGTGCATAACTGGACTTTCCAGCTTGGAAAACCCCCCAGGTCTCAAATGTATGATCTCACGAGCAGGAAGTGGCTACAGCCAGAGACTTTGTCCGCACCAGAGATTGTGGAACGTGTTGTAATGGATCGGTTTTTGAGAGCTCTTCCTACTGCCATCCAAAAGTGGGTAAGCCATGGAGACCCAGAGACGGCCGGTGGTCTTGTGGATCGTGTAGAGAAATACTTGGCTACAGAGAACCTGACGGCCTCTTCCAGAGACTCTCGGACTTTCCACCCTAAGACCAGACCATCCCCAGGGGCGGATAAGAGGATTCCAAGGGGTGAGGGTGGAGAGAGTGAGAGGGTGGGAGCTCTACCCAAAGTTTGGCGAGAACAGCCTGGGAAGTCAGGGGCTCAAGAGGCAGCCAAATGGATTGTTTGCTACCGCTGCCGGCAAGCGGGACATATTGCAGCAAATTGCCCGGTTGTGGAGGAACCCATGCAATGTGACTTTCTGATGGACAGACGTCAGTCGCTGTGTGCGACAGTCGCATGCACTGCCATTCGGGGAACTGAGAAACATTTATGCAAAATGTGTATTAATGGTAGAAATGTTGTGGTATTACTGGATTCAGGTAGCCTTGTGACCCTGATAAAGGCTGAATTAGTTAAAACAGAGGTCTCTGGGAATAGCAAGGTAGCTGTTATTTGTGTGCATGGGGACACCCGAGAGTATCCAGTGACTACAGTGTGTTTCGAGACCCCCAAAGGTACCCTCTCTCATCCAGTGGGGTTAGTATCTCAATTACCGCATGATGCCATTGTGGGAAGGGATTTTCCGAAGTTCTGGGAACTGTGGGATGATCCTGAGCCCCCCACTGGTGCCCCTATGTACCAGGAATGTGATAGCCAGAACTCCTCTGAGAGTGGTGAGGACTCTCCAGAATTTCCCTTGTCAGTATTGGCAGGGGAGACTCAAGAAACTGGAGAGGAGCCCACCTCCTCAGACGAAAACCTACCGTCTGTGGAGTTTTCTGATCTGGAGGTTCACAGGGAAAATTTTGCCACAGAACAGTTAAAAGACCCCGCCCTAATAAAGGCACGGGAAAACGTAGTGGAAATAGATGGCGAGTTAGTGAACCCAGATAATACCTGCACTTACCCATACTTCAGCGTAGAGAAGGACCTACTGTATCGGGTGGCAAAAAGGGCAGAAGAAACCGTTGAGAAGCTTGTGGTGCCCAAACCTTACAGGAAGTTGGTGTTGGAGTTGGCCCATGGGCACATTCTTGGAGGTCATCTGGGGACAGAGAAAACCCGAGAGAGGGTATTACAGAGATTCTATTGGCCTGGGGTGATGAAGGACATAGAAAATTATTGTTCCTCCTGCCCTGTGTGTCAGAGGTCGGCCCCGATGCCACATTTCCGTAGCCCGCTGGTCCCTCTACCCATCATTGAGGTCCCGTTTGAGAGAATCGCAATGGATTTGGTAGGTCCTATAATCAAGTCCGCTAGGGGGCACCAGTACATATTGGTTATAATGGACTATGCCACCCGTTATCCAGAAGCGATCCCTCTCAGAAATACCTCGGCCAAAACCATAGCCAAAGAGCTATCTCTTGTTTTTAGCCGGGTGGGTATTTGTAAAGAACTGCTTACGGACCAAGGTACACCCTTTATGTCCCGGGTTATGAAAGAGCTGTGTAAATTGTTCAAAGTGACGCAATTGCGTACATCTGTGTATCACCCCCAAACCGATGGGCTGGTTGAAAGATTCAACAAAACCCTAAAACAAATGTTGAAGAAAGTGGTGGATAGAGATGGAAAGGATTGGGACTGTCTACTTCCTTATTTGATGTTTGCTATTAGGGAGGTGCCCCAATCCTCTACGGGATTCTCCCCCTTTGAGTTACTGTATGGGAGACACCCAAGAGGGCTGTTGGATATTGCCAAGGAAACTTGGGAAAGTGAGAGTTCTCCCCACAGGAGTGTGATTGAGCATGTCGCCCTGATGCAAGATCGAATTGCACAGGTAATGCCCATCGTGAAGGAACATTTGGCCCAAGCGCAGTTGGCACAGCAGAGAGTGTACAACCGTGGAGCAAAGACCCGTACCTTTTCCCCGGGGGATAGGATATTGGTACTTGTCCCTACGGTTGAAAGTAAATTCCTTGCCAAATGGCAAGGCCCCTACGAGATAATGGAAAAAGTGAGCGAAGTGAATTACAAGGTCAGACAACCAGGAAGGCGAAAGCCCGAACAGATATATCACGTTAATCTGTTGAAAGCCTGGAGGGATAGAGAGTCCCTAGTCGCAGAAACTTGGTCACCAGCTCAAACTGGTTGCGTGATTCCGGAGGTTGGAATAGCAGCCACCTTGTCACAACCCCAACAACAGGAGGTTAAGGAGTTTGTGCTTCGCAACAAGGAGGTGTTCTCTGAGCTGCCGGGACAAACATCTGGGGTAGAGCATGATATTATTACCCCGCCCGGTGAAAGGGTGAAGTTAAAACCCTATCGGATCCCAGAGGCCCGACGGGAGGCAATACGGGAGGAAGTACAGAAAATGCTGAACTTAGGGGTGATAGAGGAGTCCCAAAGTGATTGGTCTAGTCCCATTGTGTTGGTGCCTAAACCGGATGGGAGCTGGCGATTTTGTAACGATTTTCGTCAGTTGAACAAAGTTACAAAATTTGACACCTACCCCATGCCACGTATAGATGAGTTGATCGACCGGCTGGGAACAGCCCGATACATGACGACTCTTGACCTCACAAAAGGGTATTGGCAAATTCCCCTGGCCAAGTCGGCCAAAGAGAAAACCGCATTTGTAACCCCAGACGGGGCGTTCCAATATAAGAGAATGCCGTTCGGGTTACAGAATGCGCCGGCCACATTCCAGCGGAAAATGGACCAGATACTGAGGCCCCATCGGAAGTATGCTGCGGCTTACCTGGATGACGTAATTGTCCATAGCACAGATTGGGCCTCACATCTGCCAAAAGTGCAAGCAGTCCTAGACTCTATCCGGGAAGCGGGGTTTACGGCTAACCCCAAGAAGTGTACCATTGGGCAGGAGGAGGCCAAATATCTTGGGTACACCATTGACAGGGGAGTGATAAAACCCCAACTCAACAAAGTCGAGGCCATCCAGAGTTGGCCACGTCCCAACAGCAAGAAGCAGGTACGGGCCTTTCTGGGAATCGCGGGTTATTATCGGCGCTTCATTCCCCACTTTGCTTCTAAGGCTGTGCCCCTAACCAACCTGACGAAAGGGAAAGGGTCGGTCATGATTAAATGGACCCCCGAGGCTGAGGCAGCATTCCAATTCTTGAAACAAGCCTTATGTAGCCAGCCAGTGTTGTACTCACCCGACTTCTCTAAAGACTTTGTCGTACAAAGTGATGCGTCAGATGTGGGGTTAGGAGCAGTATTGTTCCAGGTCTGGAACGGGGAAGAGCACCCAGTCATTTACCTCAGCAGGAAGTTGAAGTCCCATGAGGTAAATTACGCCACGGTTGAAAAGGAGTGTTTAGCGGTGAAGTGGGCTCTAGATTCCCTTCGGTACTATCTGCTAGGTAGGCACTTTGACATGGTTACGGATCACGCTCCGTTAAAGTGGATGGCTCAAAACAAGGAGACAAATAGAAGAGTGAATAGGTGGTTCCTGGCCCTACAGGAATTCAACTTCACAGTAAAGCATCGCCCTGGCGTTCAAATGGGGAATGTGGATGCTTTGTCTCGAGTACATGAATGCCTGATTGCTGGTGTTCCAACCCCAAGGTTAAAAGAAGAGGGGGGGGTATGTGACAGCAGGAAGGTAAAGTCACCTGGTTGCATCCAGGGGGGTAGATATATTTCTCCCAGATTCAGGCTTTATGCTGACTTATACAACTAGGGAGGGAGTTGATGAAGCCCAGCTGAGGCTAGTGGGCTCATGGATGACTCATACCTCTAGGGAGAGGGCTGGGCGTCATGCAGGCAGGGAGTTGATGAGACCAGCTGAAGCCTGTCAGTTCGTTTAAGGCCTCTATAAAAACTCCCAGCTTCATTAGATGTTAGCTCATGCCTGGACCCAGACCTGTGTGGACTGTCTAGGGAGAGTGAACCCCTGTGCGGTGAGGCAAAGCCTGTGTGGCTATTTGTTTGGACTTTTACTAAACCAGGGACTTAGGGACTAGGACAGCACCAGGCTGATCCCAGTTGTTAGTTTAGGAAACCTGCATGTTTAGTCAGAGGTCAAACTGACCAGGATTTATTTTGTTTATGTTTCTTTTTGGCTTTGCTGTGTTTTTGTCACTGTACATAGAGAAATAAACCGCACCTTTTGATTTTGAAAACCACAACCTCCGTCTGCTGGCCCTGTTTTTGTGTGGGGAGCCCAACCAGGGGGTCACACACACCCGCTACCGAGTTAACCCCCTCACACCTGCTACATTTGCCTTTCTGTGCATGACCTGGCTTGCCTTTGAGCTGTCTTTGGATTCCTGCCTACCTGTTGTGACCTCAGCTTGTACCCGTCCCTGACTCTGCCTTATGTTTCTGTACCACGCTGCCCAGCAGTGAACTGACCCTGGCTTGTATCCTGACTTTGTCTCAGATTTATATTCCTGTACCTTGCTGTCCAGCTGTTGATGACCTTTTGGCTTGTGTCCTGGCTATGTCCTGTCTTCTGATTACGGTGTTCTGGCCTCTGGTCTTTGTCTGGTGATCCACAGTCCTCTATATCCTGCAACCAACAGCTGGTGCTGCATGCTACATCAGCCCTTGTGCCACTCTGTGTCCTCACATCTCCTGTCACCACTACCAGGGGTGTTAGACAAGTGGTGCAAGAGCAGCCCGCTCTCCAGCTCATTCTCTAACAGGTATGTGACAGTTGTTCACATATTCCAGTGATATCACAAAAAAAAACAAAAAAAAACATGGGCTTCTACATTTTTTGAAGATCCCCAAATCTGTATGTAGCACACACCACCCTGTTTCTGCTTTTCTGCCATTTATGCAGTCAGGGCACACCTGCTAATTGCCTGGTATCCCCCCCTTCCTTTTTGTGTAGAGAGAGGGGCGAGCAGTATTAATGTTTTTGGGTCTTGCGGCAAGTTACCTCTCCAGAGTGGATCCCTGGCCTCCGTTGTCTGGGGAAGAAAGTCTCTTTGAATAAGGCCAATGTCCACACATGAGTAAAACCCGAGCAACAAGGTTTTATTCTTTTCTTGAGGTAAAACTTGGAAGAGAGAGTAGAAACGACAGAGTAGGGGAAGGTTCAGGCACGCAACACTTAGAGAACACTTTAGTCGCCACTCAAGCCCGAGTGGGTATTGCTCACCCGGATAGTCCCTTTTGAGGGCGGTCCTAGCAACCGGAGTGGAGCACGGATGTCAGAGATGATGGATCCCCCTTTAGGCAGGCCTCTCCCCGAGACAGAAGTACAGTCGCTATCTCCGCCAGGACTGATCTTCCCCTGAAACTACTTCCCTAAAGATGGGCCCCCTTCAACCGGGCAGCCTGGGATCCTTCTCCAAAGCATAGGCCCTCGATAGGAGAGCTGGGCCTACTATGCAGCAGCAGAGGCTAAAGGTGCCCGAGACCAAACACATGCATCCCGTGCCATGAGGGCCACGAGACACACTCACTGGACTAGAGGTCCCCTGAACGCCTTGGGGTCCCCCTGGAATCGCCTCACGCCAAATGGCGTCTGGCCCTTTTTTACCCTCTCCCAGCATGCACAGCGAGTAGACCACGCCCACTGCACGGCTGCCGAGAGAAAACACCCAAGGTGCTGTGATACCCCCGTGATCCCGCCTGTGTCGGTGATGTAAAAAAAGTCTCGACCTATGCAGGGTCTCGACCGCGTCACTTCGGTGCAGCTACGTCAAAAACACAGCTGATGGCGGGCTTGACTGCGCGTGCGCGGCTTCACCGCACCTATACCGTGCATGCGCAGACGCTCGGTTTAGTCCGTGAAAATTCTAGACTCGAGCGGGCGGGCGGAGGCGTTGCGAATTGCTTAACATCGTCGCCAGCACCGCCTCCAGACCCGCCCCCAACACGCCCCTAGCTTGTATATCATTGGGACCGAGGTCGAGAGAAAATATAGAGCTGCACCGCCTCCAGCCCCGCCCCCGCCCCTAGCCTGCTCTACTGAAGGGGGGCGGGCCCCTGTGCATAGCACTGAGTCCAAGTACAGTACTGTGCATTGTTCTGCCATCAAATATGCAGCTGACTCACTGCACCCAGCAAACGCAACCACTGCACCCAGCAAACGCAACCACTGTGCCCGTCATACGCAGCCACTGCACCCAGCAAACGCAACCACTGTGCCCGTCATACGCAGCCACTGCACCCAGCAAACGCAATCACTGTGCCCGTCATACCCAGCCACTGCACCCAGCAAACGCAAACACTGTGCCCAGCAAACGCAACCACTGTGCCCGTCATACGCAACCACTGTGCCCAGCAAACGCAACCACTGTGCCCGTCATACGCAGCCACTGTGCCCAGCAAACGCAACCACTGTGCCCGTCATACGCAGCCACTGTGCCCAGCAAACGCAACCACTGTGCCCGTCATACGCAACCACTGTGCCCAGCAAAGGCAAACACTGTGCCCGTCATACGCAACCACTGTGCCCGTCATACGCAACCACTGTGCCCAGCAAACGCAACCACTGCGCCCGTCATACGCAGCCACTGCACCCAGCAAAAGCAACCACTGTGCCCGTCATACGCAGCCACTGCACCCAGCAAACGCAACCACTGTGCCCGTCATACGCAGCCACTGCACCCAGCAAACGCAAACACTGTGCCCGTCATACGCAACCACTGTGCCCAGCAAACGCAACCACTGTACCCGTCATACGCAACCACTGTGCCCAGCAAACCCACCACTGTGCCCGTCATACGCAACCACTGTGCCCATCAAACGCAACCACTGTGCCCGTCATACGCAGCCACTGTGCCCAGCAAACGCAACCACTGTGCCCGTCATACGCAGCCACTGTGCCCAGCAAACGCAACCACTTTGCCCGTCATACGCAACCACTGTGCCTGTCATACGCAACCACTGTGCCCATCATATGCAACCACTGTGCCCAGCAAACGCAACCACTGTGCCCGTCATACGCAGCCACTGCACCCAGCAAACGCAAACACTGTGCCCGTCATACGCAACCACTGTGCCCAGCAAACGCAACCACTGTGCCCGTCATACGCAACCACTGTGCCCAGCAAACCCACCACTGTGCCCGTCATACGCAACCACTGTGCCCATCAAACGCAACCACTGTGCCCGTCATGCCCGTCATACGCAGCCACTGCACCCAGCAAAGGCAACCACTGTGCCCGTCATACGCAGCCACTGCACCCAGCAAACGCAACCACTGTGCCCGTCATACGCAGCCACTGCACCCAGCAAACGCAAACACTGTGCCCGTCATACGCAACCACTGTGCCCAGCAAACGCAACCACTGTGCCCGTCATACGCAACCACTGTGCCCAGCAAACGCAACCACTGTGCCCGTCATACGCAACCACTGTGCCCATCAAACGCAACCACTGTGCCCGCCATGCCCGTCATACGCAGCCACTGCACCCAGCAAACGCAACCACTGTGCCCGTCATACGCAGCCACTGCACCCAGCAAACGCAACCACTGTGCCCGTCATACGCAACCACTGTGCCCAGCAAACGCAACCACTGTGCCCGTCATACGCAACCACTGTGCCCAGCAAACGCAACCACTGTGCCCGTCATACGCAACCACTGTGCCCGTCAAACGCAACCACTGTGCCCGTCATACGCAGCCACTGTGCCCAGCAAATGCAACCACTGTGCCCGTCATACGCAACCACTGTGCCCAGAAAACGCAACCACTGTGCCCGTCATACGCAGCCACTGTGCCCAGCAAACGCAACCACTGTGCCCGTCATACGCAACCACTGTGCCCGTCATACGCAGCCACTGTGCCCAGCAAACGCAACCACTTTGCCCGTCATACGCAACCACTGTGCCTGTCATACGCAACCACTGTGCCCATCATATGCAACCACTGTGCCCAGCAAACGCAACCACTGTGCCCGTCATACGCAGCCACTGCACCCAGCAAACGCAACCACTGTGCCCAGCAAACGCAACCACTGTGCCCAGCAAACGCAGCCACTGTGCCCGTCATACGCAGCCACTGTGCCCAGCAAACGCAACCACTGTGCCCATCATACGCAGCCACTGTGCCCGTCAAACGCAGCCACTGCGCCCATCAATTGCTGTCAGATTGTCAAGCCGTAGCTGTGCTCCCTGGGGATAAGCTGATCGCCCATCCGTGCTGCTGGAGGGAGCCCAGACCACCATAAATGAGGGACCTGCAGACTTGGTCATGGTAAGTGAGACCATCCCATATCCCACTCCATATTCCCCGAGGATAGGGACCTCCACCTCCCCCCCAAGACAGAGACCCCCTTCACCCCCCTGAGGACAGAGACCCCCTTCTCCCCCCTGGGGACAGGGACTCCCTTCTCCTCTGGGGACAGGGACTCCCTTCTCCTCTGGGGACAGGGACTCCCTTCTCCTCTGGGGACAGGGACTCCCTTCTCCTCTGGGGACAGGGACTCCCTTCTCTCCTGGGGACAGGGACTCCCTTCTCCTCTGGGGACAGGGACTCCCTTCTCCTCTGGGGACAGGGACTCCCTTCTCCTCTGGGGACAGGGACTCCCTTCTCCTCTGGGGACAGGGACTCCCTTCTCCTCTGGGGACAGGGACTCCCTTCTCCTCTGGGGACAGGGACTCCCTTCTCCTCTGGGGACAGGGACTCCCTTCTCTCCTGGGGACAGGGACTCCCTTCTCCTCTGGGGACAGGGACTCCCTTCTCCTCTGGGGACAGGGACTCCCTTCTCTCCTGGGGACAGGGACTCCCCTCTCTCCTGGGGACAGGGACCCCCCTCTCTCCTGGGGACAGGGACCCCCCCAAGACAGAGACCCTTTCTCCCCCCTGAGGACAGGGAAACCTTCTCCCCCCTGAGGACAGGGAAACCTTCCCCCCCCCCGGGGACAGGGATCCCTTCTCTCCTGGGGACAGGGACCCCTTCTCCCCTGGAAACAGGGACCCCTGGGCCACTCACCTGGGAACAGGAACTCCTCCTCTCCTGGGGACAGGGACCTACTTGTCCCCTGGGGACAGGGACCCCCTTCTCACTCTGGGGCAGGGATCCTATCTCACCTGGGGGCAGGAACTCCATCTCACCTGAGGGCAGGAACTCCATCTCCCCTGGCAACGGGGACTTCATCTCACCTAGGGACCCCATCTTTCCTAGAGATCAGGACCCCACCTCCCCTAAGAACAGGAACCTGATCACCCTGTGTGTGCCAAACTCACTGCCCTGCCTGCCATGTGTCCTGTGTGAGGGCCCTTCTGTGACAGCTCTTATCAGGACTTCATCCCACTGTGTAATCCCCCTACATGACTGACCCCTCTGTGTGCACCCCTTACATGGGGAACCCCTCTGTTTGCTACCCCTAAATGTCTGCATACTCTGACCACCACCTGTACCATTTCCACATCCTCTGACTGCCTCCTGTATCCTGTCCGCCATCCTCTGACCACCTCCTCTATCCTGTGCACATGTTCTGACCACCTATTGACTGCAGCCTCTAACCTAGGGTGACCAGACATCCCCGGTTTCCGGGACAGTCCCCGGATTGAGGACACTGTCCCCGGACCAAGTCTGTCCCCGGTTTTGTCCCCGGATTGCATTTGAACAGGTGCTGGTTCAATTTCAAAGACAGTCAGTGCAGAATTAAAAAATAAATAATCTGAATTACACCCCCCTGCTCTGCCACTCCTACTACCTTAGGGGGGTCTATTTCTTTCCATTATCTGTGCCCCTTTCTGATGATCATGTGTTGGTCGGAGAGGAGGGAATATTTCTTCAGTTTCGGGTGCATGCCCATTCAGCTTCGCTCGCATGTTCTTCTGCCTTGGCTCAAGTCTCGGCCAGCTGCCTGCCTGCTTATCTCCTTGCCTTCCCTGGTGGAGTGATCTTCCTCTGCTCCCCACCCAGTAGTAGCCGGGGCCCGAAGAGTAAGACTTGACAGGCTGTGAGGCTGTGAGGCGGGCGGCGATGGGCAGAGAGTCGCTGATTGCCGCCATTACTAGTAAAAAAAAAAAAAATGTCCCCGGATTTCATTTTAAAAATCTGGTCACCTTACTCTAACCACCTCCTGTATCCTGTCCGCAGCCTCTAACCTGTCTGCAATCTCTGACTATCTCTTGTCTTTTATTGTGTCTGCAGTCTCTTAGGGAGAGTCTGGAGAGGAATCAAGAGTGAGAGCGTCGCCGGGATTGGGATTACGGGAGGAGTCAGACGTGTATGGACTGTGGAGAACAGACTATAGAATAAAACCAGAGCCACCAACCAGGAGCCATCTAACTGAGACCTGCACGCTGCACCGGAGAGGAGGTCAGTGACAGCGCCATCAGGTCAGTCTGAAGGGGGGGGTCACTGATGTAAGGGGGGAGTGAATGCAATTATGTAAGGGGGCACTGATATAAAGGTTTTCCCTTATATCAGTAACACCCCCCCCCCTTACCTTAGTGTATTCACTCTGCGGAAGGTGGTCTCTGGTCACCAGAGTCCCCCTCCCCCCCACATCACATTTTCCGTCATTCCCCTTTACATCAGAGTCGGCAGGATTCCCCCTTACAGTGCAAGGGAACTCAGATGTAAAGGAAAATGCTGCAGAGCATAATCTAAGGAGGAACTCTGATGTAAGGGGTGCTCTGGTCACCAGAGACCACCTGCATAGGTCGAGACTTTTTTTACATCACCGGCGGTGACAGTGCCACCTGCAGGCAAAGGAGAATCACTCTGCCGGGCAGTATCACACCCAGAGCAGAGCAAACAATTTGAACTATAATAGGTCTGAGCCCAACTACTGGCTCAGACTGCCCCTAAATTTACACATATAGTGCCCAAAAATTGGGGTGGGCGCTACATGTATATTTTTTTTAAAAGCAGAAGATCTATAGAATAAAAAAAAATGTTAGTAAAAATCATTTGTTTCACAATATATGCAGTAATGTTTAAAGGGTTAGTTCACCTTTTACCAAAAAACTGCCTATGTAGGTAAGGGGTGCTTGTAGATAAAATCAAACATTGCAGCTTTGACTAAAGGTGAATAATGCCCTTGCTATAGGTGTAGGCCTTTTATGTAACTTCTAAAGCCTGACCAAAAAACTGGCAGATGTCAGACTGAAGATGGCATCATCTTGCCTTGCCTTGTTGCTAGGACAATCCCAGCCCTTACTACTCACCTTTATCATCACAGGAGTGAGCTCTCAAACCCCTGCACATGTCTGTTCCACTATCTCCCCTGTCTCTGCATCCCTGACCTGCAACATTTTCTCTAGCTTAGTGCACCACAGCACACAGCAGTGCATTCCCATGCATTTGGGTGCACTGCAACATAGGTATGTTAAGAAGATGCGTCAGCTTGTCATTTAAAGCGGAGCTCCGCCGGAAAAAAAATATTAAAAGCCAGCAGCTACAGCTACAGCAGCTGCTGGCTTTTAATATTTGGACACTTACCTGTCCTGGAGTCCAGCGATGTCCGCAGCAGAGGACGAGCGACCGCTCGTCGCTCTGCTGCTCCCTCCGCCATCCTCGCTGAGGGAACCAGGAAGTGAAGCCCTGCGGCTTCATGCCCGGTTCCCTACGGCGCATGCGCGAGTCGCGCTGCGCCGTTCTGATTGGCGCTCCTGTGTTCTGGGAGCCGAGTGTCTCCCAGAACACCAAGGGAAGTCTGCGGGAAGTGACGTAACTCCTGCAGATTCCCGGAGACAGGACTCCCGGATGTGGGTGAAAATACCTGTCTTAGACAGGTATCTTCACCCCCCTCCCCCCTGAAAGGTGTCAATTGTGACACCGGAGGGGGGGAGGGTTCCAAATAGCAAAAGTTGCTATTTAGGGTGGAGCTCCACTTTAATATGACTGGCAGGCAATTAAAGCGGTGCTCCGCCCAAAGAAAAAAAATTATTAAAAGCCAGCAGCTACACAGACTGCAGCTGCTGGCTTTTAATAATAGGACACTTACCTGTCCTGGAGTCCAGTGATGTCAACACCCGCAGCTGATGTTTCCATCAGCTGTCGGGTGCTGCCGCTGCCATTGCGGGTAAGGGAACCCGGCAGTGTAGCCTTTCGGCTTTAGGCCAGGAACTATCACGACACTTCTCTCTGCTATATTACGTCCACCTATTACAATGCTCTCCATGGATCTGATGAAACAGCGGATGCTGTGAAACGCGTCTAAAAAAAAAAAAAAATCCCATTGGTCCGTTCCTTGCATCACGTCACTTCCGGTCCGATGGCACGCTGCGCTCCACGCTGAAGCGCATGCTGAAGCACATCTTCCTGGTCTCTCCTGCATCACAGGAAGGTTAACATCACACACGGCCTTCAGCGCCTTGATGCCCAGACGTTCTCTGCTGACACCGCAGACCTGCCTTCAGCTACCTTCTCATCTGGGACCTACATCTCCCCCGAGGACCGCCATAGATGACACCCGACCACCAATTAATTACCTTATACATGCCTTATATTTTCCAACATCTTGTGAGTAGCCATTTGGCTGTCTTTTACAAATTTTCCATTAAAAATTTTATACTGCACTTATTTTGGCGCAATTTCCTTTCCTTATCATATCTTACAGAGCCTGCTTCTGCTTATGGTAGCTGCCGCTGGTGCTTGCATCATTTATTGACATTTGGAATTTATGCTCTGCCAGAACTCTTTTTGCGCCATTTTTTTCTTTTCACTGCCCTACATCCTACTGACCTCTGTACACTGCCCTACGTACTACTGACCTATGTACACTGCCCTACATACTACTGACCTTTGCACACTGCCCTTCCTAATACTGACCTCTGTACACTGCCCTACATCCTACTGACCTCTGTACACTGCCCTACATCCTACTGACCTCTGTGCACTGCCCTACATCCTACTGACCTCTGTACTCTGCCCTACATCCTACTGACCTCTGTACACTGCCCTACATCCTACTGACCTCTGTATTCTGCCCTACATCCTACTGACCTCTGTACACTGCCCTACATCCTACTGACCTCTGTACACTGCCCTGCATACTACTGACCTCTGTACACTGCCCTACATACTACAGACCTCTGTACACTGCCCTACATACTACTGACCTCTGTACACTGCCCTACATACCACTGACCTCCGTACAGTGCCCTACATACTACTAGTACTGACCTCTGTACAGTGCCCTACATACTACTGACCCCTGTACACTGCCCTACATACTACTGACCTCTGTACAGTACCCTACATACCACTGACCTCTGTACAGTGCCCTACATACCACTGACCTCTGTACACTGCCCTTCATACTACTGACCTCTGTACACTGCCCTACATACTACTGACCTCTGTACACTGCCCTACATACTACTGACCTCTATACACTGCCCTACATACCACTGACCTCTGTACGGTGCCCTACATACCACTGACCTCTGTACACTGCCCTTCCTACTACTGACCTCTGTACACTGCCCTACATCCTACTGACCTCTGTGCACTGCCCTACATCCTACTGATCTCTGTACTCTGCCCTACATCCTACTTACCTCTGTACACTGCCCTACATCCTACTGACCTCTGTATTCTGCCCTACATCCTACTGACCTCTGTACACTGCCCTACATCCTACTGACCTCTGTACACTGCCCTGCATACTACTGACCTCTGTACACTGCCCTACATACTACTGACCTCTGTACACTGCCCTACATACTACTGACCTCTGTACACTGCCCTACATACCACTGACCTCCGTACAGTGCCCTACATACTACTGACCTCTGTACAGTGCCCTACATACTACTGACCCCTGTACACTGCCCTACATACTACTGACCTCTGTACAGTGCCCTACATACCACTGACCTCTGTACAGTGCCCTACATACCACTGACCTCTGTACACTGCCCTTCATACTACTGACCTCTGTACACTGCCCTACATACTACTGACCTCTGTACACTGCCCTACATACTACTGACCTCTATACACTGCCCTACCTACCACTGACCTCTGTACGGTGCCCTACATACCACTGACCTCTGTACACTGCCCTTCCTACTACTGACCTCTGTACACTGCCCTACATACTACTGACCTCTGTACACTGCCCTACATACTACTGACCTCTATACACTGCCCTACATAACACTGACCTCTGTACAGTGCCCTACATATAGGGCACTGACCTCTGTACAGTGCCCTACATACCACTGACCTCTGTACACTGCCCTTCCTACTACTGACCTATGTACACTGCCCTACATACCACTGACCTCTGTACACTGCCCTTCCTACTACTGACCTATGTACACTGCCCTACATCCTACTGACCTCTGTACACTGCCCTACCTACTACTGACCTCTGTACACTGCCCTACCTACTACTGACCTCTATATACTGCCCTACATACTACTGACCTCTGTACACTGTCCTACATACTACTGACCTCTGTACACTGCCGTTCCTACTACTGACTTCTATACATTGCCCTACATACTACTGACCTCTGTACACTGCCCTTCCTACTACTGACTTCTATACATTGCCCTACATACTACTGACATCTATACACTGCCCTACCTACTACTGACCTCTGTACACTGCCCTACCTACTACTGACCTCTATATACTACCCTACATACTACTGACCTCTGTACACTGTCCTACATACTACTGACCTCTGCACACTGCCCTTCCTACTTCTGACCTCTGTACACTGCCTTACATGCTACTGACCTCTGTACAGTGCCTTGAAAAAGTATTCATACCCCTTGAAATTTTCCACATTTTGTCATGTTACAACTAAAAACGTAAATGTAATTTATTGGGTATTTATGGGATAGACCAACACAAAGTGACACATAATTGTGAAGAAAAAAAAATTATAAATGGTTTTCAATTTTTTTTACAAATAAATCTGAAAAGTGTGGCATGCATTTGCATTCAGCCCCCGTGAGTCAATACTTTTTAGAACCACCTTTTACTGCAAATACAGCTGCAAGTCTTTTTGGGTATGTCTCTACCAGCTTTGCACATCTAGAGGCCGACATTTTTGCCCATTCTGTAAAACGGGGGGGGGGGTCAGTGTCAGAAGTTTTTTCACCTTAATGCATAGGATACATTAAGGTGAAAACACATGAGGGTTTACAACCCCTTTAATAGTCCCTGCAGTTATCCAATAATATGCAGATTAAATAAAATGTGTAAACAGAAATTTGCTTTTCACATGATTGGATAATTAAACTCAATATTCACACAACTTAATTCGTGAAAATTCTCAACCTTAGTAAATGAGCATCCGAGTGAAAATACGAACAAATCCATTGTACTACAAGAGGACTGCTTTTTTATATTTTTGTCTACAACACACTCTAGTGGACACAGGGACTAACATCAACCACCAATATAAATGTACCAACACACTGCAAAGTTCAGTGAACTATAGCAAATGCCTGGCTATCATTCATCAGTGATCAAACTGCAGGTAACGTAAATGTGGCTGATATGCTAACTTCACTTTCCACATGACCCTCGCTCTTTAATGTTTGTGCGATGAAACTCAAGGTTGTTCTCTTGTGTATGAATTCAGCTTTAAGGGCTTGTTAATACTTGCATTGCTTTCTGAAGAGCGATTCGTGGTGAATCATTTTCAGAGGGCTTTTGGCTGGAAGGCAATATGTTGCCTCCTATTTTTTTTAACAGAAAAGTTTTTATTTATCTCTGAAAGGAGAAACAAAAATTCAACAAACAGACATACAGTGCGGCTGTTCAACACATATATACAATCTCAGTGAATATTGACAAACGGAGAAAGTTGCAAAAAACAGCAAAGATGCAACCAAGGAGAGCAGGACTTTGAATGAAACTCATGGTGACAAAATGAATGGGGTGGTGGAAAGTAAAACATTTATTAATACATAAACACATGTTTAACATATGTAGTGGGTGGTCATATTTAGGGGAGGCATCTGAGTGGTATCAGGCTCAGATGCAACAATTGTTAGGATTCCCAGACCAATTTATGTCAGTGGAGGATATCAATGGTGTTCAGTTCCCTGCGGCCTATAGGTGGCGCCATAGGCCGGGGTTGAACCGCCATTGGAGGGCTGCACCCTTTGTGTCCTCTCGCGGCAGTAATACAGCGGGGCGGGGAACCTGCTGTGCATGCTGGGAGAGAGTATAAAGGGGGCAGACATCTTGCGCTCGGGGTTCCACTCACAGGCACCTTCAGCCTGGGGGTGAGTGATGGTGGTCTCCGGGTGCCCTAGGCCCGGGGACGGAGTTGCGGTTCCACCCCAGACACCTTCGGTCTGGGGTGAGGTACTCTCTGGAGGCCTGGGGCCCAGTACCTTCGACTGGGTCCCGCAAGGGATAGAGGGCTCCTAGGGTGTCCCCCGGTGTGGACGCCCGAATCTGGGACGAGGAGGCCAGGGAGGTGACCCTTCCGAAGACCCAGTGCAGCATTTGCTGGTGACGACGGGGCCTCTAGTAACTGTCTGGATGGATGTCCTTTCCCTGACAGGGGCCATTGCTCATAGAATGTAGTCCACGTTCTCATGATCTGTGATTGTGTGTGGGCCCCATCGGACTTTTTTCCATCGGTGTTAAAAAATAGAACATGTTTTAAATTTTTCCGATGGAAAAAAAAACTATAGGAAATTCCGATCGTCTGTGTGGAGCTCCATAGCAGAAAAATCCACGCATGCTCAGACTAAATTACAAGACGGGAGCGCTCGTTCTGGTAAAACTAGCGTTCATAATGGAGATAGCACATTCGTCATGCTGTAACAGACTGAAAAGGGCGAATCGGCTAACACCAAACTTTTACTAACACGCGGTAACACAAAATCAGCAAAAGCAGCCCAAAGGGTGGCGCCATTGGATTTGAACTTCCCATTTATAGTGCCGTCGTACGTGTTGTATGTCACTGCGTTTTGGACGGTTGGAATTTTGTCTGATGGTGTGTAGGCAAGACTGAGGGAAGTCAGCTTCATCCGAATTCCGAAGGAAAATTCCATCGGATTTTATTCCATCGGAAATCCGATCGTGTGTACAGGGCATTGGGGATATGCTATATGACCATCTTTATGATATATCCAGAGACCATTCCACTAACATAGCGAGGCATTGAAATTTATGTCACGATAAAGATGTTCGTAGCCTACGGATCCAGGGGGGTTGAAAAATAATCATGTTATCAAAAAGTGGAGGTGATAAGTTTAGGTTACTCTGTAAGAGAGAGGTTTATTGGATATTCCATCTCAATACTAGGCAGCCCACCGGCCAGTGGCGGTGCATCCATAGAGGGCGCCGGAGCGCCACCCCCTCTCGCTCCCGCACCGCCACTGAAAGACAATACACAGATTCATGCATTGCATGAATCTGTGTATTGTCACCGCTGCCGCGCTGCCCACTATTTATATGGCCGGCCTCCTGGTGAGCGCCGGCCATATGAATTAGAGCGGCGGCCGGCGGTGGGTGTAACTTGGAAGTGCCTATCAGAGCCAGCGGCTCCGATAGGCTTTCCGAATACAGCTCTCACGCTGTATTCGGCTTCCAAAAACTCCTCCCAGGTACGCACGGGGGTGCGTTCCTGGGAGGAGACTGTGTGGAGGTTTCAGCCAATCATGTTCACCGGATCTGGTTACCGGTAACCTGATTGGCTGAAGCGACATCGAGGGCGGAAGAACACATCGAGGACGGCGCGGACCGAGGAAGGTAAGTGCAGGGCTCGGGGGGGGGGAACAGGCTGCATTTGGGGGACAAACTGGCTGAATATGGGGGACAAACTGGCTGAATATGGGGGACAAACTGGCTGAATATGGGGGGAACTGGCTGTATATGGGGGACACGCTGGCTGCATTTGGGGGGAACTGGCTGTATATGGGGGACAAACTGGCTGAATATGGGGGACAAACTGGCTGAATATGGGGGACAAACTGGCTGAATATGGGGGGAACTGGCTGAATATGGGGGACAAACTGGCTGAATATGGGGGACAAACTGGCTGAATATGGGGGACAAACTGGCTGAATATGGGGGGAACTGGCTGTATATGGGGGACACGCTGGCTGCATTTGGGGGGAACTGGCTGTATATGGGGGACAAACTGGCTGCATTTGGGGGGAACTGGCTGTATATGGGGGACACGCTGGCTGCATTTGGGGGGAACTGGCTGTATATGGGGGACACGCTGGCTGCATTTGGGGGGAACTGGCTGTATATGGGGGACACGCTGGCTGCATTTGGGGGGAACTGGCTGTATATGGGGGACAAACTGGCTGCATTTGGGGGGAACTGGCTGTATATGGGGGACAAACTGGCTGCATTTGGGGGGAACTGGCTGTATATGGGGGACACGCTGGCTGCATTTGGGGGGAACTGGCTGTATATGGGGGACAAACTGGCTGCATTTGGGGGGGAACTGGCTGTATATGGGGGACAAACTGGCTGCATTTGGGGCACACTGGCTATATATATATGGGGACACACTGGCTGTATATGGGGGCACACTGGCTATATATATGGGGACAAACTGGCTGTATATGGGGGCACACTGGCTATATATATATATGGGGGCACACTGGCTGTATATGGGGGCACACTGGCTGTATATGGGGGCACACTGGCTGTATATATGCGGGCACACTGGTTATATATATATGGGGGCACACTGGCTGTATATGGAAACAAACTGGCTGTATTTGAGGGGGCAAACTGGTGGCGTTTGGGCACAGTGGCTGCATTTAATGGGCACAGTGGCGGCAATTGATTTTTTTTTTTTCAGTTTGTTTGCGCCCCCCCCCAAAAATTTTGAGCACCAGCCGCCACTGCCACCGGCCTTAACTTTGAGTGGGATATCTCATACTTTTATGAGTGATTCTTCATGATTTTTTTCATACCACTCCCACACCACTCCTACACCCCCTCACTGGACTTTGTATATTTTTTACACTTCACATCCGATATGCCAGTACTGATAGTATATTTTGTTTGCGATATACATGGGATTTCCCCATTGCAGAATAGTTACTTATTTTTACTTCTATCTTTATGATTTTTCTTGATGGGGTACCATGGTTGTTCGCTGTGTGCCAATACATTCCATCTCAGTTCTGCTTGGCTCACATATTCTTTTCTTTTTCTGCTATGTTCCCCCTTTTCTTAAATTTGGTTACCATATAAATTACATGGATATGAATTAATATTGAGGAGGGACTGTATCATCTTTCAGCAGATTCGATTATTTGAGCTACACGCACCAGCATTGATGCACACGGGGGATAAACGTTTGTTTTTCTTTCCTTTTTGCGTATTTGTTGGTGCATGAGAGTTTTTATTACATATGGTATTATTTTATGTGTTATGTCTTTTCTTTTTTTTTTTTCTAGGTTGCACCGGTGCCTTTCTTCCTAAACATGAGATTGTTCTTTTTTTATTATATGTTTTTGATATGTGGAATCCCCAGCAGGGGGGTTGTTCTCTATATGCTTAAAGTGGTTGTAAAGGTTCGTTTTTTTATTTTCTAAATAGGTTCCTTTAAGCTAGTGCATTGTTGGTTCACTTACCTTTTCCTTAGATTTCCCTTCTAAATATTTTTTTTCTTTGTTTTCTTTGTCTGAATTTCTCACTTCCTGTTCCTGCTCAGTAAGCTGTTCAGTAAGCTGTTCTGGCTGACTCAACACCACTCGGATGATGGTGTGAAGTTTAGTGAGGAGAAACAGGAAGTGAGAAATTCAGACAAAGAAAAAAAACATTTAGAAGGTAAATCAAAGGAAAAGGTAAGTGAACCAACAATGCACTAGCTTAAAGGAACCTATTTAGAAAATAAAAAACAAACCTTTACAACCCCTTTAATGGTTACACTTTGGATTGTAGATGCTCGTAGGTGCTTCCTATTACATTATTTACGACATACATGTGTTTTCCATTTGTCTAATTACTTAGGTGTATATATGTACCTGTATGTATATTCAGCACTTTAGCTATGACTAAGCACCGTGTCTGGTGTGAAACATGTCAGCGGCAGTGCAGTTAGTCTGTACCGACTTTTGATGCCTTGATTTTAACTTTACAATAAAAGGTGAATATTTGGAGTGCGGCTATCCAGCTATTTCTTTTTCAATCATCTCTGTTGCAAACAGAGCCAGCACCCTGTTTAACTGCGGAGACAGCTGATCCTAGGAGAGGTAATTACTTCAGAGTGGTGAACTCCCACTACCTAAATTTGGAGACTAGGGCTAGCGGTACCTGGGGCGCCCATGGGGGGGAGGGTCTGGGATAAAGGAAAAAGGATCGATTTGGTCCAGTTTATCCAGATACCGGAGAAGGAGCCATAGCGATTAATAATTTCAAGGGTTTCTAAGGATGTAGATGCATCTGGGAGATATAGTAATGCATCATCAGCATAAAGGGAAAGCTTCTCTGTCAGCGGGCCCACCGTTATCCCCTTAACAGTTGGGGAGGATCTAAGCAGGATGGCCAGGGGTTCCATGGCCAGGGCAAATAGCCATGGAGACAGTGGGCACCCCTGCCTAGTTCCCCTACCCAGGGAGAAGGAGGGTGAGAGCATATCGTTTGTCTGGACTCTTACGGAGGGGCATCTATATTGCAATCTTATCCAAGAGACAAATTTAGGGCCAAAGTTAAATCGGTCAAGGACTTGCCACAGAAACTCCCACTCCAGAGTCAAAGGCCTTCTTCGGCATCTAGAGAGGACACGACTCCCGGAGACTCCACCCTCCCTGCCTGGGATATATTTGTGTACAAGCGGCGTAGGTTAATGTCAGTACCTTTGCCCGGCATAAACCCGGTCTGATCACCATGGATCAAGGAGAGGATGACCGAGTTGAGTCTAGTTGAAAGGATTTTATTAGTTATCTTAGCATCAACATTCAAGAGCGATATACGGTGGAAGAAAGCACATAGTGTAGGGTCTTTATTGGGTTTGGGGATAACCACAATCACCGCCTCCGACATAGAGGGAGGGAGACAGCCCTCCTCCAACATGGTCAGAAGCAGATCGTGGAATTTAGGGACGAGGAGCTCACTATTGGTCTTGTAGAATTCTGCTGGTAGGCCATCAGGGCCTAGGGTTTTGGCTGACTGAAGCGCAGCCACTGCCACCTGTACCTGTTTAACAGTAATTGGGGCATCTATGGCGTTGCGGGCCTCATCCGAGAGCTGCAGGAATTCTATCTTATCCAGAAAGTATTGTAAGCTATCTGGGGTAAAGTCAGCCTTAGATGTATAAAGGTGCTCGTAATACCTAGCAAATTGGGCGTTAATACTAAGGGGGTCAGAATTTAACTCTCCGGTATCATCCATTATGTGAACAATGTGTGATGAGGTGGAGCGTTCCCTAGCTAACCAAGCCAGCAATCTATCCGTCTTCTCCCCTTGTTCAAAAATTCTCTGTGATTGAGAGAGCAACATCTTCCTGGTAGTCGCAGCTCTCAGTAAGGAAATTTCCTTATGGAGGGATTGCATAGCAGCATATATCAGTGCATCTTTGGTGGTCACATAAATAGACTCCAAAAGTTGAGCCTTTCTTTCCGCTTCTTCCAGTTCTAGGCCTGTGTCCCACCTAACCCTCCCAATGGCCGTTTTGTATTGCCCTCTTGTGTACGCCTTAAAGGCTTTCCAGAGCATCGGGGATGGGGGGGGGGCAGTGCCTTCATTATGTACCCAGTAAATTTCCAGCTCTCCCTCCACCAGGGGGGCCACCCGTTTGTCAGTGATCCAGAGGCCAGAAAGCCGCCACAGTGCAGAGCCCGCCGGCGACTCAGTTTGTAGTTTTAGTACCAGGGGTGCAGGGTCCGATATACGACAGGGTAAAATCTCCACCTCCAGGATCCGGGAGAGCAAGGAATCAGTAGAGTAAATTAAGTCGATTATAGCGAAGGAAGCGTATGTAGCCGAGTGGCACGTAAACTGTCTCTTCCCTGGATGCTTTAGCCTCCAAACATCAATAAACCCATAATTCTCTGCCCATTGGGATAGGGGGGAGTCCCCAGTGGGGGCTGCATTGAACCTGTCTAAAGTAGGGTTCGGGGTCATATTAAAGTCCCCGGCTAACAGTACTCTCGCTGAGGGATAATTCGCTATCAGTGGGGCGAGCTTGCGAAGAATATCAAGAGTGGCTGGGGGCGGCATGTAAAGTCCTACAATCAAAAGTTCCAGTCTCTCACACATTGCATGGAGGGCCACATACCTCCCCTCTGGGTCAAGATAGAGGTCCAATAGTGTAAATCCAAGATATTTGTGAACCAGGACACTAACCCCCCTAGAATATGAGGAATAAGTCGAATAATAATATAAGCCTACCCAGGGCTTCCGGAGGGCCAGTGTCCTGCTCCCCACCAAATGGGTCTCCTGGGGGGTATACTTCTTTATATAGTTAAATACCAAAGATCGTTTGATCTTGAAGTTCAAACCTCGAACATTTCAAGACAAAATGTTCTGGGGAGACATCAGATACAATCTAGGGAGCAGCAGAGCAGCATCAGTAACATATAGGCTATGAGCATGCACATATACATCACTATATTATTCACTAGTATAAGAAGACATTTAGGAAGATCTCCCATACCACCTAGTGGAGGGAGAACAGAGCCGCACTTAGTTCTGAGAAAAAAAAACATGGGAGTAAAAATATATACTCCGATTATGCCCTCCGCCCCCCCCCACCCTGCACCACCCCCCGAACTTCGGTGTGCCTTCACCCCTAAAATAACCATGGCAATTGCCAATGGGGGATGTGAACAGAGGGACACCTGAGTGTCTCAGTATATACAAAGAGTCCTCCTAGATAATTTAAAGGTTTAACGTTCCCTGCAGATTATGAGATCACCCGGAAAAAAAAGAAAAAAGGGAGATTTCCGGGGGTGCAACACTTAAAACGGTTGCAAACTGTCACAAAGTTCAAAAAACAAATGACTTCTTCCTTGCAGCCTGGTATACGGATGTTAGACTAAAGCTCTGATGCATGGGTGAACTAAACACGGAGCCCTCTCAGGACAGCAACAGAATCAGGGGCGGATCCAGAGTCTTTTCTCGGGAGGGGCACTGCCAAAAAATTATTTATTTGTGGGAAATTTATCGGGGAAATGGTTGGTGTCGGCGCTTCAATCATCCCGGCACCATGGTGGTTATGGTGTCAGGATGATTGAAGCGCATTATTTCTATTATTACATTGTAATATGAAATTAAATAGTTCAATGCAGAATCAGTGGGAGCCCCGAGTGTGTCACTTGCCACCGTCGCCTGCAATTAGTGGGAGCCCTGAGCGTGTCACTTGCCACATGTTGTGGATTGTCACTTGTGTCACAGAGCGGCCTGACGTGACTCACTGACGTCACTCGTTGCTAGACGCCAAGCGGCCCAGGCGTTAGCAGCGAGTGCAGGGAAGAGGCTCCACCCACCTCCTCCTCCGCTCCTGGTATCGTGTCAGTGCGCCACGTAACTACATTAGACGAGTCTCTCTCTCAGCGCTGCTGATCGGCTGATGTGAGAACCTGAGAGAGAGAGTCAGAGAGGCAGCGGCAGCCGCAGAACAAGTACTGTATATACTTGAGTATAAGCCGACCCGAATATAAGCTGAGGCACCTAATTTTACCCCAAAAAACTGGGAAAACTTATTGACTCAAGTATAAGCCTAGTGTGTCCTAGGCTTATACTTGCCTCACTTTGCCTCACTGTGCCCATGCCTCACTGTGCCCATGACTAGACTGATGTTTAACATGGAAGTCTATGGAAGGAGTGCCCGGCTTTGAAAAATTGGTTCTCCCAGACACCAAACTTTTCAAACTTATAGAGGAGACATGGGGCTACATGTGTGCCAAGTTTGGGGTCCAGAGGACCTACCACCGGCCGGTACCGGGTCCGCAAAATCACTGGAGAAATGACCGTTTAACATTGGAGTCTATGGAAGGGGTGCCCGGGTTTAAAAAATCAGTGCTCCACGGCCGTAAGTCCCCCAGACACCAAACTTTGCACACTTGTAGAGAAGACATGGGGCTACATGTGTTCCAAGTTTGGAGTCCAGGGGACCTACGACCGGACGGTACCGGGTCCGCAAAATCACCGGAGAAATTACCGTTTAACATTGGAGTCTATGGAAGGGGTGCCCGGATTTAAAAAATCAGTGCTCCCCGGCCGTAGGTCCCCCAGACACCAAACTTTGCACACTTGTAGAAGAGACATTGGGCTACATGTGTGCCAAGTTTGGGGTCCAGGGGTCCTACGGCCGGTACCGGGTCCCCAAAGTTCGGAAGATCAGGCGCAAAAAAAAAAACAGAGCAAGCAAGTGAGTGTGACAGATGGTCTCGGGGGGGGGGGGGGCAATTGCCCTGTTGCCCCCCCTGGATCCGCCACTGAACAGAATGTCAGAAAGAGAGAGGTAATCCCCATATCAAACAGTGTGGTGGCCACATCCCTGTAGTATAGAACAAAAAATTTGTTCCCCCTAGGATGGGACTTTGAAAGCCAGACACTGTGATGTATGTAGAAACAGTATTTTATTAAATCGAAGTTATCAAAAGACATAAGTACAAATATTTAAAAACATGAACCAAGGTGGGTGGTGTTCATGTATGCAACAAAACAAACATCAACTGTACAACAGAACATATATAAAAAATGACACTAGAACTCTCCTATGAGTGATGTTCCCTGGTACCCGATGCATTTCTGGTATACAACTGTAGCGCACCCCCAGCTAAGAGAGCCGCTGAATTTGGTCTCAGGCCCTGCACACAGCACCGCCAACCCCCGGTAATTTACTCGACCCACTCTGGCACAGTTAGTCTAGGGTAATATCTCTTATACTCTATGGTAAAATTCAGACACCAATGCAGAATAGTAAAGTATAACAAGTTTACTTTTCTATAAGTAAAAGAACAGTTATAACAAACCACATGAATTACTTGCAGAGCCCTGCTACGCATGGACTATGTATGATAGTAGTTCACCAGGCGCCCTGTGGCGCAGCAACTAAAGAGAACTATCTAACTGGTCAGGCCTGACGCAGGATCTATACTCAGTCTCTCAGGAGATGATTTCTTTGCATTCAAAATCTTGACTGGAGGTGCACATTCAGGAACAATTTATAATCCACAGGTTAATCAGCAACAAGGAACACTTCACTGGAGACAGTTTAACTCCGTTCCACTATAGATCTCCGGTGCAACATCAAATAAAGGCCGATAGGCCAAGGCAGTCTGTAGGCCTAATGACAGTACAACGTGCTTGGATTGAGCATGTGCTCGCTCACCCCTCCGGATGCGATCCCAGTCTGGGACTTCCACCTGATGTGTCTCCACACACACACCGTCTGCAGCGGTCAGGTCTCCGATCCAACAGAAGTTGAGGATAAACAAAGTCAGATGCCAACCAGGCTCGCAGTGGGGTGGAAGGCTCTTTGGCAGCTGCGCAAGGCCCCAGGCTTCAGGCCTTGCACTCCAGCAGATCCGCACAGGAGGACCTCTCGATCGAAGTCTCGTGTCCAAAGAGAACAAGCTCAGCCTCGCCCCTTCCCTTTATAGCCCCACCCATAAGTCTCTGCGGTGGCAACAATGCACCCTGGGTGCCAAACGGGGTTCTGGGTAAGGTAGTCCAGAGAGTCTTAAAGGAGACCCCGCTACACACTCCCCCCACTTAAATTCTTTGGTCCCCAAAGATAAATTTAACATACTCTACGGACAACCCTAGATAAAGTGGCGTATGATGCTGGCAAAGGGAATTCCCACCAAAACTGAGGGGTTGGATTCCCTTGCCTACAGGTCACACTATCATAAGTAACCTGCCTAACTGTGCCAGAGAGTGAGTTGGGGTTTCCCTCCACCAAATGAACAGTGGAAGGATCTGGATTCTCAGCACTCCTCCTGGCAGTCACCACAGAATCTTCTGAGCTCTCCCCCATTTGTGGGTAGGTCAACTTCTTAGGAGGCCTTATGACTCTTCGAGTCCTCTGCTCTCTTGGGATTTCTGATCTCCGACGCCACAGGTTCTTCTTCCGGAGCAGGCTCGGGAAATGCTACGGGCTCAGGAGCATCTGATTCAGGAGCCGGAAGGTACATAGAGTCCCTGGGGTCCTCCTCTGAGTAGGTGTCACAGGCATCTTCCTATTGATCTGATAAAGGATTAGATGGGATGAACTCAGTAGCTTCTGCATTCAGTGTACTGTCTGTAGTGTCTTCAATAGGTGGAAGATCTATAGCAGAAGCTCCTGGAGTCGGAGAAGGCCATAGCCAATCAAGTTCTTTCCCTTCATCTTCACTCAATTCAGAGGCCTCTACATCTTCAGCTCGAAAGGTCTGGGACCAAGTGCTTGGCCTGGGAGTATCCAGGATGGAGGCTGGTTCTGGGGAGTCCCTCACAGGAGGTATCCGGACTGCTTCGGCAAGTGGAAGTAGGTGGTTCCGATGCCAGGTCTTCAGTGGCCCCACCTTCCCCTCTGGCTTCAACTTGTAAACAGGTAGGCCTGGCAGCTTCTTACAAATGACATAGGGTTCAGGTCTCCATCTGTCTGCACGTTTGTGTTTTCCAGGGACCCCCAGGTTGCGTAGTAGTACTCGGTCCCCAGGCTGCAGGTCCTGGATCCGGACCTTCAAGTCAAAGTTCTTTTTGTTGCGGGCCCCCCTTTGATCTGAGGCCGCTTGGGCCTGCTCATAGGCCAACTTCAAGCTGTGTCTAAGTCTGTCTACATATCCTTTGTGGGATGTGGCTGAAGAAAGGTCCAAGGAAGTGCCAAAGGCCAGGTCTATGGGTAATCTTGCTTCTCTCCCAAACATGAGTCGATAGGGGGAGTAGCCTGTAGCATCACTAGTGGTACAGTTGTAAGCGTGCACTATAGCTGCTATGTGTTTGCTCCGTTTGTGCTGTCTCCGGGGACATCTATATGGTATATCACTTGCGGCCACTACGACTTGGTCTGTTTTCTGCCCACAATCCTGGCTGTATCTAAGGGATTTACCTGTTCTCCATGCTTGGCTGCATTACTTTGTTAGCATTAACTCTGCTCACTGATGTCCCCATGCAGTTATTTTCTGCATACAGACTGCTATTTCAGCTGGTATGCTGAGTCTTGAGGTCCTCGTTTCTAGCTGCGTTTTTGCTCTAAGAAGCACCTGAAATTTTATCCTCTTTGTGCGAGATGTGAATTGTTCCCGCGCCCACTACAACGTTTCTGGGCCTGCTTATAACAATACTATATATAAGTACTTTTTTGATCAAGGGATAATATACACTATACCCTCCTGCTCCCAAGATAGTAAGGCGTGTTCTCCTACTATCTCTGTTCGTCCTGAAGAAGCCTCGCGGCGAAACGCATAGACGCACACAGGGACCACATCTATCCAAACCACTCGTATACAGTGTTTTAATCAAATTTTTTTCTCATTGTAGTCACTGTCTTTTGTCTTTTATAAATAAATAATTTTTTGTTTATCCTATGTGTCTTTGCCTTCAAAGTCCGACCCCCAGGTATCTCAATTTCTGAGTTATCTTTTCACGCTTTTTCAAGTTATCCAACGGATGTGGCATTGTGAGTGCCTCCCCTTCCCTCATTTATATACGACTCTCAAAGTCCCTCCCTTGATCTGAATGGAGTCGCTGCGGTAGCCCATAGTGGACGAAATACTTCTCCATTAGTACCTTAGCTACCGTGGAAGCCCTCTGGTCTTTGGTTGGGAAGGCCTGAGCATACCGAGTGAAATGATCGGTTACTACCAGAACATTTCCTAATTCACTCAGGTCTGGTTCAAGGCAGAGAAAATCAATGCATACCAAATCCAGCGGGCCTTGACTTTGTAGATGGCCCATTGGAGCAGCTTGACGGGGTAAAGTCTTCCGCTGGATGCAGCGTGCACATGAATGGCAGTACTCCTCTACTTCAGCCCTCATGCAGGGCCAATAGAACCGACTTCTGACGAGTTGAAAGGTTCTTTCAGCCCCTAGGTGGCCATGATTGTCATGCAGGGCAACCAGGACAGTCTTTCAGTGTTTCTTGGGAAGAAACTATTGCCATTTATCTTCCAGGTCATCAGAGGGGCCCCTTTGGTAGACCACTCCCTGATGAACCTACAACCTGTCCCACTCCTTCCTCAACAGTCGAGCTTCCTTTGAGGGGTGACGCAGGAGTCTGAGTCCTGACTCTCCAGAGCCTCCAGGACCAATCTCCCCATGGGGTCTTCCAGTTGGTCACATCTCAACTCCTTCTTTGACAGTTTTGGCAGATTATCTTCTTCCAACTGAGTTACTCCACAGTATTGTTTGGGAACTCCTACCATGGTAACTCCTATCTCTTCTGCCCTTGAGCCTCCTCTGGCTTGTAATTCAGCCCCTTGGCAAAGGGCCCGCACCCCGTCAGGTGTCACTTGGGTCCAGTCCTCTGTGTCACTGGTGGGGGCATGAGATCTTCTAGACAGGGCGTCCGCATCT
This sequence comes from Rana muscosa, assembly GCA_029206835.1. Classification (NCBI taxonomy): domain Eukaryota; kingdom Metazoa; phylum Chordata; class Amphibia; order Anura; family Ranidae; genus Rana; species Rana muscosa. The sequence continues at coordinate 146,030,681 of CM055128.1, forward strand.
CGATTTCCGGCCCCTGGCCTGTACTTCAGGCTGAAATTGAACCCAGACAGGGCGGCCAGCCATCTGTGTCCTGTGTCATCCATCTTTGCTGTGGTGAAGAGGTAAGTCAGGGGGTTGTTGTCGGTTTTCACAGTGAACTCTGCCCCATACAGGTAGTCTTTAAGCTTGTCAACTACTGCCCACTTAAGGGCCAGGAACTCCAACTTGTGAGTGGGGTAGTTCTTCTCAGAGGGGGTCAGGCTTCTGCTCACGTAGGCAACGGGCCGTAGTTGCCCTTCATGCTCTTGGTAGAGCACTCCTCCCAGACCGTCATGACTGGCATCTACGTGTAGTTCATAGGGTCTTGTTGGGTCTGCGTAGGCCAAGACTGGGGCAGTGGTTAGGCTCTTCTTCAACGCCTGGAAGGCCTCTTCACACTTCTGGTTCCACTGATCTTTGACTGACTCTCCCGGCTTCCTGGGCCCTGAGTCATCCTCTTCCCCTTCTGTCTTGAGTAGTTCATTCAGCGGTCTGGCGATTCGGGCAAATCCCTCCACAAACCTCATATAGTATGAGCAGAACCCCAAGAAGGATCTGAGTTCTGTTACTGTAGTGGGCCGTGGCCAGGAGGTAACTGCCTCCAACTTCTCGGGGTCTGTGGCCACTCCTTCTTCAGACACTATGTGTCCCAGATAGTTAACGGAAGACTGGTAGAACTGACACTTCTCGGGCGAAAGCTTGAGTCCCTCCTCACTGAGTCTTCTTAATACCTTCTCTAGCCTCTCCTCGTGTTCTTCTAAGGTTCTCCCAAAGACAATGACATCGTCCAAGTACACAAGGACCTCGATAAGGTTCATGTCCCCTACAGTCTTCTCCATGAGACGTTGGAAGGTGGCAGGAGCTCCAGACAGTCCCTGAGGCATTCGGTCAAATTCAAAGAACCCCACTGGGGTTATGAAAGCCGTCTTCCCTTTGTCTTCGGGATGCATAGGGATCTGGTAGTATCCACTCTTGAGGTCCATACCGCTGAACCATTTCGCTCCAGACAAGCTCTGCAGGGCATCCTCTATCCTCGGAGTGGTGTACTGGTCAGGGATGGTTCTTCTGTTGAGAGTCCTGTAATCTATACACAGCCTCAATGACCCATTCTTCTTCCTGACCACCACTATCAGGGAGGCATAGGGGCTTCTAGACTCCCGGATCACACCAGTCCTCTTGAGTTCTGTGAGTTGTTCCCTCAGATCCTCCAGATCTGCTAGTAGGACCCGCCTGACCCTTTCTCGGAAGGGCTTGTCTTCCTGGAGGCAGATTCGAAGGGTGGCACTCCTTGCACACCCCACATCGAACTCATCTTTGGAGAAGATCTTCTCCCATCTGGTCAACTGGGCCTTGGCTCTCTCCTTCCAAGCCCTGAGTAGATTCGGGTTCTCCATGGAGAGCTTCTCCCAGACATCTCCTCCTTCACCCGTCCTCTCGAGTTCTGACAGGGCAACCTGGGCAGCAGGGCTCACCTGGCCCAGCAGCATTCTGGCGGGGATCTCCATGGGGCCACCTGTAATATTCCTGCCACTCACCGGAACTCTACAATGGGCCTTCTTCAGGGCCTTGAGCGGAACTACTTCTGGGATTACTTCCAAACCTGTGGGTTCTTCCCTTGGGTCGGGCTCCAGCATGACAAAGGGTCCAGGTTGTTCCCAAGTAAGCTTCAAAGTGGCTCTGAGACAGGTTACTTCGCCGGGCTGCAACACTACCCCATTACTTCCTAGTCTCCACACCTTCCCTATCCCTTTTGCAGGGGTCTTCTGCTCCAACACCAGTCGTTGGTAGGCCGTCTTCAGCATGGGATGGATTTTGGTGACTGCAGGGCCCTTCCCTTGTACTAGAGGGGTCAGGAGTCTCCGGACCAGATCCGTATTTGTCCCTATTATAAGGGAACTCTTGTTGGCTCCAGGCGGCCGAGGACACACAACTGCCAGGGTGTCGAACACTTCAGCCTTCCCAGCCACGGATGGGTCAAAGGTCATCTTGATGGGCAGGTAGCCATCGTAAGGGAAGCTTTGGGTTCCGATTCCCCATATTTCTAGTTCCTCTATCTTCTGGATGGGCAGATGACTCAAGTGCTTATCATAAAAATCCCGGTATAGCAGGGTCACTTGTGCTCCAGTATCCAAGATAGCTCTTGTGTAGACTCCCTCCACTTGAATGGGTACTATAGGAGACGAGCCTACCAGCTTCTCTGGATACGCCCTTGCAAGGGTCGCCTTCTTCTGGTCTTTGCCCTTTTTCCTTGGGCTTTCTTTCCTCCAACTCCCTTTGGACTTTAGTCTTTCTTGGGCCTGGTATGCACTGATTTCCCTCCCCTTACTGGGTGTATAGACCCACTGAGGGATATTATTTTCCTTCTTTGGTGTGTATTCCCGCTGGGGAATACTGTGCTTCTTCTTAGAGGTTCTGTCTTTCCTCTTCTTTGGCTTCTCATTCAGTTTGGAGCTCACTGAAGATGATGGGCACCCGGTTGACTCCTTCACCGGGGCCCTCTGAAGTTTCCCGCCGGCTTGCGGTTGTCTATTTTCTTATTTTTGGGGCTCGAACACACAGCTGCAATATGGCCAATTCCCCCACAGTTAAAACAGACTATATCTCCCCATTCCTGTAGAGATGCGGGTGCTGAGGCAATTGGGAATAGTTCCTTCCTTGGTACTTCTCTCTCGGGACCCTCTGAATCTTTTTCTATCAGAGAGGTCAGCATCTCTAACACCTGAGACATTTGTGATTTTAAAGTGTCCACTTCTGAATCTCTTTCAGGGGTCATTACTGAGTTGACTATCACTGCTGCAGGGGCGGCATTTGTCTTAATCATTTGCTGGTCCTGCTGTAGTGCCTCCTCATCTCTGATGATTTTTATCAAGTCAGAGTAGGTCAGCGACACTCCCCCTCCCAATGTTTTCAGGTGAAGCCAGACTGGATCCGAGCGCAACACTCCCTTCAAGACTTGCTTCATTCTCGCTGCATCTGTATCTTTGGGCATCATTCCCTTCTTCAATACAATTTTGCACAGCAACCTGTTCAGTCTTCTGACATACTCTGAAAGCTTCTCATCGGCTGTTGGAAAGTATGTTCGAATTGGTACACCATCTCTGTCACCTTCTCCAACTGACCGAACTCCTCCTGTAGCATGGCTAGACAGTCTTGAGCCGTGCAATCTGTATTCCCAAACCGGAAGCTTTTTACCGCTTCTGCAGCCGCGCCTTTTAGGCTCTCCATCACTCGTTGCCTCTTCTGCGCTTCAGGCACCTCCCATGCCTCTACTGCTTGTAATGCCTGCTCCACCCAAGTATCAAAATCTTCCTCCCTGAAGGGACAGGGAGCTTCCCTGAGTATCTTTAATCTCCGGTAGCTAGTCTCTACATGTGAAAGAAGGGTGATGGTGGCTGCGCTGTGATTATAACTAGTGAAGGGAGTGTGGGGGAGGAGGTCTGGAAAAGGAAACTACCTAATGCTAACCAAACTAAATCTAATATTTGCCAACCAGATGCAGTAACGTGTTGCCAACCAATGTGTAACATAAATAGTATGTGCATAAACTAAATAAGTCACACCTGTGCGCATAGAAGGTATATAACCAGCAGTGGAAACGTAATGATGTATTCCAAAACGTGTATCACTCTGAATGATAAACCTGTGCATATAGTATATAACCAAACACTATAACTCTATGTTATCAACAGTGAAATAAAATACCAATATGTAATAAAGGTGTATGACACACAACTGGAAGCGGTGAAAAAAAAAAAAAAAAAAAAAAAAATATATATATATATATATTGTGAGGGGGTTAACTCGGTAGCGGGTGTGTGTGACCCCCTGGTTGGGCTCCCCACACAAAAACAGGGCCAGCAGACGGAGGTTGTGGTTTTCAAAATCAAAAGGTGCGGTTTATTTCTCTATGTACAGTGACAAAAACACAGCAAAGCCAAAAAGAAACATAAACAAAATAAATCCTGGTCAGTTTGACCTCTGACTAAACATGCAGGTTTCCTAAACTAACAACTGGGATCAGCCTGGTGCTGTCCTAGTCCCTAAGTCCCTGGTTTAGTAAAAGTCCAAACAAATAGCCACACAGGCTTTGCCTCACCGCACAGGGGTTCACTCTCCCTAGACAGTCCACACAGGTCTGGTTCCAGGCATGAGCTAACATCTAATGAAGCTGGGAGTTCTTATAGAGGCCTAAATGAGCTGACAAGGTTCAGCTGGTCTCCTCATCTCTGTCTGCACGACGCCCCACACTCTCCCTAGAGGTATGAGTCATCCATGAGCCCACTAGCCTTATACAACTCTCCACCTAGTTGTATAAGTCGGCATAAAGCCTGAATCTGGGAGAAATATATCTACCCCCCTGGATGCAACCAGGTGACTTTACCTTCCTGCTGTCACATACCCCCCCCTCTTGTTTTAACCTTGGGGTTGGAACACCAGCAATCAGGCATTCATGTACTCGAGACAAAGCATCCACATTCCCCATTTGAACGCCAGGGCGATGCTTTACTGTGAAGTTGAATTCCTGTAGGGCCAGGAACCACCTATTCACTCTTCTATTTGTCTCCTTGTTTTGAGCCATCCACTTTAACGGAGCATGATCCGTAACCATGTCAAAGTGCCTACCTAGCAGATAGTACCGAAGGGAATCTAGAGCCCACTTCACCGCTAAACACTCCTTTTCAACCGTGGCGTAATTTACCTCATGGGACTTCAACTTCCTGCTGAGGTAAATGACTGGGTGCTCTTCCCCGTTCCAGACCTGGGACAATACTGCTCCTAACCCCACATCTGACGCATCACTTTGTACGACAAAGTCTTTAGAGAAGTCGGGTGAGTACAACACTGGCTGGCTACATAAGGCTTGTTTCAAGAATTGGAATGCTGCCTCAGCCTCGGGGGTCCATTTAATCATGACCGACCCTTTCCCTTTCGTCAGGTTGGTTAGGGGCACAGCCTTAGAAGCAAAGTGGGGAATGAAGCGCCGATAATAACCCGCGATTCCCAGAAAGGCCCGTACCTGCTTCTTGCTGTTGGGACGTGGCCAACTCTGGATGGCCTCGACTTTGTTGAGTTGGGGTTTTATCACTCCCCTGCCAATGGTGTACCCAAGATATTTGGCCTCCTCCTGCCCAATGGTACACTTCTTGGGGTTAGCCGTAAACCCCGCTTCCCGGATAGAGTCTAGGACTGCTTGCACTTTTGGCAGATGTGAGGCCCAATCTGTGCTATGGACAATTACGTCATCCAGGTAAGCCGCAGCATACTTCCGATGGGGCCTCAGTATCTGGTCCATTTTCCGCTGGAATGTGGCCGGCGCATTCTGTAACCCGAACGGCATTCTCTTATATTGGAACGCCCCGTCTGGGGTTACAAATGCGGTTTTCTCTTTGGCCGACTTGGCCAGGGGAATTTGCCAATACCCTTTTGTGAGGTCAAGAGTCGTCATGTATCGGGCTGTTCCCAGCCGGTCGATCAACTCATCTATACGTGGCATGGGGTAGGTGTCAAATTTTGTAACTTTGTTCAACTGACGAAAATCGTTACAAAATCGCCAGCTCCCATCCGGTTTAGGCACCAACACAATGGGACTAGACCAATCACTTTGGGACTCCTCTATCACCCCTAAGTTCAGCATTTTCTGTACTTCCTCCCGTATTGCCTCCCGTCGGGCCTCTGGGATCCGATAGGGTTTTAACTTCACCCTTTCACCGGGCGGGGTAATAATATCATGCTCTACCCCAGATGTTTGTCCCGGCAGCTCAGAGAACACCTCCTTGTTGCGAAGCACAAACTCCTTAACCTCCTGTTGTTGGGGTTGTGACAAGGTGGCTGCTATTCCAACCTCCGGAATCACGCAACCAGTTTGAGCTGGTGACCAAGTTTCTGCGACTAGGGACTCTCTATCCCTCCAGGCTTTCAACAGATTAACGTGATATATCTGTTCGGGCTTTCGCCTTCCTGGTTGTCTGACCTTGTAATTCACTTCGCTCACTTTTTCCATTATCTCGTAGGGGCCTTGCCATTTGGCAAGGAATTTACTTTCAACCGTAGGGACAAGTACCAATATCCTATCCCCCGGGGAAAAGGTACGGGTCTTTGCTCCACGGTTGTACACTCTCTGCTGTGCCAACTGCGCTTGGGCCAAATGTTCCTTCACGATGGGCATTACCTGTGCAATTCGATCTTGCATCAGGGCGACATGCTCAATCACACTCCTGTGGGGAGAACTCTCACTTTCCCAAGTTTCCTTGGCAATATCCAACAGCCCTCTTGGGTGTCTCCATACAGTAACTCAAAGGGGGAGAATCCCGTAGAGGATTGGGGCACCTCCCTAATAGCAAACATCAAATAAGGAAGTAGACAGTCCCAATCCTTTCCATCTCTATCCACCACTTTCTTCAACATTTGTTTTAGGGTTTTGTTGAATCTTTCAACCAGCCCATCGGTTTGGGGGTGATACACAGATGTACGCAATTGCGTCACTTTGAGCAATTTACACAGCTCTTTCATAACCCGGGACATAAAGGGTGTACCTTGGTCCGTGAGCAGTTCTTTACAAATACCCACCCGGCTAAAAACAAGAGATAGCTCTTTGGCTATGGTTTTGGCCGAGGTATTTCTGAGAGGGATCGCTTCTGGATAACGGGTGGCATAGTCCATTATAACCAATATGTACTGGTGCCCCCTAGCGGACTTGATTATAGGACCTACCAAATCCATTGCGATTCTCTCAAACGGGACCTCAATGATGGGTAGAGGGACCAGCGGGCTACGGAAATGTGGCATCGGGGCCGACCTCTGACACACAGGGCAGGAGGAACAATAATTTTCTATGTCCCTCATCACTCCAGGCCAATAGAATCTCTGTAATACCCTCTCTCGGGTTTTCTCTGTCCCCAGATGACCTCCAAGAATGTGCCCATGGGCCAACTCCAACACCAACTTCCTGTAAGGTTTGGGCACCACAAGCTGCTCAACGGTTTCTTCTGCCCTTTTTGCCACCCGATACAGTAGGTCCTTCTCTACGCTGAAGTATGGGTAAGTGCAGGTATTATCTGGGTTCACTAACTCGCCATCTATTTCCACTACGTTTTCCCGTGCCTTTATTAGGGCGGGGTCTTTTAACTGTTCTGTGGCAAAATTTTCCCTGTGAACCTCCAGATCAGAAAACTCCACAGACGGTAGGTTTTCGTCTGAGGAGGTGGGCTCCTCTCCAGTTTCTTGAGTCTCCCCTGCCAATACTGACAAGGGAAATTCTGGAGAGTCCTCACCACTCTCAGAGGAGTTCTGGCTATCACATTCCTGGTACATAGGGGCACCAGTGGGGGGCTCAGGATCATCCCACAGTTCCCAGAACTTCGGAAAACCCCTTCCCACAATGGCGTCATACGGTAACTGAGATACTAAGCCCACTGGATGAGAGAGGGTACCTTTGGGGGTCTCGAAACACACTGTAGTCACTGGATACTCTCGGGTGTCCCCATGCACACAAATAACAGCTACCTTGCTATTCCCAGAGACCTCTGTTTTAACTAACTCAGCCTTTATCAGGGTCACAAGGCTACCTGAATCCAGCAATACCACAACATTTCTACCATTAACACACATTTTGCATAAATGTTTCTCAGTTCCTCGAATGGCAGTGCATGCGACTGTCGCACACAGCGACTGACGTCTGCCCGTCAGAAAGTCACACTGCATGGGTTCCTCCACAACCGGGCAATTGGCTGCAATATGTCCCGCTTGCCGGCAGCGGTAGCAAACGATCCTTCTTGCCGCCTCTTGAGCCGCTGATTTCCCAGGCTGTTCTCGCCAAACTTGGGGTAGAGCTCCCACCCTCTCACTCTCTCCACCCTTACCCCTTGGAATCCTCTTATCCGCCCCTGGGGGTGGTCTGGTCTTAGGGTGGAAAGTCCGAGTGTCTCTGGAAGAGGCTGTCAGGTTCTCTGTAGCCAAGTATTTCTCTACACGATCCACAAGACCACCGGCCGTCTCTGGGTCTCCATGGCTTACCCACTTTTGGATGGCAGTAGGAAGAGCTCTCAAAAACCGATCCATTACAACACGTTCCACAATCTCTGGTGCGGACAAAGTCTCTGGCTGTAGCCACTTCCTGCTCAGGTGAATGAGATCATACATTTGAGACCTGGGGGGTTTTCCAAGCTGGAAAGTCCAGTTATGCACACGCTGAGCCCGGACAGCCAGGGTGACACCCAGCCTTGCCAATATTTCAGCTTTTAGCATCACATAGTCTTTTGCTTGGTCAGGCTCTAGGTCATAGTAAGCCTTCTGCGATTCACCAGTTAACAGAGGAGCCACCAGTCCAGCCCACTGCTCCTCAGGCCACTTTTCTCTTTCAGCAGTCCTTTCAAATGTGGTCAAAAATACCTCTGGATCATCCTCTCCAGTCATTTTTGTCAATAAACGACTCACCCCAAAGGACGCGGTATTAGTGGGACGGCTTTCCTCACTGGTCTGCGGACGTTGCTGCATTACTGCTTCCATTTGTTGTAGTCTCTGCTCTTGCTTCTGTAACAGGTCTATGAAGCGGGCCTCAGATTGCTGCTGGGCTTGTTGATGAGCTTGCTGCTGGGCTGCAAGGCTCCTTTGCAAACCTGCATTTGTCTGCTGTTGATTGGCATTTGCTAGAGCCAGCTGTTTCAGTATCTCCTCCATGCTGGCTTAAAAAAAACTGCCCGCATTCTCCACCAACTGTGAGGGGGTTAACTCGGTAGCGGGTGTGTGTGACCCCCTGGTTGGGCTCCCCACACAAAAACAGGGCCAGCAGACGGAGGTTGTGGTTTTCAAAATCAAAAGGTGCGGTTTATTTCTCTATGTACAGTGACAAAAACACAGCAAAGCCAAAAAGAAACATAAACAAAATAAATCCTGGTCAGTTTGACCTCTGACTAAACATGCAGGTTTCCTAAACTAACAACTGGGATCAGCCTGGTGCTGTCCTAGTCCCTAAGTCCCTGGTTTAGTAAAAGTCCAAACAAATAGCCACACAGGCTTTGCCTCACCGCACAGGGGTTCACTCTCCCTAGACAGTCCACACAGGTCTGGTTCCAGGCATGAGCTAACATCTAATGAAGCTGGGAGTTCTTATAGAGGCCTAAATGAGCTGACAAGGTTCAGCTGGTCTCCTCATCTCTGTCTGCACGACGCCCCACACTCTCCCTAGAGGTATGAGTCATCCATGAGCCCACTAGCCTTATACAACTCTCCACCTAGTTGTATAAGTCGGCATAAAGCCTGAATCTGGGAGAAATATATCTACCCCCCTGGATGCAACCAGGTGACTTTACCTTCCTGCTGTCACAATATATATAATGACAGTATATGATGGGGTGTATAAACACAAAACTATAACAGTGAAATCCTCGTCACCCATACAGTGCTTGAAAGAAAAAACTGCAGTGCAAATCCACCCAGTGTTCACTAGCAGCTTACCTCCCTGCTGGGAAGAGACAGCATGCACTGGGACTTCAAATGTGGACAGCGATGCAACAATCTTGCATGGATGTATGCTCTCACTCACATGGATGCATAGGAATACACAAACAAAAAAAAGGAAATTTATAGCGTAACTCTGTGGGTCCAGCAAACAAGTAACCAAAAGATGTAATCTCACACTCACATGAAACTAGTGAGCATGGACATCAATCCTACGAACGCCAAGCTCGTATATATTGCAGGATATGGTGATTCCAATCATGCGGTCCTTAAGCTTGCAGCAACACCAGAGTGCCAGTAGAACATGTATAAAAAACGTACAAGTTGCACATAGTGTGGGTCTGTAACCACTGGGGTATTTATTATAAAAAAGGTAAAACACTCACATTTCATAAGTGGGGGAATGACAATCTAAAACGAGCGCTGAGCTCGTCTCCTCTCCTGCAGCTGTCGGTGTATCTCTGTGCTGATCCTAACACGCGTGTCGTCACGTCACATGACTTCTTCAGAAGATAACACTAGATACACAATATGGGATTTAAATAGTCTGCGTGCGGTGGCCATTTTGTTGTAGTCCAGTATATCAATGTCAATGGATGTCAGCACGGCCATGTTTGCTGTGAGATTCCAACAGAAAAGCATAGGGGGAATGATGCAGACCCGGCCATGTTTGTTGTGGTCATGGGCCAACAGACATAGGAAAGGAGATTGGCAATATATGATTAAGAATATCACCAAACAATCCATATGTAATTATAAACGAGGAAGGGGGAGGGAGGGGGAGGGGGAGGGGGAGAAGGGTAAGGGAAATGTATCCTGAAAGGGAATATGTATATGACAAGGCTAAACAGGGCTATAGTCAGACTGCCTGTGCTGTGATATGTGTACTGTCATACATATAAACAAATATGCGATGAGCGAGAGGCTCAAAGCTGGATGCAGGGCCATACAGAATAAAAATAATGTGGCGGCAACTCGCAGATACACCGCATGTTCTGTCTCAACTACAAAGCGATAAAGTTCATCTCCAGGTTTAAGTAGGCCTTACTCAAGCTGGTTTGATATTCATCCCTTGCATCGATACAGGCAGTTTAACTCAATGAATAAACTCACAGTTAGGACGACAGACGATGAATCCTTTTGAATGTTCCATTTAATGATGGATATTCATAGGTAGAAAAACGTTGCAGTTGTAAGCCACATGTAAGATGTTTAGCATGGAAGATATACAGGAGTAATGACCAGAATCAGGAAGTGGAGGAGATATATAAAGAACTACGGTGAGAGAGAGAGTTCAGCTAGAAAGAAGGGGACAGATCTTAAAGACACAGAGGAAGAATAATCACATAGTGTAACACAACACTCCCCGTCTGAAATCTTTAGATTTCATAACCTTAAACTAAAATATATATTTTCAAAAAGTCCAATACTGACGAATGTCCTGGAACCTGTAATGAAAAACATGCAACAAGCAAATAATAAACGTAAGTTCAACAGGATGAAGAACATAAAGTCACAGTATGATGTCTTCAAATAATTCCAAAGTTCTGAGTAGAACCTGTAGATGGCAGCAATGTACTCCCCGCCGTGCCAACAGCATGGCTAGTCCTTGCACAAGTCACACACCTGGCAAAAGGAGTACTAACTCTGTAATTGGTCGACTAAAGGTTTGTGTCGATCCTCCCTTGGTTACCTTGACTTCTACCTTCCGGACTTTGTTATCGTCGCTGGGCATTACTTTAGTAATAAGACCCATAGGCCACTCATTCCGACAAACTTCCTTGTCTTTTAGAAGGATGAGGTCTCCAACCTTAAGATTCGGCTTAGATGCTTGCCATTTGTTACGACCTTGAAGGTGGTGAAGATACTTTTTCTTCCAGCGATGCCAGAACACATTGGCTAGATGCTGCACCTGCTTCCATTGATGCTCATAACGGTGTGACCGCAGCTTCTGTTTTGTACTTACAGAAGTGTGGAGTGAGGTGTTCACAGTTCTTATTTCCTTATCATCTTCAGGGTTTACTAGCCCATAGGTGGTGTCAATAGGGAGTAAGTAAGAGTCCTCACGCAGAAACCTTGGAGGTGACAGCCATAAGCTGTGCTGAAGAGCGGCAGGTGACACGGCTCTGATCCCACAGTCAGCTGGGTTGAGTTCAGTGGGAACGTGATGCCATTGACTTGGTAGAGAGAATCTCTTGATACGTTCAACCCTGTTGCTGACGTACACATAAAATTGTTTTGTTTGGTTGTTTATGTAACCAAGTACTACCTTACTGTCTGTATAGAAGGTGAAAGAATCAATTCTAGTGTCCATTTCACTTCGTATGACCTCAGCAATTTCTACTGCTAGCACGGCTGCACAAAGTTCAAGTCTTGGTATGGTATGTGCAGGCTTGGGAGTGAGTTTTGCCTTGCCTAGGACAAAACTACAGTGTGATTCTCCATTCAGTTCAGAGGTCTTCAAATAGGCTACTGCAGCAATAGCTTCAACTGATGCATCAGAGAAAATATGAATCTCTCTCCGGTTAGCAGTTGAAGTGGATCCTGGAACATAGCAACGGGGAATCTGAAGTTTTTCTAGTGACTTCAAAGAATATCTCCACCTTTCCCACTTGTGTTGATTCTCACTAGGCAAGGGAGTATCCCAGTCTATGTTCTCAGTAGACAACTGTCTTAGTAAAATCTTACCTTGAATGGTAACTGGAGCAAGGAAACCCAGTGGGTCATAGATGCTATTCACCACGGACAGGACTCCTATCTTAGTGAAGGGTTTGTCACAAGTTGACACTTGGAAGGTGAATTTGTCTTGTTTGATGTTCCACAACAAACCCAGACTTCGCTGTACAGGAGGCACATCTGTACCTAAGTCAAGGTTTTTTAGACTAGTGGCATAGTCCTCAGAGTGAAAGGCATTCATAAGTTCCTGGCTGTTGGATATAATCTTGTGCAGTCTAAGGTTTGCTACAGACAGCATCTCCTTTGTTCTGGTGAGAAGATCAATTGCTTCTTTAGCAGTTGGAAAGGACTTAAGTGCGTCGTCAACGTAGAAGTTTCTTTCAACAAATTGACGGGCATCAGATCCATATTCAACTTCTCCAGTCTGAGCTGTTCTCCTTAGCCCATAAGTTGCCACTGCTGGGGAAGGACTGTTACCGAAGACATGTACCTTCATGCGATAATCTATAACTTCCTTGTTGAGGTCATTGCCCTTGTGCCATAGAAACCTGAGGTAGTTTCTGTTGTCTTCTCTGACGATGAAGCAGTGAAACATCTGTTGAATGTCGGCCATTACTGCTACAGGCTCTTGTCTGAAACGAATCAAGACTCCTATTAGACTGTTGCTCAAGTTGGGTCCAGTAAGGAGCATGTTGTTAAGAGAAACACATTCGTGCTGAGCACTGGAATCAAAGACAACTCTGATTTGGTCTGGTTTGCGTGGGTGATACACGCCAAAGGATGGAAGGTACCAGCATTCTTCTCCCTCCTTTAGTGGGGGAGCAGGCTCTGCATGATCTCTGTCAAATACATTTTGCATAAAGTCCACAAAGTGCTTTTGCATCTCTTGTTTCCTGCTTAAGTTTCGCTTTAAGGAGGAGAATCTACTGATGGCCTGCTGTAAGTTGTTGGGCAATCTCTCTCTTGGGAGACGAAAGGGTAGGGGTGCTACCCAGTTATTGGAGTCATCTTGAAAGAACTCATTGTCCATTACCTTGATGAATTCTTTGTCTTCCATTGAAGGAGCCAGTATGTCATCTTCACTGGTTGCATTAAACACTGTAGAGCCGAAGTCGCCATCATGGCAGGAGAAAGGGCTTGTGTCACCTGAGATACCATGTTGCCATTCATGGCTGGCTATCTTCTCTTTCACCCAGTAGTGATGTGGGCATGGCTCAAAGTAAGTGTTTCGGCCATTTGGCAGAACATTTGTCTTGAATGACGAAATGTTGGTAGGTCTTTTCATTTTGCCTATGCAGACATTGCCTATGATGACCCACCCTAGATCCGTGCTCTGGGCAAATGGGGTATCTGGGGGTCCACTGACTTGTCTGTGTACCTTGTGAACTCTTAGAATGTTTCTTCCTAACAGAAGAAGGATCTGAGCATCTTTGTCAAGCGGCGGTATCTCATTTGCTATTACCTTGAGGTGAGGGTGATGGAAAGCAGCAGCTGGAGTAGGGATTTCTTCCCTGTTGGCAGGTATCTGATTGCACTCAACAAGTGTAGGTAAGGGTAATTGCAAGTTACCTTTGAGAGAAGATACCATGAGTCCATGAGCCCTTCTTCCAGAAACCTCTATAGTTACACTAGAGGTACCCAATGTGTAAGGATGAGCTTCGCCTTTTATTTCAAATAGATTGAACAATTCCGATTTTGCAAGTGATCGATTGCTCTGATCGTCTAAGATAGCATATGCCTTTAGAGACTTTTCTGGTTGATCCTTGTGGTATATGTTCACCAAGCATATCTTAGCACAGGATTTACCACAGCGGTCTTCTCCACAAACTTCAGTGCAGGATGAAGAAATGATGGTAGAATTAGGCACTTGGTCTGTATTCTCCCCGCCATGCGTTAACCTGGGAGGAGTGTTGGCAGGTTGTGCAGAGCTGGGCTCAAGAGGATGGAGGGCTTGCACATGTTCTTCAGAGCCACACTCTATGTACTTGATGGACACATTACAGTCCCTTGCAAAATGTTCTGTAGAAGCACAGCACCTGAAACATACCCTAAATGTCTTTAAAAGCTCCTTGCGCTCTTCCAGAGGCTTTTTTCTAAAGCCGATACATTTATTGAGGGGGTGTGGATTTCAATCTTCCTACTCTGTTTGTTCGTGGCCAGAACTGTGGTAGGAGTGGGAAGGATGTCAGTCTTTTTCACGGACACTGGGCCTCTATGGTTTCTATAGTTGCCCTGAAGACTGGTACTCTTAGGAAAGGGTGAGAAGAGGCTGTACTCACCGTAGGAAAAACTTGGATCGTTCTTGGTCTCTGCAATTTTCCTGATGAATTCACAAAAAAAAGAGAATGGAGGGAAGGAAACCTTGTTCTCTCTTTTGTATGATGACCCTAGTGCAGTCCATTTCTCTTGCAAACCATACGGGAGCTTGGAGACAATTGGGTTTACCCCTCTTGGAGTGTCAAGGTAACTGAGTCCAGGTAGTTTTGGGTCTGTCTTGGCTAGCTGAAGCTCAAGGAGAAGGTCACTCAGTCTCTGGAACTCCTTGTTGTCCTTACCGGATATCTTTGGGAAAGTTTCCAGACGCATGAACAAAGCATTTTCTATAGCTTCTGGACTGCCATAACTTTGCTCTAGTCGCTCCCATGCAGCTGTGAGGCCTGCAGTAGGATTGTCCATGAAAACCGATCTTAATGGCTTAACACGTGCAGCAGATAGAGGACCAAGCCATTTGATCAGCAGATTCAATTCTTGATCAGCTGTAATGCCAATATTGCTGATTGTAGTTCTGAAGGCACATTTCCAACTTCTGTAGTTCTCAGGTTGGTCATCAAAACTTGTAAGACCAGTCTTTGTGAGCTCTCTGCGAAGCATGTACCTCACAAACTCTTCTGTCTCAGTTGTCTCCGCCTTTATGTGAGATGCTGTTGGCTGTATGGTGCTGATTGCGTTATCTTTGACATTGTTGTTAAAGGACACAGGGAAATATGGTGCAGCAGATGCATCCAGGTGAGTTGCTTGCTTGAAGTCAGTTGTTCCAATGGTACGTTGATTCAAGGCTGTACCAATGACTGGAGATTGATGACTTGCTTGAAGCTTGCGCTGATGCTCTGTGACGTATGAAGGCAGGCAAGGTAGACAGGTAGGAAATGCAGTAGAGTGATTTTGAGTGCAGGAAGTTGCTGGAACCTCTTTAACTTGAAGCTGTGAAGGAGTCTCTATGTAGTCGGGAGCATTGGAGACAATGGAGTGTGCACTGCAGTGGCTTAGGACATAGTCTTTAGTGCGTTTGAGGGGGTCTTCCATATCTGCTATGTTTAGGTTAATGCTGTCTTTCTCACTTGCACCTTCGTCTGCACTGATAGCTTGCTGTAGGACCCTTAGCTTTGCCATAGCTGTGTCATGTTTACACTGTTCATTTAAGGTTTCCATTGTTGCTCTTTGTCGTGCTGACTGCGCTTCCAACTCTGCCCTTTGACGTGCTGACTGCGCTTCCAACTCTGCTCTTTTTTCTGCATATGCCACCTGCACTTTGCTGGCTTCCACTTCAGCGCGGGCATTAATAAGTCGCTCACTGAGTGTTGAGTATCTTGAACTATGGGATCTTGACGAGTTTTTAGAACGTCTGGTGGAAACAGATCTGTGAGATGCAGTGTCCTGTAACAGCTTTATTTTTGCTTCTGCCTTTAATCTGGTTTGCTGGATAAAACTGTCTCTTTCAATATTGAGAGAATTGACGCGCTTTAATTGCATCATCACACTTTCTGACTTCGTGTTTTGTAAGACATTAGTGAATTTGATGCTGGTAAGCTGATAAAGCTCATATGAGGCAGAAAGTTGTTTAATGGCGCCCTCTAGTGTCAGTAGTTCATGTTCAACAGACTCTGTATTGGCTTCAGCAAGGATTTTCTCCCAGACTAATTCCAAGCTATTTGACAATTCAGTCCTTGAAGCTTCATAATTCTCCATTACTTTCCAAGTGGGTTTAACTGAGCGTTTGGGTAACTCAGTTTCTTCAGGAACTTGTGGGGAGGTAGATGTGAGTTCACATGCAGAAGCTTGGTCACTCATGATAGCAGACTGACTGTGAAAGCAGGCAGGATCTGTGTGCTGAAATATGACACTGTGCAGATTGTCTCAGGCTATAAGGCTGCCATGTGCTGCTCTGTCCCTTCTGTCTTGCTATGAGGGCAGTAAATCTTGTCTGTTTCAGTACTGACATGCAGAAATCTTGTAATTAGGCTGTGAAACTCCGTTTTTCTACTGTTCTGTCTCAACTACAAAGCGATAAAGTTCATCTCCAGGTTTAAGTAGGCCTTACTCAAGCTGGTTTGATATTCATCCCTTGCATCGATACAGGCAGTTTAACTCAATGAATAAACTCACAGTTAGGACGACAGACGATGAATCCTTTCGAATGTTCCGTTTAATGATGGATATTCATAGGTAGAAAAACGTTGCAGTTGTAAGCCACATGTAAGATGTTTAGCATGGAAGATATACAGGAGTAATGACCAGAATCAGGAAGTGGAGGAGATATATAAAGAACTACGGTGAGAGAGAGAGTTCAGCTAGAAAGAAGGGGACAGATCTTAAAGACACAGAGCAAGAATAATCACATAGTGTAACACAACACCGCACCTGCTGGTGGAGGAGAAATACGCAAATATAAAAAAATGCATATATCATTGGATAACAAAACATGCAATAAAAATATATAAATTAATAGAATTATATATTTGATGAGTGGTTCAGATTCTTTAATGAAAAGGGAGCTGAACTACTACATCTACTGCTAAAACGTAAACAAAAGAAAATTAGAAAAATTGATCAAACTATAGCAGATTTGAAAACACAACTAGAAGCACATAAAGATTCAACTGAATTCACACGCCTTACCACTCAGCTAAATAAAGATTTAAAAAAGAAGGATGCAGAAGTCCAAGCAAAGAAAAGTAAGAAATATACAAGGGATATCAATGATTATAAAAATGATCTTGTTTTCAAATGGCAGAACAACATAGGGCAGGTCGACCTTATCTCAGCTTTTTCCACACCTGAGAAATTGGGTAAACATCAGCTACCTCGAACAGATTGGTCGCCCATATCAAGATCACCTGCCAGAAATATTCCCTACAAGAATATAGTAGACCACAGGGGAAGGGATATGTCCCCAAGGAGGGGAGAAAATCACGATAATAAACAACGTCAACATAGCAATAACACTCCACAAAATGTTGGGAAAAAAGGCCCCCCACCAGCTGCTGATCGGGCCCCACAATATGGGTGGAAGAAACCCAACCATTGGAAAAATAAAAAAACATACAAAAATTGGCCCAAATCTTATCAGGGACCAAGAAACACAAGAGGACCTCCACCTGACCCTCACAGACAAGAGAATAGTCCAGACCATCAACGGAACAACTATGATTGGAGAGATAATAGAAATGAGTATGATGACTATAGACATAGTGGCAGAAGTCCGGGAACACCGTATCAGTATGGACCCAGAGACGAACGAGGGTTCAGAACCGAACGTGGCCAACAACCAGCCACCTATAGACCTAGAGACAGAAGTCCAGTCCATACATCTAACTATTATGCTCCTTTGAGGGATTTACGCGACGTGGATGTGAGACCACAACGTGATTATCGTTATGAACAAGGCCACAATGTGTCTTTTTTAGAGAGGGGGAGAGAATATCATCACCCACCCCGGAGAACCTAATACACCCAAACAAACAGACCACGAGAAAAAGAGGATGTAGAGGAGGGAAGGGCAAAAACACCAAGAAACCACTAATGGGAGAAGGTATATTTAATCTTGCAGAAGTACCTCTTTCTCAAGAAGAACTGATGACTCTGGATAGAGGCCTTAAATATGCCCCTGTTAGGAATTTAGATAAATTCCAAACATATATTAACATCCAGAAATATGTCAGAAAATTAAACATTAAAAAGTATATAACAGAAAACCCAATTAGTGCCAAAATACGTGAAGATAATCTGGTGGCCCATAGTAACTTGAAAAATAAATCCACCTTTAATCCGAAAGTAAAAGACAATAAGCATATTGAAGTCTTCAGACACATGGTGACAGAAGAACTCAAGAGTCTAACAATAAAAAGATTACAGGAACCAAGAGCTATTAAGACGGGTATTCGCAAGTTGTCAGAAAGAAAAGAATTAGTGATCAGACCTTCAGATAAGGGAGGAGGGATAGTCATCCAAACCACCGAGCAATATCACAAAGGGATGTACTTGCTGTTGGAAGATGTCAACACCTATTGCAAACTACCTAGCAACCCGATATTTCGGTGGAGAAAAGAATTGGAACAGGTAGTCCACCTGGGACTGAAAAAGGGAATACTCGACAAGAAGGAGGCGAGATATTTAATACCTGAAGCATGTAGAGCTCCGATTATCTACGCTTTGCCCAAAATTCATAAGGATAAAGCTAACCCACCTCTGAGACCCATAGTAAATGGAATTGAGTCCATTACAGCAAGACTTGGGCAATATATAGACCGCTTCCTTCAGCAGGCCATCCAAAAAACCAGGGCATACCTGAGAGACACCAAAGAGATGTTGCAGCTACTTGATGAAAACAAAACAACAGGACCCCTCCTGATGGCAACAGCTGATGTGTCATCTCTCTACACAATTATACCCCATTATTTAGCTTGCGAAGCAACTAAATGGGGTCTGAGAAAATTCACCAAACTGGCATGCATGTAGAGAAAATTTATCGTAAAATGCTTGGATTTTTGCCTCAAACACAGCCACTTTTGGTATGAGAAGGAATATTATCAACAGAAAACCGGGGTTGCCATGGGGGCTAAGTTTGCCCCGAGCGTCGCTGGACTCTTCATGGCAAAATGGGAGGATGAAAATGTCTTCCTTGAACCACCAGAGGAGCTAGTATTATATAGACGCTATATTGATGATATTTTCCTCGTTTGGAGAGGTGAACGTGAAGGACTGGTAACCTTCTTCGAAAGATTGAATAACAACCAACAAAATATAGTATTGACGTGGCAGATTGAGGATTCCAGCATAACATTTCTAGATTTGACGATAATAAGAATTAATAACACCTTTGCTAGCAAAACTTTATTCAAAAGTGTAGATCGAAATAGCTATCTTCCAATAAAAAGCTGCCATCACCACAACTGGCTCTTCACCATTCCCAAGGGCCAGTTGCTACGCCTGCAACGAAACTGCGTGAATATTGCAGACTTCCATACACAGGCCAATATGATAGCGGAGAGGTTTGTCCAGAAAGGATATGAGGAGAGATTCATCAGGAATAGAGTTGAGCGGACACCTGGATGTTCGGGTTCGACGGGTTCGGCCGAACTTCGGAAAAAAGTTCGGGTTCGGGACCGAACTTTAACCCGAACCCGAACCCGAACCCCATTGAAGTCAATGGGGACCCGGACTTCTAAGGACTAAAAAGGCTCTAAAAAAGTAATGGAAAGGGCTAGAGGGCTGCAAATGGCAGCAAAATGTTGTTAAGAGCATGGCAAGTGCTCTGCAAACAAATGTGGATAGGGAAATAACTTAAAATAACATAAAAAAAAAAAAATATGCTGGAGGCCCCCTTTTCAGCAGAAGAGGTATGGGAAGTCATTAAGAACCTCAGAAACTCAACGGCACGATGCCACACATATGGTGGGAATGCCCCAGAATACGCCCTTTCTGGAATAAATTATTCAATTTAATGGATAAGCTAGTGGGAAAATAAAATACTTTGAAATAAAAATGTAGCGGGGTGCTAAATTTAAGGGAAGTGTTTGAGTGGTAAATAGGCTAAAACACCCTAATTCTGTAGGATTCATGGACCATTTTGTCCTCGGGTTTTTTTTGGAAGACCACAACACACCCAGAGTACGTAACCGCTGAATCGCACAGCTACAGAACTGCAGAAAATGCTATTCAAAAAAAATGTTGTTTTTTTAGTATAGCACAGTAGAAGAAAACTATATATAAATTGTTTATTTCACACACCTCCACATATGTATAACACACTGCAAAATATTTTTTGTGGCCCTAAATGGCGTTTTTTGGAAGACCACAATACACCCACAGTACGTAACCGCTGAATCGCACAGCTACAGAACTGCAGAAAATGCTATTCAAAAAAAATGTTTTTTTTTTTTAGTATAGCACAGTAGAAGAAAACTATATATAAATTGTTTATTTCACACACCTCCACATATGTATAACACACTGCAAAATATTTTTTGTGGCCCTAAATGGCGTTTTTTGGAAGACCACAATACACCCACAGTATGTAACCGCTGAATCGCACAGCTACAGAACTGCAGAAAATGCTATTCAAAAAAAATGTTTTTTTTTAGTATAGCACAGTAGAAGAAATCTATATATAAATTGTTTATTTCACACACCTCCACATATGTATAACACACTGCAAAATATTTTTTGTGGCCCTAAATGGCGTTTTTTGGAAGACCACAACACACCCACAGTGCGTAACCGCTGAATCGCACAGCTACAGAACTGCAGAAAATGCTATTCAAAAAAAATTTTGTTTTTTTAGTATAGCACAGTAGAAGACAAATATATAGAAATGGTTTATTTCACACGCCTCCACATATGTATAACACACTGCAAAATATTTTTTGTGGCCCTAAATGGCGTTTTTTGGAAGACCACAACACACCCACAGTACGTAACCGCTGATCGCACAGCTACAGAACTGCAGAAAATGCTATTCAAAATTTTTTTAGTTTTTTTAGTATAGCACAGTAGAAGACAAATATATAGAAATGGTTTATTTCACACGCCTCCACATATGTATAACACACTGCAAAATATTTTTTGTGGCCCTAAATGGGTCTTTTTGCAAGCGTACATTAAAGTGCAAATTTTTTATTTTTTTTTTGCCCTAAACGGGTCTTTTTTTTGCACGAGCAAAATAAAATGGAATTTTTTATTTTTTTTGCCCTTAACCACTTAACAACCACCTGCCGACAAATAACGGTGGCAGGGTGGTTGCTTAACTCTGGGAGGACGTTATATAACGTCCTCCCAGAATCGCGCTCCCGCGCGCCCCCTGGGGCGCGCACACGGGAAACTCCGTGACCGCCGGGTCCAGAGGACCCGGCGGATCACGAATCGCGGTAAATCGCCGCTGATAGCGGCCGTTTACCACGTGATCGCTCCGTCAAATGACGGAGCAATCACTTGTAAACAGACCGGCGTCATTTGATGACGCCGGTTCCTCCCTCCCCTCTCTGTACCGATCGGTACAGTGTGAGAGGGGAGGGGGAGGGAGCGGATGGCAGCAGCAGCACTGTGGGCTGGATCTGTGACAATTGCAGTCACAGATCCATCCATCCATCCATCCCTGCTCAGCCATCCCTGTGCTATACCCTGCCAATACTCTGCAATACACCCTGCCAATACTCTGCAAAATACCCTGCCAATACTCTGCAATACCATGGTGCAATACTCTGCAATACCCTGGTGCAATACTCTGCAATACCCTGGTGCAATACTCTGCAATACCCTGGTGCAATACTCTGCAATACCCTGGTGCAATACTCTGCAATACCCTGGTGCAATACTCTGCAATACCCTGCACAATACTCTGCAATACCCTGCACAATACTCTGCAATACCCTGCACAATACTCTGCAATACCCTGCACAATACTCTGCAATACCCTGCACAATACTCTGCAATACCCTGCAAAATACTCTGCAATACCCTGCGCAATACTCTGCAATACCCTGCGCAATACTCTGCACAATACTCTGCAATACCCTGCACAATACTCTGCAATACCCTGCACAATACTCTGCAATACCCTCCACAATACCCTGTGCAATACCCTCCACAATACCCTGTGCAATACCCTGCACAATACTCTGCAATACCCTGCACAATACTCTGCAATACCCTGCAAAATACTCTGCAATACCCTGCGCAATACTCTGCAATACCCTGCGCAATACTCTGCACAATACTCTGCAATACCCTGCACAATACTCTGCAATACCCTGCACAATACTCTGCAATACCCTGCACAATACTCTGCAATACCCTCCACAATACTCTGCAATACCCTCCACAATACTCTGCAATACCCTCCACAATACCCTGTGCAATACCCTCCACAATACCCTGTGCAATACCCGTGCAATACCCTGCCATACACCGCAATACCCTGCCATACACCGCAATACTCCGCAATGCCCTGCAATACTCCGCAATGCCCGGCAATACTCCGCAATGCCCGGCAATACTCCGCAATGCCCGGCAATACTCCGCAATGCCCGGCAATACTCCGCAATGCCCGGCAATACTCCGCAATGCCCGGCAATACTCCGCAATGCCCGGCAATACTCCGCAATACTCTGCAATAACCACTTCCCGCCCTCCGGCCGTCATATGACGTCCTTGACTTTGTGCGGGGATATCTGAATGATGCCTGCAGCTACAGGCATCATTCAGATATCGGCTTTTTCAGCCGGCGATTCCCTACACCGTAAGAACAATCATAGCGGCTGTTCCGCCGCTTGATCATTCTTACGGGAGGCAAGAGGGGATGTCCCCCCCCCCGCCGCCCTCCGGTGCTTCTACCGACTCACCGCTACGATCAAAGCCAGGATTGTTGTTTTTTTTTGTTTGTTTTTTTTCAGGCTTCCCAGCCTAGAGGTGAGATGTGGGGTCTTATTGACACCCCCCCCCCCCTCATATCTCACTGTAAAGAGGACCTGTCATGCCATATTCCTATTACAAGGGATGTTTACGTTCCTTGTAATAGGTATAAAAGTGATCAAAAAAATGTTTAGGGCGGAAAAACATGTCAAACTAAAATAAATAAAGTAAAATGAAGAATACATTTTTTTTTTTTTTTAAAGCGCCCCTGTCCCCGTGAGCTCGCATACAGAAGCGAACGCATACGTAAGTCCCGCCCACATATGAAAACGGTTTTCAAACCACACATGTGAGGTATCTCTGCGAACGTTAGAGCGAGAGCAATCATTTTGGCCCTAGACCTCCTCTGTAACTCAAAACATGTAACCAGCAAAAATATTTAAAGCGTCGCCTATGGGGATTTTTTAAGTAGCGAAGTTTGGCGCCATTCCACGAGTGTGTGCAATTTTTAAGGGCGACATGTTAGGTATCTATTTACTCGGCGTAACTTCATCTTTCACATTATGCAAAAACATTGGGCTAACTTTACTGTTTTTTTTTTTTTTTAAGCACAAAACAATTTTTTTCCGTAAAAAACGCGTTAAAAAAATTGCTGCGCAAATATCGTGCGAGATAAAAAGTTGCAACAACCACCATTATATTCTCTAAGGTCTTTTCTAAAAAAACATATATAATGTTTTGGGGTTCTATGTAATTTTCTAGCAAATAAATGATGATTTTTACATGTAGGAGAGAAATGTCAGAATTGGCCTGGGTGCTCCAGAACGCCTGAAGGTGCTCCCTGCATGTTGGGCCTCTGTATGTGGCCACGCTGTGTAAAAGTCTCACACATGTGGTATCGCCATACTCGGGAGTAATAGCAGAATGTGTTTTGGGGTGTAATTTGTGGAATGCATATGCTGTGTGTGAGAAATAACCTGCTAATATGACAATTTTGTGAAAAAAAAAAAAGAGAAAAAAAAAATCTTGATTTTGCAAAGAATTGTGGGAAAAAATGACAACTTCAAAAAACTCACAATGCCTCTTTCTGAATACCTTGGAATGTCTTCTTTCCAAAAAGGGGTCATTTGGGGGGTATTTGTACTTTTCTGGCATGTTAGGGTCTCAAGAATTGAGATAGGCCGTCAGTACTTCAGGTGTGATCAATTTTCAGATATTGGCACCATAGCTTGTGGACTCTATAACTTTCACAAAGACCAAATAATATACACCAATTTGAACTTATTTTTACCAAAGATATGTAGCAGTATAAATTTTGGCCAAAATTTATGAAGAAAAAATAGTAATTTGCAAAATTTTATAACAGAAACGAAAAAAAAATCATTTTTTTACAAAATTTTCAGTCTTTTTTCTCTTATAGCGCAAAAAATAAAAAACCCAACAGTGATTAAATACCACCAAAAGAAAGCTCTATTTGTGTGAAAAAAAGGACAAAAATTTCATATGGGTACAGTGTTGTATGACTGAGTAATTGTCATTCAAAATGTGAGAGCACCGAAAGCTGAAAATTGGTCTGGTTATTAAGGGGGTTTAAGTGCCCAGTGGTCAAGTGGTTAATGGGTCTTTTGGAAAAGAGCACAATAAAGTGCCTTTTTTTTCCCCCTAAATGGATCTTTTTCCAAGAGCAGAATACACCCACAGTATGGAAACGGTGTATCTCTCAACGTAATATATGCAGTGCTGGTGCACTGAGCTTGCAGATAAAAGGTAGATTTTCTCTGACACTGGGCTCATAGCAGTGTAAAAAGACTGCACTGCAACACAAACAGGTAAACCTATGCAGATCGCTGAGTTATATCTCTGAATCTGGACTCCTATTCCTATATAATATATCTCTCTCCCTAAAAGCAAAAAACAGGAACCTGGCCCTACACTACACTGTCTCTCTATCTTTTCCCTCAGATTCCAGAATCAGGACTAACTCATGTATTTTTCTATCTCTCCCTAAAAGCAGCAGCAGCAGACAAGATCCTCTCCCTATCTATTCTGAAGCAGAGTGACATGTGTGCTGTGTGCCTCTAGCTTATATAGAAGCTGGGTCACATGTTGCACTGACCAATCACAGCCATGCCATTAGTAGACATGGCTATGATGGCTTCTAAGGGCACACCAGCTAATCAAAAGGTGATTGGCTGGCCCCTGAAGCATTTCTAACTGCGTAATTAGATTGCCGAACCCGAACCCGGACTTTTGCGCAAAGTCCGGGTTCGGGAAAAAGCTAAAGTTCGGGTTTACAGTTCGGGTTCGCTCAACACTAATCAGGAACAAAATAGAAGAAGTAGCACACATCCCAAGGAGTGACTTATTGCAAAATAAGAAGAATACCTCTAAAATATAACACACAATACAAGAAAATCGAGAGTATCTTTCAACGCCGTTGGCACATTCTCAAGGCGGATAAGAGTCTGAAAGATATATTATCCGTCAGACCTCAATTAATCTACAAACGTGCACCTACGTTGCGTGATCAACTAGTGAAAAGTGTAGTGAATCCACCAAAGAAGGCATTAACCTTTTTTACTGGTAAAGGGTTCTATCCATGCAAGAGGTGCTACGCATGTAAACGTACTAAACGTCCGAATGAAAAGAGATCTGAGTTCCAGTAGCAATGGGAAAAAATATGAAATTAAAGAATTCATTGGATGCAACACAGAAGGGGCCGTTTATGTCCTTGAATGCAGTTGCGGCCTGCAATACGTAGGCCGCACTAAAAGATTGCTGAGAATCCGCGTGAAAGAACATGTGCAAAACATTCAACGCGGCTTTGTCAAACATAGTGTCTCTAGGCATTTTGCAGAATCACATAACAGAGACCCTTCTCATTTAAAATTCTGGGGCATAGTTCCATATTCTAGACCGTGGAGAGGAGGCCACAAAGTGCGGACACTGAGCCAAATCGAGTCCCACTGGATCTTCTCTCTAGATACTTTTGCGCCCAAGGGTTTAAATATTGAGTTTGACTTAAATTGTTTTTTAAGCGACTATTAGTTTGACCTAAATTGCTTTCTAAGCGACTATTAGTTTTTGTCTGAGCTGACACAACGGCATCATACTCAGATTTTGGGCTGACCCCTGGCCCACCCTTCTCTCTTATGTTGGCTGACATTGGTTTCCCTGGCATGTATTACCTGCCTTGATGTATACTAGTTGTTAATGCTGTGTCTTTTTGGCTACTCCATGGTGAAATAGCTTATGCAATGGATATATGCGACTTGTGCGTTTCCATTGCTTCTACATTCTATCGTGGTTTTTGCATTTCTCTATCTATTGTTTGGGGATTTGTGTACATATCACATTTCATATACCATAATGATTCTTATAATTTTTAACACTTTCAATGTTATTATGTATTTGCATATGCATATGTATATTCCACATATATACATATACTCGTGATATGGGCTGACCCCTGGCCCACCCTTCTCTCTTATGGTGGCTGACATTGGTTTCCCTGGCATGTATTACCTGCCTTGATGTATACTAGTCTTTAATGCTGTGTCTTTTTGGCTACTCCATGGCGTAATAGCCTATGCAATGGATATATGCGACTTGTACGTTTCCATTGCTTATACATTTTATCGTGGTTTTTGCATTTTTCTATTTATTGTTTGGGGATTTGTGTACATATCACATTTCATATACTATAATGATTCTTATAATAATTTTTAACACTTTCAATGTCATTATGTATTTGCATATGCATATGTATATTCCACATATATACATATACTTTTTAATACTTTTTAATTCTATTCATTTATATATTTTTTATTGCATGTTTTGTTATCCAATGATATATGCATTTTTTTATATATTTTTTTATATTTGCGTATTTCTCCTCCACCAGCAGTTGCGGTGTATCTGCGAGTTGCCGCCACATTATTTTTATCATGTATGACCCTGCATCCAGCTTTGAGCCTCTCGCTCATCGCATACTTGTTTATATGTATGACAGTACACATATCACGGCACAGGCAGTCTGACTATAGCCCTGTTTAGCCTTGTCATATACATATTCCCTTTCAGGATACATTTCCCTTACCCTTCTCCCCCTCCCCCCTTCCTCGTTTATAATTACATATGGATTGTTTGGTGATATTCTTAATCATATATTGCCAATCTCCTTCCCTATGTCTGTTGGCCCATGACCACAACAAACATGGCCGGGTCTGCATCATTCCCCCTATGCTTTGCTGTTGGAATCTCACAGAAAACATGGCCGCGCTGGCATCCATTGACATTGATATACTAGACTACAACAAAATGGCCACCGCACGCAGACTATTTAAATCCCATATTGTGTATCTAGTGTTATCTTCTGAAGAAGTCATGTGACATGACGACACGCGCGTTAGGATCAGCACAGATACACCGACAGCTGCAGGAGAGGAGACGAGCTCAGCGCTTGTTTTAGATTGTCATTCCCCCACTTATGAAATGTGAGTGTTTTACCTTTTTTATAATAAATACCCCAGTGGTTACAGACCCACACTATGTGCACCTTGTATGTTTTTTATACATTTTCTACTGGCACTCTGGGGTTGCTGCAAGCTTAAGGACCGCATGATTGGAATCACCATATCCTGCAATATATACGAGCTCGGCGTTCGTAGGATTGATGTCCATGCTCACTAGTTTCATGTGAGTGTGAGATTACATCTTTTGGTTACTTGTTTGCTGGACCCACAGAGTTACGCTATAAATTTCCTTTTTTTTGTTTGTGTATTCCTATGCCTCCATGTGAGTGAGAGCATACATCCATGCAAGATTGTTGCATCACTGTCCACATTTGAAGTCCCAGTGCATGCTGTCTCTTCCCAGCAGGGAGGTAAGCTGCTAGTGAACACTGGGTGGATTTGCACTGCAGTTTTTTCTTTCAAGCACTGTATGGGTGACGGGACTTGCTATACAATGGACTTTTGATATCATCTCCTGAAGGATTTCACTGCTATAGTTTTGTGTGTATACACCCCATCATATACTGTCATTATATATACAGTATATATATATATTATTTTTTTTCACCGCTTCCAGTTGTGTGTCATACACCTTTATTACATATTGGTATTTTATTTCACTGTTGATAACATAGAGTTATAGTGTTTGGTTATATACTATATGCACAGGTTTATCATTCAGAGTGATACACGTTTTGGCATACATCATTACGTTTCCACTGCTGGTTATATACCTTCTATGCGCACAGGTGTGACTTACAGTGGTGGCTGGAGCTCAAAATTTTTGGGGGGGCGCAAACAAACTGAAAATAAATAAATAAATCAATTGCCGCCACTGTGCCCATTAAACGCAGCCACTGTGCCCAAACGCCACCAGTTTGCCCCCTCAAATACAGCCAGTTTGTTTCCATATACAGCCAGTTTGTCCCCATATACAGCCAGTGTGCCCCCATATATACAGCCAGTGTGCCCCCCATATACAGCCAGTGTGCCCCCATATTCAGCCAGTTTGTCCCCCATATACAGCCAGTTCCCCCCAAATGCAGCCAGTTTGTCCCCATATACAGCCAGTGTGCCCCCATATTCAGCCAGTTTGTCCCCCATATACAGCCAGTTCCCCCCATATTCAGCCAGTTTGTCCCCAATATACAGCCAGTTCCCCCCATATTCAGCCAGTGTGTCCCCAATATACAGCCAGTGTGTCCCCCATATACAGCCAGTTCCCCCCATATTCAGCCAGTTTGTCCCCAATATACAGCCAGTTCCCCCCATATTCAGCCAGGTTCCCCCCATATTCAGCCAGTGTGTCCCCAATATACAGCCAGTTCCCCCCATATTCAGCCAGTTTGTCCCCAATATACAGCCAGTTCCCCCCAAATGCAGCCAGTTTGTCCCCATATACAGCCAGTGTGCCCCCATATATACAGCCAGTGTGCCCCCCATATACAGCCAGTGTGCCCCCATATACAGCCAGTTTGTCCCCCATATACAGCCAGTTCCCCCCAAATGCAGCCAGTGTGCCCCCATATACAGCCAGTGTGCCCCCATATTCAGCCAGTTTGTCCCCCATATACAGCCAGTTCCCCCCATATTCAGCCAGTTTGTCCCCAATATACAGCCAGTTCCCCCCATATTCAGCCAGTGTGTCCCCCATATACAGCCAGTGTGTCCCCCATATACAGCCAGTTCCCCCCATATTCAGCCAGTTTGTCCCCAATATACAGCCAGTTCCCCCCATATTCAGCCAGGTTTCCCCCATATTCAGCCAGTGTGTCCCCAATATACAGCCAGTTCCCCCCATATTCAGCCAGTTTGTCCCCAATATACAGCCAGTTCCCCCCCAAATGCAGCCTGTCCCCCCCCCCAGCCCTGCACTTACCTTCCTAGTTCCGCGCCGTTCTCGATGTGTTCTCCCGCCCTTCATGTCGCTTCAGCCAATCAGGTTACCGGTAACCAGATCCGGTGAACCTGATTGGCTGAAACCTCCACAGTCTTCTCCAAGGAACGCACCCCCGTGCGTACCTGGGAGGAGTTTTTGGAAGCCGAATACAGCGTGAGAGCTGTATTCGGAAAGCCTATCAGAGCCGCTGGCTCTGATAGACACTTCCAGATCACACCCACCGCTGGCCGCCGCTCTAATTCATATGGCCGGCGCTCACCAGGAGGCAGGCCATATGAATAGTGGGCAGCGCGGCAGCGGTGACAATACACAGATTCATGCAATGCATGAATCTGTGTATTGTATTTCAGTGGCGGTGCGGGAGCGAGATGGGGCGACGCTCCGGCGCCCTCTATGGACGCACCGCCACTGGTGACTTATTTCGTTTATGCACATACTATTTATGTTACACATTGGTTGGCAACACGTTACTGCATCTGGTTGGCAAATATTAGATTTAGTTTGGTTAGCATTAGGTAGTTTCCTTTTCCAGACCTCCTCCCCCACACTCCCTTCACTAGTTATAATCACAGCGCAGCCACCATCACCCTTCTTTCATATATTCACTTCTGTCTGCTTGGATCAGACTCCCCGGTGACTGCTGCAGTGTCCCCAGCCCTTTTCCTTCCCTTCGATCCCCATCCCCCTTCACTAGTTATATGCCCAGCTAGCGTGAGGGTTCTTTCTTTTTATAATCTCTACATGTACCGTGCTTGTCTTCTGACACTTTGTTAGCAAATCCCCTATAGCGTTTATCAGTTCGGGTGATATGGCAGTGACAGGTGCAGGTGCCGCCGGAGGCGTCGCCCTGTCTCTTCTTTCAGGTGAGACACGGGTTGCCCCCTGCGGTGATCCCGTTGGTGATGGCTCCTTCTTTATAGTCATTGCGTGCGCCAACCTATAGGTTTTGTTGTCTGGCGTCCGCACACAGTTGCGCTTGAGAGTCTCTGGCATCTCGTCCCAGTACTCCACTAGTGCATACTGATACGAGATATCTGGGTTTGATTTTATCTCCGTCACCCACGGTGTATGATCTGGGGACACTGACATCATTAGCTGCTCTACTGTCTCTGTTAACCACTCCTCCCCCGGGAGGCTGATGACTACCGACTTGTTTGGCTCTGCTCTAGATGCTTCACACCACGCTTTTACTGTTAGCGGGTCCATGCCGGTACCTCTGGCGTGTTCACTTGCTGTATCAGGATCCCGGACGAGAACCCCCACGTGTAGAGAACCCCCACGTGTAGAGAACCCCCACGTGTAGTGCACCCCCAGCTAAGAGAGCCGCTGAATTTGCTCTCAGGCCCTGCACACAGCACCGCCAACCCCCGGCAATTTACTCGACCCTCTCTGGCACAGTCTAGGGTAATATCTCTTATACTCTATGGTAAAATTCAGACAC
Source organism: Rana muscosa (assembly GCA_029206835.1). NCBI lineage: Eukaryota > Metazoa > Chordata > Amphibia > Anura > Ranidae > Rana > Rana muscosa. Next base: position 146,061,315 of record CM055128.1, read on the forward strand.
CAATGCAGAATAGTAAAGTATAACAAGTTTACATTTCTATAAGTAAAAGAACAGTTATAACAAACCACATGAATTACTTGCAGAGCCCTGCACTGAATAACATACTACGCATGGACTATGTATGATAGTAGTTCACCAGGCGCCCTGTGGCGCAGCAACTAAAGAGAACTATCTAACTGGTCAGGCCTGACGCAGGATCTATACTCAGTCTCTCAGGAGATGATTTCTTTGCATGCAAAATCTTGACTGGAGGTGCACATTCAGGAACAATTTATAGTCCACAGGTTAATCAGCAACAAGGAACACTTCACTGGAGACCGTTTAACTCAGTTCCACTATAGGTCTCTGGTGCAACATCAAATAAAGGCCGATAGGCCAAGGCAGTCTGTAGGCCTAATGACAGTACAACGTGCTTGGATTGAGCATGTGCTCGCTCACCCCTCCGGACGCGATCCCAGTCTGGGACTTCCACCTGATGTGTCTCCACACACACACACCGTCTGCAGCGGTCAGGTCTCCGATCCAACAGAAGTTGAGGATAAACAAAGTCAGATGCCACCCAGGCTCGCAGTGGGGTAGAAGGCTCTTTGGCCCCAGGCTTCAGGCCTTGCACTCCAGCAGATCGGCACAGGAGGACCTCTCGATCGAAGTCTCGTGTCCAAAGAGAACGAGCTCAGTCTCGCCCCTTCCCTTTATAGCCCCACCCATAAGTCTCTGCGGTGGCAACAATGCACCCTGGGTGCCAAACGGGGTTCTGGGTTAGGTAGTCCAGAGAGTCTTAAAGAAGACCCCGCTACACAACCTTCATCAGGGGTAACAAGCAGGGGTGAGTACGGTCACAGTTCTTTTATACTCTAAAACAATAATAAAAAAGATACATCATAGAAAACTGTAAACATAACACGGGGTAAGTATACATAGCTACAAAGTTACAGCATAGCTTTATGCAGTGCACGTGTTATGTACCAATGAGAGTGGCTCCATACGAAAAAGCTAATAAAAGCAGATTGTGGGGATGGAGATACAGAGGAACATCAATCCAGCACCAGGTTGAACTTGAAAATAATAGATTCAGGTCCTGTATTTAACCAGTGGGCAACGGTGTCCAAATTCCAATGATTTAACTCTATATCCAGATCACAAACTTTCACAACACAAAGTATGGAAGCTCACATTGTATTAATACCAAAATCCGATAAAGATCACACACTATGTAACAACTACCGTCCAATTTCTTTGACAAACATTGATATAAAATTATATTCAAAGATTATCTCCAATAGATTAACATCCATATTACCAGAATATATAAACTTAGACCAAACTGGTTTTACGAAAGGCCGAGAAACAAGGGACAATATAATAAAAACGTGTACATTAATGGAATATGCCCAGAGAAATGCCATCCCAACATGCTTACTATCTATTGATGCTGAAAAAGCATTTGATAGAGTGGGATGGCAGTTCTTAGAGGAAACATTGATCCAGATAGGAATGGGCCCAAAAATGCTTAGTAGGATTGTTGCATTGTACTCTAATTGACGGGCCAAAGTAAGAACGAACGGAATGCTATCGGAATATATAGAAATTTCAAATGGAACTAGACAGGGATGTCCACTATCTCCCTTATTATATGTACTAGTGATGGAACATCTCATACAAGCAATTAGGAAAAATAAAGACATACAAGGAATTAGTATTAAAGACAAAGAATATAAAACAGCAGTCTATGCAGATGATTTATTAATATATGTGACTAACCCCATTATAACAATACCTAACTTAATAAAAGAATTTAAAAGATTTGGGAAATTTAGTAATTTTAACCACTTCAACACCGGGCTTTTTTTACCACATCAATACCGGGCCTATTCTGGCACTTCTCTCCTACATGTACAAATCATCATTCTTTTGCTAGAAAATTACTCAGAACCCCCAAACATTATATATGTTTTTTTAGCAGACACCCTAGGGAATAAAATGACGGTCATTGCAACTTTTTTTCTTGCACGGTATTTGCGCAATAATTTTTCAAACGCCTTTTTTTTGGGGAAAAATAAATGGTTTTGTGAATTAAAAAATAACAAAACAGTAAAGTTAGCCCAATTTTTTTGTAAAATATGAAATATGATGTTACGCTGAGTAAATAGATACCTAACATGTCACGCTTTAAAATTGCGCACACTCATGGAATGGCGCCAAACTTTGGTACTTAAAAATCTCCATAGGCGACGCTTTAATTTTTTTTACAGGTTACCAGGTTAGAGTTACAGAGGAGGTCTAGTGCTAGAATTGTTGCACGCGCTCTAACGCACGCGGCGATACCTCACATATGTTGTTTGAACGGTGTTTACATATGTGGGCGGGACTTACGTGTGCGTTCGCTTCTGATCGCGAGCTACCGGAGACAGGGGCGTTTTAATTTTTTATTTTTTTTTTACTTATTTATTTTTTAACACTTATTTTACTTTTTTTTTTTTTTTTTTGATCACTTTTATTCCTATTACAAGGAATGTAAACATCCCTTGTAATAGGAATGTGTGTGACAGGTCCTCTTTATGGAGAGATGCGGGGTCAATAAGACCCCACATCTCTCCTCCAGGCTGGAAAGTATGAGATCAGTGAAAAAATGTTCACTGATCTCATACTTACAAGCCGCAATGGCGGCTTTGTTTACATCTGAGGACCCGGGCGTGACGTCATCACATCGCGCCCGGGCCTCCGACGATCATAGAGATGACTGGTGACCATCTGGTCACCAGTCATCTCTATGCTCATCACGTGACCCACCAACGACGCCGGAAGATTCGCTCTGGGTCCCCGATCGCAAGGGAGAGCCCGGAGAAGCACCGGACGGCGGCGGTAGGGGGGGATGTCCCCTCCCGCCGCCTATAAGAACGATCAAGCGGCAGAACCGCCACTATGATTGTTCTTATGGTGCGCAGAATCGCCGGCACAAAAAATGGATATCTGAATGATGCCTCTAGCTGCAGGCATCATTCAGATATCCCCCCTCAAAGCAGAGGACGTCATATGACGTCCACCCAGGATGGGAGATCCCATCTGTGGACGTCATATGACTATGGGCTGTAAGGAAGTGGTTAAAGTTAATTGTGATAAATCTGAAATGCTAAATGTATCACTAACAGAAAAAAATGGCAGCAAGTATCAATTAAATATCTGGGAATCTATTTCCCGAAAGACTTGAATAAGTTACAAGAATTGAATTACAATGCGACAGTCCGAAAAGTAATACAATTATTACAAAAATATGAAAGAACAACATACTCATGGATGGGAAGAATCAATATAATAAAAATGGACATACTACCCAAAATTTTATATATATTTCAAACCGTTCCGTTAGCTGTTCCAAAGAAACTCATGATTGAACTAAGGAGAGCAATAGGGAGCTTTATTTGGGCCCATAAAACACCACAAATCAAAAGGGTGATATTAATTAGAACAAAGAGAAAGGGAGGATTAGCACTACCTGACTTCTCAAAATATTTACAAGCAGCCTCCTTGACTAGGATAGTAGACTGGTATCAAAATATGGAGGATAAACAATGGGTTAAATTAGAAGAAGACATTATAGGTATTCAACTCAAAGCGCTCCCTTGGATAAAACCCCATTTAAGACCTGGAAACCAAAAATTAACAATATTTGTAAGAGCCACATTAAAATTATGGGACGCAGAATTAAAAAAGGGAAACCTATCCACTATGACGTGTCCAATGACCCCATTGTTCTCCAATCCAGAATTTCCGCCAGCCTTAGCAACCACAAAATACTTAAAATGGAATATACTGGAGAACGCAAGGGTGGCCCAAATTCTAGTGGAAGAGAAAATACCAAGAATGCAAGATCTGGGACCCGAACATAAACACAAATGGCTGCAATACCACCAATTAAAAACATACATTGCAACAAATATAGTATTGCCCTCAATAAATAGACCCAAAACTAAATTTGAACAACTCTTAATAGAACAAAAATCAACGAAAAAACTAGCCAAGATATACGGTTTATTACTCCCGTCTGGACCCCTTAGAGAACTAACAGGAATGAAAAAATGGGGAAAAGGAAATAGGGAGGTCAATATCAGAGATAGAATGGGAGAAAATATTTTCAATAATTCATAACACATCTTTAGCGACCAAGTACCAATTTTTTTTTTTTTTATAAAATAGCAATGAGATGGTATTGGAGCCCAGTAGCGCTAAATAAAATAAATAGTGGACAAACAGATATATGTTGGAGATGTAAGGTCGAAAGGGGGACTATGGACCACATTTGGTATAGTTGTCATCTGGTGAGAAATTTTTGGGAAAAAGTTCAATCAGATATATTGGAAAGTGTCGGGAGTAAAGATGAACTCAAACATAGATATTTCCTTGTTATCCTTAATTTCAGACTCAATAAAGAATATAAAAAAATACATTTTACATCATATGATAACGGCAGCGAGAACAATAATAGCGCGCAAATGGAGAGAAAATAGAAGCCCAAATATAGTAGAATGGATATGTGAAATGAACGAAATACAATATATGGAAAGACAGATAAGAAGAAGGATATATAAATAGTCAAATGCCAGAAATATGGCAAAAATTGGATAAATCTCGGCTCTCGGAAGGAATGAAAGAATATATATAAATGGAAAATAAGGAGAAATACAAAGGGGAAAGGTGAATGAAACGGAAAATGGTAGAGGAGAAAGGGGGAGACGGGGGATTATATATAAATGTGTTTTTTTTTTTCTTTCTAGTGTGAATGAATGATAGGACGAATGGATATGGAAGATAAAAGGAACATTGTAGTTGAATGATGAAGGGTATATTGTTTTTAACGATAAGTAACTTATATATATCAAGATTCTGTATATCGAATAACTAATGGGAACAATGTATATGTAAGTGAATCTTGTATAAATTTAAAAGTTTTTTGTATTTGAAAAAAGATAAGTAAAAATAAATTGAAAACAAATTCCAATGATCCACTGTGAGGCTAGTAGATAAAAAGGCAGAGAAGAGACATGAAGTCAATGTCCAATCATCTCCCAACATGTGAAGGAAGATAGATAGGTGGCGAGAAGCAGAGAGTAGGGAGCAAACACCAAAATACAGAGAGGGTAAGAACATCCCTCTCAGTATACTGGTGTGTGGGAGAGATGACATCTGGCATATCTAGCTAGCATGCACCTGGTGTAGACCAAATAGGGGTGAAAAGTGGGGAGCCTAACACATTCATAGTCATTAAATTGTATGCAATTACCAGTGTGGACTCAGCTGACAGTGTGGCGCTATCGGGACCTTCAATAAGGCAACCCAAGTAAGTGGATGGCTCCAAGGCAATTCCTGTAAACCGCTGTAGCCCTCTCTATATCTGTAGTTAACAAACAGCAGGGTTGGCCAACATTTTCTACATACCTCACAGTGTCTGGCTTTCAAAGTCCCATCCTAGGGGGAACAACTTTTTTGTTCGCAACAGAATGTAATTTTCAGGCATGCCAACCTCCCACACGCAGCAGCAAAGGGAGGGACAGTGACCCGAGCATAGTCCAGGCATGCAAATAAAGGCAGACAAGCAAATAGTAATGAAAAGAGAGTAGAATAAACCAGGCATACCACACTTGTCATGGAGCATGTCAGCTTCTGGGCAAGGTCTCTAGCCAGTGCGACGCATCTTCAGGCGAGGTAAAAAAGCGGGTCGTCTTCCCATCTTGAACCCGCAGCCGAGTGGGGAACAACATGCTGTACTTGATCCTCTTGTTGTGCAGCTTCACATGATCAAAGGAGAGGCGTAGCTTCTGGGTGTCCACCGGGTAGTCGAGGAATATCATCAGTTTTGCCCCCTCATGTCGCAGCTGATCAACCTTCTTTTCTTTGGGAGGTTCTTAGGAGGATGGGGTTCCCCCTGACTTTTATAAAATGGATACAGATACTTTATCAAAATCCCACTTCGGCTATTAAGCTGGGAGGAGGCTTGTCACAGTCTTTTTCTCTGTCTACAGGTACTAGACAGGGCTGCCCTCTCTCTCCAGCCTTGTTCGCCATAGCAATGGAACCACTGGCGGAGGCTCTCCGTACTTCCCTCCATGTTAGGGGACTGCGTGTCGGCTGGCTGGAGGAAAGGGTAGCCCTGTATGCGGATGATCTACTCCTCTTTTTAAATGATGCAGGTCCTTCACTTAAGGGGGCTCTACAGGTCCTTAATTCCTTTTCCTCAGTCACGGGTCTCAAAGTGAATTGGACAAAGTCACTTATATTTCCCATAGACTCTGTGGCCCGTGCTACTGCCTTTACTGATACCCCTTTGAGATGGGTGGAGCATTTTAAATATTTGGGGGTGGTGGTTTCCAGACAGGCTTCGGATTATATATCCTTAAATCTAACACCCATGATCCAGGAGGTTCAACAACGGCTGAAGGCATGGGAGTCATTACCCCTTTCATTATTAGGACGCATAAACCTAATAAAAATGAATGTATTACCTAAATTTACATATCTATTTCGACACTCTCCACAGTGGATTCCTAAATCATTTTTTGTACGGCTGCATCGTATTTTTGCAGCATTTATATGGAGATCTAAGTCCCATAGGTATAGTTGGACGACATCGGAACGCCCGGCGTCTCAGGGGGGCCTGGCATGTCCGGATTTCTATAAATATTATTTGGCCTCCCAGCTAGTAACCGCTGCTTGGTGGTTTAACCCAGATACCTGTAACCCCGCTACGCAGGTAGAAGCAGCAGTGTTGGGATCCTTGGAGGCGTTGAAATTTCTGATTTTCTGGGGCCCCCGTGCTCCATATTAATTGACGCCCATGTGCACTACGCTATGGGCATGGAGGGAGAGTCTCAAAATTTAACGATATCCCCTACAGGCAATCTTGCCTAATGCTCCCCTGTGGTTGAATCCCATCCTGGAGCATATCTATACACTGCCCGACCCCCATGCCTGGACTAAATTCAATATAAAAACAGTAACCCAGATTATTTCAGACGAATCCTTGATTCCTTTTTCCAAATTGATCTCCGATTTCAATGTTCCTCATCTGTATTCTTTTCATTTTTTTTCAACTCTCCCATGCCTTCAGCTTCAGCTGTCAATTTCCTGGCTCTCCTCCGCGATTAGTTCAATCCGCTCTAGAGAAGCTTCTTAGGTTGGACTGTGCAAAGAATGCTGCCTCTAAATTATTTCTTCAATTAACAACTGTCTCCCTTCCAATACTAGAGAAACTTATATTTAAATGGTCTAAGGACATTCCTGAACTGGATAATGACGACTGGGATGATATATGGGACTTTCCTTTCAATTCTCTTGTCTCCTTGAGAGACAGGCTGATTCAGTTCAAGATGGTTCACAGGGCATATCTTACTCCTCATATATTCCATAAAATTAATCCGGACTATGCCCCTGGCTGTTGGCGATGTGGGGGGTTTCCTGGAGATTTTACCCATATTTTTGGACCTGTCCATTAATAGTGGGGTATTGGGAAGAGATATTAGCCTTTATATCTCAAATTACCTCTATTTCATTACAACCATCAATGGCAATATGCATGTTGGGTTTGATAGAGCAATATATTCCCACGGTAGTAGGACGTACTCTGGTGGGGCTACTTTTGTTCTACGCTCGAAAAGCTATAGCTCTTAGTTGGAAAAAAACTACCCCCCCATCATTGTCTATGTGGAAACGACTCATTAACAATAGTCTATCACTATACAAAGAGACCTATATTAACCACTTCGCGCCCGGGCCATTGGCAAAAGACGTCCGCATTGCGGCGCTCAATTGCCAAGAGGACGTCCATGGACGTCCTCCTGTTTATTTCCGTGATGCGCGCCTGCGCGGGCGCGCATCGGGGAAAAGCTGTGCCCGCCGTGTCAGGTGGGTGCCGATACGCGTGCCTGGCGGCCGCGATGTCCGCCAAGTACCCGCGATCGGCTGTCACAGAGCCAGGGACGTGGATCTCTGTGTGTAAACACAGAGATCCATGTCCTGTCAGGGAGAGGAAACTGATGCTGTGTCCCTTGTACATAGGGACACAGATCAGTCACCTCCCCCAGTCAGTCCCCTCCCCCCACAGTAAGAATCACCTAGCAGGGAATACATTTAACCCCTTGATCGCCCCCTAGTGTTAACCCCATTCCCTGCCAGTCACATTTATACAGTAATCAGTGCATTTTTATAGCACTGTTCGCTGTATAAATGTGAATGGTCCCAAAAATGTGTCAAAAGTGTTCGATGTGTCCGCCATAATGTCGCAGTCACAATAAAAATCGCAGATCGCCGCCATTACTAGTAAAAAAAAAAAAATTTCATTATCTATTCCCTATTTTGTAGGCGCTATAATTTTTGCGCAAACCAATCACTATACGCTTTATGCGATTTTTTTTTTTTACCTAAAATATGTAGAAGAATAGGTATCGGCCTAAACTGAGAAAAATTATTATTATTTTTTTTTCAAATGGGATATTTATTATAGCAAAAAGTAAAAAATATTGTGTTTTTTTTTCAAAATTGTCGCTCTATTTTTGTTTATAGCGCAAAAAATAAAAACTGCAGAAAAGATCAAATACCACCAAAAGAAAGCTATATTTGTGGGAAAAAAAGACGTCAATTTTGTTCGGGAGCCACGTCGCACGACCGCGCAATTGTCATTCAAAGCGTGATAGTGCTGAAACCTGAAATTTCGCCTGGGCAGGAAGGGGGTTATGTGCCCAGTTGTCAAGTGGTTAATAGAGGTTGTCTTCTCAAATATGAGAAGGTTTGGTCAAAATGGTTGATGAGCCTCTGAAGCTTTTTAGAGGAAGATTTACTAGCCTCTTTTTTTTTTCTTCTTCTTCTTCTTTCTCCGCCAGTTATATGGGCAAATATCTGTGATAATTCGGAAACCCTGTATTGGCATATATAATATAGGACTCCACCGTTTCCAAATTTTGAAAATGGAGATAACAAATGCTAATTTTTTCAATAACCTGATATAATGTAATATCTATTGTAGGAATTACACAAATACCATGTAAGACCAACGTATGTATGTGGGGTTTTCTCTTTTTTTGTTTGTTTGTTTTTTGTTTGTTTGGTTTTGTTTTGTTCTGTCTTTGTCTCTGCTTGTTTATTGTTTTTGTAATTGTAAATTTTGTTTGTGTTTTTGAAAATCAATAAAAACTTATATAAAAAAAAAAAACTTTTCTTGCTTCACGGAGGACCAAGTTGCTGTCTCTGAAATTTAAGAGCTTAAGGATGAAGGTGCGTGAAGGAGCTCCCAGGGGCCCTGGGCAGCAGGCATTCTATGCGCCCTCTCCACCACAACAAAGTTAGAAAATACAGCATGCGGGAGGAGGGTTTGCAGCAGGTGCTCCGTAAATGCTGTGGAGTCGGACCCCTCTGCTCCCTCTGGCAATCCCACTATGCGGAGATTGTTCTGCCTATTCCTGTTTTCGGCATCTTCTGCCCAAGCCTCAAGGGTTTTAATTTTAGTTTGCAGCTTGCGGAGTGAGACTGTATGATCCCGCAACGTGTCCTCTGCATCCCCCATGCGGCGTTCTGCCTCTGTAAGGCGGGAGCAGAAGCAGTCGTTGTATCGGTGTATTAAACTAATGTCCAGTTGCATACTTTCAATCTTACCCGTCAGGGTCGATTGGCAGGTGTTGATCGCCTGCATCAGGGCGTCAAAGTTGGATTGCTCCTTCAGCGATGGGTCCGTGTCATCTCCCTCCGTCTAGGACGCCATGTTGGAGGCCTCCGTGGGAATAGGGCCTTGCACAGCGGTCGGAGGAGCAGCTTTGTGAGACTTGCGGGTGGACTGGACCTCTTTCCCCTTGGTCATACCGTACACCTCCGACGGGGCAGTTGTTCCAGGCGGGTTAGGATGGCCGGTCTGCAGGGAAACAGGGCAAAAAGCCAGAGGTGGAGCGGGAGCTCACTCACTGCACGTCTGCTCCGGTGGCCATCTTGGACACACCCCCTGTTGCCTCCTTTTTTAACTCTAACGCCCACAGCACCTCACCACAACCACGTGCATTCACTTGTGTACATCCCCCATCTAGCTGCCTTTGCAGGTGAAAGTGGAACTGAACCTAAAAAAATATGTCTCTTCTTTATTGAAACAAACTTACCTGCCTGTTCACAATCCACCCCGGAATGTAAACAAAGCTGTGCATGTGCAACTCCACTTGCATTTCTGGCACAGTGCCAGTGTGCCTGGAAGAATCACTATACTATACGGAAAGGTTTCTTCACAGTAAGAGCTGTGAAAATGTGGAATAGACTCCCTCCAGAGGTGGTTCTGGCCAGCTCAGTAGATTGCTTTAAAAAAGGCCTGGATACTTTCCTAAATGTACATAATATAACTGGGTACTAATATTTATAGGTAAAGTTGATCCGGGGAAAATCCGATTGCCTCTCGGGGGATCAGGAAGGAATTTTTTTCCCCTGCTGTAGCAAATTGGATCATGTTCTGCTGGGGTTTTTCACCTTCCTCTGGATCAACTGTGGGTATAAAATTGTATATATGGGATTGTATGATATTTTTTATTTTATTTATTTTTATGGTTGAACCAGATGGACTTGTGTCTTTTTTCAACTTTACTAACTATGTAACTATGCAACTCCTGTGCAAGTGCATGTGCAAGAGTGACGTCATCCCAAACTGGCCAATCATGACGGCACCCAGAAGACACTAGGGAAAGATGCCAGCCCCAGCCAGGGACCTTGCAGACATTGGATTGTTGGAGCATAGATGAGTATTTGTGTCTTTAGTCTATTTTTACCACCTCTGATCGCAAGTGTCAACTAGGCCCAAGGAGCATTTGTTTTAATAGTTTTTATTAATAGAAAAGTATGGCCAAAGCTTTTTTGGATATACTTCTCATGTGGGTCATAGAAGCGCACTTGTGCTATCCTGTGACCCAGAATCAGATGTCACAGAGCTACTCCAGGCTCAATAACGTCGGGATCCACCCAGATGCCGGAATGGAAGCTGGCTCAGCCTTTTAGCATTCCCCTGAGAGTCTGAGTCAGCCTCTGCCATCCCCTCCCCAGCCTGGAACTCCAATAAGCACTGGAGGGGCAGAGTAGGGAGTGGTGACAAGGAGTGGCCAAGCCATTAGGGGCACAGGGGCGCTGCCCCCCTGCAGGGTGCTGGACTTATACATTTGTATGAGTTTTTTTTTTGCAAGCCACATGATTAGAGCCTGAAGCCTCGTACACATGGCCAGGAATCCCGTCAGGATAAAAACGTTGGTTTTCCTGATGGGATTCCTGGCAAGCTTTCCTTGCCAAGCCGTGTATACAGACGGCCATTCAAAAGAACCGCCATTCTTTTGAATGGCAAGAATGCGGTGATGTCATTGACTACGATGAGCCTGCGCTTGTCACATTCAATGTCGTTGCCGCCATCTTGCTACACCCTACACTACCCTTGTATGCTACCGCGCATGCGTCAAAGTCTTTTAGAGCATGCACGGGTTTACCTGGGGACAGGTAAGCATACACACTCACGGTTTTCTCGACAGGAAACACTCTGCCGAGAATCCCGACGAGAAAATAGAGAGCAGGTTCTCTATTTTTCTCATCGGGATTCCCGGCAGTTTTCTCGCCGAGAAAGCATACACACGCATGGTTTTCACGGCAAAAAGCTCTCCCAGCAGCTTTCTTGCAGAGAAAACCGTGCGTGTGTACGAGGCCTAAGGCTCTAATTGGCTCGAAAAAGGGTGGGCTCTGCGCCCCGAGCCCACCCATTTGTGACATTATGAAAGAGGGGGGGGGGGAATTAATGGGACTTTATATGAAGCACACAACTGAATGAACGAGCCCATAGGTAAATAATGGATGTTTAACCACTTAACGACCGCTCACTGTATATATACGTCGGCAGAATGGCACCGACAGGCACAATCACGTACAGTGTACGTGATCGCCTTTGTACAGTTGGGGGGTCCGATCGGACCCCCCTCCTATACAGTGAGCGGCCTTTTATCGTTGGGGAGCGATCAGAGATGAGGGGGTGACCATTCAATTTCGGCCACCCCCTCGCGATCGCTCCTGGCCAATGAAAATGCTTCCTCCGCCATGTGATGTAAACACAGGCAGGAGGAAGTGATGTCATCTCCCTCGCGGCGGTCTTTTCGATTCCGGCGCCGAGGAGAGAAGAAGCAGGTTAGTGCACCAACAGTCCACTGACACTTAGGTACACATAGGCACACATTTCACCCCCAGGTTACCCCCCAGCCCCCAATCACAGTGTCACTGATTGCAGTGATCATTTATTTTACTGATCACTGCATTTAGTGTCATCTGTGATAGTAAAAAGTTGCAGGGCAGTTAGGTTTAGGCCCCTTTAGGTCCAGGGTAGCCCCCTAACCCCCCCTAATAAAGGTTTAACCCCTTGATCGCCCCCCAGGTAACCCTTTCACCCCCTAACGCCAGCGTCACTAAGCGATCGTATTTTCGATCGCTGTATTTAGTGCGGTGGTGCCCTAGATAGCCAGTTATTTATTTTTAGTTTCGCCGCAGGTTTTTAGAGCGTCAGGTACCCCCATATATTATTTTAACCCCCTGATTGCCCCTAGAGTTAACCCTTTCACCAGTGATCACCGTATAAGCGTCACTGGTGACACTGGTTACCCAGTTAGTTATTTCGTTATTTAGGTAACCCGTCAGGTTTTTATATAGCGTCGGGTACCCCCATATTTAACCTAATAAAGGTTTTAACCCCCTGATTGCCCCTAGTTAACCCTTTCACCAGTGATCACCATATAAAGGTTACGGGTGACGCTGGTTGGTTAGTTTGCTTTTTATAGCATCAGGGCACTCGCCGTATATAACCCAATAAAGGTTTAACCCCCTGATCGCCCGGCGGGTGAGATCAATTAGGTTTTAGCGCCAGAGAGGGTCTGCGTCGCCCCAGGCAGCGTTAGGTTAGTGCCAGTAACGCTAACACCCACGCGCAAAGCATACACCTCCCTTAGTGGTATAGTATCTGATCAGATCTATACTAGCGTCCCCAGCGGTTTAGGGTTCCCAAAAACGCAGTGTTAGCGGGATCAGCCCAGATACCTGCTAGCACCTGCGTTTAGCCTCTCTGCCCAGCCCAGCCCAGCCCAGCCCACCCAAGTGCAGTATCGATCGATCACTGTCACTTACCAAACACAAAACACATAACTGCAGCGTTCACAGAGACAGTCCTGATCCCTGCGACCGCTAACAGTTTTTTTTGTAGCGTTTGATACATTTGCTGACGACAGTCGGGTGCTTTTTTTCCTGTGAATCTTACTAGTGTACCCCTAAATTTAGAGCCCAAAATGGCAAGACGAAGGTACACTAGTAAAGAGGCCTACGAGATTCTGAGCATGACGGATAGTGAAGAGGAGGTCACGTATCTGTCAGATGCAGGCTCAGAATATCTTCCCGTAGAAGACAGTGACGTCAGCGGCCCCACGTCAGATAGCTCTGACGACGAAGTTGAGGTCCCTGCTAAGGTCAGGCGTACCCGATCCCGATCTTCTGAGGTTGTTGAGGAGCAAGAACCGCAGGGCTCTCGTATCATGGAAGCAGAGTAGTACTAGCGCCGCTATTCCTTTTGGTGAATTGGCAAGCACCAGCGGTCTAGTACAGCCTGGGCGTACATCCAGCACTGCAGTATCACTTGGTGACGTGGCGAGTCCCATAAGTGCAGTTCAAGCTGGCGAGGTGGCAAGCACAAGTAGTGTCCCGCTGCCACCAATAAGAAGACAAAGGCAGGCCCGTCGTACCCATAGTGCTCTTCCTGCAGAATTTGCCTATCCTGATTGGGTCCCCACCACTTCTGCAGAACCCGTACTTCCCCCATTCACTGTCCAACCCGGTATTCAGGTGGAAACAGCTGATTTTATGCCAATTGACTATTATTCGCTGTTTTTCACGGAAGATCTCTATAGATCTATTGTGGACCAGAGTAATTTATATGCTGGTCAATTCATCGCCGCTAATCCCCAGTTGTCTTCCATTGCCAAAGATTGGAAACCAATTACGGTTTCCGAATTTAAGACCTTTCTGGGCCTTTCCCTCAACATGGGCACACATAAATTCCCCTCATTGCGTGCTTATTGGTCCACGCACCCAATTGACCACATGCCCGTGTTCTCTGCCTCCATGCCCAGGAAACGATACGAGCAGATTTTGCGGTTCATGCACTTCAACGACAATGAACTTTGTCGTCCACGTGGGGACCCTGAATACGACCGGCTCTATAAAATTCGGCCCCTCATAAACCACTTCAACGAACGTTTTGCAGCCTTGTTTATTCCCGATCAAGCTGTCTGCGTTGATGAGTTCCTGATTAAATTTTCTGGCCGCTTGCCTTTCAAGCAGTACCTTCCCAGCAAGTGTGCCAGATACGGGGTCAAGCTCTATAAGTGCTGTGACAGGGCAACAGGCTATGTATGGAGCTTTATGGTTTATGAGGGAAAAGATAGTCAGGTTGAGCCGGTCAACTGCCCGGATTACATAGGGAGCGCTGGCAAGATAGTGTGGAAATTGGTGTCACCCTTATTCGGAAAGGGGTACCACTTGTATGTGGACAATTATTACACGAGCGTGCCACTGTTTAGTCACTTGTTTGATCATCAGATTGGAGCATGTGGCACCGTGCGACCTAATCGCCGGGGCTTTCCCCAGCGGCTTGTAGATGCCCGTCTTAGGCTGGGGGAGAGAGCCTGCGTAAAGTGTAATAACTTGCTCGCTATGAAGTGGAGGGACAATAAGAATGTTTTCCTTCTTACCTCCCTTCATGCAGACACGACAGTCCAAATTCGTACGGCGACTGGTGTTGTGGAGAAACCCCTCTGTGTCCACGAATATAACAAAAATATGGGAGGGGTGGACCTCAACGACCAGTTGTTGGCGCCGTATCTAATTGACCGTAAGGCGAGACGCTGGTACAAAAAAGTGTCTCTATCCTTATTTCAATTGGCTTTGCTGAACGCTCATGTGCTATACAGAGCTTCAGGCGGGACGTTATCTCTTCTAAAATTCCAGAATGAGATTGTCACAGAACTCCTGTATCCAGGCGGTTCTGCACCTCACCATCCCCTACCAAATGCAGTAAGCCGGCTGCATGAGAGGCATTATACGCATGTCCTCCCGAGTACCCCTACCCAACGAGCCCCCCAAAAAAGATGTTGTGTCTGTAGCAAGCGCGGATTTAGGCGTGACACCCGTCATTATTGTCCACTCTGTCCTGACAAACCTGGTCTTTGCCTTGGTGAATGTTTTGAACGCTACCACTCAAAAGTGAAGTTTTAGCGTAGGGTACAGCATTTCACAGACTAGGACACACTTACACAGGGTCTCCCAAGATGCCATTACATATTGAGAGACCCGAACCATTACAGTTGTTAAAGTTACAAAAAAAAAGTGTAAAAAAGAAAAAAAAAACGTAAAAAACAAAAACACAAAAAAAATATAAAATAAAAAAACGAAAAATAGTTGTCGTTTTATTGTTCTCTCTCTCTCTCTCTATTTTCTCTCTATTGTTCTGCTCTTTTTTACTGTATTCCATTCTGCAATGTTTTATCATACTTGCTTTTCAGGTATGTCATTTTTTGTTTTCAGGTGCGCCATTCAACTGCAGCGTGGAATTATTTATCTTGACAGCAACAGCGTTTGCTCCCACGATACATAAAGCCGTGACTCCAGTGCTATAGGAGGTGATTTCACCACCACAGTTAAAATAAAAGAGCATATATGCCGAAGCATGGGGGCAGCAGGGGCGGAGGAGCGATTTTGCTCCTAATGCCGCGTACATACGGTCAAAATTCCGACGGAGGCTTGCCCGTAGAAAAGTCCGACCGTGTGTACGCGGCATAACCTTTTATGCCGCGTACATACGGTCGAAATTCCGACGAAGGCTTGCCTGTGGAAAAGTCCGACCGTCTGTACGCGGCATAACTTTTTTGCGGGAGGATGCCCCCATGCTTCGGCATATATATATTTTAGGCACAGGTTGCGTTAAAAAATTTTTTTATTTTTTACTAGGTTTTGTTTTGGTATTTGCTTTGCAGGTATGGTATGGTAAGGTCTTACTGTTGTACTGTAATGTTACTTTGTTTTAATGTTAACCATCATTTGCTTAGCAGGTACGCCATTCAGTTGCATCGCACATTTATTTATCTTGACAGCAACAGCGTTTGCTCCCACGATACATAAAGCCGTGACTCCAACGCTGTAGGAGGTGATTTCACCACCACAGTTAAAAAAAGAGCATATATGCCGAAGCATGGGGGCAGCAGGGGCGGAGGAGCGATTTTGCTCCTAATGCCGCGTATATACGGTCGAAATTCCGACGGAGGCTTGCCCGTGGAAAAGTTAGACCGTGTGTACGCGGCATAACCTTTTATGCCGCGTACATACGGTCGAAATTCCGACGAAGGCTTGCCCGTGAAAAAGTCCGACCGTGTGTACGCGGCATAACTTTTTTGCGGGAGGATGCCCCCATGCTTCAGCATATATGCCCATCATTAGAAGTGGGTGGATGAAGGGAGGTATTCTAATGGTGGGCATACCCACCGATCAATCTCTTTTTTCGTTCAGCCAACAGGCTGCATGAAAATAAAGATTACAATACATGTCCAACAAGGACCAGCAACGTACTGGTATGTTGCTGGACTTTGAATGTTTATACCAGAATGATGCCTGCAGGTTTAGGTATCATCTTGGTATCATTCTTTTCAGTCAGTGGCCGGCTTTCATGTAAAAGCAATTCTAGCAGATAATTAGCCTCTAGACTGCTTTTACAAGCAGTGGGAGGGAATGCCCCCCCGGATATAAACAGCGCCATTGGGAAATTGGGAAAGCATTTTATCACACCGATCTTGGTGTGGTCAGATGCTTTGAGGGCAGAGGAAAGATCTAGGGTCTAACCCCCCAATTTTTTTCAAAAAAAGAGTACCTGTCACTACTTATTGCTATCATAGGGGATATTTACATTCCCTGAGATAACAATAAAAATGATAAAAAAAAAAAATATGGAAGGAACAGTTTAAAAATAAAATAAAAAAGCAAAATAAATAATAAAAAAAAAAAGCACCGCTGTCCCCCCCTGCTCTTGCGCAAAGGCGAACGCAAGCGTCGGTCTAGCATCATATGTAAACAGCAATTGCATCATGCATGTGAGGTATCACCGCGAAGGTCAGATCGAGGGCAGTAATTTTAGCAGTAGACCTCCTCTGTAAATCTAACGTGGTAACCTGTAAAGGCTTTTAAATGCTTTTAAAAATGAATGTAGTTTCTCGCCGCTGCGCGTTTGTGCGAAATTTTAAAGCATGTCGTGTTTGGTATCCATGTACTCGGCCTAAGATCATCTTTTTTATTTCATCAAACATTTGGGCAATATAGTGTTTTTTAGTGCATTAAAAATAAAAAAAGTGTGTTTTTCCCCCAAAAAATGCGTTTGAAAAATCGCTGCGCAAATACTGTGTGGAAAAAAAAATGCAACACCCACTATTTTAATCTGTAGGGCCTTTTCTTTAAAAAAATATATAATGTTTGGGGGTTCAACATAATTTTCTTGCAAAAAAAAAAAATGTTTTCATGTAAACAAAAAGTGTCAGAAAGGGCTTTGTCTTCAAGTGGTTAGAAGAGTGGATGATGTGTGACATAAGCTTCCTAATGTTGTGCATAAAATGCCAGGACAGTTCAAAACCCCCCCAAATGACCCCATTTTGGAAAGTAGACACCTCAAGCTATTTGCTGAGAGGCATGTTGAGCCCATTGAATATTTTTGTTTTTTTTGTCCCAAGTGATTGAATAATGACAAAAAGAAAAAAAAAATGTACAAAAAGTTGTCACTAAATTATATATTGCTCAAACATGCCATGGTTATATATGGAATTGCACCCCAAAATACATTCTGTTGCTTCTCCTGAGTATGGGGATACCACATGTGTGAGACATTTTGGGAGCCTAGCCGCGTACAGGACCCCGAAAACCAAGCACCGCCTTCAGGATTTCTATGGGTGTAAATTTTTGATTTCACTCCTCACTGCCTATCACAGTTTCGGAGGCCATGGAATGCCCAGATGGCACAAAACCCCCCAAATGACCCCATTTTGGAAAGTAGACACCCCAAGCTATTTGCTGAGAGGTATGTTGAGTATTTTGCAGATCTCGCTTTTTGTCACAAAGTTTTAAAAATTGAAAAAAGAAAAAAAAATATGTCTTTCTTAATTTTCAAAGACAAATGAGAGCTGTAAAATACTCACCATGCCTCTCGGCAAATAGCTTGGGGTGTCTACTTTCCAAAATGGGGTCATTTGTGGGGGTTTTGGGCTATCTTGGCATTTTATGGCCTTCAAAACTGTGATAGGTAGTGAGGAGTAAAATCAAAAATTTGTGCCCTTAGAAATCCTGAAGGCGGTGCTTGGTTTTCGGGGGCCCGTACGCGGCTAGGCTCTCAAAGAGTCCCACACATGTGGTATCCCCGTACTCAGGAGAAGTAGCCAAATGTATTTTGGGGTGCAATGCCGCATATAACCATGGCATGTTTGAGCAATATATCATTTAATGACAACTTTTTGTACATTTTTTTTTTCTTTTTGTCATTATTCAATCACTTGGGACAAAAAAAAAATATTCAATGGGCTCAACATGCCTCTCAGCAATTTCCTTGGGGCGTCTACTTTCCAAAATGGGGTCATTTTGGGGGGTTTTGTGCTATCTTGGCATTTTATGGCCTTCAAAACTGTGATAGGTAGTGAGGAGTGAAATCAAAAATTTATGCCCTTAGAAACCTTGAAGGCGGTGCTTGGTTTTTGGGGTCCCATACGTGGCTAGGCGCCCAAAAAGTCCCACACATGTGGTATCCCCGTACTCAGGAGAAGCAGCAGAATGTATTTTGGGGTGTAATTTCACATATGCCCATGGCATGTGTGAGCAATATATCATTTAGTGACAACTTTGTGCAAAAAAAACAAAGTTTGTCATATTCCCGCAACTTGTGGCAAAATATAAAATATTCCATGGACTGAACATGCCTCTCAGTAAATAGCTTGGAGTGTCTACTTTCCAAAATGGGGTCATTTGGGGGGGTTTTGTGCTATTTTGGCATTTTATGGCCTTCGAAACTGTGATCGGTAGTGAGGAGTGAAATCAAAAATTTACGCCCTTAAAAATCCTGAAGGCAGTGCTTGGTTTTTGGGGCCCCGTACCCGGCTAGGCTCCCAAAAAGTCCCACACATGTGGTGTCTCCGTACTCAGGAGAAGCAGCAGAATGTATTTTGGGGTGCAATTCCACATATAACCATGGCATGTGTGAGCAATATATCATTTAGTGACAACTTTTTGTACATTTTTTCTTTTTGTCATTATTCAATCATTTGGGACAAAAAAAATAAAATATTCAATGGGCTCAACATGCCTCTCAGCAAATAGCTTGGGGTGTCTACTTTCCAAAATGGGGTCATTTGAGGGGGTTTTGTGCCATCTTGGCATTTTATGGCCTTCAAAACTGTGATAGGTAGTGATAGGTAGTGAGGAGCGAAATCAAAAATTTATGCCCTTAGAAACCTTGAAGGCGGTGCTTGGTTTTTGGGGTACCGTACGCGACTAGGCTCCCAAAAAGTCCCACACATGTGGTATCCCCGTACTCAGGAGAAGCAGCAGAATGTATTTTGGGGTGTAATTTCACATATGCCCATGGCATGTGTGAGCAATATATAATTTAGTGACAACTTTGTGCAAAAAAAATAAAGTTTGTCATATTCCCGCAACTTGTGGCAAAATATAAAATATTCCATGGACTAATCATGCCTCTCAGTAAATAGCTTGGGGTGTCTACTTTCCAAAATGGGGTCATTTGGGGGGGTTTGTGCTATTTTGGCATTTTATGGCCTTCGAAACTGTGATAGGTAGTGAGGAGTGAAATCAAAAATTTGCGCCCTTAGAAATCCTGAAGGCGGTGCTTGGTTTCCGGGGTCCTGTACGTGGCTAGGCTCCTAAAAAGTCCCACACATGTGGTATCCCCGTACTCAGGAGAAGCAGAAGAATGTATTTTGGGGTGCAATTCCACATATAACCATGGCATGTGTGAGCAATATATCATTTAGTGACAACTTTTTGTAATTTTTTTATTTTTTTGTCATTATTCAATCACTTGGGACAAAAAAAAAATATTCAATGGGCTCAACATGCCTCTCAGCAATTTCCTTGGGGTGTCTACTTTCCAAAATGGGGTCATTTGGGGGGGTTTTGTACTGCCCTGCCATTTTAGCACCTCAAGAAATGAGATAGGCAGTCATAAATTAAAAGCTGTGTAAATTCCAGAAAATGTACCCTAGTTTGTAGACGCTATAACTTTTGCGCAAACCAATAAATATACGCTTATTGACATTTTTTTTACTAAAGACATGTGGCTGGGGGGCGTGGCCTAGACCGGCATGTGAGAAGACGTGAGTCTCACAGCTCCTACTTAGTACCCGGTATTGATCCTCTCCCAGCAGCGCTTCGGCGATTTTGAGCGGCTCTCCCGCTGGCTGACATCCCGGTTACCCTCCCGGTCTATCCGCCGGCTCTCTGCACCCGTGGAATGGGGAAGAAAAAGGGGAATTCCCAGGCTCCCGAAATCCAAGATGGCGCCGGCGCGGCTATGGCTCAGCGCACTCCGCGCGGCGCCGACGGATACAAGGAGGGAACCAACAACACCAACAATAAAGGTCAGAAGGCGCAGGGTAGGGACTACCCGAGGGACATGACCTATTACACCCAAAAGTTGGGGGGCCCTCATGAGCAGACCGAGGGGGGGGCTGCAGACTACTCGCACACTGAAGCACAGGCCTCACAGAGCCTGCTAGCAGGGGGAGCAGCTCACAATGGAGGACAGACTGACACAGAGGAGCAGGCTGATTCACCGCAAACTGCCCCAGACGTGGAGGACATGGAACAACCGACCCTGGCTGAAATACTCAGGGCGGTGCATGAATGCACTGCTTCAGTGAGAGAAGAGGTGTCCCTGCTACGCCAGGACCTTCAAAAGATCCGTGAGCGCACAATGGCTGTGGAGAGCCGGACGAGTGAGATGGAGGACAGGCTGCCCCAGGTTGCTCGAGAGGCACTTGTTGCGCATCAGCTAGCCAGAGGGGTTAACAACAGAGCGGATGATATCGAGAACCGTTTACGGAGGAACAACGTGCGCATAGTGGGGCTGCCCGAGAGGACGGAGGGTAGGGACCCCACTAACTTTATTGAAGGTTGGCTGATAGACATTTTTGGGAGGGAGGCTTTCTCTCCATTTTTTACGGTAGAGAGGGCTCACCGTACACCTGGCCGTCCACCACAGCCCGGAGCCCCCCCTAGACCCATCCTTGCCCGCCTCCTGCATTACAGGGATAGGGAGGCGGTGCTGAGGCATGCTAGAGAGAAGGCTAATATCCAGGCGAATGGGGTTCGTATATCCTTCTACCCGGACTTCTCGGCGGAGGTGCAGAAGCGCCGGGCCAAGTTCTCAGATGTTAAAAAATGCCTGCGGGCCCTACAGCTACCTTACGCCATGTTATACCCAGCCAAACTGAGAGTTACAGCTGAGAGAGAAACCCACTTTTTTGAATCCGCGCAAGATGCTGCACTATGGCTGGACCGCAACGAACAGGCCCTGCGACACCGTGATAGAGAAGAGGAAGTGGAGTAGCCTGCCGACTGATACACTGGGTTGCTGGGGAATTGTTTGTGCTGAACCACCTGCTTGGCTTTACCTGGAAGATCAACCTTATGTTCTCATTTTCTTTTCTTGTCCGTACCCTGACTCTATTTTTGCTCTGCTGGGAGACGTTATTTGTGAATATGGAACATGAGCTATCTTGTAAAGCGGCAAGAACAATGCGACTTTCCCGCGTAAGACGGGAAACAAAAATGCCTCTTGGGATGCTGCTCCCGGTTGGAGCCCTGAGGCCTGCTCTGTTGGCGGGCCAAACCTATGCTTTAGGCGCACTAAAGTGTTACTGTATGTTTACAAGTTTTCTACTAGGAGTCGTCCAGTTGACGATTAGTTTTTTTGTGATTTTGCATTTTTTACGCTTACACCGAGAGCTATGTTCACCAACTGCCACACTCTGGAACTGTCCCTTTGTAAATCTGACCGTCGCCAGGGTCTCTGAGGCCCACACTGGTCCCGTTCCCCTTTCTGTCTTGCTGGACTCTGCGATGCTGCTTCGCCCCTTGATTAGATCATGCTTGCTATACCCCAATGGCTGAACTACCAATTGTCTCCTGGAATGTGAGGGGCTTAGGCTCCCCGCTCAAGCGTATGATGGTATCCTCCTGTCTGAAGAAATATCACCCTATGATTTTGTGCATGCAGGAAACGCATTTGATGGCTGAAACACAATGCTGTATTAAATATGCCTGGGTAGGGAAGGCGTATCATTCCACTCACACCTCCTACTCTAGGGGGGTGAGTATAATGATCCATGTTTCTGTGGATTTTCAAGAAATTGATGTGTGCATAGATGCCGAGGGGCGGTTTATATTTTTACACTGTCGGGTGGGTAGGATGTACTGTATATTGGCATGCGTGTACATACCCCCGCCGTTTTCGGTGCTGGTGCTCCGGCGATTACTGACCTATTTGGAGGGCAGGCCGGATCTCCCGCTGCTGATTGTGGGAGACTTTAATTGCTGGCTGAGTCCCTCCATGGACAGACACCCCAACTCGGGGGTTCCTGCTGCATGGAGGGAGTCTCCATTGTGGCGACTGTTTAATGAAGTGGGCTGGATTGATCTGTGGAGGGCTAAGTATCCATTAGATAGGCAATTCTCCTGTTTTTCCAAAACCCACGGGACACTGTCCAGAATTGACCTGGCCGTCGGCAACCTCGCCATGCTCCCGTCTGTCTCTGATGTGGTGTACAAGCCTCGCGGTGTGTCAGACCACTCCCATGTGGTGACTACTTTGATCATTACCCAATCTACCACCCTCTTAAGAGCCCCATGGAAATTGAATGCCTTTTGGCTGAAACTATTCTTGGATCATGAGGAGGTGGAGCGGAGCATGGGGGACTTTCTTGATGGCCGGGACTTTGCTGACTCTCCGGTATTACGGTGGGATGCCTTTAAGGCACATCTGAGGGGGTTGTTTATTTCAGAAATTAATAAGGTTAAAAAAAACTCTTCGGGGCTCAGAGAGGACCTTGAAAAACAGGTGGCGGCCCTGGAAGAGGCATTTGTCCTAAACCCCACGGAGCCGGCCAGGGAGGCATGGCAGGCGGCGCAGTCAGCATACACACGGCTGCTGTCCTCAACGGCAGAAAATAAGCTATTTTTCTCCAAACTAGCCTTTTACGAGGAGGGCGAGAGTACGGGGCGACTGCTGGCCAAGATAGCTAGTTCGCAGCAACGTGCTCCCGCTATAGGAGCCATTAAAACGGCTGGGGGTAAGATAGTGAACTCCCCCGACCTAATATTAACGGAATTGGCCAGATTCTATGAGACCCTATATCTCCCAACGGAACGATTCACTAGGCAGGAACTTTTGACCTATTTACAGGACATTGACTTTCCACAACTTTCGACTGAACAGCGGAGAGCCCTGGATGCTCCCTTTACATTGGCAGAGCTGCAGACAGCTCTGTCTGCATTCCCCAACTGTAAAGCCCCGGGGGCGGACGGACTGCCCATAGAAGTGTACAAACAATATGCAGATATCCTTCTGCCAAAGCTACTGGAGGTGTTCCATGCGGCCAGGGAACAACAGATGCTCCCCTCTTCTATGGCTACTGCCAATATTGTTTTGATATTGAAGCCCGGTAAGGACCCTATAGACCCAGGGTCTTACAGACCTATATCTTTGCTTCAGAGCGATATTAAGCTTCTGGCCAAGATGCTGGCGATTAGGCTGAATGGTGTCATTACAAGCATTATTCATCCTGACCAAGCTGGCTTTATGCCCAACAAGTCGACGGCTGTCAACTTGCGGAGGCTCTACCTTAACATGCAATCCCCGGCGGATAATGTGGGACAGAGGGCCTTGCTCTCATTGGACGCTATGAAGGCCTTCGATAGCGTCGAATGGGAGTATCTGTGGGAAATTCTCAGGTGCTTTGGATTTGGAGACGTGTATATTTCCTGGGTAAGATTACTCTATCACAACCCGCGAGCAGCCATTAGATCTTCTGGGGCGATGTCGCATACTTTTGCCTTGGGGAGAGGGACGCGACAGGGGTGCCCCTTGTCACCCCTGCTTTTCGCCTTGGCCATAGAACCCCTGGCGATTAAAGTGAGAGCCAATACGGAGATTGTGGGATTCAGGTACGGGGATAGGCAGGAGAAAATAATGCTCTATGCGGACGACACGATGATCCTGCTTGGGGATGTGGAGGGTTCCCTTACGGAGGCCATGGCCACCGTGGGGGACTTCGGTAGATTCTCGGGGCTACGGATAAACTGGGCCAAGTCCTCCCTGATGCTTATTGACGAGGGGGGGCTCCCCCGACCTCCTCCACGGTACCCTTGACAGACTCGTTCAGATACTTGGGCATTCAGGTGACGCCTAGAATTCGTGAATACGGTCATTTAAACGTGTCACCGCTGCTGCAGAAGTTTCGAGACCGGATCAAAACGTGGAACTCTCTCTGCCTGTCGGTAGCAGGCAGGGTGAATTTGATCAAAATGATCCTCATGCCCCAGTTGCTATATGTGCTCCACAACTCCCCGACGGTAGTGACTTTGAAAATATTTAGACTTGTCAGTTCCCTATTCCGTAAACTTATATGGAAAAACCGTACACCCAGAATCAAACTGGAACATCTTCAACGCCCGAAGGATGAGGGAGGCCTGGCTCTCCCGAACCCTTGGGTATATTACATTGCTGCGCAATTGCAACACTTGATAGGTACTATTCGCAGGGAGGGGGGGGATGGGGACAGGACTGACGACTCCTCTGAGCTCGTGATGCAACACACGGTGGGCAGGGACTCGATCCCTATGGCACTAGAATCGCAGGCATTTGGAAAACCAAACAATACCCGACCTACAACCTTATCCAGAAGATCTGGAATAAAACAAGATATTTACAGGGAGTGGTGGGATACACAGACTATAGCCCTATTTGGTCCAATGATTTATACCCAGAATTGGCAAAATTGCAACACGGGGTGCTCTGGAGGAGATGTGGGGTGACGCATCTTAGTCAAATTTTCAGTAATGGGAAATTCCTCACCTTCGAAGAGCTGCAAGGTAAATTCGGGCTCCTGCCTTCTATGAGATTCTATTATATGCAACTACACCATGCAATTACTGCTCAGGCCAGGTCCTCGGACTGGGTGCCCTCCCCAACTCCACTGTTTAACTTAATGGCACAAGCTGAAACGACTAAGGGATTCATATCACATTGCTACAACATGATATTACCAAAGGTCCTGGCTAAACACCCTTTGAGAATACGAATCAAGTGGGAAGGGGATGTGGGACCGCTTGATGGAGATCAGTGGGAGGAGGCCTTGCAGGCGGTGCCAACTTGCTCCTTGAACGTGTCGCATAGGGTATCGCAATTGTACTTGTTGCTGAGAGTTTACTATACCCCTCACAGGCTGTGTGCTATGGGCCTGCGACCCACCCCCTTGTGTTCCAGATGTAAGAGGGACCATGGAGACCTGATCCACCTACTGTGGAGGTGCCCAAAACTCCACCTCTATTGGACAGGGGTGGTGGACACCATAAACGGGGTGTTTCGGCTCTCGCTCCCCGCGGACCCGAGACACTGCTTACTATTAACACTGCAGGAATTGGAGTGGGAGGAATGCACTAGAGTGGCGGTCTCTAGGTCCCTATTTATGGCACGAAAAATTATCATGACTCATTGGATAGCGGAGGAGCCGCCGGCTCTTAAGGAGTGGATTAATGTCATGGGAGATATGCTTCGCAAGGAAAAAATCATATACCAACACAGGGGTAGCACGCAGAAATTTGAAAAACTGTGGGGTCGATGGCTGGATGTACTGGGCTTGGCCCCGGTGGATCTAGTCATGGGACGATTGCTGGGCATGGGAGCTGGTGATGGGATGTAGTTGATGATTGAGGTGTCTTTTTCTAACTGTATTTTGTTTTTTCATGCCATCCTTTTTTCATGTATCTGAGGAGGGGTGGTACGCCACACCTCGGGGATATATGGCACTACTCGGAAACAGCATATAGTAACTATGTAGAATATTTGGTTTTATGGCTTACACTGCATATAATGTACCAGAATGGTTGTAATGCTCAAGGTGTATGTTATCATTATGTTCTTCAATAAACTTTTTTTTCTGGATTAAAAAAAAGACATGTGGCTGAATACATTTTGGCCTAAATGTATGACTACAATTGAGTTTATTCGATTTTTCTTATAACGAAAAGTAGAAAATATCATTTTTTTTCAAAATTTTCGGTCTTTTTCCGTTTATATCGCAAAAAATAAAAATCGCAGAGGCAATCAAATACCATTAAAAGAAAGCTCTATTTGTGGGAAGAAAAGGATGCAAATTTCGTTTGGGTACAACATTGCATGTCCGCACAATTTACAGTTAAAGCAGCGCAGTGCAAAATTCTGAAATCACCTCTGGTCCTTGGTCCTACCAAATGGTCCGGGGCTTAAGTGGTTAATATTGCAATGGAGTATACATACATCTTAGTAACAGTCGAAAATAGTAAGTCTCAATAAATAACGTCTAAATATTTCATGAATATATACAAATAAGTAATCCAATATGATACATCATATAATGGCCATTTAGTATGCATACCCAGAAAACATGGTAATGTATAGGGAACGATTCATTATCTTTAATAATGCTGAAAGGGTGGTCCAGACCCAGCTGAAAAAGGAGAGGATTAATCCCATATGGAAACTCCTGGGGTGGATATGCTAAGACTCGACTTCCATGTCCGATGATTAACCCTACTACTCCTGGGCCTTGCACCTCTTCAACATGTACTTTGGCATTGGTTATTCTCCAGTAGCAGCTACCCAACTGACATGCCTTCTCTGGTAAAGCATCTTTAGCCATATACAGTCTCATCTATACCATATACGGCCTCTCCACATCCTCCATGCAGCAGCTTGACGTCCTCTATATCATCCCTGGACTCCTCCATGCAGTCCCAGCTCTCCCTTCCCTCAGCTGCGCTCTCCCCGGAGGACAGCATCTCCGGAATCGTTCCCTATACATTATCATTTTTTTTTTGTGATTATGCTTATTGCTTCTGGGTATGCATACTAAATGTCCATTATAAGATGTATCATATTGGATTACATATATATATATATATATATATATATATTCATGAAATATTTAGACATTATTTATTGAGACTTACTATTTTCTACTGTTACTAAGATGTATATATATTGACCCCCCCCCCCCGCCCCCCCAGTATTTTGAAATCCGTCAAAATATTTTGATGTAGAATTGTAAAAGCAGCGATGTTCTGTCACATTAGCAAACCTGTGAGATCAGCACACTTGCCATTGCTTTTCAGATTTAACATCAAAACAGTGTCACGGATTTCTAAATACTGTATTTCACTATAAAAGCTCAGTTTACTTATAAAAATAAGTGTAAAGTGCAAGACTTGTGTGGGCATAAAAAGATGTCTACTGCCGCTTTCTGACTGCATGCTTACTGCGGCCGAGTGTGGGGTGTACCAAGATGGCTGTCGCGGAACATCACTACAAAATCTGAAGAGTTGCTGAATCTGACGGAACACCAGCAATAGCAGCTGGGGAGCTGAAACAAAAGAAGAGAAGCACGGTGTAGGAGATATTGCTTAAACCTGAACTATGAACCCGGCAGTGGTGTCCTGAGTAAAAAGGCAATTAAAACAAAACAGAATTACAACTTGTTCGCAGGTCAGACAGCTCCGTGTATATTAAATGTGTATTTACCCCATTTGCGTTTGACAGATCAAATTTACTTATTGCAATGTTTTAATACATTCCCTACTCAGATTTCTTATTATAGGGTTGAACAATGAGTAAAAAAAAAAAAAAAATTTGGGGAGTGTGCATGCGCCGGAGCTCCAAGATGGTCGCGTAAGCCAGGAGCTCCACAACACCCCGGACCATCGGCGCACCCAGCAGCCTCCACAGCCAGCCACGAGCACCGCAATAGGGACCACCGAGCCCCTGAGACCCCCCCGCACACCCCTGGATGTCCGCCCCGCTCGCCCGGCGTGATCTCGGGCCACAGTTTGAATCGGTTAGCAAGGGGAGGGTGTACCAAGATGGCCTCCACCTCCACAGCTCCTCAGCTACACGCGGCCCACACAAAGGGATTCCAGGAACAGAGGCAAGTCATAGTCCCAGGTGGCACAAGGGATTAACCAGCCCCCCGGCCCCCTCACCAGCCTCCACGGAGTTCCTGCTAGGCCGCACCATGGAGGATTTTGCCCTATCCCCACTCGGGCCTACACACCCCCACCTCCTGGCTACCCAATCCCCAGGATACCAAGGCCAAGACCTAGCCACACCACCAGCAGACTTATTCCTCAAGCTCTCTGTCCTCCTGGAGAGGGGACTGGCCAGCACGGATGTTCAAATAACTAGGGACATCAAATCAGACTTCCAGAATCTTGGATCCAGAATGGAGGCCATAGAAAATAAACTGGACTTCACGGTATCCAGAAACAATCAAAACTCAGCCCACATTCAGGTCCTCCAGGACCAGCTTGATATAGCCCTTTCCAGAATTGATGATTTGGAGATTAGGTCCAGAAGATATAACTTCAGACTTTGTGGTCTGCCCGAAACTGTCACGGACGTTACCCCTGCAGTCCGGGACCTTATCAAGGCCTTAATCCCCAACACCCCCCCTCATCGCCTGGAGCTGGACAGAGCCCACAGAGCCCTGGGACCCCCCCCCCGGAAGGACGGGTCCCCCAAGGACATTATTGTGAAGCCACACTTTTACGCGGTGAAGGAGGTTGTCATGCGGCAATCGTGCTCTTTACCAAAGGTGACATGCCAGGGCCACCAAGTACAAATATTCGCTGACCTCTCCCCCTCCACAATCCAGAAGATCTCCCAAGCTGCTCCTGACAGTCCTCTCACAACGGGACATTAAATACAGATGGGCTTTTTAGTTTGCTGTGAAGTAGACTTTGACCGGCAAGACGCACTCCTTCTCTAACTTGCTGGACGGCGAGAAGATTTTCCTTAACCTCAAACTCATCTCTCAGGAAGCTTCCATGGACTCTACTAATGCATCCGCCGGTTCCTCTAAGCGCCCTCCTCCTACAAGCCCGGTCTCTCCAGTCTGGAACAAAGGAATGCACAAACGATCGAAGGACGGCAGACCTCCATAAGACGGCGATCAAGTCTCACATACATCCTTCTCTCCTTCATTCCCCTCTCCATTGAGGGTGGTCTCACCTGTTGACGGAGCTAGTCGCTCCTGGCCCGAGTGGCCCTTTGTTTTTCCCCCCTCCACACCGTTTATCCTGTTGTTCCGTTTTTCCTGTTCCAGCCTTCTCCAGTTTCTCGTTACTGGCAAGTTAAAAGTCAAGACATTGAGTGGACTCTTGTTCAATCAAGACTTGCCCGATGTGTTTCCTAAGTTTATCATTAATTTATTTTTATTTTTTTCCACCTCCAAGTCCATAAACTTCGATAACTTTAGAGAGCGCCTCTGGAGGTTTCCTACACCCTCTCGAGCGAGGATCCTGGGGTTCCCATAGGCTGGATGGTTCCGAAACCTGGAGGATGGCACTACCACGGGCATGTGGTACTCTAGCACGGACAATCTAGGTACCGGGGGCTGTCGTTGGACACCCGGGGGGACCCTCCCCCCATATTAGGGGGAGGATGCCCCCAAGGGGGCCCTGGGGACCCTTATTCCCACACAGCCCCTGGGTTAGGTTATTTATGGTTGTGATTTGTTTTCTGTTTTTGTTTACATTAGAAGTCGGGGTCCGGGGTGACCCACTTGCCCCTCCACCTCTCCCATAGCTGCAGTTTTCCTGTACCTGTGGGATGGGTAGTCGGCCTCCATTTTGGGGTAACCGATCTTTTTTGGTAGGAGTTTGGTAGAAGTGTTCTATGCCAAACCCGATAGGTCTTCCTAGAAGACGCCTTGCCCTATTTTGTTTTTTCTTATTTATCTCTTTCTCTAACTCTTCTCCTTTTTCCAGCCGATCTACTGGGTGGGAGCCGGGACCGGAGCCAGCTTTGGTCTGTATCTTACCACGCCTATGCATCCATTCTGGACCGAAAAAAACGGAAGGGGGTAAGTGACGGTGTTTGTGACAGCATTCCACCCCTCTGTTCCCATGGCTAATTCGCAGCCCCCGAGATCTAATGTTAGGATAGCCATACACAATGTCTGGAGGGGTTAAACTCTCCTTGGAAAAGGATAAAAGCTTTTGAATACTACCATTCCCTCAAACTGGACATAGTCATGCTCCAGGAGACTCATTTCCTGATGCGATACAGCCCTTCTTTCCTACACTCTCAATACCCAATATTCTTTCTGGCAAATGCAGTGAACAAGGCTAAGGGGGTAGCAATCCTATTCTCTAAACGTAGCAAACTCTCCATGACTGCAGTCCATAGAGACCCGGAGGGTAGATTTATACTGGTCAAGGGCACCATGAAGGGTATCCTATACTCCGTGGTATCATACTATGCCCCCAACGCAGGACAGACGCAATTCTTTCAATCTTTCTTCAAAACTCTCATCCCCCTCTTGGAAGGCAATGTCATCCTTGGCGGGGACTCAAATGTTGCCTTCGACCAGGGTCTAGACAGATCTAGACCACCTAGGGCTCAGTTAACCCGCCCCACTTGAGCTAGTCTTAAAATAGCTAAACTCCTTCACTCCCATGGCCTGGTAGACATCTGGAGGGAAATGAACCCCTCTAAATGGGACTACACCCACTATTCCTGCCCCCACCAGACATATACCAGGATTGACCATGTCCTAGTCTCTCCAAATCTCATCCCGACCACCCTAAACTCATCCATCAAAGACACAGCCTGGTCAGACCATTCCCTGGTGACTCTTACCCTTCATAATCTCCTCACCAGACAACCGGGTACACACTGGAGACTTAACGAATCACTCCTCAGTGATCCCATCAAAACTAAGGAAATAAATGACTCCTTAAAGGAATACTTTACCCTAAACGATGTGGACGGTATCTCCCCAGAGACCCTGTGGGCAGCCCACAAAGCGACTGTTAGAGGCAAACAAATTAGTATGGCTACCCGGGTTAAGAGGGAGCGACAGTTGGACATAGTGAAACTAGAGAAGGCCTTTCTGTCTCTAAAGACCAAACACAAGCGATGTCCCACTAAGACTTCTATAGAATAGTTAGACGCTGCGGGATTAGAGTTTAATCTAGCCCTCATGGCAAAAGCTGAGAAACATTAGTTGGAGTGGGGCAAAATTCTAGATTCAGAGAGATAACATGGGCGCCATGTTGGCCTCTAAACTTTCTCCACGGTTTTGCGCTCAAACCACCCCCCGGATTAGGATAGCGGGACAGCCCCCCACACTCAACCAAAACAAAATACTTACAGCATTCCAGGACTTCTACTCCCAGCTCTATAGCTCACCCTCCGCGGACAAGGGTTTGGAAATTCTTAACTTCCTGAAGGACCTTCCTCTATAGCATAAAAACTCGCTAGAGGCCCCCTTTTCATCGTAAGAGATATTGGAGGTTATTAAAGAACTTAAAAAGGGAATGGCTCCTGGATCCGACGGCCTTTCGGTACCCATACGTGGCAACATTTTTCAACGCAAAGACCCAGGGCTCCCCCTTAGACCCCCATCTCTATTGAACCAATACGGCCTATATAACTGTAATACCCAAACCAGACAAAAACTTAGAGGAAGTGGGGAATTATAGACCCATCTCCCTCAAATAACGACCTTAAGATCCTGACGAAAATCCTGGCCAACCGCCTGCCATCCTTCATCAGTTGGTACATACACAAAGACCAGGTTGGGTTTATACCGGGCAGACAGGGCCCGGATCAGGTCAGGAGGGCAATAGATATAATTTCCCTCCTACAATCTGGCTGGGATCAGGGCCCCAAAGGGAATGTTGCTCTCTCTTGACTTGCATAAAGCTTTTGACTCTGTGACCTGGCCTTATATTTTTGCTCTCATGGAGCACTGGGGATTTGGCCAGCGCTTCATGGGGGTGATCCACACCCTCTACTCCTCCCCAAAGACTATGATACGCCTACAGGGACTCCACTCAAACCCCCTTAATATAGGTAGGGGCACTAGACAGGGCTGTCCAGTATCCCCCTTAATTTTTGCTATTGCCATCGAGTCCTTGGCGATTGCAATACGCTCCAACCCAAATATCCAAGGAGTAAACTGCGGTCCACAAACTCACAAATGCAGTTTGTTCGCTGATGACATTCTCATGTTTATCACCTCACCGATCATTCTAAATCTCAAGCACTTAATGTATCCCTCAAACCAGAAGTAGTCACAGCATTGCAAAACTCATTCAAGTTTGAGTGGAGCGCTTCCTCTATTAGGTATCTGGGGATCACTCTCACAACCAAAATTGAGCACTTGTATCTAATTTCCCACCCATGTACCAGAAGCTTGAGTCGGACCTTACAAACTGGGACAAGGGGGCTTTGTCCTGGCTAGGGAGGATACATTCGGTAAAAATGACTCTCCTTCCCAGACTGCTATACTTGTTTAGATCCCTCCCCGTAAACATTAGAAAGGATCATCTAAAGTCCTTCCAAAGCAAGGTTATTAAATTTATCTGGGTGGGATCGGGCCACAGACTTCCCGAAAAAACTCTATTCCCAACTAAGACTCGGGGTGGGTTGGGATTTCCCTGCCTGCTTTGGTACTTCCAAGCAGCAAGAATAGCTTAAATTATCCATTGTCTACTCCAAGTTTGAAAAAAGCTGACTGGGTTAGCATAGAGATACAGACTGTCCCAACCCATACCTTAGACTATTTCCTACCAATGGTGTCCCTAGGGGGGGCAGAGGGGGCCCTGCCCCCCCCAACATTATGCTGTGCCCCATCATGTGCCCCCCCCCAAAAAAATGTTTTTATTTTTTTTGTATTTTGCTTGGGCCGCCGCTGGAGTAACACAGTCTCTCCTGAGAGGGAGAGCGCCCCCAGTCAGCTCCTGTGGGGGATTCCTCCCCCTCCCTCTGCTCGCTGACACTGCATAATGCGAGCGCTCACACAACCACAGCCGCCCGATCTGCTCCTTCCCCTGCATCCTCATTGGCACGGAGAAGAGCGAGTTGCAGGAAGGACTCCACGAGAACTGTGGGGGGGGGGAGGGAGGGGGGCCCAAGCCTTCATCTCCGTTACTGAAAAAACAGACTGATTTCTCCCATCCTTAGGACAGGAGAACCAGCCTGTAAATTCCGAGAGTGGTGACTGCAAGCTGAACTGAGTGTCAGTCTTTGACACTCTTTCACAGCCCAGCGAGTCCAGCCACCCCCTCACTCTCCTCACATATGAGCAGGGAGGAATACAGCTCCTCCTCCTCCTTCCAGTCCCGCCCACACTATCCCGGCGTGCTGTATCTGAAGAGAGGGGATGTGTGGGCAGGAAATATGAAAATCAGCAGCATTCCTGGCTGTGTGTGAATGATGCCTGAGATTCTAGCCTGAACCGTGGGCAAGTGTGTGCACTGCAGACTGCAATACACTGTAATCACTGAACTGCATTATCTCCATCCCTTCTCTCCCCCATCTGTCTCCCTCCCCTCTCCTGTTCTTTCAAGACATTCACAATTTACTTTCACTTTCAGTTAGGCAGGTCATATACGGTGCAAATTACTTTCCTGCATCCACAGATTGCAGGAAATAAACTTGCATAATTCCCCCATCAACACAGACAGTGCTGACAGGGGAATATCCCTCCTGCCCAGCAATTGTATTCTCCCGACAAACAGTGATTATCACTAGTGGTTATAGCAACCACTAGTG
Source organism: Rana muscosa (assembly GCA_029206835.1). NCBI lineage: Eukaryota > Metazoa > Chordata > Amphibia > Anura > Ranidae > Rana > Rana muscosa. The sequence goes on from CM055128.1 coordinate 146,095,255, forward strand.
ATAATCATAAGAGAATCTGCTCATTAATGGTTCAAATCTCAGCCAGTTCCTGCTGAACCAGTTGAGATTTAAACTGTCTATGGCTGGTCTTGGCTCTTAGGCAGCCCATTGATCACTTTTTTTCATTCAACTATTAGGTTGAATGAAAAAAAAAAGAAATGATCCAATACCCCCATCTACACATTATAGGTGGATGGGAGAATGTTCCCAGTGTGGACCAGTGCTGGAACAATCAGAGCGCTGTTACTAGCGATAGAATCAAATAGTAAAATTAGATAACTGATGTAGCGGGTATTTGATTTTTGGGGAAGCATCTGGGTGGTAGTGTAACCCAGATGCATTGATTGTCAGGGAATCTGAGACCTTTCTGTGGTTCTTGGAGGACTCTGGTGGTGTGAGGTTCCCTGTGGCCTACGGGTGGCTTTGTCGCCATGGGCCAAAGTTGAACACTCACCACAGGACTGCTGCCTTTTTGTCCTTGACTGGCGCTGGTACGGCAGGGCGGGGAACCTGCTGTGACGCAACGGCCGAGGGGATAAAAGGGGGTGGACGCCCTGACGTGGGGGTCAGAGTCGGAGGACGCAGCCGCACCCAGGCACCTTTAGCTTGGGTGCTGCCGTTCCGGAGTTCCGTGCCCAGGTGCCCTTGACTAGACTTGTGCACAACGGAAAAATTAGTTCCGTTTCGGTTCGTTTCTTTCCGGTCCTGTTGATTCGTAATCATTCGTAATTTTTCTAGACGGGATTTTTCGTGTTCGGACTCATTCGTATTTTTGCAAGCGACATTTTTCGTTGAATTTTTTGTTGCTTTATAATTCGTACTTTCGGTAGAGTACGTTGTTTTTCGTTGATTCTGGACACAACTCCTACTTTTGTAACTTTTTTTGGGTTCGTTGATTCGTAATTTTCCGTGTCTCTCTCACAACGACGCTGCCTATTATGCCTAATGTGCTTCGAATGGATTTGTACTTTTCTAAATACATAGCGGTTATTTGTAACGATTCAAAATCTCGTATTTTACTTTCGTTTTTTACATGCGGCTATAGGCTCCGCCCCTGTACACCATTTTGAGAGGGTTCAGCACGGTGAGGGAGAAGCAGAGAGCAGAGCAGAGTGAGTGTTATTGTGCTTCGAATGGATTTGAAATCTCGTTTTTTACTTTCGTTTTTTCATGCGGCTATAGCCTCCGCCCCTGTACACCATTTTGAGAGGGAGTTCAGCATGGTGAGGGAGAAGCAGAGAGCAGAGTGAGTGTTATTGTGCTTCGAATGGATTCGTACATTCGTAACTTTTTTCATAACGAATTATGCCGAAGACCTTCGGGCATTCGCTATTTTGCGGTATAATTTATTTCGGATTCGGTTTTATTCGTAATTGCTCTGTTCGGAAATTCGAATGCTTCCGAATGTCCGAAAGTTGCTAAATTCGGACGAATTTTGATTCGTTACGAAACGAATTGCACAAGCCTACCCTTGACCTGGTCGGAGCGAGAGATGGAGTCCATCTCAGGCACCTTTAGCCTGGGGTGAGGTACTATGGTGGAAGCCTGGAGCTCAGTACCTTCGACTAAATTCCGCGAGGGTGGAGGAATCCGAGGGGGCCCTAACTCCTTGGGTGCCCGTGTCTGAGGTCGAGAAGACTGGTGAGCGGAACTTCTCTGAAGAGTCCGGCGCAGCATTGCTGGTGACAGAGAGGCCTCCGGTGAATCCCTTGGACGGATTGCCTTCCCCTCACAGGGGCTGTGCTATCGAAGGTAATTTACGTTCTACCTCATATAGTCAGTGGCAGTGACTATTCGCCACTGGTGATACTACAGTGGTTAGCTGTAACTAGAAGAATTGTGCCTTGGCCTACTCCCCACATATACTGAAGTGTTACATGGGTCTCAACCTGTCTGTGCTGTATGACTATTTATTGGGAAGAATAAATACAAGTTGGACCTGTTCAGTGTGTGGAATTCTGGTTACTAGGAGCAAAGGGGGAGTCAATCCGAGGAGAGGATTTGACTCTGGGACACATACACAAAGCCTGATAGTTCTGGCCTTCACCTCTACGCTTTGGAGGACATGGGCCGTGGTGTATCTCATCCCTCCCCCCTAGACGAGACAGACAAGCCGTGAAAAAGAAGGGGCGAGAGGGGTGAGGTTGCTACACTGATATCACCAGAATGGGAGTGCAACAGATTGCTAAACGCATGAATGCTAAACGCATAAACATAAATCCAAAAAACAATAATAACAAAGTGCAGCGTGCATATGAAACTCAGAATCTGGAATATACATAAATATCCATAGGGGCTGTGCAAAATAGCAAAATAAATGTGCAAAGTCCAATATGTAATCCTGTGCAAAGTGCAAAACAAACACTAGGTGCAACTGTGCAAAGCAAAATATAAAAATGTCCAATCTGTAATAAATAGTGCAAAGTCCAAAAACTATGTGCAAAATCGCAATCAAATTGTGAGCATAGCAATCTGATATTCTTTCTTCAGTGTGCACACAGATTCCATGTGCAAAAGTGCTGGAGAGGTGTAACAGTCTCCTCTTCCTGCAAAGGACACACCAGTGAGAGTGGCCTCTTACCTTGCGGTAAAAGGACAACCGCATATATGTGTATATATATATCACATGGGTGGCTGCTCCTCCCTTTTGATCCTGGACCAGATGTGGGTCTTGGGCTTTAGTCTTTGTCACTCAGTGGCAGCAAGAATTTAAAAAAGAAATGGGGTCCCAAATAGTGTAGTATGTTTAAAACCAACAGCGGTATTTATTATATCAACAGTTAAGGGTACTCACATAATTCATATAAACACAACACTTATCTCCTACGAGCAGCGAGCTTGTCTGCTTACGTCTAGCTGTGTGCCTATTCGTCCCACTGAGTGACAAAAACTAAAGCCCAAGACCCACATCTGGTCCAGGATCAAAAGGGAGGAGCAGCCACCCCTGTGATATATATGCGGCTGTCCTTTTACCGCAAGGTAAGAGGCCACTCTCACTGGTGTGTCCTTTGCACGAAGAGGAGACTGTTACACCTCTCCAGCACTTTTGCACGTGGAATCTGTTTGCACACTGAAGAAAGAATATCAGATTCCCTGAGAAGCCTCCATTGGCTAGCCGTAAAGGATCGGGTCACATACAAGACCCTCTGCCTCACCCACAAATGCGCACAAGGAAACGCACCTCAATATTTATGCGAGAAAATAAAACACTACACCACTACTCGCGACCTCCGATCAACCAACCAAAACCTCCTCCACATCCCCAAGACTCGCTACAAAGCCAAGGGAGAACGAAGGTTTGCTGTCTATGGAATGCGCTTTCCACGAACATCCGCATGGAAGAAAACCATCGGGCCTTCCGGAAAAAATGAAAGACTCATCTCTTCTAATGCCGTGTACACACGACCGTTTTTCTCGTCGAGAAAAACGAAATTTTTTCCATTTGACGAGAAAAACTATCGTCTGGGGGCATTTTGTCGTTTTTCTCGACGAGAAAAACGGCATTAAAAACGATGAGAAAAATTAGAACATGTTCTAATTTTTCTCGTCGTTTTTTCCGACATTTTTTCCGCGGCAGTTTTCCCATAGGGAAACACTGCCGCGGAGCCCACAGACGGTCGTTTTTCTCGACAAGAGAAAAAATGACGTGAAAAACGACCGTGTGTGGGGAACAAGCCGTTCCCTCGTTTTTAATGTCATTATTCACTGCGTTTTTTTAACCGCCGTGAATAATGATCGTGTGTACGCGGCATAAGGATCTCAACGACACTGGATGCAAAGCGCCTTGAGGCGATTTAGTTTGCAATTGCAGCGCTATACAAGTTACTCATTCACTCACTCATTTTTTATTTTTTTTTCCTCTGCTCCCCTTTTTTTTTTTTCACTAGTAATATCAGTAACACCAATAACACGCAAATAGTTAGACCCCAAGATAGAAAAGGCTAAATAGATAGAAACAAATAGAGGGAAAGAGGAAGGGGGAAGGGGAAGAAGAGAAAAAGGGGAAGAGAAGGAAAAAAGAAAAAACACAGTAAATATAATAAAATGAGTTAATAGGGATAATGATACCTAGGAGGAATTAGATATTAGGGGTGTTCCGAGAACCTTCTATACCCCCCTGCGATCTCATTGGTGATTGAATAGGAATAGAAATGTTAGAGATAGTTCAGGAGAGGGACGAGGGGCGGAGAGAGGAGGAGAGGAAGAGGGAGCATAGAATGGAGAGGGGTAGAGACAGGAGAAGGGAAGGGAAGAGGAGGAGTAGAACAAGTAGAATTACATAGAGATAGGATATGATATGAGGGTGAAATATCATATGATATAGGCTATATGCTTTCTCCCCTTTGCTTTTTTTTGTCTGTGCTTTTCTCCAAGGATCTGTCTTCGGGGAAGAGGGGAAGAGGTGGGAAGAGGGATATAAGAATAGTAGATTAAAAGAGGGGATTAAGAAAGAAGGGGGAAGTTTCACAGACAAGAACCATAAACCAAATAGTGGGCTAAAGAAGACAAGTCTTGGGTTTATATTAATTCAATAGACATTGAGTTACATATTAATTTAATAGATAATGAGTTACATATTGGGCTGTGTACTATGTGTATTGGGTTGTGAATTGGGTTGGGTATTATGTGTATTATGTTTATACTCCCTCTTTAAGAGAAAAGTGAGGAGGGATATATATGATATAGAATATAATGTATAGAGAGGTATATAGAATACAATGCATATAAAGGTATATTAATGTATAATGGAATAGTATATGTGTAAAGAGATATAAATAACCTCAGGCTATGAGATATCTAACGAACTGGACAGGAAGCTATAAATATCCGCGGGCTTGGGTCTGCCCTATAAGCCCCTACCCCCCGAAACCCGGTGCTATATAAATTTAACTGCTCCCCAATGTATTCTTCTTCCCCCCTGAGAGGGAAGGGAGAAGGGGGAGGGAGAGAGAGGGAGAGAGAGGGAAGGGGTTTTTTTTTTTTTTTTTAACTATTCTTTTTTTTTTTCTTCTCTCTCTTCCCTTTTTTATTTCTTTTTTTTTTTCCCCCGGTCCTCCTAATAAGGTTATCAGTTTCTAAATAATCTAAGGAGTGGGGAGGTCTCTGGAGCTTGCATTTTTTGCTTCTTTTTCTTCATTTTTTATCTATTGTCATCTCAGTCGGCCAATCCAGGCACACGCACCTAATTAGGCAGACGCTCAGATACCGGTGAGCGTTCTTTTTTTTAGCATATAGCTAAGCATAGTAGATAGGAGGGGGGTTTCTTTTTTTTTTTTTTTTGTAAAGATGGACGGTGTTCGAGTGATGTCACTTAATGTGAGGGGCCTAAATATTCCTGAGAAGAGACATATGCTCTTTAATGATATGAAAAGATATAATGCCGATATCGCCTTTATTCAGGAAACACATTTTAAAAATGACAAGCTCCCCTACTTAAGAAATAGATTCTACCCTATCGCTTATCACTCTACTAACCCGATAAGTAAATCAAAAGGGGTATCGGTATTACTATCTAGTAAAATACCTTGGAAATACCAGAGCTCTATTATAGACCAGGCAGGGCGCTATATTTTTCTTAAAGTGGAGCTCCACCCTAAATAGCAACTTTTGCTATTTGGAACCCTCCCCCCCTCCGGTGTCACAATTGACACCTTTCAGGGGGGAGGGGGGTGAAGATACCGTCTAAGACAGGTATTTTCACCCACATCCGGGAGTCCTCTCTCCGGGAATCTGCGGGAGTGACGTCACTTCCCGCAGACTTCCCTTGGTGTTCTGGGAGACACTCGGCTCCCAGAACACAGGAGCACCAATCAGAACGGCGCAGCACGACTCGCGCATGCGCCGTAGGGAACCGGGCATGAAGCCGCAGGGCTTCACTTCCTGGTTCCCTCAGCGAGGATGGCGGAGGGAGCAGCAGAGCGACGAGCGGTCGCTCGTCCTCTGCTGCGGACGTCGCTGGACTCCAGGACAGGTAAGTGTCCAAATATTAAAAGCCTGTAGCTGCTGGCTTTTAATATTTTTTTTTCCGGCGGAGCTCCGCTTTAAGGGGTTGATTTGGGATAAACAGGTGACATTAGCTACAATATACACCCCCAATGAACTACAAGCTACCTTTATGAGAGACACACTGGAGAAACTGCAGGAATTTAGAGAGGGACAATTGATTCTCGGCGGAGACTTTAATGTTCCGCTAATTCCCTCGGTAGATACTTCAACTGGTAAATCATCTATTCCGCCGAGCCAACTAAAAAGAATAGCAAAGACGCTTCATAAAGCACAATTAATAGATGCCTGGCGCCTGCAACATTCAGGGGAACGTGACTATTCGTTTTATTCCCCCATGCATCGGGTATTTACTCGGATAGACTATTTCCTTGTTCCCCACACACAGTTGCATGCGGTGAGCGAGACATCGATTGGAGATAGGACATGGTCGGACCATGCGCCGATATTACTAACTTACAAACTTAATGACACTTCCATGCCTCGACACCGTTTCTGGCGTCTAAATGAGAGCCTTTTACAAGTACCGGAGGTATTGACTGAGGTAAATGAAACATTGAAATTATACTTCCAGGAGAATGATCAATCAGACTGTGACCCGGGCATTTTATGGGAAGCCCATAAACCGGTTATTAGGGGAATCTTGATTAAGCACGGGGCACGAATTAAACGTGAACGGAACAAACAACTTCTTGGTTGGCTACAGAAATTGTCAGAGACTGAAGCTAGGCACAAACATATCCCTACGCAATCCTCAGAGGCCGAATTGATGTCAATTAGGACACAGATTACAGACTTGCTCTGGTATAAGGCTAAGGCGGCTTTGCAGTTCTGTCGCAGAGTGAGCTATGAGTCAGGAGATAAGTGTGGGAAAATGCTAGCGAAAGCGGTTAGAGATCATAAACTCTCTACATATGTTCCCCATATTAATAGGAGAAATGGTCAAAAGGCAGTCCTACCGGCACAAGTTACTCAAGCATTTAAGGATTTTTATTCCTGCTTATATAATTTGTCGGGAGTAACGAAGAACCAAGCAGATTTAGAGGATTATATTACATCTTCTCAGATGCCATCTCTATCACAGGAGATACGAATAGATTTAGACTCCCCCATTACCTTAATGGAAGTTGAACACGCAGTTAGACGTATGAAACTAGGGAAGGCACCAGGCCCAGATGGTTTGACATTACAATATTACAGGACATTGTTACCAATACTGGGCACTCGAATGCTTACATTGTATAATACGGTAGGCGCAGGGGGAATGTTTGCTAAAGAGACCTTGGGAGCCCACATTTCGATGATCCATAAGGAAGGAAAAGATCCGGCGGATTGTGGCAGCTATCGGCCCATATCGCTTCTGAATGTGGACCTTAAGCTGTATACCACGGTCCTGGCTGCTCGACTGGCGTACCATCTTCAGCAACTCATCCATCTAGACCAAGTGGGTTTTATACCATCTAGAGAGGCGCGAGATAGTACTATTAAGGTATTAAATCTACTTCATGTCGCACGCTCAACAAATACCCCATGTGTATTTTTAAACACAGACGCCGAAAAGGCTTTTGATCGTGTTGAATGGTCATTTATGTTCGCTGTGCTCAGACACATTGGTTTAGGGGAGGTGATGCTTAATCGAATAGCTGGAATATATTCTAACCCGACAGCTCAGGTGAAGGTAAATGGGGTCCTATCAGACCCCTTTCCAATACAAAACGGTACAAGACAGGGATGTCCGCTGTCCCCTCTTTTGTTCGCCCTCTCCCTAGAACCTTTTTTAGCGACAATTAGAATATATCCAGATATACAAGGGATAAGGATAGGCCGGATACAATGTAAGATCTCAGCATATGCTGACGATCTATTATTCTCCTTGACCAACCCGGTAATCTCCTTGCCAAATCTTCTGAAGGAGTTTGAGAGATACGGAGCACTGTCTAATTTTAAAATTAATCTCTCGAAGTCCGAGGCAATGGGAGTGGCATTGACATCACAGGCTTTACCAAACATGTGCACAAATTTCCATTTTAAATGGACATCATCTGCATTGAGTTATTTGGGGATTAGTATTCCATCGAACCTTTCTCATCTATATGAGAGTAATTTTCCTCCCTTACTTGTTCAAACTAGATTGCAGTTAGAGACATGGAATAAGGGATTACATTCATGGTTTGGGAGGTGTAACTTGTTAAAGATGAATGTTCTGCCTAAATTTTTATATCTTTTCCAAGCCCTCCCAGTTAGGATACCTCTTGCATATTTTAAACAAGTCCAAGCTCTCTTCACACGTTTTGTTTGGGCCCATAAAAAACCTTGAATCTCCCATATTCAGCTAACGAGGCCAAAACAACACGGAGGTCTTGCACTACCAGATGTTAAGAGATACTATCAGGCGGTTCATTTGGGCAGGGTGATCGATTGGTGGCGACATTATGAGTCCAAACTATGGATACAAATAGAACAATATCAGACAGAGATTCCCTTACGGACCGCGCTGTGGTGTGGAGATTCTCTACCCACTGAACTAAAATCACATCCATTGATAGGCAATACACTGCGACAGAGCGCCCGTGTTATCCTAAAACACTCCTCAACAGCTACGACATCGCCTTTGACCCCGATATTGGGTAACCCTAGTTTCCCCCCGGGACTCTCAAATACACAATTTAGGCAACTAAGGACTTCTGGCCTTATGACAGCCTCTCAATTTGTAATGAATGATAGATGGCCCAATATTTCGGATTTGATGGATACAGCAGGCCCCTATAGATTGGAGTTCTGGAATGCGGCACAGTTGCAGCACTTTTTCCTGACCATCCCGAATCCCCGGAGCTACACTAGACCCCTGAATAAGTTCGAGGAATATTGCTCGAGCACAGAACCGTTATCACAGACTTTATCCAAAATGTATGCTCTTCTAAATACGCCAGAACAACAAACCGATCTGCCTTGTATTGCGAAGTGGGAAACTGAACTAGACCGCACATTATCCTTGACCCAAAAACAGAATATGATTAGCCTCTCCCTTAAGTCCACGATATGTACAAAAATACAGGAAACCAACTATAAAGTTCTGACAAGGTGGTATTTGACACCTGCCCGCCTGCATGTGATGTGTCCAGAAATATCAGAACATTGCTGGCGTTGTGGCGAAGACAAAGGTACGATGCTACACATATTCTGGTCTTGCCCTAAATTGATTGACTTTTGGACGACGGTGCGCAATATATCGCAACGATTCACTGATTTCTCGATCCCAAACGACTCAGCGTTTTTTTTACTTCACGTGTCAACTCTAGCCCCCCGGGTATATAAAAAATCTTTATTGAGGCATCTAATCAATGCTGCTAAAGCTTGCATCCCCATGATGTGGAAAACCCAGAACCCACCGTCAGTGGCGATGTGGTTACAAAAGGTGGGAAACATAAATAAAATGGAGGATCTAATAATAACTGCACAGGATAGACATGGGATTTATAAAGCGACATGGGATAGCTGGAATACGTTTGTACATTCAGATGAGGGGAAAAATCTCTTAGAGATCTAAAATACCTAGTATATAGATGGGGGCCAGGAGAACTACTAGACTCCGGAACAGATGGGTGTATTCGACTCAACACCGTCCTTCTGTATTTTCGCAATATGTACTTCCTTCAGAATTCCCCCCCCCCTTTTTTATTTTTTTTCCTTTTTTTTATTTTTTTTTGTTTTGTTGGGGTTTTTTTTTTTTTGCTAGGCGAATAATAGGAGATAATAGGAACTCCAAGATATATATGGTTCAATATGTAATGTACTGACATTTCTGTGTTATATGATCAGGAGGCTGTGTCCTCCACTGATATGAGCTATTTATGTATTTTGGGCTGAGTCCAGATCTTATTTTCTTTTGATTTTATTTGGAAAAACTAATAAAAAAGCTATATTTGAAAAAAAAAAAAAAAAGAGGCCACTCTCACTGGTGTGTCCTTTGCACGAAGAGGAGACTGTTACACCTCTCCAGCACTTTTGCACATGGAATCTGTTTGCACACTGAAGAAAGAATATCAGATTCCCTGAGAAGCCTCCATTGGCTAGCCGTAAAGGATCGGGTCACATACAAGACCCTCTGCCTCACCCACAAATGCGCACAAGGAAACGCACCTCAATATTTATGCGAGAAAATAAAACACTACACCACTACTCGCGACCTCTGATCAACCAACCAAAACCTCCTCCACATCCCCAAGACTCGCTACAAAGCCAAGGGAGAACGAAGGTTTGCTGTCTATGGAATGCGCTTCCCACGAACATCCGCATGGAAGAAAACCATCGGGCCTTCCGGAAAAAACGAAAGACTCATCTCTTGAATACCGTGTACACACGACCGTTTTTCTCGTCGAGAAAAACAAATTTTTTTCCATTTGACGAGAAAAACGATCGTCTGTGGGCATTTTGTCGTTTTTCTCGACGAGAAAAACGGCATTAAAAACGATGAGAAAAATTAGAACATGTTCTAATTTTTCGCGTCGTTTTTTCCGACATTTTTTCTGCGGCAGTTTTCCCATAGGGAAACACTGCCGCGGAGCCCACAGACGGTCGTTTTTCTCGACAAGAGAAAAAATGACGTGAAAAATGACCGTGTGTGGGGAACAAGCCGTTCCCTCGTTTTTAATGTCATTATTCACGGCGTTTTTTTAACCGCCGTGAATAATGATCGTGTGTATGCGGCATAAGGATCTCAACGACACTGGATGCCAAGCGCCTTGAGGCGATTTAGTTTGCAATTGCAGCGCTATACAAGTTACTCATTCACTCACTCATTGCTATGCTCACAATTTAAATTGCGATTTTGCACAATGTTTTTGGACTTTGCACTATTTATTACAGATTGGACATTTTTATATTTTGCTTTGCACAGTTGCACCTAGTGTTTGTTTTGCACTTTGCACAGGATTACATATTGGACTTTGCACATTTATTTTGCCATTTTGCACAGCCCCTATGGATATTTATGTATATTCCAGATTCTGAGTTTCATATGCACGCTGCACTTTGTTATTATTGTTTTTTGGATTTATGTTAATGAGTTTAGCATTCATGTGTTTAGCAATCTGTTGCACTCCCATTCTGGTGATATTAGTTATCTAATTTTACTATTTGATTCTATCACTAGTAACAGTGCAGCACCACCCCCCCTCTGCTCAATCTCACATTAACGGGTTGGTTTGACCCTTTTCGGTGCCTGCAGCAGCTCCACTTTCTTACTATATTATTCCACATTGTAGCGCGGGAATAAACATATTACTCAACAACCAGAGTTGCTGTCCTGTCCCGGCTATTCACAGCGCTGGTCTCTGTCTCCATGGTAGCGGGGGCAGCACATTGGAACCCAGTGCTGGTTATTTTATGGGGCTGATGTACAGGAGGGCCAGCACAATTTGTTGTTAGAGATGGGCTGGGCATGTTCAAAATTACACATGCCAGAGCCTGCCAGGAAGCCCACACTGCACAGCGCTAATCACAGGCAGTGAGACATTTCCCGGTCCGCAGCTGCACAGATCAGGAAATGTCTCACTGGCTGCGATTAGCACTGGAGTGTCAGCTTCCTGGGGGATCAGGCATGTGGGATTTCAAACACACCCGAGCCCATCTCTATTAGTTGTAGACAGTTGAGCTCCCTGCAGGTTGCTTAGCAGCAGTGGAGCCTTCTCTGACATGCTGATCGGGATGCAATCTAGGTGATGCTCCTAATCAAATCCTAGTGTTAAATATCAGTGATTTTATTGATCAAAGCCCACACTTTACAGGCATAGAGCCGACATGGCTGCTGAACATACGGTTGATTATATATATGTGGTTGTACTCTTTTTTTTTTTTTTAAACAGAAACGTTTTTATTAGAAAACAAAGAGAGTACATACAATGTCATTACATCTGGTTCATTCATTGGTAAGGCACATGGTCAAACAAAGTAACATTTCACATGGTTTCTTCATAGAATTGCTAAGAATAGAAAGACAGGGTATAATTAAGTCAGGCTTGGGGAAGCATAATAATGCATTCTGTTTCCAAATAGTTCTGGTCAATTAAGTACCAATACTACCCAAGTGGGTAAAGATCCCAAAGTCCACTATGTGCAGAGTCACACAAGCGAACTATAACCTATCCGCCCTCATTTCCCCTTCACTTTTTAAAATATTAAGTGCCCGGGTTTCTATCCATGATCCCATATTTTATGAAATTTTTGCAGGCATTTCCGTCCTTTATATGTCAGTTTGTATATCGGGAGGACTGAGTCTACAAGTGTACGCCATTGAGCAGTCGTTGGTGGGGAGGGTAGCTTCCAGTTTTGTAACAGTACTTTTCTAGCGTAGAACGCCAGATAGAATATAAGGAGTCCCTTGTGGGTGGATTGTTTCAGGGAGTCCGTGAGTCCCAGTAGCAATAGCTTGGGATCCACTGACACTGAGAGACCAGTCACTGTATTAATTTCCGCCAGTATCTGCCCCCAATAATTTTGTATAGCCGGACAGTCCCAAATCACGTGGTAGTACGTTCCAACCTCTTGCAAGCACTTGGGGCACCTCTCAGATTGTGTGGGATAGATTTTTGCTAAGCGTTGAGGGGTGTAGTAAGCCCTATGGATAAATTTGAGTTGGATAAATCTATCTTTTGCGGAGATCACTGTGGGGAGATAGTTTTGTAGAGCCAGATCCCATTCCTCCTCCGTCAAAGAGGAAATATCTCCCTGCCATGTTTGACACAGGGGCGACGGGCCCTCAGGATCTCCACATGTCAATCTAAGTGTAGCGATACCTTCAACTAAGAGGGCCGCAGATTTAGTTTGGGTCCTGAAGACAGCTCTGCCAACCCCCGGCAATTTACTCGACCCCCTACTGGCACAGCTAGTCTAGGGAAATATGTGTATATCTTATGCTCTATGATTAAATTCAAACACCAAGACAGTGATAAAGGAATAACAAATTTACTTTCTATGGCAATGGAAATCAACAGTGATAACAGATCATAAGAATCTATCTGCAGAGCCCTGCAGCAGTAGTCACACTATAACTATAGAGATATGGCGCACACGCGCCACGTGTAACAGTACTTCACTATGCACCCTATGGCGCAGCAACTAAATAAACTACCTAGATGGCCAGGCCTGACCATATAACTTAGTCTCTAGTAGGGGTAAAATTCTTTGCATGCAAGTCTTTAAACGGTGGTGCACATTTCAGGAACACATTTGTAATCCAGGGGGGGGGGGGTAAAAATGCCAACACAGTACACTCCACTAAAGATCCGTTCAACTCAGTTCTGCTTTGGATCTCAAATGGGGAAAAGAACTCAAATAGGAACTAGTGGGCCACGGCAGTCTGTAGGCCTAACAATGATATAAAGTATTTGTGGATTGGGCAAGTGCTCGCTCACCCCCCCGGATGCGATCCCAGTCCGGGAACTTCCACCTGCTGTGTCTCCTCACACAGCTCTGCAGCAGTCTGGTCTCTGGCTCAGCAGCGGTTGAAGAAAACCGAGTCAGATGCCACCCAGGCTCGAGATGGGGTGGAAGGCTCTTTGGGTAACAGCGCAAGGCCCAGGCTTCAGGCCTTGCATCACGGTGGATCCGCACAGGAAGATCTCTCCCTTGAAGTCTCGTGTCCCAAAGAGGCCGAGCCCAGCCTCGCCTCCTCCTTTTAAAAAAACCCTCCCATGAGTCTCTGGGGTGGAAACATTGCTGAAAGGGGTTCTGGGTAACGTAGTCTCTCTCCTCTGCTTTCACTTCCAGTAAAGTCTCTTCTCTACTCCCTCCCAACTCACCTCTCACCCGGAAAGTCCTGTCTCTCTCTATTAAAGGGGAATACCCCGCTACACACTCCCCCCACTTAAATTATTTGGTCCCCCAAAGACAATTTTAGCATACACTGCGTACAACCCTAGACAACATTTCGTATGACGTTGGCATAGGGAATTCCCACCAAAACAAAGGGGTTGAATTCCCTTGCCCACAGGTCACATTATCATGAGTGGCCTTCCTAACTGTGCCAGAGAGTGAGTGGGGGTTGCCCTCCACCCAATGAACAGTGGAGGGATCCGGATTCTCTACACTCCTCCTGGCAGTGACCACAGAATCTTCTGAGCTCTTCGACATTTGTGGGTAGGTCAACTTTGTGGGAGGCCTTATGACTCTGCGAGCCCTTTGTTCTCTTGGGGTTTCTGGCTCTGGCGCCACAGGCTCTTCTTCTGTAGCAGGCTCGGGCGACACGGCAGGCTCTGTAACATCTGCTTCAGGAGCCGAGGGATATATAGAGTCTCTAGGGTCCTTTCCAGAGTAAGTATCACAAGCATCCTCCCAGTAATCTGATGAAGGACTAGATGGGATGAACTCAGCGGCTTCTGCATTCAGTTGTCCATCTATAGTGTCTTCAGTAGTTGGAAGATCTATAGCGGAAGTTCCTGGAGTTGGGGAAGGCCACAGCCAGTCAAGTTCTCTTCCTTCATCTCCACTGAGTTCAGAGGCCTCTCCATCTTCAGCCCGAGAGGTCTGGGACCGAGTGTTTGGCCTGGGGGTATCTAGAATAGAGACTGGTTCAGGGGAGTCCCTCACTGGAGGTATCCTGACCGCTTCAGCAAGTGGGAGCAGGTGGTTTCGATGCCACGTCTTCAGTGGTCCTACCTTTCCTTCTGGCTTCAACTTGTAGACAGGTAGGCCCGGCAGCTTCCTACAGATGACATAGGGTTCAGATCTCCATCTGTCTGCAAGTTTGTGTTTTCCAGGGACCCCCAGATTGCGTAGCAGTGCTCGGTCCCCGGGCTGCAGGTCTTGCACCCGGACTTTCAAGTCGAAGTTTCTTTTGTTTCGAGCTCCCCTTTGATCTGAGGCCGCTTGAGCTTGTTCATAGTCTACTTTCAGGCTGTGTCTGAGCCTGTCCACATATCCTTTGTGGGATGTGGCTGAGGAATGGTCTAAAGAGGTGCCAAAGGCCAGGTCCACAGGTAACCTTGCTTCTCTCCCAAACATGAGTCGATATGGGGAGTAGCCTGTAGCATCACTGGTGGTGCAGTTGTAAGCGTGTACTATAGCTGCTATGTGTTTGCTCCAATGTTGTTTCTTCTCACTATCCAGCGTTCCCAACATGTTGAGCAGGGTTCGGTTAAACCTCTCCGGCTGAGCATCTCCCCGTGGGTGATAAGGTGTGGTTCGAGTTTTCTTGATTCCTAACGAATCCAGGAGTTTCCGGATCAGTCGACTCTCAAAGTCCCTTCCTTGATCTGAATGAAGTCACTGGGGCAGCCCATAATGGACAAAATACTTCTCCATAAGTACCTTGGCTACTGTGGAAGCCTTCTGGTCTTTGGTTGGGAAAGCTTGGGCATACCGGGTGAAATGATCGGTTATCACCAGAACATTTCCTAGTCCACTCAGGTCGGGTTTGAGGCAGAGGAAATCAATGCATACCAGATCCATTGGGCCTTGACTTTGTAGATGGCCCATTGGGGCAGCTTGATGGGGTAAAGTCTTCCTCTGGATGCAGCGTGCACATGAATGGCAGTACTCTTCCAATTCTGCCCTCATGCAGGGCCAATAGAACCGACTTCTGACAAGTTGAAAGGTCCTTTCCGCCCCTAGGTGGCCGTGATTGTCATGTAGGGCAATCAGAACAGTCTCTCGATGTTTTTCCGGAAGAAACAATTGCCATTTATCTTCCAGGTCATCAGAGGGGCCCCTTCGGTAGACCACTCCCTGATGCACCTGTAACCTGTCCCACTCTTTCCTCAACAGGCGAGCTTCCTTTGAGGCGTGACTCAGGAGTCTGTTTGGATCCTGATTCTCCAGGGCTTCCAGAACCAATTTCCCCATGGGGTCTTCTAATTGGTCGCATCTTAGTTCCTTCTTGGACAACTTTGGCAGATGGTCTTCTTCCAGTTGAGTTACTCCACAGTATTGTTTGGGGACTCCTACCATGGTAACTCCTATCTCTTCCGCCCTTGAGCCTCCTCTGGCTTGCAATTCAGCCCCTTGACAAAGGGCCCGCACCCCGTCAGGTGCCACTTGAGTCCAGTCTTCCATGTCACTGGTGGGGCCATGAGATCTCCTGGACAGAGCGTCTGCATCTCGATTTCCAATCCCTGGCCTGTACTTTAGGCTGAAATTGAATCCAAACAATGCGGCCAGCCACCTGTGTCCAGTGGCGTCCAGCCTTGCTGTAGTGAAAAGGTAAGTAAGGGGGTTGTTGTCGGTCTTCACAATGAACTCCGCCCCATACAGGTAGTCTTTGAGCTTGTCTACTACCGCCCACTTAAGGGCCAGGAACTCCAGCTTGTGAGTGGGGTAGTTCTTCTCGGAGGGGGTCAGGCTCCTGCTCACGTAGGCAACAGGCCGCAGTTGTCCTTCGTGTTCTTGGTAAAATACTCCTCCCAGACCATCATGACTAGCATCTACGTGTAGTTCATAGGGTTTGGTCGGGTCTGCGTAGGCCAAGACTGGGGCAGTGGTTAGGTTCTTCTTCAACGCCTGGAAGGCCTCTTCACACTTTTGGTTCCACTGATCTTTGACTGACTCTCCCGGCTTCCTGGGCCCTGAGTCGTCCTCTTCCCCCTCGGTCTTGAGTAGTTCATTCAATGGCCTAGCAATTTGGGCGAATCCTTCCACAAACCTCCTGTAATAGGAGCAGAACCCTAAGAAGGATCTGAGTTCTGTTACTGTGGTGGGTCGTGGCCAGGAGGTAACTGCCTCCAATTTCTCATGGTCTGTGGCCACCCCTTCTTCAGACACTATGTGCCCCAGATAGTTCACAGAAGACTGGTAGAACCGACACTTCTCAGGCGAAAGCTTGAGTCCCTCCTCACTGAGTCTCCTCAACACTTTTTCCAGCCTCTCCTCGTGTTCCTCCAAGGTTCTCCCAAAGACAATGACATCATCCAGGTATACAAGGACTTCAATAAGGTTCATGTCTCCTACAGTCTTCTCCATGAGACATTGGAAGGTAGCAGGAGCTCCAGACAGTCCCTGGGGCATTCGATCAAACTCAAAGAACCCCACTGGGGTTATGAAGGCTGTCTTCTCCTTGTCTTCTGGATGCATAGGGATCTGATAGTATCCACTCTTGAGATCCATAACGCTGAACCACTTGGCTCCAGACAAACTCTGTAAAGCGTCCTCTATCCTCGGAGTGGTGTACTGGTCGGGTATGGTTCTCCTGTTGAGAGTCCTGTAGTCTATACAGAGCCTCAATGACCCATTCTTCTTCCTGACCACCACTATCGGGGAGGCATAGGGGCTTCTAGACTCCCGGATCACACCAGTCCTCTTGAGTTCTGCAAGTTGTTCCCTTAGATCCTCCAGATCTGCTAGTGGGACCCGCTTGACCCTCTCTCTGAAGGGCTTGTCTTCTTGGAGGCGGATCCGATGGGTGGCACTCCTTGCACACCCCACATCGAACTCATCTTTGGAGAAGATCTTCTCCCATCTGGTCAACTGGGCCTTGGCTCTCTCTTTCCAAGCCCTGGGCAGATTCGGGTTTTCCATGGACAGCTTCTCCCAAACATCTCCTCTTTCACCCGTCCCCTTGACTTCTGACAAGTTGACAGGGGCAGCAGGGCTCACCTGGCCCAGCAGCATCCTGGCTGAGATTTCCATGGGGCCATCTGTAGTGTTCCTAACACTCACCGGAACTCTACAATGGGCCTTCTTCAGGGCCTTCAGTGGAATCACTTCTGGTATCACTTCCAGACCGGGGGACTCTTCCCTTGGGTCGGACTCCAACATGACAAAGGGTCCAGGCTGCTCCCAAGTAAGCTTCACAGTGGCTCTGAGACAGGTTACTTCGCCGGGCTGCAACACTACCCCTTCTCTTCCAAGTCTCCACACCTTCCCTATCCCCTCTCCAGGGGTCTTCTGCTCTAGGACCAGCCGTTGGTAGGCCGTCTTCAGCATGGGGTGGATCTTGGTGGCCGCTTGCCCCTTCTCTTCCACTAGAGGGGTCAGGAGTCTTCGGACCAGGTCCGTGCTTGACCCTATTATAAGGGAACTCTTGTTGGCTCCTGGCAGTCGAGGGCACACAACAGCCAGGGTGTCAAACACTTCGGCCTTCCCAGCCACGGATGGGTCAAAAGTCATCTTGACGGGCAGATAGCCATCGTAGGGGAAACTCTGGGTTCCAATCCCACATATTTCCAGTCACTCTATCTTCTGGATGGGCAGGTGACTCAAGTGTTTATCGTAGAAATCCCGGTATAATAGGGTCACTTGTGCCCCAGTATCCAAGATTGCTCTGGTGTAGACTCCCTCCACTTGAATGGGCACTATAGGAGATGGGCCTACCAGCTTCTCTGGATATGGCCTGGCAGGGGTCGCCTTCTTCTGGCCCTTTCCCTTCGGACTCTCTCTCGTCCAACTCCCTTTGGACTTTAATCTTTCTTGAGCCTGGTATGCATTGATTTCCCTCCTTTCAATGGGTGTTCAGACCCACTGAGGGATACTATTGTTTTTCTTAGGTGTGCACCCCCTCTGGGGAGTGCTGTGCCTCTTCTGAGGGGTCTTGCCCCCTTTCTCTGGGGTGTATCTCTGTTGAGGAATGTTGTGTTTCCTCTGAGGTGTTTTATCTCCTCTTTTCTTCTGCTTCGCATTCAGCTTGGAGCTCACTGAAGGTGATGGGCACCCGGTTGACTCCTTCACCGGGGCCCTCTGAAGTTTCCCGCCGGCTTGCGGTTGTCCGTTTTCTTCTTCTTGGGACTGGAACATGTAGCTGCAATATGGCAAATTCCTCCACAGTTAAAGCAGACTATATCTCCCCATTCTTGTAAAGATGCGGGGGCTGAGGCAATTGGGAATAGTTTCTTCCTTGGTACTTCTCTCCTGGGACCCTCTGGGTCTTTTGCTATCAGAGAGGTCAACATCTCTAACACCTTGGACATTTGTGATTTTAGAGTGTCTACCTCTGAGTCTCTTTCAGGGGTCATCACTGGGTTGACTAACACCTGTGCGGGGACAACATTTGTCTTAATCATTTGCTGGTCCTGTTGTAGTGCCTCCTCATCTCTGATGATTTTTATCAAATCAGCATAAGTCAGTAACGTTCCTCCTCCCGAGGTTTTCAGGTGCAGCCAGACTGGATCCGAGCACAACGTTCCCTTTTAGACTTGCTTCATTCTTGCCGCATCTGTATCATTCCCTTCTTCAACACAATCTTGCACAGCAACCTGTTCAGTCTCCTAACATACTCTGAAAGTTTCTCCTTCGGCTGTTGGAAAGTATGTTCAAATTGGTAGACCATCTCTGTCACCTTTTCCAATTGACCAAACTCTTCCTGTAGCATGGCTAGACATTCTTGAGCCGTGCAATCTGCATTCCCAAACCGAAAACTTTTCACTGCTTCTGCTGCTGCGCCTTTTGAGGCTTTCTATCACTCGTTGCCTCTTCTGTGCTTCAGGCACCTCCCATGCCTCTACTGCTTGTAATGCCTGCTCCACCCAGGTATCAAAATCTTCTTCCCCTGCAGGGACAGGGAGCTACCCTGAGAATGTCTTCAGTCTCCGGTAGCTAGTCTCTACATGCACCGTGCTTGTCTTCTGACATTTGATTAGGAGATCCCCTATTGCCTTTATCAAATCTGGTGATATAGCAGTGGCAGGTGCGGGTGCCACCGGGGGCGTCAACCCGTCTCCTCTTTTTGGTGAGGTACGGGCCGCAGCCTGCGGTGATCCCATCGGTGATGGTTCTTTCTTTATAGTTACTGCGTGCGCCAACCTATAGGTTCTGTTGTCTGGCGTCCGCACACACTTGCGCTTACAAGCCTCTGGCATCCCGTCCCCGTACTCCACTAGTGTATACTGATATGAAGTGTCTGGGTCTGACTTTATATCCATCACCCACGGTATGTGATCTGGGGACACTAACTTCATTAACTCCTCTACCATCTCAGTCGACCATTCCTCCCCAGTGAGGCTGATGACTATCGAGTTGTTTGGCTCTGCCCTAGAGGCTTTGCACCACTCTTCTACTGCTTGGGGGTCCATGCCGGCACTTCTGGCGTTCACCTGCTGTATCAGGATCCCGGACGAGAACCCCCACGTGTAGCGATACCTTCAACTAAGAGAGCCGCAGATTTAGTTTGGGCCCTGAAGACAGCTCCGCCAACCCCCGGCAATTTACTCGACCCCCTACTGGCACAGCTAGTCTAGGGTAATATGTGTATATCTTATGCTCTATGATTAAATTCAAACACCAAGACAGTGATAAAGGAATAACGAATTTACTTTCTATGGCAATGGAAATCAACAGTGATAACAGATCATAAGAATCTATCTGCAGAGCCCTGCAGCAGTAGTCACACTATAACTATAGAGATATGGCGCACACGCGCCACGTGTAACAGTACTTCACTATACACCCTATGGCGCAGCAACTAAATAAGCTGCCTAGATGGCCAGGCCTGACCATATAACTTAGTCTCTAGTAGGGGTAAAATTCTTTGCATGCAAGTCTTTAAACGGTGGTGCACATTTCAGGAACACATTTTTAATCCGGGGGGGGGGGGTAAAAATGCCAACACAGTACACTCCACTAAAGATCCGTTCAACTCGGTTCTGCTTTGGATCTTAAATGGGGAAAAGAACTCAAATAGGAACTAGTGGGCCACGGCAGTCTGTAGGCCTAACAATGATATAAAGTATTTGTGGATTGAGCAAGTGCTCGCTCACCCCTCCAGACGCGATCTTAGTCCGGGGACTTCCACCTGCTGTGTCTCCTCACACAGCTCTGCAGCAGTCTGGTCTCCGGCTCAGCAGCGGTTGAAGAAAACCGAGTCAGATGCCACCTAGGCTCGAGATGGGGTGGAAGGCTCTTTGGGTAACAGCGCAAGGCCCAGGCTTCAGGCCTTGCACCACGGTGGATCCGCACAGGAAGATCTCTCCCTTGAAGTCTCGTGTCCCAAAGAGGCTGAGCCCAGCCTCGCCTCCTCCTTTTATAACCCCTCCCATGAGTCTCTGGGGTGGAAACATTGCTGAAAGGGGTTCTGGGTAATGTAGTCTCTCTCCTCTGCTTTCACTTCCAGTAAAGTCTCTTCTCTACTCCCTACCGACTCACCTCTCACCCAGAAAGTCCTGTCTCTCTCTATTAAAGGGGAATACCCCGCTACACAAGGTATAAAGAAGAAAGGATTCGGTCCGCTCCCCGAGAGATAAGAAATCTCTCTATCTGATGTGGTTCCACTGAGACATTTTCTGGAAATTGTGATTGAGTGGCATGTTTCAGTTGAAGATAGCGAAATAGCATCCACGAGGGGAGTTGGTAGGTATCCCTTAGTACCGGGAAGGGGAGGAGAACCCCGGTTGGCATAATGTGTTGGATCTTGGTCACTCCATATCTGGCCCACAGGTTAGGGTCCGGTATGGTGCGAAAGTGTGAGAGCCTAGGGTTTCCCCCAGAGAGGAGTATGAGGGGAAATGGAGTTTGTTTTCTTAATTGTCGCCGTGACCTTGTCCCACACCTGCACCGTAGTCCTCATCGGAGTAGTGGCCTGAGGGGGAAGTCCGCACCCCCCTATATACCGCATTTGTAAGGGCAGAGTAGGACCCCATTATGGCTGCCTCGAGATTAACCGCGGGATTGGATCGGGTTTGGGTAAACCACCAGCGGGTAGTGACCAAAACCGCTGCCCAATAGTATTTTAAAAAAACACGGTGATGACAGACCTCCCGAAGAAAGGAGAAGTTGTAGTTTGGTTTTGGATATTCTTGGTTACTTCCCTCCCCAGATAAAGGATGAGATCACTCCATCCAGTTTGTGAAAGAAGGTCATGGGTATCGGACTTGGGGTATTCCTAAAAATATACAAAAATTTGGGGAGGAATGTCATTTTTATAAGGCCCACTCTGCCAACCGGAGTCAATGGTAGGGTCTTGCAGGTATTGCACTTAGCTATTAGGGACTGTAGGATTGGATAGAGGTTGTCCGTCAAATATTGCGAGAGGTCTCTAGTGATCTCTATGCCCAGGTATTTAAAATGGGAGACTAACTGTAGGGGGCACGTGGCAGGTGGCTTCGGAAGGGTGCTCGAATCAGAAAGCAGAAACAGGTTAGATTTCTTCCAATTGATCCGAACACCTGAGAATCCGCCAAATCTGTCAATAATCGTCAAGGCTGCTGTAAGGGAGTCGGCAGTATCACCCAGGTATAACAACGTGTCATCCGCGTAGAGCGACACCCTCTCCACCAAAAAGTCCAGCTGCAGTCCTCTAACTTCGCTTGTTGAGCGGAGGAGTATCGCCATGGGCTCAATGGCCAGGGCAAACAGCCCTGGAGAGAGGGGGCACCCCTGTCTCGTGCCCCTACAGAGACGAAAGGGGGAGGAGAGGGTACCGCCAGTACGCACACGCGCCGTTGGGGAGGAGTATAACTGCCGAATCCATTCTATGAACCTGGGGCCGAAGCCAAATCTAGCTAGGACTTGCCATAAAAAGATACATTCTACAGAATCGAAGGCCTTTTCTGCGTCCAGGGAGGCCACTGCGCCCCCCTGGACGCTGTCCTTAAAGTGCGCTATATTCGTATGAAGCCTGCGAATATTAACATCCGTGCCTTTACCTGGCATGAAGCCCATCTGGTCCCCATGTACTAAAGAAAGAATCACTGCGTTCAGTCTGCAGGCCAGTATCTTAGTTAAGATTTTTGCGTCGACGTTCAGCAAAGATATGGGCCTATAGGATGAACACAGTGTGGGGTCCTTTCCCGGCTTAGGTATAACAACTATCACGGCCTCAGACATGGAGGCCGGGAGGTTGCTTGACGCTAGCGTCTTGTTGAGCGTCGAGTGGAGATGAGGACCCACCACCTCGAGGTTAGTTCTATAAAACTCCGAAGGGAGTCCTTCCCCGTCTGCATAGATTTAATGGCCTTTTGGATTTCCAGTAATGTAATAGGAGATTCCAGACCCTGGGCCACCTCAGCAGACAGGGTCGGGAATTCTACGGTGTCGAGAAATGTGGTCAGCTCCTCCGGGGAATAAGTAACCCTGGAGGCATAGAGGTGAGTGTAGTATTGTTCAAATCTGGCATTAATGTCTAGCGTTTCTGAGAGCAGGGTACCATCCTCCGCCCGTATATTTGCTATACACGGGCTCCCCGTCCTTTCTTTTGCCAGCCAGGCTAAGAGTCTGCCGGGACGTTCCCCTTGCTCAAATATACGGTGGGTTTGGGACAGGAGGAAACGACGACATGAGTCAATACGTATCAGAGCTAGTTCTCGGTAAGCTGTAAGCATATCAGTGTGCGTTCCATGGTCTGGGGAGCTGGTGTATCTATCTTCTAGCTGCAGAGCCTTAAGCTCAGCCGCCGACAGCTCAAGTTTCGCTTCTTTCCTCACTTTTGAGATGTTGTATTGGTACCTGCCTCTAGCGTAGGCTTTAAATGCATCCCAGATCGAAGCCTGGGGTGCACTATTTACATTATGGGTCCAGTATTCCCCTAGTTCTGACAGCATCAGCGGCTCCAGCTTCTCATCAGTAACCCAGTATCTGGACAGTCTCCACATCCCCATGCCAGCCACCGTGTCAGTCGTCAGCGTCACCATCATAGGGGCGTGATCAGAAATGCCTCGTGAGAGGATGGAAACCGCAGAGACCATGTTTAACAGGGAGTCACTGACATATATAAGGTCTATACGTGACATGGTGGCATATGTAGCCGAATGGCACATATAGTGTCTCGCGTCTGGGTGTTTCCATCTCCACACATCATGTAAACCAAATATCTCCGCCCATCTGGTTAGGCCCGGGTCAGTCGTGTGACTCGTGTGACTCTGACTGAGACGGTCTGCCTTAGGATCAGGGGTCATGTTAAAATCCCCTGCCAGAATAACATTCGTCATGGGATATTTAGCTAGTACAGTAAGGATCTTATGTAAAACAGTCATACTCGCCGGAGGGGGGATATAAAGGCCCACAACCACCAGTTCTATCCGGTCACACATTGCATGCATAATCACATATTGACCCTCTGGGTCTAGATGGAGATCTAGCAATGTAAATGGGAGTGTCTTATGTACCAGTACACTAACCCCTCGGGAGTGTGAGGAGAAAGTGGAATGGTAGTAGGACCCCACCCATGCCCTCTTCAGTGATAATAACTTAGATCCTATGAGGTGTGTCTCCTGGAGGATACATATGTGCGGGAGATGTCTCTTTAGGTACCCAAATACCAAGGAGCGTTTGATTCTGGAGTTCAACCCCCGCACGTTCCACGAAATCAACCTCAGAGGAGCCAAATTAGAGTTAGTAAAATAAACACCAACCCCACTTCCCACTTGCCCTGACCTAGCAGTAGTGCAAGGAATGAGAATAACAAATGCGATTTCCTAAGCGCCTTAAAATCATCAGATAATAATGACATGAACCAAAAACGATCAGTGATAATATAACTCATAAAACCAAAACTAGCAGCCCCTCCCTCACCCCCCTCCCCCCTCCCCACGCTACCTCACGAACTCAGGCGCGTATTCAAATCCCCAAAACGAAAAAAGACCATGGGTCTCTGAGAGGCAGTGCACCAAAAAGGCCCCTAGGGGGCAAAGCGGAGAGGCACCTGTGGGTTAGTCAGCAACCGCAATGCCAGTGAGCGCCTGTGAAGTAAAGGAAGTTTGAACGAAAAAATAAAAATAAAATTTGTCCTCCCTGCGGAGAGGTATTAACCCGGGGGGAAGAAGGAAGAGAGAAAAAAAAAGGGGGGGGGGGAAAGGGGGAGAAACCCTCTCCCCCGGGGGCACAGTTCTTGACCTTGTATTTGAAGCACCTATAGGCGGCACCAGAACAACTCAGCAAGTAATATATCAGTCCCCCTTCTCTCCCAGCAACACAGCATGAGTGGGATAGAGTATCTATGTGAATAGTTCCAGCAGCAGTTCACGCCATGTGGGTCCCAAAGCAATCCTGGGAGAGTGAACTCAGTATGGTCCTGGATCAGGGGCGAATGGCCAGAAAAAATGTGAATGGACATAGATAAAAATGAAGGGGGAGATAGTCAGGGATAAAGGAAGTCCATCAGAAGGAGAAGGAGCCGGGAACCAACTGCAAGCATCCAAAGACAGTCAGTGCTAGAATAGCTGATCAGTAAAAGGCTGGCTCACCCGTCCATGTTAGTAGATGCGGAGAGAGGGGTCCTGCCACGGGGTTCATCCGCGCGGGAGGGAGTCCAACCAGTTGGAGGCCTCTTCGGGCGAGGTAAAGAATTTCAGTGCTTCCCCATCCTGTACTCTGAGGCGAGCTGGGAAAAGCATGCTGTACTTTAGGCCTTTCTGCCGGAGGGCAAGTTTCACCTGGTCGAATGATTTCCTCATCTTTTGGGTTTCGACTGAGAAGTCAGGGAAGATCATGAGACGTGCTCCCTCAAGTCGCAGGGCTTCAATTTTCCTGCTCTCTCTCAGTACGGTGTCTCTGTCCCTGTAGTTCAGGAGACGAAGGATGAGTGTGCACGGAGGGGTACCAGGGGGGCCACGAGTGTCCGGCATCCTGTTGGCCCGTTTGACTGTAAAAAATGGTGAGAATGCCGCTTGGGGAAGCAGTTGCTGAAGAAGCCTCTCCACGAACGCAACAGGGTTGGGGTCTTCCGAGCCCTCCGGCAGCCCGACGATTCGGAGGTTGTTCCTCCTATTGCAGTTCTCCGCGTCCTTGGCTCGGTATTCGAGAGCCCGGACCTTAGTGGTGGGGGTGCGGAGAGCGGTGGAGTGGTCCCGGAGTACGTCTTCAGCGTCACCCACCCGCTGTTCAGCCTCCGTTAGACGGGATCGGAATTTGTCCATGTCTTTGCGGATCAGTCCCATCTCCATCTGCATGGCATCAATTTTACCCGTCAGGGTCAATTGGCAGGTGGTAATTGCTTGCATCAGGGCATTGAAGTTATCCTGGCCCTGTATCGCAGAATCTGCGTCCTCCGTCTGCGACGCCATATTGGACCGCGTGCAGGCCCCAGTCTTCTTGCCACGCGATTGAGTGTGCTGTTTCGAGGCTTTTGGATGTGCCGCCGACCCGCGCCTGAGGGGCATAGCAGTCCAGGGAGTCTCAGGTAGGGTATGGATGGCTTCAATAGCATGAATGAATCAGGATTATAACAGGCAGGATGGCGGAGCTCTCACACTAAACCTCCGCACTGGTCGCCATCTTGGACACGCCCATGTGGTTGTACTCTTGATGCTAATGTAGCAGGGTCTCCTTTAAGACTCTCAGGACTACCTTACCCAGAACCCCATTTGGCACCCAGGGTGCAATGTTGCCGCCGCAGAGACTCATGTGTGGAGCTATATAAGGAAGGGGCGAGGCTAGGCTCGGCCTCTTTGGGACACGAGACTTTGGTGAACAAGTCATCCTGTGCGGATCTGTTGGCGTGCAAGGCCTGAAGCCTGGGGCCTTGCGCAGCTACCAAAGAGCCTTCCACCCTACTGCGAGCCTGGGTGGCATCTGACTTTGTTATTCTTCAACCTTTGTTGGATCGGAGACCCGACCGCTGCAGACGCTGTGTGTGGAGACACAGCAGGTGGAAGACCCGGACTGGGATCGCGTCCCGAGGGGTGAGCGAGCACATGCTCAGTCCATATACTTTATACTGTTGTGCAAAAAAAATAAAAAACTGCGCTAATCTTTAACAATATATAACAGCAGCACCTGTGATATGTGATAACATACAAAACAGACAAAAATGGAAAAAACAAGTGCGCTATAATGTGAATAATAACTAAATTAAATTAGTAATAAAAGGTTCACAGATAAACTGACAAAAAAGTCAAATTTTGAAGGCTGTGGATAAAGTGAGTGAAACATGTGTCAGTCCCATCAAAAACCAGAAAATTAAAAGGATGCCATGAAGAGGTGAACTGGAATACACTGAAGAGTTGATGCATGCAACACCCGTGTCCACCGCCACCAGTACAAACTGCTTACCAAAGGTAAGAGACAATAGAGCCCATCCGTAATCCCAGGAATTGATCCAAAGAAATCCAATCGCCGGTTCAACCGCAGTGGATATGACAGAGGTTACCCAAAAAGACAGAGGAGGCTCGATAGTGCATTACCCAATAACATATTTAATTTTAAAAAACACAGGGTATAAAAACACTTACAAAAAATCAAATGTTTAAGACAAAACAACCGGCCGGTCCGCCGTACCTGTCCCGTGATGATGTCGTCAGCACGCACACCTACCCGACGTACGTTTCGTGTTCATACACGTCGTCATGGGAGCCCCCATTTATCTGTGAACCTTTATTACTAATTTAATTTAGTTACTTTATATACTGTTGCTAGGCCTACAGACTGCCGTGGCCCACCAGCTTGTATTTAAGACCCCACTGGAGATCCATAGCAGGACTGAGTTAAAGGGTCTCCAGTGAAGTGTTCCGTGTTGTTACTTGACCTGTGGATTACAAACGTGATCCTGAATGTGCACCACCATTAAAGATTTGCATGCAAAGAAATCATCTCCTAGAGACCGAGTTTTAGAGTCTGGGTCAGGCCTGACCAAGCGTTAGAGTTTAGTTGCTGCGTCACAGGGCGCTTAGTTAACGGCCGTTACATGTGGTATGCCATTACTGTATTTCACTGATGTGTAGTATGTTATTCGCTGCAGGGCTCTGCAAGAGGCACGTGTGATTTGTTATAACTGTTGATCTATTATACCAAGAGAGAGTAAACTCGTTGTTCTTTAATCGCTTTGCATTGGTGTCTGAATTTTACCATAGAGTATATAAGAGAATTTACCCTAGACTAACTGTGCCAGAGTGGGTCGAGTAAATTGTCGGGGGTTGGCGGGGCTGTGTGCAGGGCCTGAGACCAAATTCAGCGGCTCTCTTAGTTGGGGGTGCACTACACGTGGGGGTTCTCGTCCGGGATCCTGATACAGCAGGTGAACACGCCAGAGATACCGGCATGGACCCTCTAACAGTAAAAGCGTGGTGCGAAGCATCTAGAGCAGAGCCAGACAAGTCGGTAGTCATCAGCCTCCCGGGGGAGGAGTGGTCAACAGAGACAGTAGAGCAGCTAATGATGTCCGTGTCCCCAGATCATACACCGTGGGTGATGGAGATAAAATCAGACCCAGCTATCTCGTATCAGTATGCACTAGTGGAGTACTGGGGCGGGATGCCAGAGACTTTCAAGCGCAACTGTGTGGGGACGCAAGACAACAAAACCTATAGGTTGGCGCACGCAATGACTATAAAGAAGGAGCCATCACCAACGGGATCACCGCAGGGGGCAACCCGTGTCTCACCTAAAAGAAGAGACAGGGCGACGCCTCCGGCGGCACCTGCACCTGTCACTGCCATATCACCAGAACTGATAAATGCTATAGGGGATCTGCTAACAAAGTGTCAGAAGACAAGCACGGTGCATGTAGAAACTAGCTACCGGAGATTAAAGACATTCTCAGGGAAGCTCCCTGTCCCTGCGGGGGAGGAAGATTTTGATACTTGGGTGGAGCAGGCATTGCAGGCAGTAGAGGCATGGGAGGTGCCTGAAGCGCAGAAGAGGCAACGAGTGATAGAGAGCCTGAAAGGCGCAGCTGCAGAAGCAGTGAAAAGCTTCCGGTTTGGGAATACAGATTGCACGGCTCAAGACTGCCTAGCCATGCTACAGGAGGAGTTCGGTCAGTTAGAAAAGGTGACAGAGATGATCTACCAATTCGAACATACTTTCCAACAGCCGAATGAGAAGCTTTCGGAGTATGTCAGAAGACTGAACAGGTGTCTGTGCAAAATTGTATTGAAGAAGGGAATGATGCCCAAAGATACAGATGCAGCCAGAATGAAGCAAGTCCTGAAGGGAGCGTTGCGCTCGGATCCAGTCTGGCTTCACCTGAAAACCTCGGGAGGAGGAACGTCACTGACCTATTCTGACTTGATAAAAATCATCAGAGATGAGGAGGCACTGCAGCAGGACCAGCAAATGATTAAGACAAATGCCGCCCCTGCACCAGTGATGGTCAACTCAGTGATGACCCCTGAAAGAGACTCAGAAGTAGACACTTTAAAATCACAAATGTCTAAGGTGTTAGAGATGCTGACCTCTCTGATAGCAAAGGGTCCAGAGGGTCCCGAGAGAGAAGTACCAAGGAAGGAACTATTCCCAATTGCCTCAGCACCCGCATCTCTACAAGAATGGGGAGATATAGTCTGTTTTAACTGGGGGAATTGGCCATATTGCAGCTGTGTGTTCGAGCCCCAGAAAGAAGAAAATAGACAACCGCAAGCCGGCGGGAAACTTCAGAGGGCCCCGGTGAAGGAGTCAACCGGGTGCCCATCATCATCATCATCATCAGTGAGCTCCAAACTGAATGAGAAGCTAAAGAGAAAAGACAAAACCCCTCAGAGGAAACACAGTATCCCTCAGCAGGGATACACCCCAAAGAGAGAGGGCAAGACCCCTCAGAAGAGCCACAGCATTCCCCAAAGGGGATGCACACCTAAGAAAGACAATAACATCCCTCAGCGGGTTTGTACACCCATTAAGAGGAGGGAAATCAATGCATATCAGGCCCAAGAAAGACTAAAGTCCAAAGGGAGTTGGACGAAAGAAAGTCCGAAGGGAAAGGACCAGAAGAAGATGACCTCTGCCAGGCCATATCCAGAGAAGCTGGTAGGCCCATCTCCTATAGTACCCATTCAAGTGGAGGGAGTCTACACAAGAGCCATCTTGTATACTGGGGAACAAGTGACCCTACTATACAGGGATTTCTATGACAAACACTTAAGTCATCTACCCATCCAGAAGATAGAAGAGCTGGAAATATGGGGAATTGGCACCCAGAGTTTCCCTTACGATGGCTACCTGCCCATCAAGATGACCTTTGAC
Organism: Rana muscosa; assembly: GCA_029206835.1. Classification (NCBI taxonomy): domain Eukaryota; kingdom Metazoa; phylum Chordata; class Amphibia; order Anura; family Ranidae; genus Rana; species Rana muscosa. The sequence goes on from CM055128.1 coordinate 146,125,072, forward strand.
CCATCCGTGGCTGGGAAGGCTGAAATGTTCGACACCCTGGCAGTTGTGTGCCCTCGGCCGCCTGGAGCCAACAAGAGTTCCCTTATAATAGGGACGAATATGGATCTGGTCCGGAGACTCCTGACCCCTCTAGTACAAGGGGGGGGGGGGACCCTGCAGTCACCAAGATCCATCCCATGCTGAAGATGGCCTACCAATGACTGGACTTGGAGCAGAAGACCCCTGAAGAGGGGATAGGGAAGGTGTGGAGACTTGGAAGAAAAGGGGTAGTGTTTCAGCCCGGCGAAGTAACCTGTCTAAGAGCCACTGTGAAGCTTACTTGGGAACAACCTGGACCCTTTGTCATGCTGGAGCCCGACCCAAGGGAAGAACACTCGGGTTTGGAAGTGATCCCAGAAGTGGTTCCGCTGAAGGCCCTGAAGAAGGCCCATTGTAGAGTTCCGGTGAGTGTCAGGAACACTACAGGTGGTCCCATGGAGATCCCCGCCAGAATGCTGCTGGGCCAGGTGAGTTGCCCTGTCAGAAGTCAAGGGGACGGGTGAAGGAGGAGATGTTTGGGAGAAGCTCTCTATGGAAAACCCTAATATACCCAGGGCTTGGAAGGAGAGAGCCAAGGCCCAGTTGACCAGATGGGAGAAGATCTTCTCCAAAGATGAGTTAGATGTGGGGTGTGCAAGGAGTGCCACCCATCGAATCCGCCTCCAGGAAGACAAGCCCTTCAGAGAAAGGGTCAGGCGGGTCCCACTAGCAGATCTGGAGGATCTGAGGGAACAACTCGCAGAACTCAAGAGGACTGGTGTGATCCGGGAGTCTAGAAGCCCCTATGCCTCCCCGATAGTGGTGGTCAGGAAGAAGAATGGGTCGTTGAGGCTATGTATAGACTACAGGTCTCTCAACAGGAGAACCATCCCTGATCAGTACACCACTCCCAGGATAGAGGATGCCCTGCAGAGTTTGTCTGGAGCAAAATGGTTCAGCGTTATGGACCTCAAAAGTGGGTACTACCAGATCCCCATGCATCCAGAAGACAAGGAGAAGACAGCTTTCATAACCCCAGTGGGGTTCTTTGAATTTGACCGAATGCCTCAGGGACTGTCTGGAGCTCCCGCCACCTTCCAACGTCTCATGGAGAAGACTGTAGGAGACATGAACCTTATCGAAGTCCTTGTGTACCTGGACGATGTCATTGTCTTTGGGAGAACCTTGGAGGAACACGAGGAGAGGCTGGAGAAGGTATTGAGAAGACTCAGTGAGGAGGGGCTCAAGCTTTCGCCCGAGAAGTGTCAGTTCTACCAGTCGTCCGTTAACTATCTGGGACACATAGTGTCTGAAGAAGGGGTGGCCACAGACCCAGAGAAGTTGGAGGCAGTTACCTCCTGGCCACGGCCCACTACAGTAACAGAGCTCAGATCCTTCTTGGGGTTCTGCTCCTATTATAGGAGGTTTGTAGAGGGGTTTGCCCGAATCGCCAGACCGCTGAATGAACTACTCAAGACCGAAGGGGAAGAGGATGACTCAGGGCCCAGGAAGCCGGGAGAGTCAGTCAAAGATCAGTGGAACCAGAAGTGTGAAGAGGCCTTCCAGGCGTTGAAGAAGAGCCTAACCACTGCCCCAGTCTTGGCCTACGCAGACCCAACAAGACCTTATGAACTACACGCAGATGCCAGTCATGATGGTCTGGGAGGAGTGCTTTACCAAGAGCATGAAGGGCAACTGCGGCCCGTTGCCTACGTGAGCAGTAGCCTAACCCCCTCTGAGAAGAACTATCCCACTCACAAGTTGGAGTTCCTGGCCCTTAAGTGGGCGGTAGTTGACAAGCTTAAAGACTACCTGTATAGGGCAGAGTTCACTGTGAAGACAGACAACAACCCCCTTACTTACCTCTTCACCACAGCAAAGCTGGATGCCACAGGACACAGATGGCTGGCCGCCCTGTCTGGGTTCAATTTCAGCCTGAAGTACAGGCCAGGGGTTGGAAATTGAGATGCGGACGCCCTGTCTAGGAGATCTCATGCCCACACCAGTAAGACAGAAGACTGGACCCAAGTGGCACCTGACGGAGTGCGGGCCCTTTGTCAAGGGGCAGAATTACAAACCAGAGGAGGCTCAAGGGCAGAAGAGATAGGAGTTCCCAAACAATACTGTGGAGTAACTCAACTGGAAGAAGACAATCTGCCAAAACTGTCAAAGAAGGAGCTGAGAGGTGATAAACTGGAAGACCCTATGGGAAGATTGGTCCTGGAGGCCCTGGAGAATCAGGATCCAAATAGACTCCTGCGTCACCCCTCAAAGGAAGCTCGCCTATTGAGGAAGGAGTGGGACAGGTTGCAGGTACATCAGGGAGTGGTCTACCGAAGGGGCCCCTCTGATGACCTGGAGGATAAATGGCAAATGTTTCTTCCCGAGAAATACAGAGAGACTGTTCTGATCGCCCTACATGACAACCACGGCCACCTGGGGGCTGAAAGAACCTTTCAACTCATCAGAAGTCGGTTCTATTGGCCCTGCATGAGGGCTGAGGTGGAGGAGTATTGCCATTCATGTGCACGCTGCATCCAGCGGAAGACTTTACCCCATCAAGCTGCCCCAATGGGCCATCTACAAAGTCAAGACCCGATGGATCTGGTATGCATTGATTTCCTCTGCCTCGAACCCGACCTGAGTGGACTAGGAAATGTTCTGGTGATAACCGATCATTTCACCCGGTATGCCCAAGCTTTCCCAACCAAAGACCAGAAGGCTTCCACGGTGGCCAAGGTACTTATGGAGAAGTATTTCGTCCACTATGGGCTACCGCAGCGACTCCATTCAGATCAAGGGGGGGACTTTGAGAGTCGGCTGATCCGGAAACTCCTGGATTCTTTAGGGATCAAGAAAACCCGAACCACCCCTTACCATCCACAAGGAGATGCTCAGCCGGAGAGGTTTAACCGAACCCTGCTTAACATGTTGGGGACTCTGAATAGCGAGAAGAAACAACATTGGAGCAGACACATAGCAGCTATAGTACACGCTTAGAACTGTACCACTAGTGATGCTACAGGCTACTCCCCCTACCGACTCATGTTTGGGAGAGAAGCAAGTTTACCCGTAGACCTGGCCTTTGGCACTTCCTTAGACCATTCCTCAGCCACATCCCACAAAGGATATGTGGACAGACTCAGACACAGCTTGAAGTTAGCCTATGAACGGGCCCAAGCGGCCTAAGATCAAAGGGGAGCCCGCAACAAAAGGAACTTTGACCTGAAGGCCTGGATTCAGGACCTGCAGCCTGGGGACCGAGTACTGCTACGCAATCTGGGGGTCCCTGGAAAACACAAACTTGCAGACAGATGGAGACCTGAACCCTATGTCATTTGTAAGAAGTTGCCTGGCCTACCTGTCTACAAGTTGAAGCCAGAAGGGAAGGTGGGGCCACTGAAGACCTGGCATCGGAACCACCTGCTCCCACTTGCCGAAGCAGTCAGGATACCTCCAGTGAGGGACTCCCCTGAACCAGCCTCCATCCTGGATACTCCCAGGCTAAACACTCGGTCCCAGACCTCTCGAGCTGAAGATATCGAGGCCTCTGAACTAAGTGGAGATGAAGGAAAAGAGCTTGATTGGTTGTGGCCCTCTCCAACTCCAGGAGCTTCTGCTATAGATCTTCCAACCAGTGAGGACACTATAGACAGTACACTGAATGCAGAAGCTACTGAGTTCATCCCATCTAGTCCTTTATCAGATCACTGGGAGGATGCCTGTGACACTTACACGGAGGGGGACCCCAGAGACTCTATATGTCTTCCAGCTCCTGAATCAGATGTTCCAGAGCCCGCCGTGTCCCTCAAGCCTGCTCCGGGAGAAGAACCTGTGGCGCCAGAGCCCCAAGAGAGCAAAGGGCTCAAAGAGTCATAAGGCCTCCCAAAAATTTGACCTACCCACAAATGGGGAAGAGCTCAGAAGATTCTGTGGTCACTGCCAGGAGGAGTGCAGAGAATCCGGATCCCTCCACTGTTCATTTGGTGGAGGGCAACCCCAACTCACTCTCTGGCAGGCCACTCATGATAGTGTGACCTGTGGGCAAGGGAATTCAGCCCCTCAGTTTTGGTGGGAATTCCCTATGCCAATATCATACGCAACTTTGTCTAGGGTTGTACGTAGTGTATGCTGAAATTATCTTTGGGGACCAAAGAGTTTAAGTGGGGGGGGAGTGTGTAGCGGGGTCTCCTTTAAGACTCTCAGGACTACCTTACCCAGAACCCCATTTGGCACCCAGGATGCAATGTTGCCGCCGCAGAGACTCATGGGTGGAGCTATATAAGGAAGGGGCGAGGCTAGGCTCGGCCTCTTTGGGACACGAGACTTCGGTGAACAAGTCATCCTGTGCGGATCTGTTGGTGTGCAAGGCCTGAAGCCTGGGGCCTTGCACAGCTACCAAAGAGCCTTCCACCCTACTGCGAGCCTGGGTGGCATCTGACTTTGTTATTCTTCAACCTTTGTTGAATCGGAGACCCGACCGCTGCAGACGCTGTGTGTGGAGACACAGCAGGTGGAAGTCCCGGACTGGGATCGCGTCCCGAGGGGTGAGCGAGCACATGCTCAGTCCATATACTTTATACTGTTGCTAGGCCTACAGACTGCCGTGGCCCACCAGCTTGTATTTAAGACCCCACTGGAGATCCATAGCAGGACTGAGTTAAAGGGTCTCCAGTGAAGTGTTCCGTGTTGTTACTTGACCTGTGGATTACAAATGTGTTCCTGAATGTGCACCACCATTAAAGATTTGCATGCAAAGAAATCATCTCCTAGAGACCGAGTTTTAGAGTCTGGGTCAGGCCTGACCAAGCGTTAGAGTTTAGTTGCTGCGTCACAGGGTGCTTAGTTAACGGCCGTTACATGTGGTATGCCATTACTGTATTTCACTGATGTGTAGTATGTTATTCGCTGCAGGGCTCTGCAAGAGGCACGTGTGATTTGTTATAACTGTTGATCTATTATACCAAGAGAGAGTAAACTCGTTGTTCTTTAATCGCTTTGCATTGGTGTCTGAATTTTACCATAGAGTATAAGAGAATTTACCCTAGACTAACTGTGCCAGAGTGGGTCGAGTAAATTGTCGAGGGTTGGCGGTGCTGTGTGCAGGGCCTGAGACCAAATTCAGCGGCTCTCTTAGTTGGGGGTGCGCTACACTAATAAATACTGCGTTTATTAGATCTGACTGGGAGCATCACCTGGATCACATCCCGATCAGCATGTCAACAGAGAAGGTTATACAGCATTACTGCTGCTAGGTGACCAGCTGAGGGCTCGGCACTCTATAACCAATAGTAAATCACAATAATGGCGCTAAAAGTGTATCAGAAGACAATACATATATACATATACCTAAAATGTCCTATGAGCTATGCGAAGAGCTCAGGTGTGAGTGAAAACAGTCCAGGAAGGTAACCGGGCAGCCTTGCTGAGGGAGCTGAAGCCAGACTCCAAACATATGAAAACAGAAAAAAACAGAAAAGAGGCGCCACTTAGTAAAAACTGTTTCACTTTAATAATACAATAGTATTAAAGCACTCACTCGTAAGTAGACTGTATGAAGCACATAGATGATCAGGTCTGTGGTCGTATTCCGCTAGCTAGCAGTCTCAGTGTGAGATGACCTCCTCGTTTGCTGTATTAGAAGCCGGGATAATATCCATGGTGGATGTTGCCGGAGGATCTTCTCAGAAAACCAAAGGGAGGGCTGGACCGCAAACAGGAAGTTCAGTTTGAGACGCAATGCTACGTTCAGCGGGATGACATCAGGACCGGCATGCAACACGTTTCGATGCTTAATGCAAAGAGACGTTCTAGGTCCCCGCACGCATCTTTCTCAAGCAATAATGTGACAGGCTAGACAAAGCCTTTTTATGTGCGCCTGAGGTGATGTTGCCACCTTGTGGGGATTAGTTGTAAGACTCCCTTAAACAGAGTGTGCTAACACTAATATTGTCACATTTATACAAAAAGGGAACAAATGCTGTAATATAATAAAACTAAACCGGGCCTATACAAACATAGCATGTAGATCCAATATTGTGATATAGTATACAATTTTATAAAATTTCATTAAGAAAACCAATATCATTTAATATAAAAAAAACAAAAAAAAAACAACACACACTACTCTGAAAATTAAAAAAGGAAAGGTAGCAGATCAAAATACATCCCTGAAAAAGCAAAGATGTTTGATATGCTTAATCCTTTGTATGCATAGATGGACCATAAGCAAGGTCTCTGCCTTGAACTACATAAAAATTCCTATAAAATTATATATATATATATATATATATATATATATATATATATATATATATATATACACACATATATATATATATACATCCATATATTCTGGAACACACATACTTGTATATATATTCCACAACAAGAATGTACATACATTATATCAAAAATCTGATTTGTTAAAAAACAGATTAATTAACTATATTTTATTTTAATTTGTTTATACTGATTAATTTTTAAAAACTTTTTTTTAAAAACGTTTTTTTTAAAAATTGGTATGAGAAGAGGAAGGGAAGGGAAAAAGGGTGGGAATATGGAATGGGTAATATATGGTAGTGAGGGATTTCATTGGAATAAGTTATATATGTGGTAAAAAAGCAAAGTATAGATATGCATTTATCTTACTTAATTAAATAAAATAAAAGATGATGATGGTGGAGATACAGACACAAGATTAATCATAATATAGTAGAGATTTCCAATTCTTCGTTGATACCCCCTGGATTGAGGGTATCTAAAGAATAGATCCAAAAGGTTTCACGCTCACAGAGCTTGCGAAATCTTTCTGCCTCTGGCAATGTGTTTGGAATTTGTTCTACCACCCATACTCTGAGGCCTTCCGTGGATTTTTGGTGACAACCTGCAAAGTGACGAGGCACACTGTGTTTATCTTTTCCACCCTCTATTTTCCTTCTATGTTCGCCAAAGCGTTGGCGTAGAGGTCTTATGGTGCGGCCCACATACAACAATTTGCAGGGGCAAGTCAACACGTAGACAACAAAGTCTGAACTGCAATTATAAAATGCATCCAGATAATGTTTTTTACCTTTGGTGGAAAAATCTTTTTGTCCATGATCAATGAAAGAACATGTTTTGCACAGGTTTTTTTTGCACCGAAACATGCCCTTTAAAGGAAACATATCAAGATGTTGTAAAAATGGAGTATGTTTTTCCTTCAATTTACTAGGAGCTATTCTATTTTTTAGATTGGTAGCTCTTCTATACGTTACCCTAGGTGTGTCAGTGAGGACTGATTTTAAATGTTGGTCTTCCAATAGAATGGGCCAATGTTTTTTCAAAATGGATTCCATTTTATTGGACTCTGTGTGGAACCTTGTTATGAAACGGACAGATGGATCAAACTTATTTCGGTCCTCATATTGTGTGCTCTTGGGTACTTTAGGCTCTAGATAATAGTTATATGCATTATCTATCAATGAGGTGGGATACTTTTTATCATGTAATTTCTTTTTCAAAATAGAACTCTGTTCTATATAATCTGTTGTTTGGGTACAATTACGCCGTAATCTACAGAATTGGCCTTTTGGAATATTATTAGTCCACTTTTTGTAATGGCAACTATTAAAGTGGAGCAATGAATTGCCTGCAGTAGGTTTAAAATGATTTTTGGCTTGAATGTTCTTGTCTAGATGATAGAGATCCAAATCAAGAAAAGTTAGTCTGTCTCTGTCCCAAACATGGGTGAAAGACAGGCCACATGCGTTTTTATTGCAGTGATTTACAAATTCATCAATGACTCCATTCTCACCATCCCAAATGACTATAATATCGTCTATATACCTACCAAAAAGACTAAATTCTTGGCAAAAGGATTATTAGACCACACGTACCTATCTTCCCAAAAGCCCATGGCTAGATTTGCATAGGACGGCGCAAAATTTGCGCCCATTGCGGTCCCCTTTATTTGCAAAAAATATTCTTTGTCGAAACAAAAATAATTATGAGTTAAACAAAAATTAGTGCATTCTAATATAAAATTTGTCTGTTCACCTCCCATATAAGGGTTGTCAGATAGAAAATGACTTATGGCTTCCAAACCAAACTCATGAGGAATAGAAGTGTAGAGGGAAGTTACATCCAGAGACATCCAGATGTAACTCTCCTCCCACCTATAGGGTTCTAATAACTCCAAGAGATGAGTACCATCTCGAATATAAGAACGTAAACCTTGGGCCAATGGTTGTAAATGATAATCAATGTACTTTGATAGTCCAGAGGTGATACTGTCCATGGCAGCAATAATAGGTCTGCCAGGAGGAGATTCAATGTTCTTATGAATTTTGGGAATATGATAAAAATAAGGAGTATTATAGAAATCTCTATGTAGAAAAAAAGTTTCATTTTTACTAATTATATTTTTGGATAGTGCTGACTTGATCAATAGCTCAATTTCAGTTTTGTAAGCTGAAAGTGGGTCACTCCTTAACTTCAAGTAACTAAAGAGATTTTTTCAGATACAGAAAACAAAACAAAAGTCACACTCTGACAATCTTGATCTTCCGAGCCTTCAGGACTCGGAACAAGATATCAGCGAATTCAATTTCGACATTGATGTCTTTGAGACTCTTGAGGAATTATGGCAAGACGAGTCCCATACAAGACTCGATCTTTTTACTCAACATCTTTGTACCTCCCCACCTATTATACATACTCCATTAAAACCAAAGTCAACTTTTTTTCCTTATCAGTCCAGAGGACCTCATTTGATAACCTTTTACAACATGGTTTACACTGACCTTAAAAAGATGTGTTCTAATTCTTCCAAAAACATCTCTCCTCTTGGTCATCTAACCAGAGAAGAAAACATTGCCCTGTCCAGTCTCATTAAAAATGACGATATCATTATTAAAACCGCCGATAAAGGCGGAGGTATCGTCATACAGGACAGAGACAAATATATCTTGGAGGCAGTACGCCTTTTAGGAGATAAACAAACATACTTGAAGTTAAGGAGTGACCCACTTTCAGCTTACAAAACTGAAATTGAGCTATTGATCAAGTCAGCACTATCCAAAAATATAATTAGTAAAAATGAAGCTTTTTTTCTACATAGAGATTTCTATAATACTCCTTATTTTTATCATATTCCCAAAATTCATAAGAACATTGAATCTCCTCCTGGCAGACCTATTATTGCTGCCATGGACAGTATCACCTCTGGACTATCAAAGTACATTGATTATCATTTACAACCATTGGCCCAAGGTTTACGTTCTTATATTCGAGATGGTACTCATCTCTTGGAGTTATTAGAACCCTATAGGTGGGAGGAGAGTTACATCTGGATGTCTCTGGATGTAACTTCCCTCTACACTTCTATTCCTCATGAGTTTGGTTTGGAAGCCATAAGTCATTTTCTATCTGACAACCCTTATATGGGAGGTGAACAGACAAATTTTATATTAGAATGCACTAATTTTTGTTTAACTCATAATTATTTTTGTTTCGACAAAGAATATTTTTTGCAAATAAAGGGGACCGCAATGGGCGCAAATTTTGCGCCGTCCTATGCAAATCTAGCCATGGGCTTTTGGGAAGATAGGTACGTGTGGTCTAATAATCCTTTTGCCAAGAATTTAGTCTTTTTTGGTAGGTATATAGACGATATTATAGTCATTTGGGATGGTGAGAATGGAGTCATTGATGAATTTGTAAATCACTGCAATAAAAACGCATGTGGCCTGTCTTTCACCCATGTTTGGGACAGAGACAGACTAACTTTTCTTGATTTGGATCTCTATCATCTAGACAAGAACATTCAAGCCAAAAATCATTTTAAACCTACTGCAGGCAATTCATTGCTCCACTTTAATAGTTGCCATTACAAAAAGTGGACTAATAATATTCCAAAAGGCCAATTCTGTAGATTACGGCGTAATTGTACCCAAACAACAGATTATATAGAACAGAGTTCTATTCTGAAAAAGAAATTACATGATAAAAAGTATCCCACCTCATTGATAGATAATGCATATAACTATTATCTAGAGCCTAAAGTACCCAAGAGCACACAATATGAGGACCGAAATAAGTTTGATCCATCTGTCCGTTTCATAACAAGGTTCCACACAGAGTCCAATAAAATGGAATCCATTTTGAAAAAACATTGGCCCATTCTATTGGAAGACCAACATTTAAAATCAGTCCTCACTGACACACCTAGGGTAACGTATAGAAGAGCTACCAATCTAAAAAATAGAATAGCTCCTAGTAAATTGAAGGAAAAACATACTCCATTTTTACAACATCTTGATATGTTTCCTTTAAAGGGCATGTTTCGGTGCAAAAAAAACCTGTGCAAAACATGTTCTTTCATTGATCATGGACAAAAAGATTTTTCCACCAAAGGTAAAAAACATTATCTGGATGCATTTTATAATTGCAGTTCAGACTTTGTTGTCTACGTGTTGACTTGCCCCTGCAAATTGTTGTATGTGGGCCGCACCATAAGACCTCTACGCCAACGCTTTGGCGAACATAGAAGGAAAATAGAGGGTGGAAAAGATAAACACAGTGTGCCTCGTCACTTTGCAGGTTGTCACCAAAAATCCACGGAAGGCCTCAGAGTATGGGTGGTAGAACAAATTCCAAACACATTGCCAGAGGCAGAAAGATTTCGCAAGCTCTGTGAGCGCGAAACCTTTTGGATCTATTCTTTAGATACCCTCAATCCAGGGGGTATCAACGAAGAATTGGAAATCTCTACTATATTATGATTAATCTTGTGTCTGTATCTCCACCATCATCATCTTTTATTTTATTTAATTAAGTAAGATAAATGCATATCTATACTTTGCTTTTTTACCACCTATATAACTTATTCCAATGAAATCCCTCACTACCATATATTACCCATTCCATATTCCCACCCTTTTTCCCTTCCCTTCCTCTTCTCATACCAATTTTTAAAAAAAACGTTTTTAAAAAAAAGTTTTTAAAAATTAATCAGTATAAACAAATTAAAATAAAATATAGTTAATTAATCTGTTTTTTAACAAATCAGATTTTTGATATAATGTATGTACATTCTTGTTGTGGAATATATATACAAGTATGTGTGTTCCAGAATATATGGATGTATATATATATATATATATATATATATATATATATATATATAATTTTATAGGAATTTTTATGTAGTTCAAGGCAGAGACCTTGCTTATGGTCCATCTATGCATACAAAGGATTAAGCATATCAAACATCTTTGCTTTTTCAGGGATGTATTTTGATCTGCTACCTTTCCTTTTTTAATTTTCAGAGTAGTGTGTGTTGTTTTTTTTTTTTTTTTTTTATATTAAATGATATTGGTTTTCTTAATGAAATTTTATAAAATTGTATACTATATCACAATATTGGATCTACATGCTATGTTTGTATAGGCCCGGTTTAGTTTTATTATATTACAGCATTTGTTCCCTTTTTGTATAAATGTGACAATATTAGTGTTAGCACACTCTGTTTAAGGGAGTCTTACAACTAATCCCCACAAGGTGGCAACATCACCTCAGGCGCACATAAAAAGGCTTTGTCTAGCCTGTCACATTATTGCTTGAGAAAGATGCGTGCGGGGACCTAGAACGTCTCGTTGCATTAAGCATCGAAACGCGTTGCATGCCGGTCCTGATGTCATCCCGCTGAACGTAGCATTGCGTCTCAAACTGAACTTCCTGTTTGCGGTCCAGCCCTCCCTTTGGTTTTCTGAGAAGATCCTCCGGCAACATCCACCATGGATATTATCCCGGCTTCTAATACAGCAAATGAGGAGGTCATCTCACACTGAGACTGCTAGCTAGCGGAATACGACCACAGACCTGATCATCTATGTGCTTCATACAGTCTACTTACGAGTGAGTGCTTTAATACTATTGTATTATTAAAGTGAAACAGTTTTTACTAAGTGGCGCCTCTTTTCTGTTTTTTTCTGTTTTCATATGTTTGGAGTCTGGCTTCAGCTCCCTCAGCAAGGCTGCCCGGTTACCTTCCTGGACTGTTTTCACTCACACCTGAGCTCTTCGCATAGCTCATAGGACATTTTAGGTATATGTATATATGTATTGTCTTCTGATACACTTTAAGCGCCATTATTGTGATTTAATTTTGAATGACTATTTGAAGTATTGTCTTGGCTGCTATTGTTACTATAAGACACATATTTACCCTAATTCAGTCCAGTTTAAAATAGATTATGCTCATTCCTTTTTCCACTTAATATGTGTATATATGCACACATTATACATAATCCTAATTATGATGATATCTGAGGTTTTCCACGCATAGGTGGTTTTTACTCCTCTCTCTTTTTTGGTAGGCTGGTTCTGCACACCAAAGAAATATATATAAGCAATTATCATTCTATACATTCATATATTATCTGTATTGTTTTTAGTATTTTCTTGTTTGCATATATGGGCTTTTTGTTGTTTCTCAGTCTGAATTTTATATAATAATTTTATTAGAGACATTGATATTGTATTTTCTTTCCATATGGATTTTTTAACTGATATAGAGTCCAAAAAATATGGTATATTGGACTCACTGTATATCAAATTATCCCCCTCATTATTTTTGGATGATGTCATATTAACCAAAAATAATAGATATAAATTATGTGGTAAATTCAAAAAATTAGAACGTTTAGTACACTCCACCAATTCACAATGGTGGGATAAATATTTCTTGGAGAAATATTTGGAAAGTAGAATAACACCTAGGGGTTTAAGAATCCTAAAAAATTGTTCATTTTTAGAATCTGATGATGCTAGAGAGTGGAATAGTCTGGCGGAATTTTGTACCACAAAGTGGATGAATATTCTTTTAAAACACAGAGCCAATAAATTTGATCAGTTAGAAAAAGCCGTTCAATCCTTGTGTACTGAAATTTTAGATTTTGGGCACAAGGTACCCCTCTCTTGGTTGGATATTCTTAAAAAGAAGACCAAAAAAATGGAGGGTGACCTTATATACAATAAACTAGGTAAATTTAGAAGGGATATAAAGGACTACTCAAGTAACAAGGTGTTTACTTGGATGGACAAAAACAAAACCCAATTTCCCCTTCCTTCAACTATGTCAGATATTGCCCAAAATCTTTTACCATCAAAGACATCTGAAAATTACATATCTAATGTCTTGTCTCCCCCTCTTCTCCCTTATCCACCACCCCTTATGTCCTTACTCCCCGTGATTAAACCTATTATAAAAAAACACACTTTTCAACCGCTAAATTTGCATTTATCCTCCAACCCTACTTCAGTTACTAAAAAATCTTCTCAAAATAAACTCCTGCAGGATTTAAGCGCCTTTTATAACCGTACCAATCCAAGAACTATGTCACAAAATTGTGTCCATCCCAACACCTCAGAACATGTCCACAGTGCTAGTAAGATCTACGCCGAAAGTTCGGAGATAGAACTAGAGATTCATGTTTCCACTAATTCATCAGACAGGTCTAAGGCTAAGATCAGTCCATCTATACCTGCATCTCAAATTTCCAATCCCCATCTATGTTCCCTTACGTGCCCAGGAAAAACCTACATCCATCACCTTTGGGAGTATGGAAAGCTTGGTTCTTTTACCAAGCTCTTCTGGTCCTTCTAATGTTGGTAACATTACAGCATCTTCATCTAATCCTTCTTCTTTTTTAGAAATAAACCCCTCTCCGGCTTCAACAAGCAAAAGAAAATTTGCAGAAGAGGCTGCAGAGGGGGAAGAAATAGAACCAAAGGAAAAAAATGTATCCAAAGCTCGGAGACTGTAAAGATATATAATTTGTCTAAACATAAATTATCATCAGCTGAAACCTCCCTTCTTGGTCGGGGCCTTAATTTTGCACCCTCCAATAAACCTGACCCATTTCTATTATTCAAGGATCTCAATAGATATGTCAGGAATTTGACTCTAAAGAGATTTTTTCAGATACAGCAAACAAAACAAAAGTCACACTCTGACAATCTTGATCTTCCGAGCCTTCAGGACTCGGAACAAGATATCAGCGAATTCAATTTCGACATTGATGTCTTTGAGACTCTTGAGGAATTATAGCAAGACGAGTCCCATACAAGACTCGATCTTTTTACTCAACATCTTTGTACCTCCCCACCTATTATACATACTCCATTAAAACCAAAGTCAACTTTTTTTCCTTATCAGTCCAGAGGACCTCATTTGGTAACCTTTTACAACATGGTTTACACTGACCTTAAAAAGATGTGTTCTAATTCTTCCAAAAACATCTCTCCTCTTGGTCATCTAACCAGAGAAGAAAACATTGCCCTGTCCAGTCTCATTAAAAATGACGATATCATTATTAAAACCGCCGATAAAGGCGGAGGTATCGTCATACAGGACAGAGACAAATATATCTTGGAGGCAGTACGCCTTTTAGGAGATAAACAAACATACTTGAAGTTAAGGAGTGACCCACTTTCAGCTTACAAAACTGAAATTGAGCTATTGATCAAGTCAGCACTATCCAAAAATATAATTAGTAAAAATGAAGCTTTTTTTCTACATAGAGATTTCTATAATACTCCTTATTTTTATCATATTCCCAAAATTCATAAGAACATTGAATCTCCTCCTGGCAGACCTATTATTGCTGCCATGGACAGTATCACCTCTGGACTATCAAAGTACATTGATTATCATTTACAACCATTGGCCCAAGGTTTACGTTCTTATATTCGAGATGGTACTCATCTCTTGGAGTTATTAGAACCCTATAGGTGGGAGGAGAGTTACATCTGGATGTCTCTGGATGTAACTTCCCTCTACACTTCTATTCCTCATGAGTTTGGTTTGGAAGCCATAAGTCATTTTCTATCTGACAACCCTTATATGGGAGGTGAACAGACAAATTTTATATTAGAATGCACTAATTTTTGTTTAACTCATAATTATTTTTGTTTCGACAAAGAATATTTTTTGCAAATAAAGGGGACCGCAATGGGCGCAAATTTTGCGCCGTCCTATGCAAATCTAGCCATGGGCTTTTGGGAAGATAGGTACGTGTGGTCTAATAATCCTTTTGCCAAGAATTTAGTCTTTTTTGGTAGGTATATAGACGATATTATAGTCATTTGGGATGGTGAGAATGGAGTCATTGATGAATTTGTAAATCACTGCAATAAAAACGCATGTGGCCTGTCTTTCACCCATGTTTGGGACAGAGACAGACTAACTTTTCTTGATTTGGATCTCTATCATCTAGACAAGAACATTCAAGCCAAAAATCATTTTAAACCTACTGCAGGCAATTCATTGCTCCACTTTAATAGTTGCCATTACAAAAAGTGGACTAATAATATTCCAAAAGGCCAATTCTGTAGATTACGGCGTAATTGTACCCAAACAACAGATTATATAGAACAGAGTTCTATTCTGAAAAAGAAATTACATGATAAAAAGTATCCCACCTCATTGATAGATAATGCATATAACTATTATCTAGAGCCTAAAGTACCCAAGAGCACACAATATGAGGACCGAAATAAGTTTGATCCATCTGTCCGTTTCATAACAAGGTTCCACACAGAGTCCAATAAAATGGAATCCATTTTGAAAAAACATTGGCCCATTCTATTGGAAGACCAACATTTAAAATCAGTCCTCACTGACACACCTAGGGTAACGTATAGAAGAGCTACCAATCTAAAAAATAGAATAGCTCCTAGTAAATTGAAGGAAAAACATACTCCATTTTTACAACATCTTGATATGTTTCCTTTAAAGGGCATGTTTCGGTGCAAAAAAAACCTGTGCAAAACATGTTCTTTCATTGATCATGGACAAAAAGATTTTTCCACCAAAGGTAAAAAACATTATCTGGATGCATTTTATAATTGCAGTTCAGACTTTGTTGTCTACGTGTTGACTTGCCCCTGCAAATTGTTGTATGTGGGCCGCACCATAAGACCTCTACGCCAACGCTTTGGCGAACATAGAAGGAAAATAGAGGGTGGAAAAGATAAACACAGTGTGCCTCGTCACTTTGCAGGTTGTCACCAAAAATCCACGGAAGGCCTCAGAGTATGGGTGGTAGAACAAATTCCAAACACATTGCCAGAGGCAGAAAGATTTCGCAAGCTCTGTGAGCGCGAAACCTTTTGGATCTATTCTTTAGATACCCTCAATCCAGGGGGTATCAACGAAGAATTGGAAATCTCTACTATATTATGATTAATCTTGTGTCTGTATCTCCACCATCATCATCTTTTATTTTATTTAATTAAGTAAGATAAATGCATATCTATACTTTGCTTTTTTACCACATATATAACTTATTCCAATGAAATCCCTCACTACCATATATTACCCATTCCATATTCCCACCCTTTTTCCCTTCCCTTCCTCTTCTCATACCAATTTAAAAAAAAAAAGTTTTTAAAAATTAATCAGTATAAACAAATTAAAATAAAATATAGTTAATTAATCTGTTTTTTAACAAATCAGATTTTTGATATAATGTATGTACATTCTTGTTGTGGAATATATATACAAGTATGTGTGTTCCAGAATATATGGATGTATATATATATATATGTGTATATATATATATATATATATATATATATATATATATATATATATATATATTGTGACAGCAGGAAGGTAAAGTCACCTGGTTGCATCCAGGGGGGTAGATATATTTCGCCCAGATTCAGGCTTTACGCCGACTTATACAACTAGGTGGAGAGTTGTATAAGGCTAGTGGGCTCATGGATGACTCATACCTCTAGGGAGAGGGCTGGGCGTCGTGCAGACAGGGAGTTGATGAGACCAGCTGAAGCTTGTCAGCTCATTTAGGCCTCTATAAGAACTCCCAGCTTCATTAGATGTTAGCTCATGCCTGGAACCAGACCTGTGTGGACTGTCTAGGGAGAGTGAACCCCTGTGCGGTGAGACAAAGCCTGTGTGGCTATTTGCTTGGACATTTAAAACCAGGGACTTAGGGACTAGGACAGCACTAGGCTGATCCCAGTTGTTAGTTAGGAAACCTGTATGTTTAGTCAGAGGTCAACTTGACCAGGATTTATTTTGGTTATGTTTCTTTTGCTTTGCTGTGTTTTGTCACTGTAAATAGAAAATAAACCGCACCTTTTTGATTTTGAAAACCACAACCTCCGTTTGCTGGGCCTGTTTTGTGTGGGGAGCCCATCCCGGGGGTCACACACACCCGCTGCCGAGCTAACCCCCTCACAGTTGGTGGAGAACCAGTGGCAGTTTTTTTTTTAAGCCAGCATGGAGGAGATACTGAAACAGCTGGCTCTAGCAAATGCCAATCAACAGCAGACAAATGCAGGTTTGCAAAGGAGCCTTGCAGCCCAGCAGCAAGCTCATCAACAGAGCCTTGCAGCCCAGCAGCAAGCTCACCAACAGAGTCTGGAAGCTCAGCAACAAGCCCAGCAGCAATCTGAGGCCCGCTTCATAGACCTGTTACAGAAGCAAGAGCAGAGACTACAACAAATGGAAGCAGTAATGCAGCAACGTCCGCAGACCAGTGAGGAAAGCCGTCCCACTAATACCGCGTCCTTTGGGGTGAGTCGTTTATTGACAAAAATGACTGGAGAGGATGATCCAGAGGTATTTTTGACCACATTTGAAAGGACCGCTGAAAGAGAAAAGTGGCCTGAGGAGCAGTGGGCTGGACTGGTGGCTCCTCTGTTAACTGGTGAATCGCAGAAAGCTTACTATGACCTAGAGCCTAACCAAGCAAAAGACTATGTGATGCTAAAAGCTGAAATTTTGGCAAGGCTGGGTGTCACCCAGGCTGTCCGGGCTCAGCGTGTGCATAACTGGACTTTCCAGCTTGGAAAACCCCCCAGGTCTCAAATGTATGATCTCATTCACCTGAGCAGAAAGTGGCTACAGCCAGAGACTTTGTCCGCACCAAAGATTGTGGAACGTGTTGTAATGGATCGGTTTTTGAGAGCCCTTCCTACTGCCATCCAAAAGTGGGTAAGCCATGGAGACCCAGAGACGGCCGATGGTCTTGTGGATCGTGTGGAGAAATACTTGGCTACAGAGAACCTGACGGCCTCTTCCAGAGACACTCGGACTTTCCACCCTAAGACCAGACCATCCCCAGGGGCGGATAAGAGGATTCCAAGGGGTGAGGGTGGAGAGAGTGAGAGGGTGGGAGCTCTACCCCAAGTTTGGCGAGAACAGCCTGGGAAATCAGCGGCTCAAGAGGCGGCAAGAAGGATCGTTTGCTACCGCTGCCGGCAAGCGGGACATATTGCAGCCAATTGCCCGGTTGTGGAGGAACCCATGCAGTGTGACTTTCTGACGGGCAGACGTCAGTCGCTGTGTGCGACAGTCGCATGCACTGCCATTCGAGGAACTGAGAAACATTTATGCAAAATGTGTGTTAATGGTAGAAATGTTGTGGTATTGCTGGATTCAGGTAGCCTTGTGACCCTGATAAAGGCTGAGTTAGTTAAAACAGAGGTCTCTGGGAATAGCAAGGTAGCTGTTATTTGTGTGCATGGGGACACCCGAGAGTATCCAGTGACTACAGTGTGTTTCGAGACCCCCAAAGGTACCCTCTCTCATCCAGTGGGCTTAGTATCTCAGTTACCGCATGACGCCATTGTGGGAAGGGATTTTCCGAAGTTCTGGGAACTGTGGGATGATCCTGAGCCCCTCACTGGTGCCCCTATGTACCAGGAATGTGATAGCCAGAACTCCCCTGAGAGTGGTGAGGACTCTCCGGAATTTCCCTTATCAGTATTGGCAGGGGAGACTCAAGAAACTGGAGAGGAGCCCACCTCCTCAGACGAAAACCTACCGTCTGTGGAGTTTTCTGATCTTGAGGTTCACAGGGAAAACTTTGCCACAGAACAGTTGAAAGACCCCGCCCTAATAAAGGCACGGGAAAACGTAGTGAAAATAGATGGCGAGTTAGTGAACCCAGATAATACCTGCACTTACCCATACTTCAGCGTAGAGAAGGACCTACTGTATCGGGTGGCAAAAAGGGCAGAAGAAACCGTTGAGCAGCTTGTGGTGCCCAAACCTTACAGGAAGTTGGTGTTGGAGTTGGCCCATGGGCACATTCTTGGAGGTCATCTGGGGACAGAGAAAACCCGAGAGAGGGTATTACAGAGATTCTATTGGCCGGGGGTGATGAAGGACGTAGAAAATTATTGTTCCTCCTGCCCTGTGTGTCAGAGGTTGGCCCCGATGCCACATTTCCGTAGCCCGCTGGTCCCTCTACCCATCATTGAGGTCCCGTTTGAGAGGATCGCCATGGATTTGGTAGGTCCTATAATCAAGTCCGCTAGGGGGCACCAGTACATATTAGTTATAATGGACTATGCCACCCGTTATCCAGAAGCGATCCCTCTCCGAAATACCTCGGCCAAAACCATAGCCAAAGAGCTATCTCTTGTTTTTAGCCGGGTGGGTATTTGTAAAGAACTGCTTACGGACCAAGGTACACCCTTTATGTCCCGGGTTATGAAAGAGCTGTGTAAATTGTTCAAAGTGACGCAATTGCGTACGTCTGTGTATCACCCCCAAACCGATGGGCTGGTTGAAAGATTCAACAAAACCCTAAAACAAATGTTGAAGAAAGTGGTGGATAGAGATGGAAAGGATTGGGACTGTTTACTTCCTTATTTGATGTTTGCTATTAGGGAGGTGCCCCAATCCTCTACGGGATTCTCCCCCTTTGAGTTACTGTATGGGAGACACCCAAGAGGGCTGTTGGATATTGCCACGGAAACTTGGGAAAGTGAGAGTTCTCCCCACAGGAGTGTGATTGAGCATGTCGCCCTGATGCAAGATCGAATTGCACAGGTAATGCCCATCGTGAAGGAACATTTGGCCCAAGCGCAGTTGGCACAGCAGAGAGTGTACAACCGTGGAGCCAAGACCCGTACCTTTTCCCCGGGGGATAGGATATTGGTACTTGTCCCTACGGTTGAAAGTAAATTCCTTGCCAAATGGCAAGGCCCCTACGAGATAATGGAAAAAGTGAGCGAAGTGAATTACAAGGTCAGACAACCAGGAAGGCGAAAGCCCGAACAGATCTATCACGTTAATCTGTTGAAAGCCTGGAGGGATAGAGAGTCCCTAGTCGCAGACACTTGGTCACCAGCTCAAACTGGTTGCGTGATTCCTGAGGTTGGAATAGCAGCCACCTTGTCACAACCCCAACAACAGGAGGTTAAGGAGTTTGTGCTTCGCAACAAGGAGGTATTCTCTGAGCTGCCGGGACAAACATCTGGGGTAGAGCATGACATCATTACCCCGCCCGGTGAAAGGGTGAAGTTAAAACCCTATCGGATCCCAGAGGCCCGACGGGAGGCAATACGGGAGGAAGTACAGAAAATGCTGAACTTAGGGGTGATAGAGGAGTCCCAAAGTGATTGGTCTAGTCCCATCGTGTTGGTGCCTAAACCGGATGGGAGCTGGCGATTTTGTAACGATTTTCGTCAGTTGAACAAAGTTACAAAATTTGACACCTACCCCATGCCACGTATAGATGAGTTGATCGACCGGCTGGGAACAGCCCGATACATGACGACTCTTGACCTCACAAAAGGGTATTGGCAAATCCCCCTGGCCAAGTCGGCCAAAGAGAAAACCGCATTTGTAACACCAGACGGGGCGTTCCAATATAAAAGAATGCCGTTCGGGTTACAGAATGCGCCGGCCACATTCCAGCGGAAAATGGACCAGATGCTGAGGCCCCATCGGAAGTATGCTGCGGCTTACCTGGATGACGTAATTGTCCATAGCACAGATTGGGCCTCACATCTGCCAAAAGTGCAAGCAGTCCTGGACTCTGTTCGGGAAGCGGGGTTTACGGCTAACCCCAAGAAGTGTACCATTGGGCAGGAGGAGGCCAAATATCTTGGGTACACCATTGGGAGGGGAGTAATAAAACCCCAACTCAACAAAGTCGAGGCCATCCAGAGTTGGCCACGTCCCAACAGCAAGAAGCAGGTACGAGCCTTTCTGGGAATCGCTGGGTATTATCGGCGATTCATTCCCCACTTTGCTTCTAAGGCTGTGCCCCTAACCAACCTGACGAAGGGGAAAGGGTCGGTCATGATTAAATGGACCCCCGAGGCTGAGGCAGCATTCCAATTCTTGAAACAAGCCTTATGTAGCCAGCCAGTGTTGTACTCACCCGACTTCTCTAAAGACTTTGTCGTACAAAGTGATGCGTCAGATGTGGGGTTAGGAGCAGTATTGTCCCAGGTCTGGAACGGGGAAGAGCACCCAGTCATTTACCTCAGCAGGAAGTTGAAGTCCCATGAGGTAAATTACGCCACTGTTGAAAAGGAGTGTTTAGCGGTGAAGTGGGCTCTAGATTCCCTTCGGTACTACCTGCTAGGTAGGCACTTTGACATGGTTACGGATCACGCTCCGTTAAAGTGGATGGCTCAAAACAAGGAAACAAATAGAAGAGTGAATAGGTGGTTCCTGGCCCTCCAGGAATTCAACTTCACAGTAAAGCATCGCCCTGGCGTTCAAATGGGGAATGTGGATGCTTTGTCTCGAGTACATGAATGCCTGATTGCTGGTGTTCCAACCCCGAGGTTAAAACAAGAGGGGGGGGTATGTGACAGCAGGAAGGTAAAGTCACCTGGTTGCATCCAGGGGGGTAGATATATTTCGCCCAGATTCAGGCTTTACGCCGACTTATACAACTAGGTGGAGAGTTGTATAAGGCTAGTGGGCTCATGGATGACTCATACCTCTAGGGAGAGGGCTGGGCGTCGTGCAGACAGGGAGTTGATGAGACCAGCTGAAGCTTGTCAGCTCATTTAGGCCTCTATAAGAACTCCCAGCTTCATTAGATGTTAGCTCATGCCTGGAACCAGACCTGTGTGGACTGTCTAGGGAGAGTGAACCCCTGTGCGGTGAGACAAAGCCTGTGTGGCTATTTGCTTGGACATTTAAAACCAGGGACTTAGGGACTAGGACAGCACTAGGCTGATCCCAGTTGTTAGTTAGGAAACCTGTATGTTTAGTCAGAGGTCAACTTGACCAGGATTTATTTTGGTTATGTTTCTTTTGCTTTGCTGTGTTTTGTCACTGTAAATAGAAAATAAACCGCACCTTTTTGATTTTGAAAACCACAACCTCCGTTTGCTGGGCCTGTTTTGTGTGGGGAGCCCATCCCGGGGGTCACACACACCCGCTGCCGAGCTAACCCCCTCACAATATATATATATATATAATTTTATAGGAATTTTTATGTAGTTCAAGGCAGAGACCTTGCTTATGGTCCATCTATGCATACAAAGGATTAAGCATATCAAACATCTTTGCTTTTTCAGGGATGTATTTTGATCTGCTACCTTTCCTTTTTTAATTTTCAGAGTAGTGTGTGTTGTTTGTTTTTTGTTTTTTTATATATTAAATGATATTGGTTTTCTTAATGAAATTTTATAAAATTGTATACTATATCACAATATTGGATCTACATGCTATGTTTGTATAGGCCCGGTTTAGTTTTATTATATTACAGCATTTGTTCCCTTTTTGTATAAATGTGACAATATTAGTGTTAGCACACTCTGTTTAAGGGAGTCTTACAACTAATCCCCACAAGGTGGCAACATCACCTCAGGCGCACATAAAAAGGCTTTGTCTAGCCTGTCACATTATTGCTTGAGAAAGATGCGTGCGGGGACCTAGAACGTCTCGTTGCATTAAGCATCGAAACGCGTTGCATGCCGGTCCTGATGTCATCCCGCTGAACGTAGCATTGCGTCTCAAACTGAACTTCCTGTTTGCGGTCCAGCCCTCCCTTTGGTTTTCTGAGAAGATCCTCCGGCAACATCCACCATGGATATTATCCCGGCTTCTAATACAGCAAACGAGGAGGTCATCTCACACTGAGACTGCTAGCTAGCGGAATACGACCACAGACCTGATCATCTATGTGCTTCATACAGTCTACTTACGAGTGAGTGCTTTAATACTATTGTATTATTAAAGTGAAACAGTTTTTACTAAGTGGCGCCTCTTTTCTGTTTTTTTCTGTTTTCATATGTTTGGAGTCTGGCTTCAGCTCCCTCAGCAAGGCTGCCCGGTTACCTTCCTGGACTGTTTTCACTCACACCTGAGCTCTTCGCATAGCTCATAGGACATTTTAGGTATATGTATATATGTATTGTCTTCTGATACACTTTAAGCGCCATTATTGTGATTTAATTTTGAATGACTATTTGAAGTATTGTCTTGGCTGCTATTGTTACTATAAGACACATATTTACCCTAATTCAGTCCAGTTTAAAATAGATTATGCTCATTCCTTTTTCCACTTAATATGTGTATATATGCACACATTATACATAATCCTAATTATGATGATATCTGAGGTTTTCCACGCATAGGTGGTTTTTACTCCTCTCTCTTTTTTGGTAGGCTGGTTCTGCACACCAAAGAAATATATATAAGCAATTATCATTCTATACATTCATATATTGTCTGTATTGTTTTTAGTATTTTCTTGTTTGCATATATGGGCTTTTTGTTGTTTCTCAGTCTGAATTTTATATAATAATTTTATTAGAGACATTGATATTGTATTTTCTTTCCATATGGATTTTTTAACTGATATAGAGTCCAAAAAATATGGTATATTGGACTCACTGTATATCAAATTATCCCCCTCATTATTTTTGGATGATGTCATATTAACCAAAAATAATAGATATAAATTATGTGGTAAATTCAAAAAATTAGAACGTTTAGTACACTCCACCAATTCACAATGGTGGGATAAATATTTCTTGGAGAAATATTTGGAAAGTAGAATAACACCTAGGGGTTTAAGAATCCTAAAAAATTGTTCATTTTTAGAATCTGATGATGCTAGAGAGTGGAATAGTCTGGCGGAATTTTGTACCACAAAGTGGATGAATATTCTTTTAAAACACAGAGCCAATAAATTTGATCAGTTAGAAAAAGCCGTTCAATCCTTGTGTACTGAAATTTTAGATTTTGGGCACAAGGTACCCCTCTCTTGGTTGGATATTCTTAAAAAGAAGACCAAAAAAATGGAGGGTGGCCTTATATACAATAAACTAGGTAAATTTAGAAGGGATATAAAGGACTACTCAAGTAACAAGGTGTTTACTTGGATGGACAAAAACAAAACCCAATTTCCCCTTCCTTCAACTATGTCAGATATTGCCCAAAATCTTTTACCATCAAAGACATCTGAAAATTACATATCTAATGTCTTGTCTCCCCCTCTTCTCCCTTATCCACCACCCCTTATGTCCTTACTCCCCGTGATTAAACCTATTATAAAAAAACACACTTTTCAACCGCCAAATTTGCATTTATCCTCCAACCCTACTTCAGTTACTAAAAAATCTTCTCAAAATAAACTCCTGCAGGATTTAAGCGCCTTTTATAACCGTACCAATCCAAGAACTATGTCACAAAATTGTGTCCATCCCAACACCTCAGAACATGTCCACAGTGCTAGTAAGATCTACGCCGAAAGTTCGGAGATAGAACTAGAGATTCATGTTTCCACTAATTCATCAGACAGGTCTAAGGCTAAGATCAGTCCATCTATACCTGCATCTCAAATTTCCAATCCCCATCTATGTTCCCTTACGTGCCCAGGAAAAACCTACATCCATCACCTTTGGGAGTATGGAAAGCTTGGTTCTTTTACCAAGCTCTTCTGGTCCTTCTAATGTTGGTAACATTACAGCATCTTCATCTAATCCTTCTTCTTTTTTAGAAATAAACCCCTCTCCGGCTTCAACAAGCAAAAGAAAATTTGCAGAAGAGGCTGCAGAGGGGGAAGAAATAGAACCAAAGGAAAATAATGTATCCAAAGCTCGGAGACTGTAAAGATATATAATTTGTCTAAACATAAATTATCATCAGCTGAAACCTCCCTTCTTGGTCGGGGCCTTAATTTTGCACCCTCCAATAAACCTGACCCATTTCTATTATTCAAGGATCTCAATAGATATGTCAGGAATTTGACTCTAAAGAGATTTTTTCAGATACAGAAAACAAAACAAAAGTCACACTCTGACAATCTTGATCTTCCGAGCCTTCAGGACTCGGAACAAGATATCAGCGAATTCAATTTCGACATTGATGTCTTTGAGACTCTTGAGGAATTATAGCAAGACGAGTCCCATACAAGACTCGATCTTTTTACTCAACATCTTTGTACCTCCCCACCTATTATACATACTCCATTAAAACCAAAGTCAACTTTTTTTCCTTATCAGTCCAGAGGACCTCATTTGATAACCTTTTACAACATGGTTTACACTGACCTTAAAAAGATGTGTTCTAATTCTTCCAAAAACATCTCTCCTCTTGGTCATCTAACCAGAGAAGAAAACATTGCCCTGTCCAGTCTCATTAAAAATGACGATATCATTATTAAAACCGCCGATAAAGGCGGAGGTATCGTCATACAGGACAGAGACAAATATATCTTGGAAGCAGTATGCCTTTTAGGAGATAAACAAACATACTTGAAGTTAAGGAGTGACCCACTTTCAGCTTACAAAACTGAAATTGAGCTATTGATCAAGTCAGCACTATCCAAAAATATAATTAGTAAAAATGAAGCTTTTTTTCTACATAGAGATTTCTATAATACTCCTTATTTTTATCATATTCCCAAAATTCATAAGAACATTGAATCTCCTCCTGGCAGACCTATTATTGCTGCCATGGACAGTATCACCTCTGGACTATCAAAGTACATTGATTATCATTTACAACCATTGGCCCAAGGTTTACGTTCTTATATTCGAGATGGTACTCATCTCTTGGAGTTATTAGAACCCTATAGGTGGGAGGAGAGTTACATCTGGATGTCTCTGGATGTAACTTCCCTCTACACTTCTATTCCTCATGAGTTTGGTTTGGAAGCCATAAGTCATTTTCTATCTGACAACCCTTATATGGGAGGTGAACAGACAAATTTTATATTAGAATGCACTAATTTTTGTTTAACTCATAATTATTTTTGTTTCGACAAAGAATATTTTTTGCAAATAAAGGGGACTGCAATGGGCGCAAATTTTGCGCCGTCCTATGCAAATCTAGCCATGGGCTTTTGGGAAGATAGGTACGTGTGGTCTAATAATCCTTTTGCCAAGAATTTAGTCTTTTTTGGTAGGTATATAGACGATATTATAGTCATTTGGGATGGTGAGAATGGAGTCATTGATGAATTTGTAAATCACTGCAATAAAAACGCATGTGGCCTGTCTTTCACCCATGTTTGGGACAGAGACAGACTAACTTTTCTTGATTTGGATCTCTATCATCTAGACAAGAACATTCAAGCCAAAAATCATTTTAAACCTACTGCAGGCAATTCATTGCTCCACTTTAATAGTTGCCATTACAAAAAGTGGACTAATAATATTCCAAAAGGCCAATTCTGTAGATTACGGCGTAATTGTACCCAAACAACAGATTATATAGAACAGAGTTCTATTCTGAAAAAGAAATTACATGATAAAAAGTATCCCACCTCATTGATAGATAATGCATATAACTATTATCTAGAGCCTAAAGTACCCAAGAGCACACAATATGAGGACCGAAATAAGTTTGATCCATCTGTCCGTTTCATAACAAGGTTCCACACAGAGTCCAATAAAATGGAATCCATTTTGAAAAAACATTGGCCCATTCTATTGGAAGACCAACATTTAAAATCAGTCCTCACTGACACACCTAGGGTAACGTATAGAAGAGCTACCAATCTAAAAAATAGAATAGCTCCTAGTAAATTGAAGGAAAAACATACTCCATTTTTACAACATCTTGATATGTTTCCTTTAAAGGGCATGTTTCGGTGCAAAAAAAACCTGTGCAAAACATGTTCTTTCATTGATCATGGACAAAAAGATTTTTCCACCAAAGGTAAAAAACATTATCTGGATGCATTTTATAATTGCAGTTCAGACTTTGTTGTCTACGTGTTGACTTGCCCCTGCAAATTGTTGTATGTGGGCCGCACCATAAGACCTCTACGCCAACGCTTTGGCGAACATAGAAGGAAAATAGAGGGTGGAAAAGATAAACACAGTGTGCCTCGTCACTTTGCAGGTTGTCACCAAAAATCCACGGAAGGCCTCAGAGTATGGGTGGTAGAACAAATTCCAAACACATTGCCAGAGGCAGAAAGATTTCGCAAGCTCTGTGAGCGCGAAACCTTTTGGATCTATTCTTTAGATACCCTCAATCCAGGGGGTATCAACGAAGAATTGGAAATCTCTACTATATTATGATTAATCTTGTGTCTGTATCTCCACCATCATCATCTTTTATTTTATTTAATTAAGTAAGATAAATGCATATCTATACTTTGCTTTTTTACCACATATATAACTTATTCCAATGAAATCCCTCACTACCATATATTACCCATTCCATATTCCCACCCTTTTTCCCTTCCCTTCCTCTTCTCATACCAATTTTTTAAAAAAAAGTTTAAAAAAAAAAGTTTTTAAAAATTAATCAGTATAAACAAATTAAAATAAAATATAGTTAATTAATCTGTTTTTTAACAAATCAGATTTTTGATATAATGTATGTACATTCTTGTTGTGGAATATATATACAAGTATGTGTGTTCCAGAATATATGGATGTATATACATATATGTGTATATATATATATATATATATATATATATATATATATATAATTTTATAGGAATTTTTATGTAGTTCAAGGCAGAGACCTTGCTTATGGTCCATCTATGCATACAAAGGATTAAGCATATCAAACATCTTTGCTTTTTCAGGGATGTATTTTGATCTGCTACCTTTCCTTTTTTAATTTTCAGAGTAGTGTGTGTTGTTTTTTTTTTTTTTTTTTTTTAATATTAAATGATATTGGTTTTCTTAATGAAATTTTATAAAATTGTATACTATATCACAATATTGGATCTACATGCTATGTTTGTATAGGCCCGGTTTAGTTTTATTATATTACAGCATTTGTTCCCTTTTTGTATAAATTTGACAATATTAGTGTTAGCACACTCTGTTTAAGGGAGTCTTACAACTAATCCCCACAAGGTGGCAACATCACCTCAGGCGCACATAAAAAGGCTTTGTCTAGCCTGTCACATTATTGCTTGAGAAAGATGCGTGCGGGGACCTAGAACGTCTCTTTGCATTAAGCATCGAAACGCGTTGCATGCCGGTCCTGATGTCATCCCGCTGAACGTAGCATTGCGTCTCAAACTGAACTTCCTGTTTGCGGTCCAGCCCTCCCTTTGGTTTTCTGAGAAGATCCTCCGGCAACATCCACTATGGATATTATCCCGGCTTCTAATACAGCAAACGAGGAGGTCATCTCACACTGAGACTGCTAGCTAGCGGAATACGACCACAGACCTGATCATCTATGTGCTTCATACAGTCTACTTACGAGTGAGTGCTTTAATACTATTGTATTATTAAAGTGAAACAGTTTTTACTAAGTGGCGCCTCTTTTCTGTTTTTTTCTGTTTTTATAACCAATAGTGCCAGCCTTCCCCTGCATGCACCCATAATGTCACCAGCACTAGGTCCTCATAGACTGCCGCCGCTGCCAAGGAGATAGATGCCAGACCAGTGCTGTCACTAGCAGGGACAGGACAGCTGGGGAACCCCACAGTGGCAAAACACCAGGGCCCGGTGGCAAGACAACCTTTGCAACCCTGATAGTTCTCCCACTGCTTTGGACCCTTATATTTTCTTGGTGTGCTGTTGACATATATCTCTTGTTTTCTGCCACCCTGGGGGGCCCCAGTATAGTAGGAAGCGAGCTCACTGCAGAACATGTGAAAGGGCCCCAGGATATATATATATAATTGCATGTTATAGTTGGCCCCCCTACTTTTGTCCCTGTCCCCCCGTGTGCCCCCCTAAATATGAAAGCTGGAGACGCCACTGTTTCCTATGGACCCCTTCCAAGGACCACCCCCCAATATTATCACCTATCCTTTCACAAAACCTGTCTCTATGGGATAAAATGTGACCTGTAGCATCCCTGACCTCAGAATGTAGACCCTTGGCACACATTTTTCACAACCCGGACTTTCCCCCTGGTCAGCACATCAAGTCCTTTCAATGGTGGCTGGACAAGAAGCTGTATCGCATCGGGCACTTCTTCACCCCCTCAGGCCCGGTTACCAAGAAATTCTGAGTTCAGAATCTGCAAATGCTGGCCTTGGAGCACTACAGATTCCAACAGATACAGCACTTCCTCCACAAGCTTTGGAGGGGGAAACCAATCCCTCCCAAATTTACACCTTATGAAATGTGGTGCGGACAGGTCATGGTTCAGAGGGGTGGAGTCTCCATCATTTACCAGTCGCTTGCTCACCCGTCATCCAAATCCTTATACAGGGTAACGTGAGAGGTGGCAGACCTCCTTTTCAAGCGCTTTCAAGGGGGTAAGAAACATCTCTCTAGTTGAATCCAGCGTCAGGGTCATGACCAAATGGTACCTCACCCCCTCAAAGTTGGCCTCCTTTTTCTCTACAGCGAGTCCTCTGTTTCCGCAGTTGCCAGCTTATAGGCTCCATGGCCCATACTTGGTGGGAGTGTCCTAGAATTAGGTCATTCTGGAGAAAGATGTTTACCTTGTTTCAAACTGTGACTACTCACCAGCTCCCAAGAACCCCAGCTATAGGTCTCCTGAACTCCAACCTCCCTAGAATTCCCAAGGCTGGCCGCAAACTAATACACTTTATGTTGCTAGGGGCCAAGATGACCATAGCCAAAGCTTGGAAACAATCCACGGTAACCCTCAGCAGCCAAACGTAAGATCTCCTGGATCAGGTCTCAGGAGAAACTTGCCAGCATATTAACGGAAACGGTCCCGACGTTTGAATCCATCTGGGAACCCTGGTCCCTGCACGTGGGTGTTCCTCTACGCCCTGGATTCCAGGCCCAACCAGAAGCTGCTGAGGACGGCCACTCGGCTCCTTCCCAGTAAGATTGGCTCTCTATCTCTCTCTCTCCTCTATTTTCTCTCTGTGACCCTCTCCTTTCACCTTCATCTTCCTCTCCACTTTCGTACTTTCCAACTCTATTTGGCCATTTTCCAGGCTTGATTCTGGAATGATAGTCTGACATGTAGCCTTCTCCCCTGAGCTAGCTGGCTCAACGCTAGTACTTAACCACCGTCCACACGGTCAGTAGCTTTCTTCGGGATCGATGAGGGAATCCTCCAGGTACAGTTTGCTCCCCACCACGATCCTGTTCCACCCTCTTAGTAGTAGGACGGGTTCTTAAGGTTTAAAGCGTCAGACCGTGGTTGATTGTTTTACTCCATAAAGGCTAAGTTTGTATGTTGCCATAATGTAATGAGTTTCCAACTATGGAAGGATTGTACTTATTGTTTTTGTTCTCGTACAAAACTAATGAAAATCTTTGAAAAAAATATAGGATTTTGTACTCCCCGGAAAATCTTTTTCTCTGAAGTCCATGGATGGACACAGCTCCTTTATTATTGACCTTAGGGTTTATATGCCATCTATCAGGAGAGGACTAGGCAGACATGTTAAACACATGTAACAACAGCAAAGCGAAACAGTTCCGCCCAGGGGGCGGTCCCTCTGGCTATAACCCCTCACCCTGCATCTAGCAGCTCAGTTCCTCAAAAAGCAGTACAAACATAAAAAGGAGGGATGGGTGCCGTGTCCGTCCATGGACTTCAGAGAAAAGGATTTTATGGTGAGTACAAAAATCCTATTTTCTCTTTCGTTCATGGACGGACACAGCTCCTTTATTCTTGACCTCAGGGATGTCCCCAAGCAGTGTCAAAAAACCGAGGGGTGGGAACAGCAAGCAAACAAACTTCCACCCAATACAATCAGAGCTCCTAAACGGAGGAGTTGCAACCTTAAACAGCCGCCTGCAAAACTTTGCAGCCGAAGCAAGCATCCGCAGATGCATGCACATCAACCTTGTAAAACTTAGTGAAAGTGTGAACGGACGACCAGGTCGCCGCCTTACACACCTGGGAGACAGACGCTTGATGTCAGAAAGCCCAGGAGGCACCTATTGCCCTGGTTGAATGTGCCGTGACAGGAAAGGGAAGCACCCGCCCTTTTAGGGCATAAGCCTGAATCACGATCTGTCTGATCCACTGAGAAATGGTGGCCGTCGAGACCGCCAGGCCCTTCTTCGGACCAGTTACCGACACAAACAGTGAGTCTGACCTCCGAAACGGAGCCGTAGCAGACAGATACACCCGCAGAGCCCGGACCACGTCCAAGGAATGCAAAGCAACCTCTTTGGGGTGCAACGGTCGAGGACACAAGGATGGAAGCACAATGTCCTAATTCAGATGAAAAGCCGAAACAACCTTCGGGAGAAACGAAGGCTGCGAGTGTAGCACCGCTTTATCCTTGTGGAGGATCAAGTAGGGGGACTTGCAAGACAAGGCCGCCAACTCAGAAACCCTCCTGACTGATGTAATAGCCACCAGAAAGGCAACTTTCTGAGAGAGTGCCAACAGGGGAATCTCTCTGATGTTCTCAAACTGAGGTTTCTGAAGTACCGAGAGCACCAGATTCAAGTCCCACGGAGGCAGTGGTGGTCGAACTGGAGGGGCCACATGTCGAAACCCTTGCACAAATGTACTCACCAGTGAATGAGCTGCCAAGGGTCATTGAAAGAAAACAGCCAAGGCTGAAATCTGCCCCTTAATGGTGCTTAGGGCAAGTTTTTGATCCACTCCATGCTGTAAAAACAGCAGGATCCTGGAAACCGAATATGTCTGTGGATGCCACTCCATCTCCTCACACAGAGATGTTGGCCTTCCACATGCGATGATCGATCTTCCGAGAAGATGACTTCCGTGCCCTCAGCATGGTGGAAATTACTGAATCCGACAGGCCTTGGTCCCTTAGTACCTGACTTTCAACAGCCATGCCGGTAAAGCCAGCGACTGTAAAGCAGGATGAAATATAGGACCTTCCGACAGAAGGTCCACTCGCATCGGCAGTCGCCAAGGAACATCCGCCGCCACCACCAGGCGTACTAGGTCGGCATACCAAAGACGCCAAGGCCAATCTGGGGCAATTAGAAGCACCGGAATCCCCTTGGTCTCCACTCTGTGGAGCAGACGGGGAAGAATTTTCAGCGGGGGGGGGAGGCATAAATTAGCCGATACTGTCCCCACGGAGCCATCAACGCGTCTGTCACGTCCGCCCAGGGATCTTTGGACCTGGCCACAAACCTCAATACCTTCCGATTGAGTCGAGAAGCCAGGAGATCTGTCCCATCTCAGGCAAAGGAGTCGAAACACATCCCCGGGTGTAGCGACCATTCTCCTTGGTCCAGCATCTGGCGACTTAGGTAGTCCGCTTGCCAGTTTTCTACGCCCCGAATGTATACAGCCGATAGAGCCGGCACGCTCCGCTCTGCCCACCGCAGGATGTGAGCGACCTCCAATGCTGCAGCCAAGCTTCTTTTTCCTCCTTGATAATTGACATACGCCACCACCGTGGCGTTGTCCGACTGGATCCTGACTGGACGTCCCTGCAGCCTCTGTGACCATGTGGAGAGGCACTGCCTGATCGCCCGAAGTTCCAGCACATTGATCGGCAGGCAGGATTCTTCCTGCGTTCAGTGACCCTGTGTCGCCCGTACGCCACAAACTCCCCCCCAACCAGTCAGGCTGGCGTCTGTCGTGATCACCATCCAGTGAAAGGGAAGGAACGACTTTGCGGACTAAAGGGCCAGAGATCTCAGCCACCAGACCAGGGATTCCCTGACTAGCTGGCTCACCCGGATTAGACAATCCAGGGACAACGGAGATTTGTCCCATTTGGACAGGGTCTCCTTTTGCAAGACTCGAGTGTGGAATTGAGCATATGGTACCGCCTTGAAGGAGGCTACCATGAGACCCAGGACTCGCATGCAAAAGCGCAGCGACGACCACCTGCGGGATGCCAACAGCTTCACCACAGCCCGAAGAGTCTGCAACTTTTCCAAAGGGAGAAAAACCCTTGCCTCTGAGGAGTCCAGAATCAAGCCCAGGTATTCCAGTCGCTGAGTCGGCACCAACACCGACTTCTGGAGGTTCAGTACCCAACCAAACTCTCGAAGGGTCTGACTGGCTATAGCCACATCCCTCCTAATTCTGAGTCTGAAGCAGCTCTCAGAAGGAGGTCGTCCAGGTAGCCCACGATAGCGATTCTTCACTGTCTAGGAAGAGCCAGAATCGGGGCGAGCACCTTGGTGAAAACCTTTGGTGCCGTCGCCAGGCCAAAAGGGAGAGCTACAAATTGGTAGTGATCGTCCCTGACTGCAAAGCGCAGAAATCTCTGATGCCTGACGTATATGGGGACATGCAAGTATGCGTCCTTGATGTCCAAGGACGTCAGAAAATCCCCTTGATGGAGTGCAGCGACCACAGAGCGAACTGATTTCATCCTGAACCTTTGTACCTTTACAAAGGTGTGGAGGGCCTTTAGAACCAGGATTGGACGGATCCCGTCCTTTTTTGGGACTACAAAGACATTGGAGTAGAATCCC
Organism: Rana muscosa; assembly: GCA_029206835.1. Classification (NCBI taxonomy): domain Eukaryota; kingdom Metazoa; phylum Chordata; class Amphibia; order Anura; family Ranidae; genus Rana; species Rana muscosa. The sequence goes on from CM055128.1 coordinate 146,158,654, forward strand.
TGAAACCTTTCCGGCAGCGGCACAGGTACTATTACCCTGCGCATTAGCAGGTCCTGCACTGCCCCAAACAGGGCGTTCTGACGAGCTGGAAGAAGATGAAGGTTGGAGGGAAAAAATCTGTTTGGTGGACAAGAAAGAAATTCTATCTTGTACCCTAATGAAACCACTTCGCAAACCCACTGTTCGGAAAGCAGGGGAGGTCCACCGAGCTGCGAAGGCGACTCCCCACCCGAGAGTCGGGCGGGGGCAAACCTTCATGCTGTCGCAGATTTGTTCGCAGGCTTGTTTGGCTTGCGAAACCAGGGACGCTTTTGTCCCTCAGCTGGCCCCTTGTCGGCCTGGGAACGCTTACCTGCGGGCCCGGGCTGACAAAAAAAATGCTTCTGGGCGGAAAAGGAGGGCCCTGGCCTATGGCGTGGCTCCTTATCTTTTCTGGATTGTGGGAGCAGCGTGCTCTTACCCCCAGTGACATTCTTAATAATGTCATCCAGCGAGGCTCCAAATAGCCTCTCTCCCTGGAAGGGCAAATCCGCCAGAGCCTTCTTGGAAGTCTGGTCCGTGGACCAGCATTTCAGCCAAATCAGGCGACGTAGCACCACAGCAGATACTGAGGCTCTGGAAAGCAAGGAAGCTGTATCTAAGGCTGCATCACAGACATACTTAAGGCCATGCACCAACTGGTCGGCCACTTCCACGCAGACCGGGGAAGCCTGTTGCTCTACCAACTCGTGGTGCAACAATTTTGCCCATTCTGGAAGTGTCTGTGACACCAGGGCCGTGGCCAACACTGGCCGCAATGCTGACCCCACCACCGTGAACATGGACCGGGCTACCGCCTCGGCCCTCCTGTCTGCAGGGTCCTTGAAGGCCAGGGTCCCCTCTACAGGAATCGTGGTTACCTTGTTTAACCTGGATACCGGGGGTCCACAATTGGGGGAGATGTCCATTTTTCCAGACTCTCCTCAAAGGGGTAACGGACCGCCATGCGTTTTGGGACCGAAAAGGCCCGCTGCGGTCGTTCCCATTCTTTGTATATAAACTTATCAAAATAAGTTAGGTAGGGAAACACCTTAGCAGTGCGGGCCGGCTTGTGAGACCCAAAAGGGACCGACACCTCAGTAGATGCCCCCGCCGTATCCTCCAATTTTAGGGTCTCCCGCACTGCGGTGATAAGTGCTCCAACAAGCGCCTTTTCCTGCGCTGACCCGGACACAGAGTCTTCCTCACTATCCGAATGGTGCTGGTCCGCATCCTCTGACATGTCAGAACAGGGGCCGTGTGCCACAGCCAGGCCCGAGTCTGATTCAGAGTTTTCCCCAGAAGATGGTGGGGGTCGGGGGCATTTTTTACCCCCCTTTCGCCGTACACCGCCTCCACCCTGGCAACAAAAGACTCCAGGACCGCCGACAAAGCATCCATAGGCACCGCAGATGCAGGGGTACCGGTTGCTATCACAGGGATGTCTGGGGAAGAAGCGCCAGCTTTTGACGCCATGCTGACCCACACTCGCCTGACAGCCACCTCGCCTGAGGTGTTCTCCTGCGTCTGAGGTGTTCTGTGCTGTTTGTGCCGTTCAGAAATACATTGCCAGCGCTAGAGACCAAAAACTAAGCTGGGGCTACAAGAAAATGGCCGCTGGCTGCCTCAGGAAAAAGAGCGCGAGCTACAAGAAAATGTCTGCCAGCTGCTTCAGCATTAACACTAGCGCGGCTACAAGAAAATGGCACCAGCTCCGCCAAAATGGCCACCGACAGTTTCTGAGGTAAGGAAAAAAAGGCTGTGAACAAGCTGGGCCGCCGAGCGGAGGCCCCCCACATGGCAGACCAGATAACACCCCACAATAGAGAGCGGACCCTACACCCAGCACAGCCCCAGCCCCCCCGGTCAGGTACACAGCAGGCCCAGCCACCACAGTGCATGGGGAGGAGGGAGGGGACAGGGAGAGAAGAAAGGGAGAGTGAGAGACCCCCAATCGACCACCCCAGGAATGCCCAGCTGTTCCATCCTGCCTAAACAGGTGGAACCCTACTTACCCGTCCTGCGGGGACTGCTGGATGCATTCTGGACAGACCCATAACCCGAGCAGTACGGAGTGGCTGTCGGCCACGGCCCACTGTGACTTGGACAGCAGTAGCCCGGTCATATGTGTGCCCCAGAGCATATAGCTCACCGGCCACCCCTGGAGCAACGAGGTATGTCGTAGCCGACCCAGCGTATAGCTAGAGGTCTGCTCACGCTCGATGGCTGGACAGGGGAGACTACAAGGATCTATATTCTCCAGCCTGTCACCCAGCTGGCAGTTGATAGTAGATCTCGGGATCAAAAAAGTAGAAAAAAGCAAAAAATCTCCAGGACCAATGGTCCCAACCGGGAGCCAGGTCCTTCTCCTATGCTAGGCAGAAAAAAACTGAGCTGCTAGATGCAGGGTGAGGAGTCATAGCCAGAGGGACGGCCCCCTGGGCGGTACTGTTCAGCTTTGCTGTTGTTACATGTTTTTAACTGTTTAACATGTCTGCCTAGTCCTCTCCTGATAGACGGCATATAAACCCTAAGGTCAAGAATAAAGGAGCTGTGTCCGTCCATGGACGAAAGAGAAAATGTATTTTAATATCTAAACTACCGTGCAAAATAAACAAATACCTTGTGTCTTGTTGCTGTGCCCAGTCTTGCCATGGTGTATGACCTGTGAAATTAAACTGCCTTCCACAACCTCACCTTAGTAGCAGTTTGGCGGTTCCTCACCCAGTTTTAAGCCTCCTACACAGTTGTTTCAGCTAATGACTGCATTTCAACCTACATATGAACTTGCTGATCATTAACACCTGCTTTGTATAAATGGTTAATCATACACCTGACTCTAATCCTACAAAATCGCTGATTTGTGCAAGTGTACAAATGTAAAGCTGGATACACACTATACAACTTTCTTTTGAATTTTTCCTTTAGATTTACCAAAACCATATAATATGAGGTCAAACCTAAACACTTTCAATTTGTATCCAATCAGGCAGGCCATTGTACTACATAGTTGAAGGTAAATCTAAAGGAAATCGAACAATAAAAGTTGTATAGTATGTATCCAGCTTAAGAATTGATGCTGGTTTGAAGCCACACAAAATATTGATTTGATTTAGATTTTTCTTCTGTTGGCTCACTTTACATTTTGTAAATTGAGAAAAATAAATAATGAAAATACATATTTTTTAAAGCATTCTGTCAGGTCACCTGTGGCCAGGTGACAGATGCACACCGTAGCGGGTTAGGAGTGCACCACAAGGTAATGAACCCTATGACTGACTGCTGCGGATAGGATACTGAGTGGTTGTGGAAGGCGGGACCAGAGGAGCACAACCGGGAACCACAGGAAGCTAGAGCAGAGATACCCCAGGGCGCGGAGTCTAAGACCCAGCAGGTCTTCTCCAGAGCCTCTAGTGGTGAGGATGTTACGCTGCAGGCTGGGTCCAGGTCGCGACCCCTAGAGTCTCCTAGCTCACACCTCCTAGGGTAAGGAGGAAAGAGGGGGAGCAGCAGCACAGGATACAAGAATAGCGAAGGACAAGCCGAAGGTCAAGGGTCACAAGCAGACAAGGATAAAACGAAGGACAAGCCGAAGGTCAAGGGACACAAGCAGACAGGGATAGTCAGGAACAAGCCAATATCGTAACAGTGAGACAGACGTAGCACACGGCAGGCAGGAACCCAAACACACAATGCTTAACAAACACGTTGATCAGCCAAGCAGGCTTGCAGTGCACAGGTTAATATAGTGTTCTGTGATAGGGCCTGGGGTGGAGTCAGGCTGGGAGGAGATTATAAAGGAAGCCAGGTGAGAGAGAGTCTGGCCTCTAAGATGAACACATGGGAAGGAAGGTAAGCTGACAAACACTACTGCATATCCATGACAGTACCCTCCCTCTTATGGGCCCTCCCCCGCCTGGGCCCAGGCTTAAAGGGAAATCTCAGATGAAACCTCCTCAACAGATGAGGTGCAATGACATCAGATGCAGCGATCCAAGACGCCTCCTCAGGACCAAAACCTCTCCAATGCACAAGGTACTGAAGAATACCTCTGCAGAGCCGAGAATCCAGAACTTGTCTAACCTCGTACTTTAGATTATCCTCAGAGACCAGAACCGAGGTAGGGAGATGACAAGAAGATCTATTGAGGACCAAAGGCTCTCTAGGAATAAGCAAGGGCATGAGAGGATCAACAGGAATCTGAGGAGGGTCCCCTAGACCCTTAAAGAGGAACTGGTCATCTAGCACAGGACCATCAGACTGGGCAGATGTCAGTGGAACCCTGAAGTCAGGTTGGTTAGAAGGTGACATGTCACAGGAGTCAAAATGAATAGCTGAAAGACAAGCAGAATGTCCTGAACAAGAAAAAGTAGGAGGCTCACTGGGCATGGGCTGGACTGGCATAACTAGTACAGAGGCTGGGTGAATAGCAGAGTCAGGTGTAGCTACTACCTGAATCGCATCGCAAGACGTAGCGACTGCAGGACTTGTAGACAAGCTAGCCTGGCTGTGCGTCCAAGGGTGATTAGGGACAGAGAAATGTAAATGGTTATGCAACCTGGAAAGAATGACCGGCTCAGGTTCACAGGAGGCAAACTTGGGTAGGCAGGACGAGGAACAGGAGGAACCCCAAGCCAGGATCTGTCCAGTAGTCCAGTCCACATGAGGAGAATGGAGCTGTAACCATGGGAGACCCAAAATTATAGGCGTTGAGGCCTTGGGTAAGATAAGGAAGGATATTCACTCCTGTTGAAGTGTTCCTACCAACATCTTAACAGGGAGGGTCTGGAAGCGGATAGGTCCCCCTGGGAGAACAGCACCATCAATTGCCAAGACCACCAATGGCGTGGTGAGGGGCAAAAGAGTAAGTCTCATGGACGATGCGATTTCCCAGTCCATGAAATTACCAGCAGCTCCGGAATCCAGATATGCTGAGACCGAATGAGAAGAAGCACCAACATGAAGGAACACAGAAAGCAGAAGACGAGAAGGGGAAGGTGATATTTCTGGGTCCAATACTCCACTTTCCAGATGAAGTGGACCCGAACGTTTTTCTGGACAAAGAGAGCAAGTGTCACGAAAATGGCCTTTGCCCCCACAGTAAAGACACAGACCAAGAGTTCTGCGCCTAGCACGTTCAGCATGGGTTCCTCAGCTGGTAGGAGATGCTCTACGGGTCGAAGAGAGGGGAGCTCAGGCTGACTAAGAACCAAGGAGTGCTGGCGTTACTTTTTCTAGGGTCCTCTCCTGAAAGCGAATATCGATCTGGTTACACATGGAGTAAACGCCGCCCAGATCAGTGGGGATGGTTCTTCCTGCTAATTCATCCTTCACTCTATCAGAGAGGCCATGCAAAAAGGTTGTGACTAAGGCCTCATTGTTCCAGCTCAACTCAGCCGACAGTATGCGGAAATGAAGGGCATACTGTCCCACTGAAGCAGACTCTTGGCGGAGACGTAGAAGGGCGCTAGCCGCTGAAGAGACACGAGCCGGTTCTTCAAAGATATTCCGAAAAAGTTTCAAGAAGCCAGACAGGCTAGAAACCACTGGATCATTCAGTTCCCACAGAGGGGCTGCCCAGGCTAAAGCTTCACCGGAGAGGAGGGAAATTATATAGGCTACCTTTGCCTTATCAGACAGAAAGTTTTGAGGCTGAAGCTCGAAATGAATCGTGCATTGGCTAAGGAACCCCCCTGCAGGCCTTGGAGTCCCCAGAGAAACGGGACGGAGCTGGCAGTTGTAGTGAATGTGTGGCTGCGACTGCGACCGGAATAGGTGCAGCCGCTGGTAGCGGTTGAGGTTGTTGAACCAGGGGTCCTAATGAGGCCTGAACCTGTTCAAAACGGGAGGCCAAATCCTGAAGGAATCGCATGATCTGGGTCTGATTAGATTCCTGGGTCTCAAGTCTGCGGACTATGCCATGCAAAGGATCATCCGCGGGGAGCGGCATGTCAGCCGGGTTCATGGCTGATCAAACTGTCAGGTCACCTGTGGCCAGGTGACAAATACACACCGTAGCGGGTTAGGAGTGCACCACAAGGTAGTGAACCCTATGACTGACTGCTGCGGATAGGATACTGAGTGGTTGTGGAAAGCGGGACCAGAGGAGCACAACCGGGAACCACAGGAAGCTAGAGCCGAGATACCCCAGGGCGCGGAGTCTAAGACCCAGCAGGTCTTCTCCAGAGCCTCTAGTGGTGAGGATGTTATGCTGCAGGCTGGGTCCAGGTCGCGACCCCTAGAGTCTCCTAGCTCACGCTTCATAGGGTAAGGAGGAAAGAGGAGGAGCAGCAGCACAGGATACAAGAATAGAGAAGGACAAGCCGAAGGTCAAGGGTCACAAGCAGACAAGGATAAACGAAGGACAAGCCGAACGTCAAGGGACACAAGCAAACAGGGATAGTCAGGAACAAGCCAATATCGTAACAGAGAGACAGACGTAGCACACGGCAGGCAGGAACCCAAACACACAATGCTTAACAAACACGTTGATCAGCCAAGCAGGCTTGCAGTGCACAGGTTAATATAGTGTTCTGTGATAGGGCCTGGGGTGGAGTCAGGCTGGGAGGAGATTATAAAGGAAGCCAGGTGAGAGAGAGTCTGGCCTCTAAGATGAACACATGGGAAGGAAGGAAAGCTGACAAACACTACTGCATATCCATGACACATTCTTACATTACAACATTTCTTCACACCTATGTAGCCAAAGCAATGAAAATAGTACCGCTCGAATGCCCCTCCAAATCTGTGTCAGTCGGATCAGTATGTGAAAAGGCTGGTGCAAGAAATGCAGAATCGGCTTGTCAGGCTCCAATAGACTTCAACAAAATGGTGTCCGCCTGCACATAGACACCGACTCTGTTGCATAAATGTAAATGAGATGGTAAAAGATGGCTTCAGCTCCTGTTCTCCACCAGTAGAAAACGCCTCAGATGTATTTCGACCTCCTCTAGGCTTAATCGCAGATTTCTTCGGACCTTATCAAAAACATTTTCACAGTGCTGTGTGCATTTATGTATGTGTATATTTTATTATTTAAATTAGACATGGAGAGCATTGTTTTTTCTCAACAAAAATTTTAATTCAATTTAAGACCGTTACATGTGCAACAAGAATTGCCAGTTTTATGTAAATAATGCACACTCAGAAATAAAGATTGTAAATGTAATGTTTTATTTACATGTTGCTTAATAAACAATGAGCACAATTTACCATTGCACTGACATTCTGCTGTAATGTGGTAAATTAATCTTACATCCTCAGACTCCCTATTTAAGCAGAATTATCTGGACTCTCTCTCTCCCGATTCTCTCCACTTGACATATGTTCCTCCTTATTCTCTACTCTTGATGCATGTTCTTCTAGAAGACACAAAAGGTGACACCATCAAAATCCAGTGTATATAACAAATTCTAAATGCCTAGGTTTGTGCCATTCTAAAACTAGAATATCTGTACAAAAAGTATGCATGAGAGGCATGCACTGACCATAGACTTGTGTAACAGCAGGTGGGACCTTTTGCTGTACAACAGTATCTACAGTAGTAAAGTCTGCAGCAAAAAGATCTTTGCAAAAAAAAATCGACTTCTTGCTGAAGGAGCAAAAAAACATCATCACAACTGATTTGTTGCTGTAAAGGGATATGGAGGGATAGATCAGGTGTCCCTTGATTAGATACAGCTCCAGAAAGAGAGCATTATTGGCGTTTCATCACAGATTGCAGACACCATTATTTTAAATCAAACTGACCCTCCCTGACAGACTTGCAATGAGAAAAAAAAATAAAATGACAAACTGATACCACATGTATTACTAAAAACTAGCAAAGACCTAAAAACTATAACCCAAGGCACTTGGTGACCAAAAGCTAACTACTGCCTATAGTTTTAAATAAATCAATTAACATACAAATATAAAAACCACTAACAAATATGAAATATTAGATTACATGTCACATAGTTACATATTTACATAGTAGGCAAGGCTAAATAAAAAGACAATAGTCCATCCAGTTCAACCTGTGATTTTTACGTGTGTCAGTGTCTATAATAATTTCCCATATCCCTGTATGTTGTGTTCTTTAACACTTCAGCCCCGTAGCATTTTGCTGGTCAAAGACCAGGCCACTTTTTGCGATTCGGCACTGTGTCGCTTTACCTGACAATTGCGCGGTCATGCGACGTGGCTCCAAAAAAAATTGACGTCATTTTTTCCCCCACAAATAGAGCTTTCTTTTGGTGGTATTTGTTCACCTCTGCGGTTTTTATTTTTTTTACGCTATAAACAAAAATAGAGTGACAATTTTGAAAAAAAAAATTATATTTTTTACTTTTGCTATAATAAATAACTCCAAAAAATATATAAAAAAACTTTTTTTTTCCTCAGGCCAATACGTATTCTTCTACATATTTTCGGTAAAAAAAAAAATTGCAATAAGCGTTTATTGATTGGTTTGCGCAAAAGTTATAGCATCTACAAAAATAGGGGGTCGTTTTATGGCATTTTTATTAATATTTTTTTTACTAGTAATGGTGGCGATCAGCGATTTTTATTATGACTGTGACTTTATGGCAGACAAATCGGACACTTTTGACACATTTTTGGGACCATTGTCATTTTTACAGTGATCAGTGCTATAAAAATGCACTGATTACTGTAAAAATGACACTGGCAGTGAAGGGGTTACTAGGTGGCGCTGCAGGGGTTTAGTCAGTACTAGGGAGTGATTCTTACTGTTAGGGGGCGTGGCTACACGTGACACGTCACTGATGACCATTCCCAATCACGGGGAACAGCCATCAGTGACAGTGTCACTAGGCAGAATAGGGGAATGCCTGGTTTACAAAGGCATCCCCCTGTTCTGCCTTTGCCGACCGCAATCGTGGGCCGCCCGGGAACATCGAGTTCCCGGGACCCGCAAGCACATTAACGAGGCGAGTGCGGGCACCCGCTGGGCGGCAAATTTAAAGGGACGTACAGGTACACCCATGCCATTGTGTCGACGTACATCTGCGTGCGGCGGTCGGCAAGTGTATCTTACATCCAAGAGTATCTTAAACACATCAATACTCTCTGCTGACACCACCAATTGTGGAAGAGAGTTCCACATCCTTATTGCCCTGACAGTGAATAACCCCCTGTGCAGCTTACGGTTAAACCACTTCTCCAATCTCATTGTGTGGCCCTATGTCCTCTTGCACTCCCTGAGACTGAATAGTTTTTTTTCCTATGCTGGGATCACCACTGAGGTTTTTATAAATCGCTATAATGTCCCCTCTCAAGCATCTCTTCTTCAGCGAGAATAAATTTTGTGCTAGTCATTCCTCGTAATTGAGGTCTTCCAGTCCCCTTATTAATTTTGTTGCCCTTGGACTCTCTCCAGCTTCAGCATATCCCATCTTAGGACTGGTGACCAGAACTGGACAGAGTACTCCAGATTTGGCCTGACCAGAGTTTTATAAAGTGGCTGGATTATAGTTTTATCTCTGATGATATATGTAGCGGGGTCCCTAAATTTAGGTGGGACACCCAGGTGTGTAAGCGGTTCTGGATTCCGGCCCAGGCGCCCTAGGCCTGACCGGAATGGAGTTGGAGTCCATCCCAGGCACCTTCAGCCTGGGGTGAGGTACTAAACTAGGAGGCCTGGGGTCCAGTGACTTCGACTGGATCCCGTGAGGGTGGAGACGTCCGAGGGTCCCTGAGGTGGATGGGGCCCATGTCTGAGGTGAGGAGGCCGGGGAGGTTACCCGTCCTGAGAGTCTGGAGCAGCATCAACCCAGTGACGGATGGGCCTCTGGTAACTCCCTTGGAGGGACATCTTCCCCTGATAGGGGCCACAACGCAGCGAAGGTACTCCTATCTACGTTCTCTTGAGTCGCTGGTAGAGACTCTCAGATTCTAAGTCCTTTCTAGCTAAATGCTATAGTAACCGCTGGCGAGATCGCAGTGGTTTAGCTAATAACCAGGATAGTGCCTCAAACTGCTCATTCCCCGTATCAAAACGTTATCAAGTCGCAACCAGATGGCTACTGAAGCACTGTTTATTGTGAGATGTACAATAAAGCAAGAGTTGGACTGTGATCGGTGTGTGGAACTCTGGTTAATGGGAGCAGAGGGAAGTGTTGACACAGCAGGACTGTATTCTAGACAAAAGCACACAGGCCCGAGGAAATATCTGGTGCTGGCCTTCACCTCACCCACAGTTATGGGGAGGACATGGGCCGTAGCCCATCTCACCCTGTCGTGTGACATACCCCTAGACAAAGGAGATGGGGTGAGGCCGCTACACGTGGGGGCTTGTGAGTCCGGTATGATGTGTGTTTTAACTTTGGAAGAAAGAATGGCTGTGTCTGGACTTTGCTGCCCAGAAAAGTTCAGAGCAGGTCGGCCATGTGATTGGCCAAAGTGCATCCCTGCTCAAAGTCGTAGAAATGACCCTAGGACGGGAAAGGCCCATGCAGAGGAGCGAGAAGAGGGAGGAGTCCAGCCGTGTGAAGTACAACATGTGGGGGCTTTTATTGCACTGCGCCACGAGGCACCCCGTGACTGTACAGTTCGTGGGCGGAGCTTGAAGGAAGCCCGCGAAAACGTGCAAGTCATGGGAGGAGTCTGGCCATGTGGAGGAACTCACGTGGAGACTTCGGCGCGTGGTCAGTGCGTGATGGAGCAGCAGATAGTCGGGATGGCCTCAAGCTCCCCGTGGATTCCGGTTCCCTACCCCACGAAGATGACTACGTTCGCTGCTCCCCTTACAGACACGGGGATAAGACTCAGGCCCCGAGGGCAGTTGGCTTTGTACTCATGCAGAGACACGGAGGCCCTCGGCGTGATCTGTCCCGGGTGCTCGGGACTGGTGGTCCACCTGAAGCCATTCGGGCGTTGCGAGGCATGCAAAGAGTTCTTGTTCGAGGTGGAGCCATCCACAGTAAGGCCCCGGGCCCTTCGCCTCAACAGCCTCACAGGTACCGCTACTCTAGGAGGAGAGATCCAGGCCTTTGCGGAGGTTCCCGTACGCACTGACCAGGGCGATGTGACTGCCCAATCAGAGACAGAGAGAAAAATCCGAGGATGCTGCTTCGGTCACCACAGATTCTCTGCTCCCACCTCCGAAGAGGAAAGTTGGTCTGGTGCAGGCCTCCTGTGGTCGTGGTCGAGCTTCACCCCGTCGCTTGCCTGGCCTGGATGGATCCGGTTGGAAGAGTCCTGGACATCCCAGTTCTACAAAAGGTCAAGGTGAGCCAGGGGCTGGGACTGTGGTGGTGGTTGGAGGTGTCGGGGGTCCACAGTCGGTGGAGCCCGCAAGGGAGGGTAGTACCACGTCTACCAGAGACTACCTTCCCGCTGAGATGTATGACACTTCCGACCTAGAGTCGCTGTCAGATTGTGGAGATGACGGGGAGATTGATGAACTGTTTCATCGGAAGGGCTGGGACAAACGCCCATTGCCTGTGTTACGTGTACCGCAGGATTCCTCTATGTCAATAGGAGACAGCACGCCCCGGGTACAAGCCCCGGAGTCTACCAGGAAGTCTAGTCCTCAGAGTGCCTTCCCACAATCTACAACATCGCCCGTCTTGGTGGCGGGGATGCAGCGAGCCTCACTATGAGCACCGAGAGAAAAGCCATCAGAGGTAGTGAAAGTACCTCGGCACCCGGAGGCCATCGTTCAACCCGGAGAAGGTGAGCGGAAAGCCATGCCTCCTTTGGCCAGATTGCAACGACTTTTCTCACAGAGAGTCGCCCGTGAGTATGGGTGGGAATATCCCTACTTGCCTCGGGACTTACTTTTTGAAGTTGAGGTCATACGTCAGAGATGGTATGACGAATTTGTTTGGGAAAAGCTCAAAGTACCCCATGCACGAAGATATTTGTCCTGTTCGCCATCCGTGTCGAAAAAGTTTCGGGACTGCAGAGCAGACTGGATGTGGGGCCGCCATATCCACGCAGATAAAGTGCGCATCTGCAGGAAGGATGGAGAGGATGCTGACTATTCAATTGAGGTTTTTGATAAGCATCTGAAGCCCTTGTTCTTGCCTGACCCGAAGTTCTATTTGTGAGAAGGGACTCACTTGTTGTTTCCTTTCCTACAATCTTCCAGAGGTGTTCTTGCCGGAGCATCCTAACTGTGCCCTAGTTTTTTATTTGGGCTTTTGTTTTCTACTCTTCAGGAGGAATGAGAGCAGTTTTTGTTTGTTCTCTCTTTCTCACAGCTCGAAGACAGACTTTGGGGGTAGCGTTAGTGTAGGGACGCAGGAAGAATGAAGATTTCACCAAGTGTCATTGCTGCAGCGCTGTTTTTTTTTTTTTCACGCGCATCACTTTACTCATTGGAGCGAGTGGGTCCATTGGTTGATGGACCCATTCATTCCAAAATAACGCCAAATGTCAGGATGTGATTTTATTTGTGTGTTGTGTTTTTTTCTCTCTTTCTTCCCTTCTGCAGGAGATTCGTCTGTCAAGACTGCTGAGTATGGGGTGGTTCTTAGACAGTGAAGGGAGGGATTGTATTTGTGTACATGATAGATGTTTTTTAGGGAAAAGTTTTATTGTTTTATATTCCCTTTCCCCTTTGAGCAGGTCTTGGTATGGTTAAGGTTCAAAAACTTAGGGATAGCCTCTGGGGCTAAGCTTGTGTCGTCACTCCATGGGAGACATGGGTTCGCACCAGACGCTGGGGACCAGCGTCAAATCACAGGGGGGAGTATGTAGCGGGGTCCCTAAATTTATGTGGGACACCCAGGTGTGTAAGTATGGGAATAGTGGACCACTTGTGTTCGTGGAGGATTGGATGGTGTAATAATCTCCTTGGCCTCTGGGTGACGGGGTACCTGGAGGCTCAAGGTAGATTTGCCATTACAGTGCTACCCTTTTTGTCCCTTTCCGGAGATGGTACGGCGAGGGCGGGGAACCTGCCGTGGTGTCGATGGGAGGAGATAAAAGGGGGAGAGGCCCTAACCACAAGGTCTTCAGGAGGATCTTCTTCACGCGCCCAGGCACCTTAGGCCTGGGTGCGGCGGTTCTGGATTCCGGCCCAGGCGCCCTAGGCCTGACCGGAATGGAGTTGGAGTCCATCCTAGGCACCTTCAGCCTGGGGTGAGGTACTAAACTAGGAGGCCTGGGGTCCAGTGACTTCGACTGGATCCCGCGAGGGTGGAGACGTCCGAGGGTCCCTGAGGTGGATGGGGCCCATGTCTGAGGTGAGGAGGCCGGGAAGGTTACCCGTCCGGAGAGTCTGGAGCAGCATCAACCCAGTGACGGATGGGCCTCTGGTAACTCCCTTGGAGGGACATCTTCCCCTGATAGGAGTACCTTCGCTGCGTTGCGGCCCCTATCTACGTTCTCTTGAGTCGCTGGTAGAGACTCTCAGATTCTAAGTCCTTTCTAGCTAAATGCTATAGTAACCGCTGGCGAGATCGCAGTGGTTTAGCTAATAACCAGGATAGTGCCTCGACCTGCTCATTCCCCGTATCAAAATGTTATCAAGTCGCAACCAGATGGCTACTGAAGCACTGTTTATTGTGAGATGTACAATAAAGCAAGAGTTGGACTGTGATCGGTGTGTGGAACTCTGGTTAATGGGAGCAGAGGGAAGTGTTGACACAGCAGGACTGTATTCTAGACAAAAGCACACAGGCCCGAGGAAATATCTGGTGCTGGCCTTCACCTCACCCATAGTTATGGGGAGGACATGGGCCGTAGCACATCTCACCATGTCGTGTGACATACCCCCTAGACAAAGGAGATGGGGTGAGGCCGCTACATATATTTTTACGGTACCAAAATCACAGCATTTATATTCTAAGAGGTATAACTGTGTACTAAACATAATAAAGCCATAACTTGCTATGTGCTTTCGCTGCCACTTTAATCATTTCCATACCGGGCCTATTCTGGCACTCCTGTCTTACATCTAAAAATCATAATTTTTTTGTTCGAAAATTACTCAGAACCCCCAAACATTATATATGTTTTTTTAGCAGACACCCTAGGGAATAAAATGTTGGTCGCTGCAACTTTTTATGTCACACGGTATTTGCGCAACAATTTTTCAAACGCGTTTCTTTGGGGGAAAAAAAACAAACAGTTTCATGAATTTAAAAAAAATAACAAAAAGTTAGCCCAATTTTTTGGGCGCTAAAAAAAGTCCTGCTAGCCGCATCTTTGCAGCGCTGTAGGAATGTTGTATACACCGCTCCTAAAGTGCCCCTGCCCATTGAAATCAATGGGCAGTGTCTCCGAACTGTCGGCAAAGCGCCGCTTTGCAGCGGTTTTAACTCTTTTTTGCCCGCTAGCGGGGGATAAAATCGCCCCACTAGCAGCCGGAAACCGCTGCAAAAACTACGGTAAAGCGGCGCTAAAAATAGCGGCGCTTTACCGCCAACTCCTGTGACACCCCAGTGTAAAAGTAGCCTTACAGAGGAGGTCTAGTGATATAATTGTTGCTCTCGCTCTAACGCACGCGGTAATACCTCACATGTGTGGTTTAAACAGCGTTTACATATGTGGGTGGGACTTACGTGTGCGTTCGCTTCTGTGCGCGAGCACACGGGGAAGCTTTAAAAAAAAATATTTTTACTGTAAATTTGTTTATTTTTACACTCTTTTTAATTTTTATTTATTTTTTGATTACTTTAACTTCTATTAGAAGGAATGTAAACATCCCTTATAATAGGAATTGTGTGTGACAGGTCCGCTTTATGAAGAGATATTGGGTCTATAAGACCCCACATCTCGCCTCCAGGCTGGAAAGCATCAGATCGAAAAAATAAATAAAAAAAATACAGATCTGATGCTTTCCAGCTGAGATCGCCGCTTTGTTGAAATCCGCGGCCCGGACGTGACTTCATAACGTTGCGCCCGGGCCTCCGATGGTCATAGAGATGACTGGTGACTATTTTGTCGCCGGAAATCTCTATGCTCTTTATCCGGCGGCGGATTCTTTCTCCGGGTCTCCGATGACACGGGAGAGCTCAGAGAAGCACCGGAGGGCAGCAGTAATGGGGGGGGATGCCCACAATCTGTGAAAATAATGCAACTGTAGGTGGATCACCACAAGTACTCCCCTTTCAGAGAGGAAAAACAAGATAAACTTTACATAAAAACACAAGTATTTTCCACTACTGGGTAGTACTAAAGAAAAAACAAACAAACAAACAAACAACAGGAACAGACACAGCAGATATACACAGATAAGTCATAACATTATAACCACTTAAAATAAAGTTAATAACATTGATTATGCCATTACAATGGTATCTGAAAATGGGTGGGATATATTAGGCAGCAAGTGAACATGTTTTCCCTAAAGTTGATGTGTTGAAAGCAGGAAAAAAGGGCAAGTGTTAAGATCTAAACAACTTTGACAAGATCCAAATTGTAATGGCTAGACAACTGGGTCAGAGCATCTCTAAAAAAAACGTGGGATGTTCCCGGTCGGCAGTGGTCAGGACCTACCAAAAGGAAGGAAAGCCAGCACATTGGTGACAGAATCATGGGCAGCCAAGGCTCACTGATGCATGTGGGGAGAGGAGGCTGGCCCTTGTAGTCTGATCCAATGGAAGAGCTACTGTAGCTTAAATTGCTGAAAAGGTTAATGCTGGTTTCAATAGAAAGATGTCAGAACACACAGTGCATCGCAGTTTGTTGCGTATCGGGCTGCGTAGCCGCAGACCGGCCAGGGTGCCCATGCTGACCCGTGTCCACAGTCAAAAACATCTACAATGGGCATGTGAGCATCAGAATTGGACCACAGACCAATGGAAAAAGGTGGCCTAGTCTAATGAATTCAAGAATGGTTTGAGGAACACAATGACAAGTTTGAGGTGTTGACTTGGGATCTACAGGTGATCCTCGAAAAATTTGAATATCGTGCAAAAGTTCATTTATTTCACTAATGCATCTTAAAAGGTGAAACTAATGTACGAGATAGGATAAGGGGGGTGACCTGTCCCATCCTGAAACTCTACACCGACAAACCTCCATCCCTAAATATATATGTATATGGAGAACCAAAAAGGGGTTGGGTTGGGACTTTGAGTGAGGTCTGTGGGTGTTTGTAATAATAAGTTCATAGCATGAAAATAACCTGAGTGTCACAAACCCCTAGGGGTGATTCATGGTAGTGATAGAAGTAAACATAATTAAGCAATATAATCAGGCATTTATGATTGTAGCGGGGTCCTCAAATTGATGGGATACACCTGGGGAATAGTGTGACCCAGGTGTATAATTGTGTTAGGGTTCAGACCCCTTTTTGTTTCGTGGAGGATTGGAGGATGTAGTATTCTCCTTTGCCTGTGGGTGGCAGGGTACCCACAGGCTTCAGGTAGAATCATCTCCTGCAGTGCTCCCTGTTTTGTCCCTTCCCGGAGATGGTATGGCTGGGGCGGGGAACCCGCCGGGCCGTTGATGGGAGGAGATAAAAGGGGGAGACGCCCTTACCACGAGGTCTTGCGGAGAAGGAGGTCCTCGGAGGAGGAGGGTTGCGGTCCGCACCCAGGCCCCTTATGCCTGGGTGCTGGAGATCCAGGAGTCTGGTCCAGGTGCCCATGGCCTGGTCCGGAGTCATGTTGGCGTCCATCCCAGGCACCTTTAGCCTGGGGTGAGGTACTATCGAGGAGGCCTGGGGCCCAGTACCTTCGACTGGGTCCCGCTAGGGTGGACTGTCCGAGGGTCCCTGAGCGGAGGGACTCATATCTGAGGTGAGGAGGCCAGAGAGGTTACCCACTGGAGACCCGGAGCAGCACCAACCCGGTGACAGTGGGCCTCTGGGAACTCTCTTGGGAGGACACATCCCCCTGATAGGGGCCACAGCGTATCGAAGAGGGCTCCATTGCTGTTCATAGGGGTTGCTGGAAGAGACCCCATCTTTCTTGTTCTGTAACAGCCGGATTGGCTTAGGCGCCGCTGGTCATAGTACAGTGGCATAGAACTTAAACTTTAGGAAGTGCCTCGATCTGCTCGCCCCACCGTTGGCAAGGTTATAGGTCCCAACCAGTTTGCTGCAAAAGAACTGTTTATTGTGCTTTGCTTATTGGAGTGTCAAATAAACAAGTGTTGGACCTTTCTCCGGTGTGTGAACTCCAGTTACTGGAAGCAAAGGAGAGGCTGGTGAGCTTGAAATTACAGACTCAGTGCATTCACAGAACACACCGGCCCGAGGAAACATCAGTAAGTGGCCTTCACCTCCCTACTACAATGGGGAGGACATGGGCCGTGGCGCATCTCACTCTCACAACCCAGGAACCCCTAGACATGAGTTGGTGTGTAACCGGCAAAGATGGAGAGAGAGTGAGGCCGCTACACGATGTAGAAATACAGTCATAAAATTCAACAAAAGTTGATATAATCAAAATACATTTATTGATAAGGGAATTGATCACTAAATCATGATATAACCTCAATTTATTATGTTCTTTGTTTGTATTTATTATGTGAATTATGTATGCATCATATATGTTTAAATTATATACTTTTTATCTGCTATGAATTTTACTGTTTGTCACATATCATGATTTAGTGATCAATTCCCTTATCAATAAATGTATTTTGATTATATCAACTTTTGTTGAATTTTATGACTGTATTTCTACATCATAAATGCCTGATTATATTGCTTAATTATGTTTACTTCTATCACTACCATGAATCACCTCTAGGGGTTTGTGACACTCAGGTTATTTTCATGCTATGAACTTATTATTACAAACACCCACAGACCTCACTCAAAGTCCCAACCCAACCCCTTTTTTGGTTCTCCATATACATATATATTTAGGGATGGAGGCTTGTCGGTGTAGAGTTTCAGGATGGGACAGGTCACCCCCCTTATCCAAAAGTTATATATGTGTGGAAGACACACGCTTTTTTTCCCCTTGACCTGCCCCACCTTGTACTATATTATTGACCTATATAAGTGGTTTTATTAACCCATTAATCAATCCAGTTTACACCTAGAACATGCATTCATACTTCCTTATCAAAATATAATTTGATCGTTTACGTTTCATTATCTTAAACCATTTTCATTTAAATCAATATATCATCTTGTTTTAATGGCTACCCTAGAGTTCCCCCATACAGCGTATGGTTCTATTTCTTGTGCATAGCTTTCATGCCACCTTGTTTCCCATCCAGCTCCAGGATGGAGGGACTGGTGTTTTTTGGTATCGCTACCCCGGGGCTGCGATGCGCCCAGCTCTCTCTCCCCCTTCCAGATCTGACTGGAGAGGCGGAGCCTGATCTCAGCGCATCGGCGTCATATGAGTGCGCCTCGTCCTTGGCGTTTTCAACGCCTGTTCGGACGGATACGCACTATCCACATCTCTCACTGTGGCAGAGGGAGACAGGTATCCATTAGTGTGTTCAACGAGCACCTGTGGAGCCTTGCCGTCCCGCCCATTGGCCAATTATGAGTTATATATGACGTTGGCGGGGATACACACCCAGATCCAGGGAATTCTCAGCCAGGAGCAGACCGACGCTTCACTCTGTCTGTCTTGATCTCGTTTGAGAAGCAGACTTTTCATATCCAAACCATTCACACAGGTATTTGAAAATGCTGTTCACCTTCTTTCCTTTCTCTTTATCCTTCTTTTAGACACGCACACTCACTTTTATTCACACATACCATTTAACACAGACTCCAATACACACACACACACACACACTTCAACATACATACATATTCACACATTCATAGGTACAGACATCTATTTCCCATTCATTAACCTTTTAATTTTAGTTTTATTTATTTTTTCTCTCTCACCATGCTTGTCCTCCACCGCACATATTCCTACATTTTATGCCCCATCACTTATCAACAGGATATTTCCAGCACTCACACCTATTTCTAGGTGTGCATATAAGTGTATTTAATTATTACACTCGTCCACACATCGCTTCACACAGTCATTCATTCATACATTCACTTACTTCCATCCCTTCATCCTCTCACATCCTCTTCCCCCTTCTCTTCATCTCCTTCTTGCATCCCCTCTTTTAATTTAATTTTTTTGCCATTATGTCACACAGATTCCATTCAGTGCGAACCCTGCATCTAGTATGCATAATACATACATATTCAGCGAGCAGCGACCGGCCCCTGCGACTGTATGTCTTCCCTGTTTATCATCTGGTGATTCCCCGCCTCAGTCCCGGGTGAGACTACTTTCACCTAACCCTTGCTCAATCCCATCTCTGGAGCTGATCTCCATCTATGGGCCACTATGTAAGTAATAATGTAACCATCCATATCTTTCATCCTCAGGGTTAAATACCTAGATAACCATTAAAAATTATTTCATATCTCATTATCCCATAGTAATACACACGCATCCAACTCCTGACGATTGGCAAAAGGCCATGAAATGCATAGAGTGTCCATCCAGCGATGCCAAGCCACGCTTGCTCCAATAACCTCAATTTATTATGTTCTTTGTTTGTATTTATTATGTGAATTATGTATGCATCATATATGTTTAAATTATATATACTTTTTATCTGCTATGAATTTTACTGTTTGTCACATATCATGATTTAGTGATCAATTCCCTTATCAATAAATGCATTTTGATTATATCAACTTTTGTTGAATTTTATGACTGTATTTCTACATCATAAATGCCTGATTATATTGCTTAATTATGTTTACTTACGGTATATCACTACCATGAATCACCCCTAGGGGTTTGTGACACTCAGGTTATTTTCATGCTATGAACTTATTATTACAAACACCCACAGACCTCACTCAAAGTCCCAACCCAACCCCTTTTTGGTTCTCCATATACTAATGTAGGAGATGGACTCATTACATGCAAAGCAAGATAGTTCAAGCTGTGATTTGTCATAATTGTGATGATTATGGCTTACACAGCTCATGAAAACCCCAAATCCACAATCTCAGAAAATTTGAATATTGTGAAAAGGTGCAATATTCTAGGCTCAAAGTGTCCCACTCTAATCAGCTAATTAAGCCTAAACACCTGCAAACGGTTACTGGTGCCTTATAATGGTCTCTCAGTCTTGTTCAGTAGGAATCACAATCATGGGAAAGACTTCTGACCTGACAGTTGTGCAGAAAACCATCATTGACACCCCCCATAAGGAGGAAAGCCTCAAAAAGGTAATTGCAAAAGAAGTTGGATGTTCCCAAAGTGCTGTATCAAAGCACATTAATAGAAAGTTATGTGGAAGGGAAAAGTGTGGAAGAAAAAAGGTGCACAAGCAGCAGGGATGACCGCAGCCTGGAGAGGATTGTCAGGAAAAGGCCATTCAAAAGTTATTGGGGACTTTCACAAGGAGTGGACTGAGGCTGGAGTCAGTGCATCAAGAGCCACCACACACAGACGGATCCTGGAGATGGGCTTCAAATGTCGTATTACTCTTGTCAAGCCACTCCTGAACAACAAACAATGTCAGAAGCGTCTTACCTGGGCTAAAGAAAAACAGATCTGGTCTGTTGCTCAGTGGTCCAAAGTCCTCTTTTCTGATAAGAGCAAATATTGCATCTCATTTGGAAACCAAGGACCCAGAGTATGGAGGAAGAATGGAGAGGCACACACTGCAAGATGCTTGAAGTCCAGTGTGAAGTTTCCACAGTGTGTTGATTTGGGGAGCCATGTGATCTGCTGGCGTTGGTCCACTGTGCTTCATTAAGTACACGGTCAACGCAGCCGTCTACCAGGAGATTTTGGAGCACTTCATGCTTCCTTCCACAGACAAGCTCTATGGGGATACTGACTTCATTTTCCAGCAGGACTTGGCACCTGCCCACACTGCCAAAAGCACCAAAACCTGGTTCAATTACCGTGGGATTACTGTGCTTGATTGGCCAGCAAACTTGCCTGACCTGAACCCCTTAGAGAATCTATGGGGCATTGCCAAGAGAAAGATGAGAGACATGAGACCGAACAATGCAGAAGAGCAGAAGGCCACTATTGAAGCACCCTGGTCTTCCATAATACCTCAGCTGTACCACAGGCTGATAGCTTTCATGCCATGCCGCATTGAGACAGTAATTGCTGCAAAAGGGGCCCAAACCAAGTACTGAGCAGGGGCAGATCCGGGGGGGGGGGGGCAATGGGGCAATTGCCACCCCCGAGAAATTTGTTGCCAGCCGGGTGGGTAAGAGAGCGGGCGGCTCCGCGCCGTGGGCGGGTGAGATAGTGTGCGGCTCCGTGGGCAGGTAAGATAGCGTGCGGGTGCAATAGCGTGCGGCACCGCGGCCGGGTAAGATAGCTGGCGGCTCCACGAGCGGGTAAGATAGCGGGCGGCTCCACGGGCAGCGCGGTTTGTGGGCAGACCGGGCTGCTCAGTGTGTTGGCAGGTGAGAGAGAGAGCAGGCTTAGTGTGGCAGCTGGCCAATCAGCTAGCCGGGAGTGGGGGAGCAGAGAGATGAGATCATCTCTCACCGCCCGTGCCTGCCCTGCATTCCTGCAGTGACTTCCGCCCTCACTGTGCAGGCAGCAGAGAGATTACATTACTCAGTCTGGGACACAGCAAGAGACAACTAAAACTACACCCTAGCAGGCAAGTGACAATCCGCAAGGTGTGGCAGGTGACATGGCGAGTGACAATCCACAAGATGTGGCAGGTGACGTGGCAAGTGACAATCTGCATCTGGTGGCAGGCAACGTGGCAAGTGACAATCCGCAATGGCAGGCGACGTGGCAAGTGACAATCTGCATCTGGTGGCAGGTAAGTGACAATCAGCAAGGTGTGGAAGGTGACGTGGCAAGTGACAATCCCCAAGGTGTAGCAGGTGACGTGGCAAGTGACAATCCACAAGGTATGGCAGGTGACGTGGCAAGTGACAATCCGCAACGTGTGGCAGGTGACGTGGCAAGTGACAATTCGCAACGTGTGGCAAGTGACACGCTCAGGGCTCCCACTGATTGCAGGTGACGGTGGCAAGTGACACACTCGGGGCTCCCACTGATTCTGCATTATGGTGAGTTGAACTATTTAATTTTATATTACAATGTAATAATAGAAATAATGCGCTTAAATCATCCTGACACTATAACAACCATGGTGTCGGGATGATTGAAGCGCCGACACCAGCCATTTCCCCGATAAATTGCCCACAAAAAAAAACATTTTCTGGCAGTGCCCCTCCCGAGACTAGACTCTGGATCCGCCCCTGGTACTGAGTACATATGCATGCTTATACTTTTCAGAGGTCCGATATCGTTCTATGTACAATCTTTGTTTTATTGATTGCATGTATTCTAATTTTCTGAGATTGTGGATTTGGGGTTTTCATGAGCTGTAAGCCATAATCATCACAATTACAGTATGACAAATCACGGCTTGAACTTTCTTGCTTTGCATGTAATGAGTCCATCTCATATATTAGTTTCACCTTTTAAAGGTGCATTAGTGAAATAAATGAACTTTTGCACGATATTCAAATTTTTCGAGTTTCACCTGTATAAAAACAGAAAATCAGTTTCATCATTTATAGAACCTCTATAATAGCCAATATCAACAGGGTAGAAAAGCATCCAGTTTAGAAATGTTTTTGCAGATAGATGCATATAAGGACATGCAAACGGCTTCTGTCATGAAATAGCTGCTGTGCCATCTGAAAAGTGAAAGCTCTTCTTCATGCAAAAGGTAAAACACCTTCTCCACTTTTAATCTTTTCAGTCCTTGAAAATAGCATCTTTAATTGTTTGTTGAACAAGAAACCCTTGTCTCTTATTCTCCTACATGTCCCAATACATGTGGTTATTTATTGACATCAACTCTAAATATTAGCACATCTGAAGATCAGTCGCATGGTCTTTAAAGCGGAGGTCCACCCTAAAAAAATATATACATTAAAAATCCTAAAAAAAATAAAATAAAAAATTAATAGAAAAAAAAATAAAAAAATTATATTCACCCTAAATGTCTGTTGCTATGCGGAAGTCCCCTAATCTGTCTCTAATGTTCTTCTTCTCGTCCGCGGTGGCTCTCCTTCCGTTTCCTCTTCTTGTGAATGGGCCGCGCTGCCTTCTGGGAACTGTATGTATCCCAGGAGGCAAGCCGCCCATTCACAAAGCGCTGTGCGAGTGGCGCATGCGCAGTAGGAAACGGGCAGTGAAGCCTTACGGCTTCACTGCCTGTTTCCCTTACTCAGGATGGAGGAGCCGCGTCCTGCCAGCAGCAATCGGTCGCCGTGGCGGGACCGACGTCGCGGGCGAGTAGGACAGGTAAGTGTTCTTATTAAAAGTCAGCAGCTATACTGTTAGTAGCTGCTGACTTTTTTTTTTTTTTTTATATATTGGCTGCACCTCTGCTTTACCTCCTTTTTTAATCTACTTGGCTAAAGGTACTGTAGAATTTAAAATCCTAAAAATGTTGGACAGGTTTGGGCATTGCAAACATCCAAAATCATGATACAGACCGCAGTTGGGGAAACTATGATAACCAAGAGGGACTTGTCCTCCACTTAGTATTACCACCCCTTGGCCTGTGCCATGCACAGCTGCATCCCTGTCAGCGGCATCCTTACTTGTAGCCCTCACTGCCTCCTTTACAGCATCAGCTGTCAAGTGAAATGAGCAGATCATTTACTGCCTACTCGATTGACAGCAGCCTCGAGCCATATTATTGCACACAAAACAGATTAAAATAACTGCTCCAGTGGTTCCCTGCCCACTAGCACTGCACACTGGCTCTGAGCTGGAATGTATGATGTTCTGTTGTGCCCAAAGGTGTCAAATGGTGCCCGACACATTCCAGAGAAATTCAGGGGAAGCAGCCTAAAGATGGGAATCTGGACACTGGGAAATAGGGAATGCCTAACCTGAGGATGGGATAGGGTTCCAACACAGCTGAACAACCATACACCCAAAAAGGACAGAACACACCATGAATAGGGAGGTAAGGAATCCCAAACACCACTACAGATGCTGCAGAGGGGAAACCATGACATAAAAGGCCTGAGAACTTCTACAGGTAAAAGCCTTCTGGAAGACGTTCTGATCTACCCAACAGACAGGGTTTTGGCAAGGAGTGTGGACCCCATTTTGAGGCGTACCTCTAGGAGAATCTTCTTTGTCACTATGTTCTGAATTCAGCGTCTCTTTGCTTTCGCTTTTTGCATTTTCAAGGGCCTACAAAAATATACATACAAAATTGTTT
The DNA here is from genome assembly GCA_029206835.1 of Rana muscosa. Classification (NCBI taxonomy): domain Eukaryota; kingdom Metazoa; phylum Chordata; class Amphibia; order Anura; family Ranidae; genus Rana; species Rana muscosa. Next base: position 146,182,807 of record CM055128.1, read on the forward strand.
TACATTTTCAGGACATTTTAAGAAGCAATAAACATAAAACAAAAGAGTTGTGTGAGCTACAAGTAGCATTTACAAATACATGTGTAAAAGTACCTATTGTTTTAGGCTAGTAGCCATTTTGGGCTGCTGGTAAACTACCTGTCCACGATTTGTTACATTGTTTCATATACAGTATACTACATGGTAATTTGGTGTATACTGCATGGTAATGCGCACCTCAGTTTACAGCACCAGAGAAGATGGTGAGCAGGCAAGTAGGGTCATTTTGTTGCAAAAGAGACATTGGGGTTTATTTACTAAAGGCAAATCCACTTTGTAAGTGCACTTGGAAGTGCAGTCAGTCATTTTAGATCTGAGGGGGAGATCTGAAAAGGGGGGGGGGGGAGATCTGAAAAGGGGGGGGGAGATCTGAAATGAGGGGGGAAAGATCTGAAATGAGGAGGGAAAGATCTGAAATGAGGGGGGGAATCTGAAATGAGGGGGGGAGATCTGAAATGAGGGGGGGGAGATCTGAAATGAGGGGGGGGAGATCTGAAATGAGGGGGGGGGAGATCTGAAATGAGGGGGGAAGATCTGAAATGAGGGGGGGGAGATCTGAAATGAGGGGGGGGGAGATCTGAAATGAGGGGGGAAGATCTGAAATGAGGAAGGAGCTCTGCTGATTTCATCATCCAATCATGTAGAAGTAAAAATTCAGTTTTTTATTTTCCTTGCATGTCCCCCTCAGATCTACAGCGACTGCACTTCCAAGTGCAATTGCAGTGCAAAGTGGATTTGCCTTAAGTAAATTAACCCTATTGTATGTTTTTTTGTCAAAAGCCTACTGTTTATTATAGCTGAACTTCAATTCCGCTTTAAAAAGTGTATACGGTTCTAACTAGATCCTGCGGACAAGAGACATTATCACTTTCTCTCGTTTTTTTATACAAAAAGAGTAAAGATTGATCATGGGAAGTTGATCACCTACACAATTCTTTCCCTAATGGTTTTAGCGGTTCATATCTGTTTTAAATACAAGTTAGGAAGTGGTTACTCACAGTAAGGATGGCTTGCTCTGCCTCCGTATTCTTTACAAATTTAGCTTTTTCTAATGCTTTTTCAAAGTTGCCAACAGCAGACTGGTAATCCTTTAGTTTCACTGAAAATGAGGAAGAGTGAAGAATTGGCATCTCACATAAAGTTACCCTGTAACTTAGTGCTGCAAAAGAATATAATGGTGCAGATGGCTCACAAGGATCGATTCGTGCCACGCTGTATCTATAAAGATTCCAAGGGGACATGCCATCATTCCTACTCTTATTTGAGATGGTTGAAGGCAGAACTCCACCTTCTAAATTTGGTGGACATCTTTCAATTCGGACACCATAATGGAAGATTACATTCCCCCCCCCCCCCCCCCCCTATCCATCAGACAGACATACTCACAAATAGATTACTTATTTCTCCCCCAAAGTAACAGTCTAGGGTTTGTTCCACTTTGATTGATTCACTCCTCCTTTCAGACCACACTCCCATACACATGGAGTTAGACAAGTTACTTACCATGACCAAAACATCATCTTGTAGGTTAAATTAAGTACTACTAACAGACCGTACCACCTTGACTGAGGTATTCCAGGCACTCACATCATATTTCCAACTGAATGATGTTTCTGAGACTGAATCACTAGTTCTGTGGGAGACCTGCAAAATGTACCATTAGGGGAATATTCCTTAACATGGGGCCAGGCTGAAGGAGGAGTGGACTAACCAGACTGCTGCTTAATATACCCAAATAAGGCAGGTAGAGGTTGTACATAAAACAGTCTCTTTCTACGCAGAAGGAGCTGCTGGCTTTAAAACAGAAGTTCAATCAGTTTCTATACAAGGACCAGTATAAAGTTTGCAGATGTAAACGTTCCTTTTATAAATTCAGGAATAAATCGTGAACCCTTTTAGCATGGGCCTTGTGGGGAATGCAATTGAAGCAACTCGTGATGCAACTAACCACCAATGAAGGCCCTAAGGTAACTGACTCGGCCTATATAGCCAAGTCCCTTACACATTTTAATCACAGGTTTTACAGCCTCAAAAGCCCTGAGCCACAGACTCATGTATTATTGCATGCCTATTGCATCACAGCCCTGTGTATATGGAATCATCATTGGTGTTAAATTCCCTTAGTTACCCAGGAGCCATGGACCTATAGTCCATTATTTGGTCAAGTTAGGTGGAAATCTATGACACATGAAGCATACAATTTGCCCGGAAGGGATCAGTGCGTATATGTGCTCTGGATATATGTACCTATAGATCATTGTGGCTGTGGTACAAAGGAAAAACACGAGCTCCAGGTTTTATGCGGTTATTTTCCATTTCCTTGTCAAATGTCTTGCGTGTCCAATATTTTAGATTGACGACGTTGTCCCTTTAATATATTTTATCAATTTTATAGTGCTAAGAGAGTTTCTTTTCACTATTATATAATTTTTGTACTATTAAAGTTTGTATGGCATATGAATACCATGGTCTGGTCCTCCAATTGACTACTTCCCCTTTCCCCCATTCTTGCTTTTCCCTTTATTTTTGATATAATGCATACAGTTATGGAGGCACCCTGTCTTATATAGACAAACTGGTTTCTTTTTATGCCCAAAAATTTGCAGTAGTTTAAGATCCATCTTTTAATCATTTTTCTACTGAGCCACAGGCCCCCGACCGAAGAGCCAATCTGATCGCTTACTTTCTGGCGTTGTCAGATATGCTTTCCCTTCCGACCCGGGTCTGCAAAGAAATGGAGAGCCTGATCTCAGTAGTGAGATAGACATTACCCTCGCCTCCACTAAAATAGGTAAGGCCCCAGAGCCCAACGAGTTATCTTAGTTACTACAAAATCTTTTTAGGCATAAAATTCTATCACTGCGGGCCACCTCCTTCAACCAGATACACTTAGGGCTCATATAACGGGTATCCCAAAATATGACAAGGACCAAACGTTGTGCAGTAAACTATAGACCCATCACTATCCTGAATGTGGATTCAAAAATTATATAGAAAATTATAGCCAATAGGCTCCACATTCCGCAGTTTATTTAATCTGACCAGGTAGGCTTTGTCCCACAGAGACTATACTACAAAAGTCATTGACCTGATACACTCTACCTGATTGAAGGTCAAACTCCTCATGCTGCTGTCAGCTGACATCAAGAAGGCCTTTGACCCCTGTCCCTCAAACCCTTCTTATGTAAGGTGTATTCTAACCCTGCTATGCGGGGATTCTATCTCATGAATATGGACCACAAAATCACTGCTGAGGATCTCTTAATTTTCCTCACGAAGCTGGAGTCCTCCTTGCCTCCACTTCTAAATCAGTTTACTCAGTATAGGGAGCACTCAAATTTTTCAACCAACCACTCAATATCTGTATACCTAAATATCACTCTCTCACACAATACAGTGGTCAAAGTAAAACAAAAACTACCAATTCCACTGGGCCCCATCAGCTATGAAGTACCTAGGCACTAAAAATTACTCCAAACCCATCACCATTATACAAGGTCAACTTCAATGCCATATTAGCTAAGATCTGATCGATTCATCACAAATGGCATATGTGAACCCTCACGTGGTTCGGTCGCTGCAATGCCTTCAAAATAAAGACATTACCCAAGATCTTATACCTGATTCAAGCATTCACCATTTGGCATGACAAGGTGGTTCAGATGAGACCTGCTCTCCTCACTCTTCCCCAAAAAATCGGAGGCATGGGTCTCCCAGACTTGGCATACTACTATAAACTTTTATATTTATCCAGAGTGGAGACATGGAGGGTTAGTTATGAAAGACAAATCCACTTTGCACTACAAGTGCACTTGTAAATGCACTGAAAGTGCACTTGGAAGTGCAGTCACTGTAGATCTGAAGGGAAGATATGAAATGAGGGGAAGCTCTGCTGATTTTATCATCCAATCATGTGCAAGCTAAAATGCTGTTTATTATTTTCCTTGCATGTCCCGCTCAGATCTACAGCGAGTGCACTTGAAAGTGCACTTGTATTGCGAAAGTGGATTTGTCTTTCGTAAATAACCCCCATGGTGTTCTACTCCGCAATCCCAAATTATGGGCTCGGATTGAATAACATGCCTCTCCAGTCACCCTCTCTGCCCTTCCCTGGGCAATGTTTAAACATTATTTATCAATCAAAAGGACACCCCACCATTGGCACCCCTATAAAGGTGTTCAATCACACCTTCATACAAAAAGGGGCTATCGCCATTGCCATCCTCGCTGACACCAGTTCTATCTAATTTGAAATGCTCTATGGGGACTGATAATAGACAGTTGTTATGCCTAGTGGAGACTGGCCGGACTAGATGTACAGTGGGGAAATGATTTGATCCCCTGCAGATTACAAAGAAATGAAGGGTCTATCATTTTTATTATAGGTGTATTTTAAATGATAGAGATAGAATTTCAACCAAAAATCCAGAAAAAAAAAAAAACACGATACAAATGTTATAAATTGAGTTGCAGTTCAGTGAGTAAAATGAGTATTTGAACCCCTACCAACCACCAAGAATTCTGGCTCCCACGGACTGGCTACTGTATGTGCTCATGTGGTACACAGATTAGTCCTGTCAATTTAAGAAGGTGCTCCTAACGACAACTTGTTATGTGTATAAAAGACACCTGTCCACAGAATCTCTTTCTTCCATTCAAACCTCACCATCATGGGCAAGACCAAAGAGCTGTCAAAGGACGCCAGGGACAACATTGTAGACTTGCACAAAGCTGGAATAGGCTACAAGATCATCAGCAAGAAGCTTGGTGAGGAGACAACTGTTGGAGTGATTAGTCGCAAATGGAAGAAATACAAAATAACCATCATTCGTCATCAGTCTGGAGCTCCATGCAAGATTTCACCTCATGGGGTAAGGATGATCACGAGAAAAGTGAGAAATCAGCCCAGGACTACACGGAAGAAGCTTGTGAATGATCTCAAGGCAGTTGGGACCACAGTCACCAAACAAACCATTGGTAACACAATACGCCGCCATGGATTGACATCCTGCAGCACCTGCAAGGTCCCCCTCCTCAACAAGGCACAAGTACAGGCCTATCTGAAGTTTGCCAATGAACATCTAAATGATTCAGAGAAGAATTGGGAGAAAGTGCTGTGGTCAGAGGAGACCAAAATTGAGCTCTTTGGCATTAACTAGACTCGCCGTGTTTGGAGGAAGAAAAATGCTGACTATGACCCCAAGAACACCACCCCTACAGTCAAGCACGGAGGTGGAAAAATTATGCTTTGGGGCTGTTTCTCTGCTAAAAAGGTACAGGTCAACTTTGCCGCATTGAGGGGAAAATGAGCGGGGCCATTTATTTTAAAATCTTGGACGTGAAACCTTCTTCCCTCAGCTAGTACACTGAAGATGGGTCGTGGATGGGTCTTCCAGCATGACAATGACCCAAAACATACCACCAAGGCAACAAAGGAGTGGCTTAAGAAGAAGCACATTGGGGTCATGGAGTGGCCTAGCCATTCTCCAGACCTTAATCCTATAGAAAATTTATGGAGGGAGCTGAAAGTTCAAGTGACAGCCAAGAAACCTTAAGGATTTAGAGAAGATTTGTAAAGAAAAGTGGACCAAAATATCTCGAGAGAGAACTAAAGAAATGTCTTACCTCTGTGCTTGCCAACAAGGGTTTCTCCACCAAGTACTAAGTCATGTTTTGCTTGGGGATCAAATACTTATTTTACTCACTGAACTACAGCTTAATTTATTACATTTACATTTATTATCATGCTTTTTTCTGGATTTTTGGTTGATATTCTGTCGCAATAATTTAAAATACACCTATGATAAAAAAATTCATAGACCCTTCATTTCATTGTAAGTGGACAAACTTACAAAATCTGCAGGGGATCAAATAATTAATTTTCCCCACTGTATACACTATACAACTTAGGAAGGTTGGCTGACACTGCAGGACATCTGACCTGGTGCAGCGTCCCACTGAGCCCCTGCCATTTTTTTGCAATCAATCCCGGATCCGGGCCTCTAAACCCAGACCAATGACCCCCTTTAAATGCTTGTGTAAATGAAAGCAAGTTTGTATCCCATTTTTATCCTTAAAGTGGTTATAAAGGTTAATTTTTATTTTATTTTTAAATACCAAACATTTCATACTTACCTCCACTGTGCAGTTAGTTTTGCACAGAGTGGCCCCGATCCTCCTGTTCTGGGGTCCCATGGCGGCTCCTCCCCGCAATAGCCAACCCCCTCTGGAAAGCTCTCTCCCGAGGGGGATACCTTGCGGGCGCGCTCCCGTGTCATACAGTCGGCGTCCATAGCCGCCGAGTGTATGACTCGGCCCCGCCCCCCGGCGGGCGCGTCATTGTATTTGATTGACAGCAGCGGGAGCCAATGGCTGCGCTGCTATCAATCTATCCAATCAACGCCGAGACTCTGTGGAGAAGAGGCCGCCAAAGGACGCGCAGAGCAGGTGAACTGGATCAAGTAAGTAAAACGGGGGGGCTGGGGGGCCCGTGATTGCCAGGTGTTTTTTCACCTTAATGCATAGGATGCATTAAGGTGAAAAAAAACACGAACCTTTACAACACCTTTAACAATATAAGATGCTGAATGTACCTACAGAGGTACCCCCATACATCTGAAAATGGGACTTAGAAATTTCTATCACTAAAGCACAATTGGGAAGGTCTATCTGCTTAGTCAACAAATTCTCAATTGCAAATAGATTCCAAGAACAGGGGTACAAACTGTCAAGGTAGTATAGGGTCCCAATGTTGCTGAATAAATTCTATCCCTACGTTTCAAAGCTGTGCTGGAGGTGTGTTGCACATTTGACACTATCCCCTATTACAGCAGTTCTGCATGGGAGTTAAGAACGTGGTCCTCCAACTAACATCTGTTGATCTCGGCACAGACCCCCTGGGATATTTGGTACATATCACCTCAATACCTTTACACCAACATTAAGTTTGCTAGACTGAATGAAATCAGATCCATGGAAAGCCTAACTGACACACTCTATAATAGAGAGGACAAATTTAGGGACCCCTGCCATGGATGGGTCATACTTATATTTCACAGTACCTAGACTTAATACTTGGAACCCCAGGGCTCTAGGTGAATTACCTACATTGATCAGCTGGGACCTAACCCCTACCATAACTAATCCCCTACCTCAGTGATTCTCTGTGCCACAATAGATTTGCAGGTGTGTAGTGGGAGTTTTAAAAAAATATTTTGAGGAGCCGTCGGCAAAGACCAACAGCGGTGAGACCCATGGGGCCAGGGTGGGAGGACTTGATGGCACTCTGCAAGTGCTGGAGTGCAGCGTGACATGCAGTTGGTGGAAGTGGATCACTGGGAGGAAACGATGCACCACGTTTCAGAGCATGCGCTGTAATCCATAGAGAGGCCGCAACGCTCCTTTCTCAAGCTCTCCAAGAGCATGAGCCCTGTCCCAACTTCACCAGCACCACGGAAGCACCTCCTATGTATGATGTGCCTGTGTACTTGGACGGGCAGGCCAGGTGGATTTTCTCCCCCCCCCCTTATGAACTTTTAAGAACTGGTTACAAAAAAAATGAAAATTCCTTATCAAATACTTACCGTAATTTTCCTTTCCTGATGGACTTTGCGGCAGCATACGTATGGGTTAACCCCACCTCCACTCCTCCCCTATAGGACCCCCCACCGTATCTAGCCTCCTCAAGACATGGAGTCCATCAGAAAAGGAAATTTACGGTAAGTATTTGATAGGGAATTTTCAGTTTTCCTGAAAGACTCCATGGCAGCATACATATGGGAACTAACTCGCCATACACCCAATGGGCAGGCAATGCTATCCCAAGGCTTTAAATTTGTACCATCAACAGACAGGACCTGCAAGCCAAAATAAACAGAGGATGAGGAGCAGACTCTACACATTATGAGACAACGTATTGATTGAGGACCACAAGGCTGCCCCTACAGGCTACTTTGGGAACCACATGCTGTGAAGCTGCCTGAGCTGTAGATCCACTCCTGGTCGAGTGAGCAGACACTACCTCCAAAGTAGCCAGGTCCTTGGCTCTCTGAGCCTGTTAGATGGCCTAGGCAATCCGTGCCACAATCATCCTAGATGAGGCACGTTCCTCTGTCCTTTTTGGCAAAAAATTAACAGGCGCTCTGAAGCCTGAAGGAAGCTGTAGCTTTGTAGAAATAACATTACAATATCTGAAGGATTCCTAGAACTGAAGGAAGGCACTGCTGGGAGTGAACTCAGTATTCCCTATTTACTAGACATCCACTTTAACCAACTAAGCCACAGTGCGCCCTCTCCCATGTCTAAAGGACGCAAGTTAGAACTCTAAGGTTGGCAGAACAATTTCTTTGCTTGCATGAAGACTCATGCACCCTTGGAAAAAGTCAAGCATAGATAACAGCACCGCTCGAACTGGAAAGAATGTTAAGAAAAGTTTTCCAAGGCCAGTGAATCAAATCTTTTAATGCCAACGTGATAGCCAGGAAAAGGCAAACTTGACATAGAGGCCTTTAATGGAGACAGCCCTAGAACTCTCCGCTCCAATTCCCTAAGGGAAGTTGAAAACAAGAGGTAGACTCCATTTGGAAAAACCTCTGCTTACTCCAAGGTCTGAGCCTAGCTGGTCTCTTGAATAATTGTTGGACATGAAAAAATGCCTAGACCTGTGAAGGCTGATAAAGCTGACACCTGATCTCCAAGGGAGCTGACCGATAGGGCCAGAACTAGATCCGACTGGCGGAAGCCTAGAACATTTAGAACTTCTAGACAAATACATGATCTGTCGGCAGCAGATATGCATTTGAACAAACTTTGACCAGATTCTTAACTTTAGTTTGCATTCATTCCTCTAGTATTCAAGAGGGCAGAGATGACTCTGGAGGAGCAGCCGAGGACCTCCAATCTCGAAAACCAGGCCGTCAGACGCAACCCTGCTGAACACGGATGTAGAATTGCACCCAGAGACGGAAGGTCTGGCCAGAGGAGAAGGTGCACTGGGTTCCGGAAGCTGATTTGTGCTAGCAAGGGGAACCATGGCCTAACTAGCCCATAAGGCATCACTACCACTACCCTCCACAACCTCTGTTCAAAGTCTTTGATGAAACCTACTTCATTTCCAATGATCCATCAGGGCATCTGTGCCTGAAAACCTCCACATGTAGAGACCATTGGTTGTCCAATTGGACTCTGGAAAGAAAGTCTGTTAGAATATTTTGTACTCTGGGGACATAAGCTGCTGAGATGTAGGCTTGATTCTTCTGCGCCCAAGACATAATCGGCTCCGCTTCCCGTAGTAGAGAACAGGCTGCGAGTGCCCTTTGTCTTTTAACGTAGGAGACTGTTGTAAGGTGGACTAACCTAAGAGCACTGATGCTCCCCTTGTTATATGGCGAAAGGCCTGTAGGGTGCAGAAGGCTGCCCGTAGTTTTAGAATGTTCATCACAATCTGAAAAATTGACAGCCCTGCTTGCCTTGAGCTAACCCGACAGGCAGAAAGCCCCCCCCATTCCGTATTGCTAGCATCGGACGCGACTGAACCAGGAAATGGGGCAATGAAATGATAGATGAGCTAGTTTCTCCATTGCAGCCACCAAGGGACTCGCTCTCATGACTGAGGTTATGTAGATAACCTTAATTCTGCTTCCTGGCTCCCACTGCTGGAGAAACCCTTTCTGGAACGGCCGCCTTCTCCAGCTTCCACTTGACCCTCGGATCCGTAGATACCATAGTGCCAATCATTTTAGACACTGAAAGGCTCGCAGGTGGGAGCAAGACAGGGCCAGGAGTATTCTGTTCCAAAACTTTGGGATCCAGAGTCAAGGCAATGGTCCTTTTGAATATATTGAAATGAGCCTCGAGGCACACAGGAGACTGAGTGGGCTCCATGTGACTCTTTTCCGGATTCAGCTGCCATACGAATTTGAGGAGCATTGAAAAGACCTGAGCTCTGGGCTCCAACAGCTGCCCTTTGTTTTGAGACAGTACGAGAAGGACATCCACACAACTATACAGGCGCATGCTCCTTGTTTTGATAAAGACCATAATAACCAATAAGATCCTGAAAATACACAGGGTGATGTTGAAATCCAAAATGGCTGGAGCTGGAGACCGTCTTGACTTACAGCGAACGGAAGGAACTAGCAGAAGTCTTCTACAATGGGCACATGAAAGTAAGCATCTTAGGTCTATAGGAAACAAAGCCAGTCACCTAGCTGGACCCCCTATGAATCAGGGACAATGCTTCCACCTTGAACTTCTCCTTTACTGAAAATTGTCCCAGGTGCGCAAGGTCCAAAATTCACTGAAAGGAATCTGAGATGAGGAGGACTTATGATGGCCCATGCATGTCCCAAAATACCGTTTTGACGTCCCAATAGTCTGAGGCCCAAACTCAGTAGCTTCTTGGATACCCGAGATCAAGCTTCTAGCATACTTCTGAGGGGAAATCTGGTCTCCACACCAGCTCTCCTTTTGACCTGGTCTGTAAAAACGTGCAACCCTGCACGCTCCGAAATGTATTCTCTAGACTTACGTCTTCTGGCCTATTAGGCGCTGGTCCTGAGACAGGACCCCAACTTTGGCCTGGGTTAAAGGTGCTATCCAGCTTGCCAAAGATGAAGCTCCCTCAAAAGGAAAAGCTATATTACGCCTGTTAGAGGCATAACCGACGAGAGCATAACCTGCGCCACTATGCGGATGATGTCAATTGGAGCCTGACTATGGAAACCGACACCAGCTCTGGCTCCTAAAATACAGAGTTTCTGAAAACGCTCTTGAATACTGCATCCACATTTTCATCCTTTTCAACATGGCCACAAGAGCCCAAGCCGACTTTCGGGCTATTCACTGCATCTTCCAAGAAAAAGCGATATGTTTGCTCAGAAGAGAGGTATACCTCGCGACCTTGCTTCAATCATCCAAAACCCATTAGGAATGGGAAAATAGAACACTCTAAGGCTACGTCCTATTTACTTTAGTCTCTTGATTAAAGCTGCATCAAAAAGTCGCACCAAGTAATGCAGAAACCTTTCAGAGTCGCTGCAATTTTAAGTCGCATTGAATTGGAACGGGTGCCATTGAAATCAATGGTCTCATTTTGTGACCCTGTGTCCAAAGTCACATTAGAAGAAAACGGAGCCCAAAGTGCTTACATAACTTCCTCTTGCTTTGCAGGAGACTACAGGATTCATTCATGTAAATACACCCATCATTGCCTTAAACACAAGGCGTTACAAGGGTAAAGAGACTCATCTCCATCTGCCTCACTGTCTGAGGACTTCATACTTCATAGATGGTTGGCTTTGTTGGGACAGTTCCAGTTCTTCCTGGTCGTCCTAGCGGGAGAACATGCCGCAATGGCTGTTGAACTTTGCATGTGGCTTGCATTCCACTCTTTAAAGGGATTCTTGCACCATGTGCCTCACCAGAGATTCCATTTGCTGGAAGTCGCCATTCCCTCTTCCAACCGCCTGGGCTTTAGCATAGCTCACACAGAGACTTGCCCTCTAAGACCAGAGTTCCGCATCCCCAGCAGGAGCCTTTCTTGGAGCGGTGGGTGCGTAAAGGAGGATTCATTCTATTATGAAGGCTGGGCCTTGACGTTGCCCTATGCCAAATACATTTGAAAGAGAAATGTGATCTAATGAGGTCTATATCATCTCGTGCCGTGTATTGTCAATCTCACCTACAAAAATGGAAAAGAAAAGTAAAATAGGATAGAAAGGAAATGGGTAAAAAAAAAAAAAAAAAAAAAGAGTGCCCAAGTCAGCAAGGAAAGGAAAGGGTTAAACCCATCCTCTCAACCTGCTACACAAGGGCTTGCCACTAGGGCTGGCCACAAGGGCTGGCCACAAGGGGGGGGGGCACTGATACATCCACAGTGTGAACTGCACAGACAGACAGACAACCTGCACAGCTGATCAAATCATAGCAGAATCACACAGGCAGCATACCAGGGTGTTTAGTGCAGAGCAAATACCTGTGATGATTGCAAACAGCATTTAGGGAAACTGCTACAAGCTGCCCTCAGAGAAATCCCAACATCAACAGTACTGACCGCTGATTGAATTTCTCTACTGAAATGATGTCACCGCCCCTGCAGCGCCCATGCACTGAGCTCCTGGACAGAAGTAACCCAGGGACGCACGGCCAGAAGAGAAAGCAGCGGCTTGGAACACCAATGCGCTCCAGCTGTCATAGACTGGAAGACATTAGAGCCAGGGAAGAAAACAGACAGACAAACAGAAAAATACACAAACTGCTGCCATGGAATATGTAATATAAAAGTATACATCACCGCACATGGCATGGACACCGATCTGCAAATCAATCTTGCTTCCATGATCGAACTGGACCAGGTAGGTTAATCACACCATACTTGGGGCAGATAGGGACACCTGCTGACCAGGTAGGCTGATCACGCCATACTTGGGGCAGATAGGGCCACCTGCTAGTAGTTAGGCTGTCTGACCAATGCACCGTTTGCTTGCCAATGGCCAGGCTTCAGCTCTTCCAGCGCCTCTTCCGTTTGCCCATTCTATACCTCGCTAGTAGCAAAGGCCCATCGGAGTATCGCGACCTGTTCTAGCGCCTCTTCCGTTTGCCCACTCCATACCCTGCTAGAAGCTAAGGCATATCGGAGTAACGCCAGTGGTCGCCGTTGACCGGTCTTGAGCACGGAGAGGAAAAACTTCAGGTAGTCAAATAACCAAACTGATCTTAAAAAGGAGGACAGAAAAAGGAACACAAAGCAAAGATTAATGGGAGGGGGGTGGGGTCCTATAGGGGAGGAGTGGAGGCGGGGTTAACCCATACATATGCTGCCATGGAGTCTGTCAGGAAATAGACTTTAGCCACAATTAACTGCCACACATCCATTGACTCAGTGCGTTTTTCTCCTCTGTATTCGCTCCAATTATAATAATAGTCTAAGTTTGTTATAAAATTATTAAATCTTTTCAGGTGTGCCGTGAAAATGTTTAGATCTTTTTGGTGACCCGCAAGACAAAAAAAAGTTTGAGAAACACTGCTCTACCTCGACAGTCTCGCGTGGGGGTAGGATGGGAGTTGATGAAGCGGAGATTTGTTTGGCTTCTCTGCTTCTCCCATCCTCCCCATATTGTAATTTTTTCCTCCCAGTCCCCTTTCCATCTATTTTGCCCTCTTCCTCCACCTTCCCACCCCAATTTTTTTGCCCTCTTACCCCTTTATGCCCTGTTCTATTGTTTTGAAGTTAAAATTGATCCCACCTATTTTTTAGGATCCATACTCCTGAAGTTCCCCTTTGCTTCCCTCCTTGTTCCCAATATATTAGGGAATGAAGTCTACTACATTACTAAAAGCTCATGCATTGTGCTGACCAACATACTTGCATTCCTTTAGTTCCAAGACTGATGATGCTGTCCTAGGTCCAGTAAATTCATGAGGCATCTGTTAAATCCTTCTGTAAACATGCAGTATAGCGCATGCTGATGTCCTACTGACTGTACATCATTTTGTCCTTTCTTACCGTTTTAATGAATCTGTTTGTTGGGTGTACGCGGTCTGTGTACAAGCATACATCTTATAAGATAGTACTGTCTATTTGGGATGCAATTATGTAGTCTGTACTCAGCCTGACCCAAAATATCTTCTGTAAGTGTACAATGCATAAGTAAAGAATAAAAAAAAAAAAAAAACAGCATAGAAGGGCTGGGTCGAATGCAACTTTGCTTATAGGAGTTGGTTTTTAACAGAACGTTCTGGGCTTTGGGACTCTCACATGTGACCAGATGTGCAGGTATCTTGAAGTGAATTACCCACTCTATGAATCTGCCTGTAGTTTACTGCCATGAAAGTGAACATGGGTTCACTTTAAAACATTGCTGTATTGTTCTTTAAATATAATCATGTAATATAGAAAACTGAAAATTAGTAATTGTGGGCATAACTGTCTAATATTGTCTACATCTGCTTAAGTACCTGAAAAATTCAAAACTATGTAAATTTTATGGGGAACCGCATTTTGTCTGATTCAGTTTCTAGCATGCCCAATTATAGATTAGAATGTGATGAAAGCTTCTGTAAAACAAATGTGTTGATTTTAATTTGTAACATTACTGTACAGAAAACCAGAAGTTACCTTGTGCCTGTGCCACAAGGACACTGGCATTAAGCTGCCATTCTACATCTCCAGCTTCTTCTGCTTCCTCTTGAGATTTCATCCCATAGTTTCTTGCATCCTCTAACAATCCCAGTTCTAAATAACATCTCCCAATTTCATGAAACAGCCAAGTCTTCTCTAGGCTTGATGTTGCCAGTGGAATCTTCTCTTCCCACCTATATTATAATATATTGAGAACACAAGTTTGATAAAATGGCCACGGCTGACAAGCACCTTAAAGCAATCTGGTCATCCCCCAGAACCAACCCTCAATGCAGACTAGACACCACGAGGTGCTGGTCGAACCAAATAACTTTCCAGTCCATTACGGCAAAAAAAACCTACTCCTTTTCCCACAATGCGATGTAGGGTGCCCTTCAGTAGGCTGTTGTGGCCCTGCATTGCAGAAGGCGCTGGGTGCAGTACCTTTAGAAATTTTGCAACAGACAGCATGTACATACTGCAGACACCTGGATTTCAGAGGCTCCTGGGATGCCCTGAAATAACAGAATGGGGAGTTATCTGTACCGATCAGCAGCAGGAAATACCCAGTCTGCAATATTAACCACTTCAATAACATGCACTTATACAGCTTCCTGCCCAAGCCAATTTTGAGCTTTCAGCGCTGTCGCAATTTGAATGACAATTGCGCGGTCATGCTACACTGTACCCAAACAAATTTTTTATCATTTTGTTCCCACAAATAGAGCTTTCTTTCGGTGGTATTTGATCGCCTCTGCGATTTTTATTTTTTGCACAACAAATAAAAAAAGAGCGAAAATTTTGAAAAAAACGACGTTTTTTCTTTGTTTCTGTAAATTTTTTTTGTAAATAAGTACCTTTTTTACTTCAATGACGGGCACTGATAAGGCGACACTGATGGGCTCCGATAAGGTGGCACTGATGAGGTGGCACTGATGGGCACTGATAGGCGGCACTGATATGTGGCACTGGTATGCGGCACTGATTGGCACTCATAGGCGGCACTGATTGGCACTCATAGGCGGCACTGATGGGCACTTATAGGCGGCACTGATAGGTGGCACGGACGGGCACTGATAGGTGGGCACTTATGGGCACGGATGGGCACTGATAGGTGGCGCTGATGGAAACTAGTAGGTGGCACTGATGGACACTGATGCCCAGCAATGCCAGCCACCACACATTGAGGTGGTGCCATCATAGTGCCAGTCAGTGCCCATTTGTGGGCACTGATTGGCGTATTTTTTTTTATTTTTTTTTATTTTACTACATGTGGATGGCCATGCTTGGGGCTTCCCTGTGGTCCTGGGGGGCTTCCCTGGTGGTCCAGTGTGGGTATCCGAGGGGGGGCTGCGCTGTTAAACAATCAGCGCGAACCCCCCCTGTCAGGAGAGCCGCCGATCGTCTCTCCTCTACTCGCGTCTGTCAGACGCGAGTGAGGAAGAGCCGATCAACGGCTCTTCCTGTTTACATTGTGATCAGCCGTGATTGGACACGGCTGATTACGTGGTAAAAAGCCTCCGCCGGAGGCTTTTTACCGAGATCAGTGTAGCGGTGGGTCAGACTGACCCACCGCTCCACCGATCGCCGCGATGCGTGCCCCCCCGGGCGCGCGGCGGCTGTTATCCCGCAGGACGTCATATGACGTCCAGTGTGGATAACAGAACCACTTCCCGGACGTCAATCTGCTATTGACAGGCGGGAAGTGGTTAAGGATTAACTGTGGAGGTCTAACGGCAGGAGTTACAGCTGTAAATCAAACACAATGTTTATTGCAAAATAAATCTAATACACACCATATAAAGACAAAGCCAGAACATCATTGTTCTAAGCTTCACATGGCAGCTGACTAACACAGCATGCAAGTTTAAAGTGGTTGTAAACCTCAGACATGAAATATGAACAAAAGCACATCCCTTTATAGTGTGTACTCTATTCAGAGCACTAAGTGTAATTTCTGTCTGCTGCTTTGTTCCTCTGCTATCAGCATGAATCACTTCTGACCAGATTTCCTGATCCCACAAGACAGGGGAGGGACCTCCAGCCAATTGACAGCCGCAGCTCTGTTCCTGTGTGCTGCAAGAAGGGGGAATGTCCCATCCCTCCAATCAGTTCTCAGAGCTCTGCTCGCTGACCTCTGCAGATTGAAACTTCAGCACTCTGCCCCCTTTTTTTCCCCTGACAGCTCAGACAAGCTTTATACATTCTGGACTTTGAACTGCTGAGGAGAAAATAAGACTGCAGATAAACAGGCACAACTTACTGTATGTAGGAGAATTTGTTTCAGCTCTGTGTATCACCTGAGGCCAGTTACTTTACTGGGTATATGTAAGGGTTTACAACCACTTTAATGGTTCTTTGATGATTTAAAGATTGCATAAACCATTCCTGTATTTATATCCTAACTGAACATTCAATAGGCACACCTAATTCCAATCTGATTTCTTCTGCTCAAATTTTCTGATACTTTATTTTTCACATACTTACACTTTAACGGCTTCCTTAAATCTCCCAATCCGTGCATATACTCTTCCTATATTATCCAGTGCCCGCGATTTTGCTTCAGGAAAGTCACTAAAAAGAAAATGGATTTTAATAAAATATTATTGTTTGAGCTCTTTTTAGTACAGGTATTTTCCTGATGGAAAATCCACAAGAAACAGCAAAGAAGAGTTTTTGATGAATATGTTGGGTAATGAATGAATTGGTTGAGGGAAAGAATGCAGAGAAATGCTCCAGGTGTCTGCAACACTAAGGAATTGAAATTCTGAGTGGCCTTGAGAACAAATATAATCTTTGTCTAATAACCAACTGAAGATATAAAAGGAAAGGCCTAAAATGTTGTTTGAACTGCATCTGACATCAAAAATAAGAAGCTATTTGTAAAAATAAATCTAGCAATGCACAGAGGTGAAAAAAAATAAATATATAATAAAGTCCTGTAAAACTATAAATAACAGTAGCTTAGGAGCTCAAGCCGAAATCTACACATACAATTTAAAGAGGTTGTAAAGCTAAAAAAAAAATTGGGCAATATCTGATCTATATGCTATATAGATCATGAGTCTAGCTGTTATTTCTGCCCAAAAAAATTATTTACCCGTTAGATAAATAGGCTTTATCAGCACTTCCTCCTTTCCTCTCTGTATGTTCTCCTCAACTTCCGGCTTTTCGAGCATGCTCCCTGCAGCAACGTCACGGCTTCAAAGGTACTACACTTCCCTTGATGCTTAGCGGCATCGCGCATGCACAGTGCCGCTTTTTCGCTGTGTGAGGACAAACCTGAGCCACACTTCCACTTCAGCAAAAAAGGGGGCGGAGTAGGGCGGAGTAAAGGCAGGGCTGTGCTGAGATGGTCATTCAGATTACAATAGCAAGGCACGGGAGGCGGAGCTACAGCGTCTTAGACACGCCCGCGTCTCCCCTGCCTCCCGTGCCTGTGAACGCACACAGCGTCTTCCCGCAGGGATGTAGTCCCAAGGGAGGGGGTGAGCGCACATAGTAAACCCCATGGAAAACGGTTCGGATGAGGGGGCAAGCTTCTAGAGGAGGAACAGGAAGTTGAAAATTCACACACAGAAAAAAAGCATTTACAAAAGAAAAACAAAGGAAAAGGTAAGTGAACCAACAGTACACTACCTTAAAGGAACATATTTAGAAACTAAAAAACAAACCGTTAGTATCACTTTAATGAGTGAATGAGGATTCCCGATTCCTTCTCCCCCTTTACCTCTAAAACATTCTGTGACGGAAGTCACTTTAGGGGCACAGCGAAATAAGAACCCCACTATGATCTGTACTAGTCAGATTCAATGCTGTATACATTGTATATATTGTGTGTGTATATTGTGTGTTGGCTGTTGTGTACTATTTGCTGTGATGGGGTGGGGTGTGACTGTATTCTATTGTTTATTGCTTAACGATGTTGCCTTTGTCTGGATAAGTAAATTATGTTAATCTTGTCTGAGGCAGCTTTTCATTCACCTATTATTAGAGTCAAATATGTGTTTATTTCGGTAAAGGAAAATAGCACAGCAAAATGTCAGATGCTCACAACATAGAATGAAACATAGCAGGTCAAATTCTGCATATATGTAACTAAGCATGGTCATAATGAGGCCAGGTGAATCATTGCTTTTCCATGAAGGGCAATAACATAGTGAACTAAAAGCATGAGAGGCCATTGCAAATAGAAGGACATCTGACTTCCAGTTGAAATAAAAAAAAATATGACTAAAAAGAGAAGAGGGGGAAAAAGGTAGAAAAGAAAAGACAGGGAAGGGGTGGACAGTACGGAGAGGAAAGGTAAGGTGGACCTAGCAGACTAAGACACATCAAAACCTACAAGATGCCATCAGCTCGAACTACAGGGACGGTTTGGTTGCGTCAACATAGTCTTCAGTGAGTCTGAAGTAGAGTATTCAATCCAAAGGAGCCACAAAGACTTAAATTTATCATAAGCAATATTATCAATGGCCAGCATCTCCTCCATACGCATGATGTCGTTGACCGTAGAGACCCATAAAGATAGGGGGGGGGGTAGTAGTAGTCTTCCAAAACTGGGGAATAAGCTGCCTCGCCGCCGAAAGGAAGAAGCGTAGTAGGGTGTGTTTCTGAGAAGCTATGGATCCGGGAAGCATGGACAGTAAAGCTACTTCTGGGGAAGGCGTTAGGGGCCTATCATATAGGTGACTGTATACGGTAAAAACCTGAGACCAAAGGGGCTGGATAGCCGGACACTCCCACCATATGTGCAGGTAGCTGCCGTCTGTTGAGTTGCACCTCCAACACAGGGGGGGCACACATGGAAATATCTTATTAAGAGTTTTAGGGTCCCTGTACCACCTAGAAAGGAGTTTAAAGTTCTTCTCCTGGGAATAACAGGAGATTGAAGATTTGTGGGTAAAGTGGTACGACTTTTGCCAATCCACTGTAGGGAACTCCCTCCCCAGGTCTGCGGACCACTTCCTCGTGTAAGAGGGAGGCTGATCATGTGTGAGAGCGTGTTGTAGCGTGTACATGTGTGAGAGCAAGTGTCTCGGTGTTTCCGAGAGAGAGCACAGCTGTTCAAATTCCGTTAGGGGTCTGTGAAGTTGGGAAGAAGCGAAGAGGTCAGAGCAAAAGGAGGATATGCGGAGGGCCGTAAGCCAGTTCCCATGACCACCGGGCACCACAGGGGCGCCCGCGGTGGCGTCTACAAAGGAGCTCGCCATAGGCCATGTGGGGCGGGAGTACGGACCCACTGACTGGGAACCACAGCCTTGGGGTAGGGCAGGGTGGTCAAACAAGGGCGTGAGTGGTGAGGGATCCGTGGACAGTAAAGAGAGCATTCCCTTTTTATACCATAACTGTAGGACAGCGATAGTTAATGGGGACGCATCAGAGAGCAAGTGGAAGTGTTGCCCATAACCCCAAAGCAGAGCCCGGAGGTCAGGGGCTGACAGGTCCTGTTCCACCATAGTAGACGCTTTGGAGAAGGGGCGAGGGAACCATTCCAATGCCCTGGACAGTAACGTCGCTTTGTGGTACAGCTCAAAATCGGGTAGGCCCACCCCTCCCCGTGTCTTGGGGTACGTAAGTAGTGTGTGACGGATACGGGACATGCCTTGGTGCCAAACGAAACGGACGGACATGGAACGCAAGGAAGCGAAGAAGCTCCTAGGAATAGAGATAGGCACAGTTTGGAACAAGTAAAGCAGTTTGGGCAGAGTGTCCATCTTCAGAGTGTTTATACGGCCGAACCAGGGCATCGAGGAGGTGCTCCAAGCATCCAGCTCCCTTCGTAGCTGATTTAGTAATTGGATATAGTTGAGAGTATAGAGTTGTGATAGGTTGGAAGAAATTGTTATGCCTAGATAGGAAATACCCCTGCTGCTCCACTGAAAGGGGAAATTGGCTTGCACTCGGGTTAGGGTTGTGCTGGGAAGAGATATGTTAAGGGCCTCAGTTTTGGACATATTCAACTTGAAGTTACTAAAGGTGCTAAACCTACGAAATTCGCTCATTAAGGAAGGGAGGGACGTGTGTGGTTGTTGGATATAAATCAGCAGATCATCAGCGTATAGTGAAAGCTTATGTGTGGCGGAGGGGGTCTGTATCCCCGCTATCGTAGGGTTACGTCTAATGGCCTGGGCTAGGTGCTCTATCACTAAGACAAAGAGTAGGGGCGAAAGGGGACAGCCCTGGCGCGTGCCGTTGTTTATCTGAAAGGATGCGGAAAGCGAGCCATCAACCAGGACAGATGCTGAGGGGCGTGAGTAAAGTGCCATAGTCCGGGATATAAAAGCAGGGCCCATACCCAACTGTTCCAAGGAAAGGCGCAGAAATTGCCAATTGACCCGATCAAAGGCCTTTTCCGCATCAAAAGAGAGCAGGCAGGACTTCAGGTTGTGGCGTTGGATATAGGATATTAAATGGATGGTTTTGGTGGTATTGTCTCTGGCCTCACGGCCAGGGACAAAACCCACTTGATCTTTATGTATAATCGCGGGTAATAGGGGGGAGAGACGGTTAGCTAGAACCTGGGCGTAAAGTTTAACATCCAGATTCAGGAGTGATATCGGCCGATAACTACCGCATTGGGAAGGGTCCTTACCTGGCTTGGGTATAACTGAGATGTTTGCGGCCAGGAGATTACTGGAAGGTAGGCGGAGATCATCTATAGAGTTGAATGCAGATGATAACAGCGGGGCAAGGGATTGGGCAAAAGACTTAAAGAACCTGGGCGAAAACCCGTCGGGACCTGGGCATTTATCATTCACCTATTATTAAGTGTGCTAATGAACTCACCTGTTGTCTGCTAAGGGATGTATTGACACTCAGAATAATGTGTATTGGGGGCTCGTTAGGTAACCATTGTGTGATGTTGTGGGTGGATCCGGGTCATTGTTCATGGGGTTACTGCAGTATTCTCAAGTGTATATAAAGAGCCTGTATTCCTTCCATTAAAGTTCTTATTCCTGTTTGACCTCAACACGGAGCTTCGTCTCGTATTTGGGGGGAGAATTATTCGTATGGGTCTTGTTCGCCTGATTGGAGTGTCGGTAGCTGCCTTGGTGTTCGGAAAGGGAATGTCCTAAATGGCTTTAACCCCTTTCATACTCAGGGTGCCGTTACAATTGGTGGAAAGCAGCGGGATGATTCCCACAGCCCAGAAGGACAGCTACAAGAGGACACAGGCCAATGGAAGCACAGTATGAATGGCTAAAGCGCTCTACCCTCAAGGACTTACTGGAGAACCGGGGCCGACCGGCCAACAACCGTAAGAAGAGGGACATTATCGCAGAACTAGTAGAAATGGATAGAGCCGAAAGACCCAACATAACCGAAAGGCCCAGCCTAACAGACAGGACACCCGAAGAGGCAAGTTTTGATCGGGCTGTTAACATAAGACTGGCACATTATGGTCCTAACCCTACAGCGGAGATCATAGGCCAAGTTATAGCGGCTGTGGAGGCAAGTTGGCTACAACAAAGAGGTCACAGCAGCACCAACTGAAAGGAGAAAGGTACATTACTCTTTCGTTCATGGACCGACACAGCTTCTCTATAGACATAGTGGGTATTATCCGTTAATTAGGAGTGACTAGGCAGAAAACTTGTAAAAACTGTTGCATCACACCTTCTACAGTACCGCCCAGGGGGCGGACCCTCTGGTATATCCCCTCACTCTGCATCTCGCAGATCAGTTTTTTTCTGTCTAGCAAGGAGTAGGACATGGCTCCCTTTGGGGCCATTGGTCCGGGGGAAAAATATATTTTGCTACATTTTTTTGTTTCCTGCGATCTTCGATCAACTGCCGACTGGGTGACAGGCTGGATCCTCGATCCTTGTAGTCTCCCCAGTTTCAGCCATCGAGCGTGTGCCGACCCTAGCTACGCGCTGGGTTTTCCACGACATGCCCGTCGCTCCACGGGTAGCCGGTGAGCCTACGCTCCAGGGCCTGTATCGGACCGCTCAGCTTCGGCTGACCTTACAGCCGAGTCGCAGCAGCCTGTCTGGTGAGCGTCGCGCTCCAGGGCATACATATGATCGTCCCCTAGGGTCCAATCACAGCATGCCTGGCCAACAGTCACCTTCCGTGCTTGGACGATGATCTGTTTGGAATGTCTTCCAGCATGATACATGCAGGATAGATAAGTAAACTCCCCTGCCTCGGCTTGGTGATTTGGCTGGACATTCCTGGAGAGACCAAGTGGTTGTGGCCCCTTTCTTCCCTCTCTCCATGCCTTTCCCTCCTCCCTGGGCTTCTGGCTTAGGTGGCTGGGTGCCACCTAAGGGGTTCCACTGGAGCGGGGCTGGCTGTAAATAACATTTAAAAGAGAATGTCATTTTGCTTACCTGTATGTGCTTCCCCCTCCATGCTGTCGGCGGCCATTTTGCGGTGGTCCATGCCTGTTTCGGCCTCTAGTGACTGCCCGGCGGCCATTTTCCTGTGGTTTCGTGCCTATGGTTATATATCGCCGCTCGGCGCCATTTTCTTGTAGTTCACACCCGCTTGGCCTCTATCGACTGATCGGCGGCCATGTTTCTTCTGATTCACGCTGTATGCATATACTGCCATTCGGCGGCCATCTTTTTGTGGTCTACGGCTGCTTTTGGCCTCTATCTTCGGCTCGGCGGCCATTTTCTAAGAGCCCACATTATCTTCCATACAGCCGTTTGGCGGCCATTTTGCGAGAGTCTCCGGCCTTTAGGGTGCATTACACTGGCGCAAAAAATTCACACAGGAAGCGCTGATAAAAGAAGCAGACTGACACAGCAGCGGTGGGATAGCATCACAGGCGCAGCGCACGGCAGCATATCGGTACCAATCCAAGGGTGGTGAGTCCTCTGGGTGACCCAGCATCTCTGATCAGCTAGGAGGGTGGCCTATTGATATCTTGCCAGGAGCCCTGTGGGTGTCAGCGCGTGGTCAGCATGGCATCTGAGCCAGATGTTTTTTCCCCTGAAACACCAGATTTAGCAGCTGGTGCCACTGAGGTGACTATGGGCGCTATGTCGGCAATTCTAGAGGCTTTTGCTGCCAGGGTGGAAGCAGCACACGGGAATAAAGGGGGTAGTAAACGCCCCCGTCCCCTGCAATCTTCTGGTGATAATTCTGATGCAGAACCAGGTCCAGCTACGGCTCATGGCCCAGATTCTGACGTATAAGAGACTGCAGACCATGACCGATCGAACAGTCCAGGTCAGTACGCGAGAAGGCTTTGGTATCTGACCTTATTACTGCAGTGCGGGATACGCTAAAATTGGAAAATGCTGCAGAAGCAGCAAAGACTCCGGTCCCATTTGGGTTTCGTAAACCTGCCCGCACTGATAGGGTGTTTCCTTGTGTGTCTTATTTTGATAAGCTCTTATACAAGGAATGGGAGAACCCACTAAGGGTCTTTACAGCCCCAATGAAGTTTGCGGTATGGTACCCCTTTGAGGAGAGTTTTCTGAAGAAATGGACCTCTCCCCCTATAGTGGACCCTCCGGTGTCCAGACTTAATTGAGCTACCACAATTCCAGTAGAAGGGACTCCTGTTTTCAAGGACCCTGTGGATAAGAAGGCTGAAGCACTCGCTCACTACCTATACTCAGTGGTAGGCTCAGCAGTACGCCCGCCATTGGCGGGCGGCCCTAGTGTCTCAGACACTTACTGAACGGGCAAAATTGCTACTCCAGGGGTTAAAGGAGCAAGATGCTCCTCCTGATGAGATAACTTTGGCCGACCAGTTGGTCCAGGACCTTAAGTTTGTCTGCGAGTCAGACATGGATACTATTCCCCTGCTGTCAAAAGCTTTGGTGTATGCAGTAGCAATACGCCGCCAGATCTGGCTAAAGGGCTGGTCTGCGGACCAGACTTCCAAGAAGGCCCTATTGGATCTGCCCTTTAAGGGGGACAGACTTTTTGGGGCCTCTCTGGATGACATAATCAAGGATGCCACAGTAGGTAAAAGCACTTTGCTTCCTCAAACTAACAAAGGTAAGGGGCCACGCCAAGGGCAAGGGCCCTCCTTTACTGCACGCAAGCATTTTTTTAGCCCCCCTATGGCGACAGGGAAAAGACCCCAGGCAGACAAAGCGCCTGCCCAAGGAAAAAAGCGTCCTTGGTCCCGCAAACCCAACAAGCCTGCGGACAAATCTGCATCCGCATTAAGGTCCGTCCCCACCCAGCTCTCGGGTGGGGGGACGTCTTTGCAAATTCGTGAATCAGTGGACAGCTCTAGTCTCCGACAGGTGGGTTTGCGAAGTAATCTCCTCAGGCTACAAGATAGAATTTCTCTCTTGTCTACCGGACAGATTCGTCACCTCCAACCTCCAGCTACTACCGACCGGTCGGGAGGCCCTGTATGGGGCCGGTCCAGGGTCTGCTGGAGCACAGGGTAGTCATTCCAGTTACAAAACAGGAACGGGGTCAGGGTTTTTACTCAAATCTGTTCATTGTGCCGAAGAAGGATGGGGTTCGTCCAATCATGGATCTCAGGGCCCTCAATTGCTTTGAGAAGGTACAAAGATTTCGGATGGAGTCGGTTCGATCTGTAGTCACTGCCCTCCATCCAGGGGACTTCCTGGCCTCCTTGGACATCAAGGATGCATACCTGCATGTTCCCATATACTCCAGACACCAGAGGTTTCTGCGATTTGCAATCGGGAAGAACCACCATCAGTTTGTGGCCCTCCTGTTTGGCCTTGCTTCAGCACCCAGGACGTTCACCAAGGTGCTCGTTCCGATTCTGGCACTTCTAAGACAGCGGGGTATCGCTATCGTGGGCTACTTGGACGACCTTCTTCTGAAGGCCCCTTCAAGCTCAGAATTAGAGGTAAGCGTGTCCATTACCTGTCAGACTCTTCAAGACTGTGGTTGGATACTAAACACGCAAAAGTCAGTATTGGTGCCGACTCAACGCCTAGTGTACCTGGGGTTGATTCTGGATTCCTCAGAGGCAAAAGTATTCCTCCCTGTGGAAAAATAGGATTTTTATAACAGCTTACCTGTAAAATCCTTTTCTTGGAGTACATCACGGGACACAGAGCGACATAGTCATTACTAATGGGTTATATAGATACCGTCAGATGCTGGCACTGGCAACTTCCAAAACCGGAAGTACCCTCCCCTATATAAGCCCCTCCCATCCGGGAGCACCTCAGTTTTGTAGCAAAGCAATAAGTGTCCCCAAAGAGGGGCGGGAGCTCTGTGTCCCGTGATGTACTCCAAGAAAAGGATTTTACAGGTAAGCTGTTATAAAAATCCTATTTTCTTTCTCGTACATCACGGGACACAGAGCGACATAGTCATTACTAATGGGATGTCCTAAAGCAATGCCAAATGAGGGGGGGGATACACCATATATAAGCTGAGCGCTATCAGACATGAGGATCTTTTGCGGCCTGCAACACACTGCGTCCAAAGGCGACATCCTCCTGACTTCTAACGTCCACCTGGTAGAACCTAGTAAACGTGTGTACCGAAGACCATGTTGCGGCCTTACAGATTTGAGCCAGGGAGGCCTGGTGATGCACTGCCCATGAAGTTCCAACTGCTCTCGTGGAGTGCGCCCTAACTTTGAACGGAGGCGGTCTACTTCTCAAGCCATAGGCTTGTATTATGACCTGTCGAATCCACTTGGCTAAAGTAGATTTTGACGCTGCCTGACCCTTTCTGGGGCCTTCCGGCAGAATAAACAAAGTATCCGTTCTGCGAATCTGAGCAGTGGCTTTTAGATAAGCTTTAACTGCTCTTACTACATCCAAAGAATGCAATAACTTTTCCTCTACCGAAGTAGGTTTGGGGAAAAAAGAAGGAAGAACCACATCTTGGTTCAAATGAAACCTCGATACCACCTTAGGAAGAAAGGCTGGATGAGGACGTAACACTACTCTGTCCTTATGGATAACCAGATATGGCTCCTTACAGGACATAGCTGCTAATTCCGATACTCTTTTAGCCGAACAAATGGCTACTAGAAAAATCAATTTCCTGGTGAGAAGCACCAAGGAAATATGCTGTAATGGTTCAAATGGTTGTTTCTGTAGAACCGACAGAACCAAGTTTAGATCCCATGGACATATGGGAATATTAACCGGAGGACTAATACGCATCACTCCTTGTATAAAGGCTTTGACTAGTGAATGCGAAGCCAAGGGCCTTTGAAAAAATATTGACAAGGCCGAAATCTGACCCTTGATAGTACTCAAGGCAAGCTTCCTATCTACAGCCCACTGTAGGAAGTCCAGAATCCTACCTATTACGTACTTATGTGGATGCCATTTCTTGGCCTCACACCACGCGATGTACGCCTTCCAGATTCTATAGTAGATCTGCCTGGATACCGGCTTCCTGGCATTGATCATGGTAGATACCACAGCATTAGAGAGCCCTCTCTTTTTTAGAATGTGGGCTTCAATAGCCAGGCCGTCAAACCTAGGGCTGGTAAGGAAGGGTGGTATATCGGTCCTTGCGAAAGCAGGTCCGGACGACGTGGGAGAGTCCAAGGACTCCCCACTGAAATTTTACAATCTCCGCGTACCACGCTCTTCGGGGCCACGCTGGAGCCACCGGAATCACTGGTTTCTTTTCTACCCTGATTCTGCGGAGTAATCGAGGTAACCATTGTGGCGGTGTGAATGCATATATCAGCTTGAACTGATCCCAAGGGAACACTAGGGCATCCGAGCCGCAAGCTAGGGGATCCCTTGTCCGAGAGACAAACCTGTCCCCCTTTGCGTTGAATCTGGATGCTAGAAGATCTACATCCGATGTTCCCCACCGCTGACATATTGTCCAGAAAACCTCGGGGTGAAGGGACCCTTCCTCTGGGCCTAATTGCTGGCGACTTAGAAAGTCCGCCTTCCAATTCTCCACTCCTGGAATGAATACCGCAGATATGGCTGGGACATATTTTTCTGCCCATTTCAGGATGTAATTTACTTCCCTCTGGGCTGCACGACTCCTGGTGCCCCCCTGATGATTGATATATGCCACTGCTGTGGCATTGTCTGATTGAATTCTGACAGGGGACCCTTGGAGTTTGGATGTCCATGCTACTAGGGCATATCGGGCTGCTCGTATCTCTAAGAGATTGATGGGCAGGGCCTTTTCTGCATCCGACCATCTGCCCTGGAGAGACTATTGCTCCAGTACTGCTCCCCAGCCTATAAGGCTGGCATCTGTAGTGACCACCTTCCAAGAAATCGGACTGAAGGATTTCCTTTTTTCCAGATTCTGGGGAACCAACCACCAACGGAGGCTCTTGCGAACGGAAGGTGACAAGGACATTGTAAGTCTAGGGCCTGAACTTTTTTGTTCCAGGCTGACAGTATGGCCCCTTGCAAATTCCTTGAATGGAATTGACCGTAGGGTACTGCTTCGAATGATGCCACCATTTTTCCCAGCAGCCTCATATACAGGCGTATGGACGGCTGTCTTTTTTGTACCCACTAAGTGGATCAAATCTTTCAAAGACAACACCTTTCCTCGAGGCAAGAATATTTTTCTCTGGCCTGAATCCAACCTTAGCCCCAAGTATTCCAGACTTTTGACTGGTTTTTAGGGCTGACTTGTCTCGGTTGATAATCCAACCGTGAGATTCCAGATACTTGATTGTCTTGTGAACGACCACGTCTAGTTTTTTCACTGAGTGGTCTATCAGCAACAAGTCATCCAGATATGCCATTATCATTACACCTTGTGTTCTTAGATTGGCCAATAAAGGGCCAGAATTTTTGTAAACACTCGTGGTGCTGTGGCCAAACCGAAGGGTAAGGCTCTGAACTGAAAATGGCGCCCTTCTACTGCAAAGCGTAGAAATTTTTGGTGGACTGGAAAGATGGGAATGTGCAAATAAGCATCTTTGATGTCGATCGCGGCTAACCTTGTAGGGCAGTGGCCACCGATCGGATCGACTCCATCGGAAAGTCCTGATATACAGGAATTTGTATAGCCCTTTTAGAATTAATATGGGCCTCCCGTCCGCGTTTGCTTCGGGACTGTAAAGAGGTTTGAGTAAAACCCGAACCCTCATTCTTCCAGGGGAACCTCCATAATTACTCCTTGGAGCAATAGTTGTTCTAGTGCCAACAGGAGGGACTCTCTCTTCCGGGGATCCCTTGGCACGTTTGACCTCAAAAATGGGAAGGAGGAGAGTCTTTTAACTCCAAACTGTATCCCAAACCTACTGCGGAGAGCACCTATCTGTCTTGATCGTGTCCCGCCAGGTCTCTTGCGAACAACTGGAGTCCCCCCCCCCACCCGACTGAGTGGGGCTTCAATGAATTTAACTTTGGGGGAGGTTTTGTACCTCCCCTGACCCAGGGTTTCTCATTACCCTGCTACTGTCCCTGTTTTTTACCCCCGGGATTTGACCGAGGAGGCCGTCGGAACTGTTACACAGCCGATGCCCCAGGGACTGGAGAAGCAGGCCTCTTAAAGAGGGCCTCTAACTCTGTTTTTAACCGGCAAGAGCGTATTTTTACCGCTGGAAATTTTCTGGATATATTTGTCCAGGTTTTCCCTGAATAAGCGTTCACCATGAAATGGGACGCTAACCAGCCATTCTTTACAGGGAGCTTCAGCAGACCAGTTTTTGAGCCATAGGAGCCTACGCATATGTACTATAGACAGCGTAAGGCGGGAGGCCTGATGGACTGAATCCTTTATGGCGTCAACCGCAAAGCCTAAGGCTCTAGGTAGATCAGCTAGGGCAAAGCCTGCTGATCTGTCAAGTCCCTCAAGACCTGTTTCAACTGATCCTTCACTGCTTAGCAGACCCCAATAGCTGCTACTGCTGGTTGTATCACCAAGCAGATTTTCATAAGGACTCCAATCTTTTATCTATTGGGTTCTTAAACATTTGGACATTATCCACTGGACATGTCAGTGATTTATACATACAAGAGATGGCTGCGTCCACTGTAGGGACCTTCCATTTTTTTTTTTTTGATGAACTTATCCTCCATGGGATAGACCACCGGAAATCTCTTGGGGGAATAAATATTTTCTCAGGACGTTCCCAATCCTGGTAAATGAGCCCTTTCAGTAAAGGGTGAAGTGGAAAAGAACAAACAGTCTGGGGGCTTCTAGCGACCCCAACGAGGATACAGTAGTGGTTGATGGTTCCGCAAGGTGCATTTTTAAATGCTGATCGGACCATGTTAGTCAGAGACTGAACCCATAATCTTTCAGCTTGAGATGCTGAGAAAAGGTTCCCCCACTGTTGATTCCTCTATAACAGAATCAACCTCATCCTGATCCCCTTCAGGCAGGTCGATCCCTGTATGGGACTGTTGCTCTGCTAACAGGCACTCTGAAGGAGGAGACGGAGATCGGGCGTGCTTTCCCTGACAGGGAGGCAGCGATAAATGTTGACAATCTCTCTCTAATCCTCCCAGAGCTGAGGAAAAAACCTCCTCTGTTACATACACAGGAGCAGGTGAACTGAGGACAGCCACAGTACCAAGTACCCCTGCGGGGTCTCTACGGTCACTTACCTCTGAACTTCAGGGGAGACTGGTGCAGCAGAAGTATGCCCAAGATCCTCCGAGCCCGATGAGACCCCCTTCGCTTCCTGGAAGATTCAGTTCCGGAGCTTCTGGACGGCATATTCCTAAGCCTAAAGCTGAGGTATTCCAGCCGTAATACACCACTTTTACTGAGAATAGTCTAGCACAATTGCTGCTATATCACAGTTGGTGTCTACTAATGTGCCTTTCTAGGGGATGCCTGTATCAACCGCTTGCTGTATGCCCTTTTTTTAAATGTTGCCAGCTCTGTCTCTGTACTTCATAGCCAGCTCACCACACAAAACTGTGGTTTTTACATGCTGGGACGCCCGCACATGCACAGAAGCGCTGCGGCGCACACAGAGCGTCATCCCCCAGGCTCCGCCCCCTTTCCTGGCTCACCTCTATATATAGAGGCGCGTGCACGCGCACGCGCGCGGCCACGTGCGCCTTCGGCGCTAATTTTGAAAAATGGAGTAGGGACAAGAGCCAGGGCCCCTCTTTGCCGCAGGCCGGGGGATGGACGAGCATTGCAACATGGCAGAGGAAGCAGTTTCCCATAAGAGAACTCACCATCTGCCTGGACTTGCTCTGCTGAGAAGAAACTAGTCCACATGACAAGAAAACATTCCACAGCGGCCTCTAGTGGACAAACACAGGTACCGCAGTCTAATATCTTAAATATATATAAAAAAATATATATATTTTTTTTTTTCTTGACCACCATTAAAAATTATTACATTTTTTTAGTAGTTACAGGCATGCACAGAATTTTGCGGGAATACCATTAGGTAACAGACAGAAAGACAAATTAGGCTTGGGGGTCCCCCAATAGAACCAAGTTCCTGGGGGCCCCCACTTACCTGTTCCCCGCCGCAGGACTTTGTTTGGTCCACAAAAGCCCAAACTTCACCTATCACGGCAGGCATTGTAATCAAACCTTCAGGGACCGGGTTCCCAAGGATTCCACTCCCCTGGACCTGTATAGCACCCTGCACAGAAAACATCTTGGTCGTGGGTATGACCAGAGCTCTGGATCCCAGGGTCCAGCTCTCCTAAGAGAAGCATTACAGGCAAAACCTTGCTCTTCTCTGCAAGGCCCGGGTACCGACCGTTTAGCTATGAAGCTTTTTTGGTCGGATCCGGAATAGCTTACTGAGGCCCAAAAGAACCTGTACGCAAGCTCAGTGAAAAACACATGTTTCTTCTTGGCCAACACCTTAGACACTGGCAAAAAACTGAGGTGCTCCCGGATGGGAGGGGCTTATATAGGGGAGGGTACTTCCGGTTTTGGAAGTTGCCAGTGCCAGCACCTGACGGTATCTATATAACCCATTAGTAATGACTATGTCGCTCTGTGTCCCGTGATGTACGAGAAAGAAAGTTGCAGACCCTTCGGGCTGCAGTGCGGCAGCTGACTTCCAAGAGTTGGTCATCACTCGTTTTTGCATGCGAGTGTTAGGCCTTATAGTAGCCTCCTTCGAGGCGGTCCCATATGCTCAATATCACACTCGGGTGTTACAGAAATAAGTTCTGTCCAGATGGAACAGATGTCCATCATCTCTGGATTATCAAATCCGAGTAAGCCACCTAGTCAGGAGATCCCTGGTATGGTGGCTGACAGCACCGACTCTAATGGCCGGGAAGTCATTTCTTCCGGTTTACTGGATAGTGATCACGACGGACGCCAGCCTTACAGGTTGGGGGGGGGGGGGGGAGTCTGGGGTGTTCAGTCGGCGCAAGGTCGCTGGACCCCAGAGAAATCCCGCCTGCCGATCAATGTCCTGGAAATCCGGGAGATCAGGCTGTGCCTCTTCAGATGGTCTCAGAGGCTGCAAGGGCGGCCAGTCAGGATCCAGTCAGACAACGCCACAGCAGTGGCATATGTCAATCATCAAGGAGGAACAAGAAGCTCAGCTGCAGCATCAGAGGTCACTCGCATCCTGAAGTGGGCAGAGAGGGAGCGTACCGGCACTGTCGGCCGTGTACATTCCGGGTGTGGAAAACTGGCAGGCGGACTACCTCAGTCGCCAAATGCTGGACCAGGGAGAATGGTCCTTACACCCGGAGGTGTTCCAGCTCCTCTGCCAAAGATGGGGCACACCAGACGTAGATCTTCTGGCTTCCCGACTCAATCGGAAGGTATTGAGGTTTGTGGCCCGGTCAAGAGACCCATGGGCAGACGCAACAGACGCGTTGGTGGCATCGTGGGGTCAGTATAGGCTAATCTATGCCTTCCCTCCCTTAAGGCTTCTTCCCCTTCTGCTCCGCAGAGTGGAGGCAGAGGGAATTCCAATGATCCTAATCGCTCCAGATTGGCCTCAGCGTCCTTGGTACGCCGATCTAGTACGTCTGGTAACGTCCCCTGGCGACTACCACTACAGGAAGACCTGCTATCGCAAGGTCCCATACTCTATCCTGCTTTACGGTCACTGACTTTAACGGCATGGCTATTGAGAACCCAGTACTGAGAGACCGGGGCCTGTCAGATTCAGTAATCTCTACTATGAGAAGTGCTCGGAAGCCGTCCTCTAGGAAGGTTTATCACTGCACTTGGAAGGCCTACATCTCCATGTGTGAGGAAATGAAATGGCATCCGCGTACATACTTGGTCGCCAGAATCCTGCTGTTTTTACAGCGTGGAGTGGACCAAAGGCTTGCCTTAAGTACGATTAAGGGACAGATATCTGCCCTGGCTGTCTTTTTTCAGCGACCCCTGGCGACTCACTCTCTCGTGAGTACATTTGTGCAGGGGGTTTGACATGTGGCTCCTCCGGTCCGTCCCCCGCTACCTCCGTGGGACTTGAACCTGGTCCTCTCGGTGCTTCAGAAGGCACCGTTTGAGAATATTAGAGATATTCCCCTGTTGACACTTTCTCAGAAAGTGGTCTTTTTGGTGGCTGTTACGTCAGTTAGACAAGTCTCTGAGCTGGCAGCCTTGTCATCCAAGGCTCCCTATTTGATTTTCCACAAGGATAAGGTGGTGCTGCGGCCTCAGCCTTCCTTTCTTCTGAAAGTCATTTTGGCTTTTCATCTCAACGAATACATAGTACTTCCATCCTCGTGTCCTCATCCGTCGAATCCTAAGGAGTCGGCGTTGCATTCCTTGGACGTTGTCCGAGCTTTGAGAGTATACCTATCTGCTACTTCCCTGTTCCGGAAGTCAGACTTACTGTTCGTTTCGGTGGCTGGTCTCAAGAAGGGCCAAGCAGTCTCGTCGGTGGATTAGACAGATAGTAATCCAGGCTTACGCCTTAAAGGGTCAAGCGCCACCCTTTCCGGTCACGGCGCATTCGACCAGGGCAATAGGTGCCTCTTGGGCTTTCCGACATCAAGCGTCTGTTTCCCAATTATGTAAAGCGGCGACTTGGTCGTCCGCTCACACTTTCACAAAATTCTACAAAGTTGATGTAGGTGCATCTTCGGATGCCTCTTTCGGCCACAAAGTTTTGCAGGCGGCTGTTTAGAGTTGCAACTCCTCCGTTGGAGGAGTGCTGTTTTGTGTTTGGGGTGAAGTTTATTTTTATACTGTTACCAACCCTCGTTTTTTCTCTGCTTTGGGACGTCCCACTATGTCAATAGAGAAGCTGTGTCGGTCCATGAAAGAAAGAGTAAATAGGATTTTTTACTCACTGTAAAATCCTTTTCTCTGAGTTCATGGACCGACACAGCACCCACCCCTCCTTTTAAGTTTGTACTGCTTTTTGACGAACTGAGGGGATATACCAGAGGGTCCGCCCCCTGGGCGGTACTGTAGAAGGTGTGATGCAACACTTTTAACAAGTTTTCTGCCTAGTCACTTCTAATTAACGGATAATACCCACTATGTCAATAGAGAAGCTGTGTCGGTCCATGAACTCAGAGAAAAGGATTTTACGGTGAGTAAAAAATCCTATTTTTGCTGCTTTTAAAAATTTCAGCGAAACAGAAGGGAAGATTGATGGGTACCTTGCCGATTTTGAACGGCAATGTGCCCTACACTGGGTGCCCACAGAGGAATGGGTTACCATTTTGTCTGGGAAATTGTCCGGCCGGTTCAGGGCCATCCCAGACGAGAATATTATGAACTATGGGCTGGTAAAAGATGCACTTTTGGCCAGGTATGCCGTCACACCAGAGGCATACCGGAGGCGGTTCCGAGAGACGAGCAAGCAGACTGGAGACTCATACCGAGTGGGCATGCCGCCTACACCGCACGGCATCCCACTGGGTCGCTGGATGCCAAGCAGTATCCGGGGAAGAGGTGCTGCAACTGTTCCTGCTGTAGCACTTCTTTGACAAGCTGTCCCCGGAAGTCACAGAGTGGGTCCGGGACCGAAAACCCTTCACCTTGCCTGAAGCAGCTCGCATGGCGGACGAATACACAGACGCCCGCAAACTGGATAACCCTGTGGTCAAGACAATAGCCCGAGTGGATTATCGATCAGCGGCACCCCCTCCAGCTGCCACCTACAAACCATAGTCGTACCACCCTACAGCACCACCTCCAGCGGCCACTTATTCTCAGCAGCCCAGGTTTAACTCCCAGGACTACTCACAACCCATTAGGTGTTTCGGGTGTAAACAGCTAGGGCACAAAAAGCCAGACTGTCCGTTGAATCCAGCCAGGCAGTCCCAGTCTTGGAGAAAGCCAGCAGGGGGGAACCCCCGCACATCCATGCCTGCGGCCCACTGCGTTGAGGAGGAAGAACATTGGGGCGTCCTGCACAAGGCTGATCCAGTACAAGCAGCTAACCGGGACAACAGGCAGCAACACAGGCAGACTGTCCGGGTTAATGGAAAGGTAGCCAATGGCCTACGTGATACTGGCGCCACCATGACCCTACTACAGAAGAACCTCATCCCAGAGAGCCAACACACCAGAGACACTGTAGCCGTAAGGGTAGCGGGAGGCACTGTCTTCCGGCTACCCATTGCCCGTGTTCACCTGGATTGGGGGGTTGGTTCAGGACACGTGAATGTGGGGGTGATGAAGGATTTGCCAGCGGATATACTACTGGGGAATGATTTTGCCCCCCTCGTTTCTGCTTACGCCCCATTGGGCCCCACTGAAGCCAACCCAGAGACTACCCGTGCTGCTGGAACCGGCCTGCTTGCTGCTGAGACCCAGGTAAGACTATCTTCCCCGACATGTACCGTAGATCAGGCGCCCCTAGGCTGGGATACCCCAGAGGCATTCGGGAGGGAAACCCGGGAGGACCCGACCTTACACAAGTATAGGGCTAAGGCAGATACTCAGGAGCCATCCCAGAGAAGTAAGGCCCCTTTGCAGAAACGACAGCTGGTGGTACCTAAGAAATACCAGCTTGAGATTCTGCAAATCGGGCATGATGTACCACTAGCAGGACATCTAGGGTCCCGTCGCACAGCCCATAGGATTACACAGAATTTCTTCTGGCCCAATTTTAACCAGGATGTGCGGCAATACTGCAAAACGTGTGACACATGTCAACGGGTAGGTAAGCGGGGGGACCACCCTAAGGCTAGACTTCTGTCCATGCCTATTATTGGGGAGCCCTTTTATCGCATAGCCGTTGACATTGTGGGTCCCTTGGTCAGGCCTAGTCCATCCGAGAAAAAGTATATTCTCACCGTGGTGGACTACGCCACCCGTTACCCAGAGGCAGTAGCTATGTCCAACATTGAAGCAGAGACAGTAGCTT
This sequence comes from Rana muscosa, assembly GCA_029206835.1. NCBI lineage: Eukaryota > Metazoa > Chordata > Amphibia > Anura > Ranidae > Rana > Rana muscosa. Next base: position 146,218,110 of record CM055128.1, read on the forward strand.
ATGCCCTGGTTAAGATATTTACCAGAGTGGGGTTCCCTACGGAGATTCTCTCTGACCAGGGAACCCAGTTTACCGCTGTGCTCACCCAGCAGTTGTAAAAGGTGTGCAATATTAAGCCCTTGCTGAGCTCACCTTACCACCCCCAGACTAATGGTCTCTGCGAGTGCTTTAATGGGACCCTCAAGCAAAATGCTGAGGACCTTTTCAGACGCTTGCAGAGACTGGGAGAGATTCCTGCCTCACCTGTTATTTACGTACAGAGAGGTACCCCAGGAATCTACTGGGTTCTCTCCCTTCGAGTTACTCTATGGGAGAAGGGTCCGCGGACTCCTCGATCTCATTAGAGGACACTGGGAGGGAGAGACAGAGCAGGAAGGGACCCCCATAGTGCCCTATGTTCTGGAACTCAGGGACCGCATGGAGCAACTGTCTCTGATGGTAAGGGAGAATCTCCAGGCGGCCCAGGGGAGACAGAAGAGATGGTACGATCGGGGGGCCCGACAGCGTATATTCCAGGTTGGGCAGAAGGTCTTATGCCGCGTACACACGACCGTTTTTAATGACGAGAAAAATGCAATTTTTTAAAATGGTCATTAAAAATTATCGTGTGTGGGCTTCAGAGCATTTTTGACGACGTGAAAAATGGCCATGAAAAAATTGGAACATGCTCTAATTTTTCTCGTCGTTTTTCACGTTGTCGTTTTTCTCATCATGAAAAACGGCCGTGTGTAGGCTTTAACGACGTGAAAAAAAATGCGCATTCTCAGAATCAAGTATGAGACGGGAGCGCTCGTTCTGGTAAAACTAGCTTTCGTAATGGAGATAGCACATTCGTCACGCTGTAACAGACTGAAAAGCACGAGGCTGAAAAGCGCGAATCGTCTCTTAACAAACTTTACTAACACAAGGATCAGCAAAAGCTGCCCAAAGGGTGGCGCCATCCAAATGGAACTTCCCCTTTATAGTGCCGTCGTACGTGTTGTACGTCACCGTGCTTTACTCAAGCATTTTTTTTCCACGATAGTGTGTAGGCAAGGCAGGCTTGAGAACAATCACGTCGAGAAAAAACACAGTTTTTTTCAATGACATTAAAAACGGTTGTGTGTACGCGGCATAAGTGCTCAAGCCTGTGAAAACCGACAAGATGCAGGCATCTTGGCAGGGCCCGTATAAAGTAGTAGCCCAGGTATGTGATACTACCTATGTTATTGCCAGCTGTGCAGATGAAAGAATCCAGCGAACCTTTCATGTGAACATGCTGAAGGATTATCAGGAACGGCAGGAGGATGTTACTGCAGTATGTGCCCCTGCTGTGGATGACTCAGAAAGTTTACCTCTCCCTGACTTACTAGAGAGAGACCCCCAGACTGACCTCATTAGCCTTGTACAGCTAGGGGACCGGTTAAGCCCCACAAAGAAGGAACAGGCTAAGCGACTTCTGTGGGAGAAACAGGCGACTTTCTCCCAAAAACCGGGCTACACGACCCTGGCTGTGCATAAGGTAGAGACCCCTGGACAAGCACCCCTTCGACAAACCCCCCTACCGTATCCCTGGAGCAGTCCGAGAAGGAATGCGGAAAGAAATACAGGAGATGATTCAGTTAGGAGTCATTCAGCCCTCTGACAGCCCTTGGGCCTCGCCTGTAGTCCTGGTGCCTAAGAAAGATGGAACTACCTGGTTCTGCGTGGACTACAGGCGACTCAATGAGAAGACCACCACTGACGCCTACCTGATGCCTAGAGTAGACAAACTGCTAGATCGCATAGCCAGGGGACGTTATTTAACTACAATAGACCTGTGTAAGGGTTATTGGCAATTTCCCCTTTCCGAGGATGCTATCCCCAAGTCGCCATTTGTTACCCCATTTGGCCTGTACCAGTCTAAGGTCATGCCATTCGGGATGAAAAATGCCCCGGCTACCTTCCAACGTATGGTGGATAGGCTCCTCGATGGCTTTCAGGATTTTACATGTGCATACCTGCATGAAATTGCGATCTACAGTGGGTCCTTGGGAGAAGCACCTGGTTCACGTAGGGGTGGTTCTGGACAAGATTCGGGCCGCAGGCCTGACCTTGAAACCAGACAAATGCCATATAGGTATGGCTGAGGTGCAGTACCTGGGACACCGAGTAGGGTGTGGGAACCAGAGACCAGAGCCAGCCAAGGTAGAGGCAGTAGCTAACTGGCCCACACCCCGTACTAAGACCCAGGTATTAGCCTTCTTGGGGACTGCAGAGTACTACCGACGTTTTGTCCCTGATTATAGTGCCATCGCCAAGCCCCTGACTGACCTGACGAAAAAGAATTTACCTAGTCAGGTCCTGTGGTCTCCAGCTTGTGAAGCCGCGTTTCTAACCCTCAAGCAAGCACTTGTAAATGCCCCCGTCTTGGCTGCCCCAGTACCTAACAAACGTTTCCTTGTCCACACCGACGCTTCCATGTTTGAACTGGGGGCTGTGCCGAGCCAAGTCGGGGAGGATGGAGGAGAACACCCTGTCGCATACCTGAGCAGAAAGCTATTACCCCGGGAAGTGAGCTATGTGGCTGTGGAGAAGGAGTGTTTGGCCCTGGTCTGGGCCCTTAAAAAGTTGAACCCTTATTTGTACGGACAGGAATTTTCATTAGTCACAGTCCACAACCCATTGGTCTGGCTTAACCGGGTCTCAGGAGACAATGGCAGGTTGCTGCGGTGGAGCTTAGCCCTGCAACCTTACAACTTCACCATCAGCTACCGACCCGGTAAGCAAAATGGCAATGCTGATGGGTTGTCCCGGCAAACAGACGTCATCCCGGCCTCCTAGTTCCGGACATCCCAAAGTTGATCCGAGAAGGATCAAGCCAGGTCTGCCGGAGTGTCCCACAAGGAGGGAGCCATGTGACGGGAGTCATTTCAGGGGCACAGGGTGAATGAGAACCCCACTATGATCTGTACTAGTCAGATTCAATGCTGTATACATTGTATATATTGTGTGTTGGCTGTTGTGTACTATTTGCTGTGATGGGGTGGGGTGTGACTGTATTCTATTGTCTATTGCTTAACGATGTTGCCTTTGTCTGGATAAGTAAATTATGTTAATCTTGTCTGAGGCAGCTTTCCATTCACCTATTAAGTGTGCTAATGAATTCACCTGTTGTCTGCTAAGGGATGTATTGACACTCAGAATAATGTGTATTGGGGGCTCGTTATGTAACCATTGTATGATGTTGTGGGTGGATCCGGGTCATTGTTCATGGGGTTACTGCAGTATTCTCAAGTGTATATAAAGAGCCTGTATTCCTTCCATTAAAGTTCTTATTCCTGTTTGACCTCAACACGGAGCTTCGTCTCGTATTTGGGGGAGAATTATTCGTATGGGGTCTTGTTCGCCTGATTGGAGTGTCGGTAGCTGCCTTGGTGTTCGGAAAGGTAATGTCCTAAACAACTTTAACCCCTTTCATACTCAGGGTGCCGTTACACATTCCATTCAAGGTTTTGAAGCAAATGTCTAAAAACGGGTACGAAGTTCTGCTGCGTTCTATTTTTGGAAAACCCATAGTGCTCATGTAAATATATTTTCACATATTAAAAAGTTTATTTAAAGGGTCTTAAAAGGTCTTTTATTTTTTGATTCTGCTAGGAAGATTACTCCATCTCTATTTATCCTGGTGACCATTGTGTTTTATATAGAAAGTGAAGGAAAGTTTGAGTTGACACACCTATTCCGTTTACAACTGTCTAAGAGGGCGATTTCCCTCACCTCTTACTTGTATCTCTGGGGAAACCTCCCCAAAAGGACACAGGCAGCAAAAGAGAAACCTGACAGGGGTACTACCACCTTCCATGCTCTATTCAAAACTATTAAAAAAAAGTTTTGGTTTTACATATATTTTATGATCGTGTATTTTTAAAGCCTGAGATGGGCTTTAACCACTTACGCCCCGGACCAGTTCGCTGGCCAAAGACCAGGCCACTTTTTGCGATTCGGCACTGCGTCGCTTTAACTGACAATTGCGTGCGCGACGTGGCTCCCAAACAAAATTGACGTCCTTTTTTTCCCACAAATATAGCTTTCTTTTGGTGGTATTTGATCACATCTGCGGTTTGAATTTTTTGCGCTATAAACAAAAATAGGAGTGACAATTTTGAAAAAAAAATCAATATTTTTTACTTTTTGCTATAATAAATATCCCCAAAAAATATATAAAAAAAAGTTTTTTGTTTTCCTCAGTTTAGGCCGATACGTATTCTACATATTTTTGGTAAAAAAAAAAAAAAAAAAAAAAATCGCAAGAGTTTATTGATTGGCTTGCGCAAAAGTTATAGCGTCTACAAAATAGGGGGTAGTTTTATAGTATTTTTATAAAAATTTTTTTTACTAGTAATGGCGGCGATCAGTGATTTTTATCGTGACTGCGACATTATGGCGGACACATCGGACACTTAACACCATTTTGGGACCATTGTAATTTTTACAGCGATCAGTGCTATAAAAATGCACCGATTACTGTAAAAATGACACTGGCAGTGAAGGGGTTAACCTGTAGGGGGCGCTGAAGAGGTTAAGTGTGATCTAGGGAGTGCTTCTAACTGTTAGGGGGCATAGCTTGCTGTGACACGTCACTGATCGCTGTTCCCGAACACAGGGAACAGACGATCAGTGACATGTCACTAGGCAGAACGGGGAGATGTTGTGTTTACACTAACATCTCCCCGTTCTTTAGCTCTGTGACACGATCGCGGGACACCGGCGGACAGCGAGTCCACAGTTCTCATGGGCACGGTCACGGAGCTCACGGCAGGGTCCCGAGCGCGTCGCCGGTGGTGCGCGCGACCACACGGTGGCAAATTAAAGGGGACGTATATATATACACCCATTTGCCTGTCCGTGCCATTCTGTCGACATATATCTTCATGCGCCGGTCGGGAAGCAGTTAAAAGAAATACAGTGGTGCCACCTCCCCACCTGCTGATTGGACAGTAAAGCATAATGCACTAAAAATTCAGCAACCCAGCTCCCTCTGCTCTCCTTATCTCTCAGCATATTCCCTGTCAACACATGTGCACTCAGCAGAGCCTGATTGGCTCCAGCAGCTTCCCTCTCCCTCTTCTCCCCAAAAGCTGCTGTGCAGGGAATGATATCAAGACAGCTTTAGATACTTCTATTGGTTGTATTTAAAAATAGGATTTTTATAACAGCTTACCTGTAAAATCCTTTTCTTGGAGTACATTACGGGACACAGAGCGACATAGCCATTACTATGTGGGGTTATATAGATTACCTTCAGGTGCTGGCACTGGCAACTTCCAAAACAGGAAGTACCCTCCCCTATATAAGCCTCTCCCATCCGGGAGTACCTCAGTTTTGTAGCAAAGCAATAAGTGTCCCCAAAAGAGGGGTGGGAGCTCTGTGTCCCGTGATGTACTCCAAGAAAAGGATTTTACAGGTAAGCTGTTATAAAAATCCTATTTTCTTTTTCGTACATCACGGGACACAGAGCGATATAGCCATTACTATGTGGGACATCCCAAAGCAATGCCCAAATGAGGGGAGGGATACACCATACATAAGCTGGGCGCTATCAGACATGAGGATCTTTTGCAGCCTGCAACACACTGCGCCCAAAGGCGACATCCTCCTGACTCCTAACGTCCACTTGATAGAACCTAGTAAACGTGTGTACTGAAGACCATTACAGATCTGGGCCAGGGAGGCCTGGTGATGCACTGCCCATGAAGTTCCCACTGCTCTCGTGGAGTGCGCCCTAACTTTGAACGGAGGCGGTCTTCTCTTCAAGCCATAGGCTTGCATAATGACCTGTCGAATCCACTTGGCTAAAGTGGATTTTGACGCTGCCTGACCCTTTCTGGGGCCTTCCGGCAGAATAAACAAAGTATCCGTTCTTCGAATTTGAGCAGTGGCTTTAAGATAAGCTTTAACTGCTCTTACTACATCCAAGGAATGTAGTAATTTTTCCTCTACCGAGCTAGGTTTGGAAAAAAAGGAAGGAAGAACCACATCTTGGTTCAAATGAAACCTCGATACAACCTTAGGAAGAAAAGCTGGATGAGGACGTAACACTACTCTGTCCTTATGAATAACCAGATATGGCTCCTTACAGGACATAGCGGCCAATTCCGACACTCTTCTAGCCGAACATATGGCTACTAAAAAGATCAATTTCCTGGTGAGTAGGACCAAGGAAATGTGCCGCAAAGGTTCAAATGGTTGTTTTTGTAGAACCGATAGAACCAGGTTTAGGTCCCATGGACATATGGGAATTTTAACCGGAGGGCTAATACGCATCACCCCTTGTATAAAAGATTTGACTAGTGAATGCGAAGCCAGGGGCCTTTGAAATAATATTGACAAGGCCGAAATCTGACCCTTGATAGTACTCAAGGCAAACTTCCTATCTACAGCCCACTGTAGGAAGTCCAGAATCCTACCTATCACGTACTTACGTGGATGCCATTTTCTGGCCTCACACCACGCAATGTACGCTTTCCAGATTCTATAGTAAATCTGCCTGGATACGGGTTTCCTGGCATTGATCATGGTAGATACCACAGGGTTAGAGAGGCCTCTCTTTTTTAGGATGTGGGCTTCAATAGCCAGGCCGTTAAACCTAGAGCTAGTGAGGAAGGGTGGTATATCGATCCTTGCGAAAGCAGGTCCGGGCGACGTGGGAGGGTCCAAGGACTCCCCACAGACATTTTTTACAATCTCTGCGTACCACGCTCTTCGGGGCCACGCTGGAGCCACCAGGATCACCGGCTTCTTTTCTATCCTGATTCTGCGGAGTAGTCGAGGCAACAATTGTGGCGGTGGGAATGCATATATCAGTTTGAACTGATCCCAAGGGAACACCAGAGCATCCGAGCCGCAAGCTAGAGGATCCCTTGTCCGAGAGACAAATCTGTCCACCTTTGCGTTGAATCTGGATGCTAGCAGATCTACATCCGGTGCTCCCCACCGCTGACATATTGCTCGGAAAACTTCGGGATGAAGGGACCATTCCCCTGGGCATAACTGTTGGCGACTCAGAAAGTCCGCCTTCCAATTCTCCACCCCTGGAATGAAGACCGCGGATATGCATGGGACATATTTTTCTGCCCATTCGAGGATGTGATTTACTTCCCTCTGGGCTGCGCGACTCCTGGTGCCCCCCTGATGATTGATATATGCCACAGTCGTGGCATTGTCGGATTGAATTCTGACAGGGGAACTTTGAAGTTTGGATGTCCATGCCTTTAGGGCATACCGGGCTGCTCGTATCTCTAAGAGATTGATGGGCAGGGCCTTCTCTGCATCCGACCACCTGCCCTGGAGAGACCATTGCTCCAGTACTGCCCCCCAGCCTATGAGTCTGGCATCTGTAGTGACCACCTTCCAAGAAATCGGACTGAAGGATTTCCCCTTTTGCAGATTCTGGGGAACCAACCACCAACAGAGGCTTTTGCGAACGGAAGGGGATAAAGACATTGGGAAGTCTAGAGCCTGAACTTTGTTGTTCCAGGCTGACAGTATGGCCCTTTGCAAATTCCTTGAGTGGAACTGGCCGTAGGGCACAGCTTCGAATGATGCCACCATCTTCCCCAGCAGCCTCATGCACAGGCGTATGGACGGCTTTCTTTTTGCATCCACCAGGTGGACCAAATCCCTCTAAGAAGATACTTTTTCTTGAGGCATGAAAATCTTTCTCTGGTCTGAATCCAGCCGTAGCCCCAAGTATTCCAGACTTCTGACTGGTTGTAGGGCTGACTTGTCTCGGTTGATAATCCAACCGAGCGATTCCAGATACTTGATCGTATCGTGAACAACCACTTCTAGTTTTGCCACTGAGTGGTCCATCAACAACAAGTCGTCTAGGTATGCCATTATCGTCACACCTCGTGTTCTTAGATTGGCCAATAGTGGGGCCAGAATTTTTGTGAACACCCGTGGTGCTGTGGCCAGACCGAAAGGTAAGGCTCTGAACTGAAAATGGCGCCCTTCTACTGCAAAGCGTAGAAATTTTTGATGGACTGGAAAGATGGGAACGTGCAAATAAGCATCTTTGATGTCGATCGATGCTAACCATTCCTCTCCTTGTAGGACAGCGGCTACTGACCGGATCGACTTCATCCGAAAAGTCCGGATATTTAGGAATTTGTTTAGCCCCTTTAGATTTAATATGGGCCTTACGTCCCCGTTTGGTTTCGGGACTGTGAAGAGGTTTGAGTAAAAACCCAACCCCCACTCTTCCAGAGGCACTTCCATAATTACTCCTTGGAGCAATAGTTGTTTTAATGCCAACAAGAGGGATTCTCTCTTCAGGGGATCTTTTGGCACGCTTGACCACATAAAATGGGAAGGAGAAGAGTCTTTTAACTCCAGCTTGTATCCCTGAGTTACTGCGGAGAGCAACCATCTGTCTCTGATCGTCTCCCGCCAGGTCTCTGCGAACAACTGAAGTCTTCCCCCCACCCGTTTGAGTGGGGGCAGCCCTTCATAAAATTTGACTTGGAGGGTGGTTTTGTACCTCTTCGGACCCAGGGTTTTTTGCTACCCTGTGATTGTCCCTGATTTTTACCTCCGGGATTTGACCGAGGAGGCCGTCGGAACTGCTTAGAAGCAGATGTCCCAGGGATTGGAGAGGTAGGCCTCTTAAACGAGGGGCCTCTAAACCTCTTTTTAACCGGTAAGAGAGTACTTTTACCACTGGAAATCTTCTGGATATATTTATCCAGGTCCTCGCCGAATAAGCGTTCACCATGAAATGGGAAACTAACTAGCAACTTTTTACAGGGAGCCTCAGCAGACCAGTTCTTGAGCCACAGAAGTCTACGCATATGTACTAAAGACAGCGTAAGGCGGGAGGCCTGATGGATTGAATCCTTGATGGCGTCAACCGCAAAGCATAATGCTCTAGGCAGATCAGCCAGGGCATGGGCCTGCTGATCCGGCAAGTCCCTTAAGACCTGTTTTAACTGATCCTTCACCGCTTGGCAAACCCCAATAGCTGACACTGCTGGTTGTGTAACCACGCCTGCTGTAGAAAAAGCAGACTTTAATAAGGACTCCAATTTTTTGTCTATTGGGTCCTTGAACATTTGAACATTGTCTACTGGACATGTCAGTGATTTGTTTACACAAGAGATGGCTGCGTCCACTGTAGGCAAACTCCATTTTCGGATGAACTTATCCTCCATGGGATAGATCACCGGAAATCTCTTAGGGGGAGTAAATATTTTATCAGGATGTTCCCAATCCTGGTATAATAGGATTTTTATAACAGCTTACCTGTAAAATCCTTTTCTTGGAGTACATCACGGGACACAGAGCGACATAGTCATTACTAATGGGTTATATAGATACCGTCAGGTGCTGGCACTGGCAACTTCCAAAACCGGAAGTACCCTCCCCTATATAAGCCCCTCCCATCCGGGAGCACCTCAGTTTTGTAGCAAAGCAATAAGTGTCCCTAAAGAGGGGCGGGAGCTCTGTGTCCCGTGATGTACTCCAAGAAAAGGATTTTACAGGTAAGCTGTTATAAAAATCCTATTTTCTTTCTCGTACATCACGGGACACAGAGCGACATAGTCATTACTAATGGGATGTCCTAAAGCAATGCCAAATGAGGGGGGGGGATACACCATATATAAGCTGAGCGCTATCAGACATGAGGATCTTTTGCGGCCTGCAACACACTGCGCCCAAAGGCGACATCCTCCTGACTTCTAACGTCCACCTGGTAGAACCTAGTAAACGTGTGTACCGAAGACCATGTTGCGGCCTTACAGATTTGAGCCAGGGAGGCCTGGTGATGCACTGCCCATGAAGTTCCAACTGCTCTCGTGGAGTGCGCCCTAACTTTGAACGGAGGCGGTAGATTTTGACGCTGCCTGACCCTTTCTGGGGCCTTCCGGCAGAATAAACAAAGTATCCGTTCTGCGAATCTGAGCAGTGGCTTTTAGATAAGCTTTAACTGCTCTTACTACATCCAAAGAATGCAATAACTTTTCCTCTACCGAAGTAGGTTTGGGGAAAAAAGAAGGAAGAACCACATCTTGGTTCAAATGAAACCTCGATACCACCTTAGGAAGAAAGGCTGGATGAGGACATAACACTACTCTGTCCTTATGGATAACCAGATATGGCTCCTTACAGGACATAGCTGCTAATTCCGACACTCTTTTAGCCGAACAAATGGCTACTAGAAAAATCAATTTCCTGGTGAGAAGAACCAAGGAAATATGCTGTAGTGGTTCAAATGGTTGTTTCTGTAGAACCGACAAAACCAAGTTTAGATCCCATGGACATATGGGAATATTAACCGGAGGACTAATACGCATCACTCCTTGTATAAAGGCTTTGACTAGTGAATGCGAAGCCAAGGGCCTTTGAAAAAATATTGACAAGGCCGAAATCTGACCCTTGATAGTACTCAAGGCAAGCTTCCTATCTACAGCCCATTGTAGGAAGTCCAGAATCCTACCTATTACGTATTTACGTGGATGCCATTTCCTGGCCTCACACCAGGCGATGTACGCCTTCCAGATTCTATAGTAGATCTGCCTGGATACCGGTTTCCTGGCATTGATCATGGTAGACACCACAGCATTAGAGAGCCCTCTCTTTTTTAGAATGTGGGCTTCAATAGCCAGGCCGTCAAACCTAGGGCTGGTAAGGAAGGGTGGTATATCGGTCCCTGCGAAAGCAGGTCCGGACGATGTGGGAGGGTCCAAGGACTCCCCACAGACATTTTTACAATCTCTGCGTACCATGCTCTTCGGGGCCACGCTGGAGCCACCAGAATCACTGGTTTCTTTTCTACCCTGATTCTGCGGAGTAATCGAGGTAACAATTGTGGCGGTGGGAATGCATATATCAGCTTGAACTGATCCCAAGGGAACACTAGGGCATCCGAGCCGCAAGCTAGGGGATCCCTTGTCCAAGAGACAAACCTGTCCACCTTTGCGTTGAATCTGGATGCTAGCAGATCTACATCCGGTGTTCCCCACCGCTGACATATTGTCCGGAAAACCTCGGGATGAAGGGACCATTCCCCTGGGCATAATTGTTGGCGACTTAGAAAGTCCGCCTTCCAATTCTCCACCCCTGGAATGAATACCGCAGATATGGCTGGGACATATCTTTCTGCCCATCTCAGGATGTAATTTACTTCCCTTTGGGCTGCACGACTCCTGGTGCCCCCCTGACGATTGATATATGCCACTGCTGTGGCATTGTCTGATTGAACTCTGACAGGGGACCCTTGGAGTTTGGATGTCCATGCTACTAGGGCATACCGGGCTGCTCGTATCTCTAAGAGATTGATGGGCAGGGCCTTTTCTGCTTCTGACCACTTGCCCTGGAGAGACCATTGCTCCAGTACTGCTCCCCAGCCTATAAGGCTGGCATCTGTAGTGACCACCTTCCAGGAAATCGGACTGAAGGATTTCCCTCTTTCCAGATTCTGGGGAACCAACCACCAGCGGAGGCTCTTGCGAACGGAAGGGGACAAGGACATTGGTAAGTCCAGAGCCTGAACTTTTTTGTTCCAGGCTGACAGTATGGCCCTTTGCAATTTCCTTGAATGGAATTGACCGTAGGGTACTGCTTCGAATGATGCCACCATTTTTCCCAGCAGCCTCATGCACAGGCGTATGGATGGCTGTCTTTTTGAGCCCACTAAGTGGATCAAATCTCTCAAAGACGACCCCTTTTCTTGAGGCAAGAAAATTTTTCTCTGGTCTGAATCCAGCCTTAGCCCCAAGTATTCCAGACTTTTGACTGGTTTTAGGGCTGACTTGTCTCGGTTGATAATCCAACCGTGATATTCCAGATACTTGATTGTCTCGTGAACAACCACTTCTAGTTTTTCCACAGAGTGGTCTATCAGCAACTAGTCGTCTAGATATGCCATTATCGTTACACCTCGTGTTCTTAGATTGGCCAATAATGGGGCCAAAATTTTTGTGAACACTCTTGGTGCTGTGGCCAGACCGAAGGGTAAGGCTCTGAACTGAAAATGGCGGCCTTCTACCGCAAAGCGTAGAAATTTTTGGTGGGCTGGAAAGATGGGAATGTGCAAATAAGCATCCTTGATGTCGATCGAGGCTAACCATTCCTCCCCTTGTAGGGCAGTGGCTACCGATCGGATCGACTCCATCCGGAAAGTCCTGATATGCAGGAATTTGTTTAGCCCTTTTAGATTTAGTATGGGCCTCACGTCCCCGTTTGGCTTCGGAACTGTAAAGAGGTTTGAGTAAAACCCGAACCCCCACTCTTCCAGGGGAACCTCTATAATTACTGCTTGAAGCAATAATTGTTCTAGTGCCAACAGGAGGGATCCTCTCTTCTGGGGATCCCTTGGCACGTTTGACCTTATAAAGCGGGAAGAAGGGGAGTTTTTTAACTCCAATTTGTATCCCAGATTTACTGCGGAGAGCACCCATCTGTCTCGGATCGTGTCCCGCCAGGTCTCTGTGAACAACTGAAGTCTTCCCCCCACCCGATTGGGTGGGGGCAACCCTTCATGCATTTGACTTTGGGGGAGGTTTTGTACCTCTCCTGCTCCAGGGCTTTTTGTTACCCTGCAACTGTCCCTGATTTCTACCTCCGGGATTTGACCGAGGAGGCCGTCGGAACTGTTTCACAGCCGATGTCCTAGGGACTGGAGAGGCCGGCCTTTTAAAAGAGGGACCTCTAACTCTATTTTTAACCGGCAAAAGTGTACTTTTACCGCTGGAAATTCTCTGGATATACTTGTCCAGGTCTTCCCCGAATAAGCGCTCCCCATGAAATGGGAAGCTGACCAGCAATTTTTTACAGGGAGCTTCAGCAGACCAGTTCTTGAGCCATAGAAGCCTGCGCATATGTACTACAGACAGCGTAAGGCGGGAGGCCTGATGGATTGAATCCTTTATAGCGTCCACCGCAAAGCATAAGGCTCTAGGTAGATCAGCTAGGGCAAGAGCCTGCTGATCCGGCAAGTCCCTTAAGACCTGTTTCAACTGATCCTTCACTGCTTGGCAGACCCCAATAGCTGCCACTGCTGGTTGTGTCACCAATCCTGCTGTAGAAAAAGCAGATTTTAATAAGGACTCCAATTTTTTATCTATTGGGTCCTTGAACATTTGGACATTTTCCACCGGACATGTCAGTGATTTATTCACACAAGAGATGGCTGCGTCCACTGTAGGGACCCTCCATTTTCTGATGAACTTATCCTCCATGGGATAGACCACCGGAAATCTCTTGGGGGGAGTAAATATTTTGTCAGGATGCTCCCAATCCTGGTAAATGAGCCCCTCCAGTAAAGGATGGATCGGAAAGGAACAAACAGTCTGGGGAGCTTTTAGCGACCCCAACGAGGAGACAGAAGTGGAGGATGGCTCCGCAAGTGGCATTTTAAATGCTGATCGGACCATATTAGTCAGGGACTGAACCCATAACCTTTCAGCATGTGATGCTGAGAACGGCTCTTCCACTGTTGATTCCTCTGCAACCGAATCGACCTCATCCTGATCCCCCTCAGGTAGGTCGACCTCTGTATGGGACTGTTGCTCTGTTAACAGGCACTCTGAGGGGGGAGACGGAGATCGAGCGCTTTTCTCCTGTGACAGGGAAGCAGCGATCAATGCTGACAATCTCTCTTCCAGCCCTCCCAGAGCTGAGGAAAAAACCTCCTCTGTTACATACACAGGAGCAGGTGAACTGAGGACAGCCACAGTACCAGGTACTCCTGAGGGTGCTCTACGGTCACTAACCTCTGATTCTTCAGGGGAGACTGGTGCAGCCAAAGCATGCCCAAGATCCTCAGAGCCCGATGGAGACCCCCTATTCCTCCTGGAATTTCTAGTCCCGGAGTTTTTAGACGGCATATTCCTAAGCCACAAAGCTGAGGTATTCCAGCCGAAATACACCAGTTACTGATAATAGTCTAGCATAAATGCTGCTATAAGAAACAGTTGGTGTCTACTAATGTGCCTTTCTAGGGGATGCCTGTATCAACCGCTTGCTGTATGCCTTTAAATGTTGCCAGCTCTGTCTCTGTACTTCATAGCCAGCTTACTACAATATTGTGTTTTTTTTAAACTGCTGGGACGCCCGCACATGCGCAGAAGCGCTGCGGCGCGCACAGAGCGTCATCCCCCAGGCTCCGCCCCCTTTCCCGGCTCACCTCTATATATAGAGGCGCGTGCACGCGCACGCGCGTGGCCACGTGCGCCTTCGGCGCTAATTTCAAAAATGGAAACAAGGGACAGGAGCCAGGGCCCCTCTTTGCCGCAGGCCGGGGGATGGACGAGCACTGCAACATGGCAGAGGAAGCAGTTTCCTATAAGAGAACTCACCATCTGCCTGGACTTTGCTCTGCTGAGAAGAAACTAGTCCACATGACAAGAAAACATTCCACAGCGGCCTCTAGTGGACAAACACAGGTACCGCAGTCTAATATATTAAATATATATAAAAAAAAAATTTTTTTTTTTTTTTTTTTCTTGACCACCATTAAAAATTATTACATTTTTTTAGTAGTTACAGGCATGCACAGAATTTTGCGGGAATACCATTAGGTAACAGACAGAAAGACAAATTAGGCTTGGGGGTCCCCCAATAGAACCAAGTTCCTGGGGGCCCCCACTTACCTGTTCCCCGCCGCAGGACTTTGTTTGGTCCACAAAAGCCCAAACTTCACCTATCACGGCAGGCATTGTAATCAAACCTTCAGGGACCGGGTTCCCAAGGATTCCACTCCCCTGGACCTGTATAGCACCCTGCACAGAAAACATCTTGGTCGTGGGTATGACCAGAGCTCTGGATCCCAGGGTCCAGCTCTCCTAAGAGAAGCATTACAGGCAAAACCTTGCTCTTCTCTGCAAGGCCCGGGTACCGACCGTTTAGCTATGAAGCTTTTTTGGTCGGATCCGGAATAGCTTACTGAGGCCCAAAAGAACCTGTACGCAAGCTCAGTGAAAAACACATGTTTCTTCTTGGCCAACACCTTAGACACTGGCAAAAAACTGAGGTGCTCCCGGATGGGAGGGGCTTATATAGGGGAGGGTACTTCCGGTTTTGGAAGTTGCCAGTGCCAGCACCTGACGGTATCTATATAACCCATTAGTAATGACTATGTCGCTGTGTCCCGTGATGTACGAGAAAGAAATAAGTCCTTCCAGTAATGGATGGATTGGAAAGGAACAAATAGTCTGGGGAGCTTTTAACGACCCCAACGAGGAGACAGACGTGGTTGATGGTTCCCCAAGGGGCATTTTAAATGCTGATCGAACCATGTCAGCTAGGGACTGAACCCACAATCTTTCAGCTTGTGATGCCGAGAATGGTTCTTCCACTGTCGACTCCTCTAAAACAGAGTCATCCTCATCCTGATCCCCTTCAGGTAGGTCAATCCCTTCATGGGACTGTTGCTCTGCTAACAGGTACTCTGATGGAGGGGACGGAGATCGGGCGCGCTTTCTCTCTGGTAGGGAAGAAGCGATCAATGCTGCCAATCTTTGCTCCAGTCCTCCCAGAGCTGAGGCAAAAGCCTCCTCTGTTACATACGCCGGAGCAGGTGAACTGAGGACAGCCACAGTACCAGGCACTCCTGAGGGTTCCCTACGGGCCCCAACCTCTGATTTTTCAGGGGAGACTTGTGCAGCCAAAGCATGCCCAAGATCCTCAGAGCCCGACGGAGACCCTTTTTGCTTCCTGGGCGTTTTAGACCCGGAGACTTTAGGCGGCATATTCCTAAGCCCAAAGCTGAGGTATTCCAGCCGCAATACACCACTTACTGATAATAGTCTAGCAAACTTGCTGCTATATAAATCACTTGGTGTCCACTAATGTGCCTCTCTAGGGGATGCCTGCATCAACCGCCTGCTGTATGCCTGCTTTATATGCTACCAGCCCCTTGCTCTGTCTCTCCACAGCCAGTTCACAGAAAAAACTGTGTTTTTAACATGCTGGGACGCTCGCACATGCGCAGAAGCGCTGCGGCGCGCACAGAGCGCCATCCGCCAAGCTCCGCCCCCTTTTCCAGCCCGTCTCCTATATTAGAGGTGTGTGCGCGCGCGCGCGGGCACGTGTGCGCCCTCGGCGTTCACCCATGGAAACACAGGGAGAGGAGCCAGGGTCCCTGTTTGCAGCAGGGCCCGGGGATGAAAAAGAGCACATGGCAGCAAGACAGAGGAAAGTAGCTTCCCTTACAAGAGAACTCACCATCTGCCTGGACTTTCACCCTGGAAGGAATAGTCCACAGAAAAAGACGTTCTACAGCGGCCTCTAGTGGATAAACACAGGTACCGCACCTTGTCTTTTTTTTTTTTTTTACAACTACTATATGAGAAAACCATTTTCTAAGATTAGCAGTTTTAGGCATTACAGATTATTTAGCGGGAATACCGTTTAGGTAACAGGCAGAAAGACATATTAGGCTTGAGGGTCCCCCAATAGAACCAAGTTCCTGAGGGGCCCCCACTTACCTTTTCCCCGCCGCAGGACTCTGTTTGGCACAGAAGCCCAAACTTCGCCTTTCACGGCAGGCAATGTACGTAGACCTTCAGGGACCGGGTTCCCAAGGATTCCACTCCCCTGGACCTGTATAGCACCCTGCGCAGATAACATCTTGGTCGTGGGTATGACCAGAACTCTGGATCCCAGGGTCCAGCCCTCCTAAGAGAGGCATTACAGGCAAAACCTTGCTCTTCTCTGCAAGGCCCGGGTACCGACCGTTTAGCTATGAAGCTTTTTTGGTCGGATCCGGAATAGCTTGCTAAGGCCCAAAAGAACCTGTACACAAGCCCAGATGAATACATGTTAACCTTGGCCAACACCTTAGACACTGGCAAAAAACTGAGGTTCACCCGGATGGGAGGGGCTTATATAGGGGAGGGTACTTCCTGTTTTGGAAGTTGCCAGTGCCAGCACCTGAAGGTAATCTATATAACCCCATATAGTAATGGCTATGTCGCTCTGTGTCCCGTGATGTACGAAAAAGAAAATACCTTACTTAATTGCATTACATGTGTTTATATCTGCATTGAATGTATTGTTAAAACTGAACATGTAATAAATACAAGCATGATAACGTATAGAATAAAAAAAAATAAAAAATAAAAATAATATGAATAAATACATTTCACCCATGCCATTAAAGTTTTGCATGAAAATATAAACATTCAGCAATGACTGTGTTATACAACATACCGTTGTTTTGCTATCTCCATATCCTTTTTGTGACTTTGTAGAGCCTCATCCATTTGCCCCATGTCCATCTGAGCAGCCCCTATGCAACTATGTAGATTCCCAATTATCTCCTGCTTATTAGGCATGTCATCTTTCCAGCTTTTAATGTTCTTTAGGACTTGCTGTGCCTTCTTGTAGCTTCCCTTTGCATCTCCTTTGGATAGTACTAGAAGAAGATCAAAAATATGGTAAGTTATATACTGTCAATATACCATAGTTAACCACTTGAAGCCCAGGTCAATTCTGACACTTCGCTCCTACATGTAAAAAATCATAATTTTTTTCTAGAAAATTACATAGAACCCCAAAACAGTATATACTGTATTTATTGGCGTATAACACTCACTTTTTTACCCTGAAAATAGAGGGTAAACTGTGACTGCGTGTTATACGCAGGGGGCTGTGGAAAGTTTTTTTCCTGAAACTTCCCTCTTAATGTTAGGGTGCGTGTTATACGCCGATAAATAAGGTATGTTTTTTTTAGCAGAGACCCCAGAGAATACAATGGCGGTCATTGCAACTTTTTATCTCGCACGGTATTTGCGCAGCAATTTTTCAAATGTGTTTTTTTTTTTTTTTAAAACAGTTTCATGCTTTAAAAAAACAAACAGTAATGTTAGCCCAGTTTTTTTGCATAATGTGAAAGATGAAGTTATGCCGAGTAAATAGATACCCAACTTGTCACGCTTCAAAATTGCACACGCTCGTGGAATGGCGCCAAACTTCGGTACTTAAAAATCCCCATAGGCGACACTTGAATTTTTTTTACTGGTTACATGTTTTGAGTTACAGACGAGATCTAGGGCTAGCATTATTGCTCTCACTCTAACGTTCGTGGCGACACCTCACATGTGTGGGTTGAACACCGTTTTCATATGTGGGTGGGACTTACATATGCGTTCGCTTCTGCGTGCGAGCACACGGGGACAGGGGCACTTTAAAAAAAAATTTAAAAATGTGATCACTTTTTTTCCTATTACAAGGAATGTAAACATACCTTGTAATAGGAATATGACATGACAGGACCTCTTTACAGTGAGATATGGGGTCAATAAGACCCCACATCTCACCACTAGGCTGGCAAGCCAGGAAAAAAAAAAAAAACGATCACCGCTTCACAGCCGAGGCAGCGCAGTTTTTTTGAATGCAGAGGCCAGGCGTGACGTCATAACATCGCGCCCGGCCTCCGAGGATCATAGAGACTCCGGCAACCATCTGAAAGAATAGAAAGGGCTCTGTGGCCATCTCATAGTTTGGACATTCTGGAGACCCAGAATAGCTTACTTGAAGGCTTTATTTAGAAAAACGAATTAGACAAGTCTTGGAGATTATATGTCTATATAATACATATGTACATACAAAAGTCAATCTCTTCCATGCTGTTAAGGACGTATTGGAGGGGATCAGAGTGTTTGGCCCGTTGTTTTTTCCACTTCTGCTGCATTATTCTGCGGTCCCTCTCACGTGCATAGATAGGCTTTTGCTGCCTCCAGAACTCTGTGCGTGTGTCCAGGTAGGTGATTGCATTCATTATCAGGTCTTGCAGCTTCAACCCACTTCGAGTATTTCCTTTCACCAGGCCTATGACAATTAAAATGCAATTTAAATATGAGTGATTATTAGCATACATTCATCAGCTTTTACAGTTTGATTAAGCACACTTCTATCACCATATCCAAGTCTTCCTATATCTGGTGTTTCTTTGGAAACATGCATGCTAGTTGTTCCCTAGATCTCTATAAAATATGTATACAGGTATATCACTACTTCTTGATGCTTTGCTGACTAGGCGCTTGTAGAACACAAACAAACATACTGTGTACAATTCATGGTAACTCTCCATTTCAGCAAAGAGGTAATGAGAATTAAAGGTTTAGTCCAGCCAAAACAGATATTTCCGTGTTTTGTAGATGCTAGGGAGTTAAAATCACCCACCATCGTCTGATGACTTCTATGCTTTATTTACTGGGGCTGTATGCCTGTCGTGGATTTTATGATGGGTCTTGCTCTCCCTGATGGATTTTTAATCTTCCAGGCAGATAGGCAGAGTGATCTCACTGTTGGAGTGTAAAAAATATATATAAAAAGATAGGGGCTGACTCAACCGCCAGATTTCAGCTAATATATATATATATAAAAAGATAGGGGCTGACTCAACCTATCTTTTTATATATATTTTTTACACTCCAACAGTGAGATCACTCTGCCTATCTGCCTGGAAGATATTATTATATTAATGTATATATATATATATATATATATATATATATATATATATAAAACTTTATATCCACCAGAGAGACCAAGAGATGCATGCTTATAAAGTGTCAGAACAAGGTTAATACAGGACATGTATACAAAGATCCTAGGAAGCCTTTTACTGTACTTCTCCTCCATGACATTTTTAGCACATAAGTTGAGGACAACCTTCATCCTTTAGTAGTGTCTCCAGATACTCCATATCGTTGTATATTTCTCCCAGTAGCTGACGTGTAGTCTTTTGACTTTTCGAAGGGTCCGCTTTCTTCTGCTGCTTGGGGTCTTTTTTGGGCACCTTTGCTGGTGCTTTTTGTTTAGCCTTTTTGCTCTGTAACTCACAAAAAGCAAAAAAGCAATTTGTTGTGGTAATGTCTACTTACAGTTTTTAGACAGTACACTTATGTATATGAAGCTCCGTATGAATCTTTCTCCAGCGTACTTTCTTATGTTAATAAATTTAAATTTAGGTTAAACTAACTAATGTATTTTTACATCCCTCAGAAAGATTGTGGTGGAATATCTGAGTTTGTGTGCCTGGGTTTGCATACATGCTGTGGCCTTTAAGAGAGGGTGCAACTTTTTCTGTTGGATTTTTTATTTTTTCCCGAATGCAACAATTTTTTCCTGAGTATGCAACTGGAGGAACTGAAACATGCTTTGCTTAAATGTAAATGTATAAAATGTAAACAGCTCTTGCTGTGCTCTCTGCCATAGTAGCCAATGAAAACCCATAATGCTCTAGGGATACACACACACTCTCTTTATCTCAAACACTTGCTTCCCGCAGGATGACTATAAACGTCCTGCCTTTGAAGAGGAATACCGTTGTTTTGGTAGCAGCTAGCTACCATAACCCCAGTATCCTCTTCAAGAGCCGGCGATTCTCTTCCAGATAAAAGTGGTCTATGTGGCGGATTTGCCGCAAGATCACTTTTATCGGTGGCGGGAGAAGGCCCCCCCCTCCCACCGTGCTCCGGTGCCCTCCGCCGCTTACCGTGGCCGTCGGTAACGGTGGAGGTGATCGCGTTCTCTCCCTAGCCTGACATGGAGACGAGTGAGGGGAAGATGGCCCCCACCCGTATCCAAGTCATTGCAGGGCGGAAGCGACGTCAAAACGTCACTTCCGCCCATAGCTCTTAAAAGGGACATTTTATTATTTTTATTTTTTTCAAATGACAATTTTTTTTTTTTAATTGCATTTTAAGAGGATCTGACATGCTTTTTTCTATTACAAGGGATGTTTAAATTCCTTGTAATAGGAATAAAAGTGACACAATTTTTATTTTTTTTAAAGAACAGTGAAAAAATAAAAGTTTGTTGCCATTCCACGAGCGGGCGCAATTTTGAAGCATGACATGTTGGGTATCAATTTACTTAGTGTATCTTTCACAATATAAAAAAAATGGGCTAACTTTACTGTCTTATTTTTTAAATTCAAAACTGTGTATTTTTTCCAAAAAAAGTGCGCTTTACAAGACCGCTGCGCAAATACGGTGTGACAGAAAGTATTGCAACAACCGCTATTTTATTCTCTAGGGTGTTAGAAAAAATATTTATATATATGTATATATATATATATATATATATATATATAATGTTTGGGGGTTCTAAGTAATTTTCTAGCAAAAAAAACTGTTTTTAACTTGTAAGCACCAAATCTCAGAAATGGCTCGGTAATTTAGTAGTTAAAGGAAAATGTTAATGGGCTGTGCCCTGTGTTTAACCACTACATTACCGAGCCTATTTCTGAGATTTGGTGTTTACAAGTTAAAAACTGTTAAAAAAATGTAAAAACTGTTTTTCTTCTTTTTTTTTTTCTTATTTATTTTACCTTTTATTTTTTCAATGTTCTTTAAAAAAAAAAAAAATGGTGTCACTTTTATTTCTATTACAAGGAATGTAAACATCCCTTGTAATAGAAAAAAGCATGACAGGTCCTCTTAAATATGAGACCTGGGGTCCAAAAGACCTCAGATCTCATATTTACACCAAAATGCAATAAAAAAAAAAAAATGACTTGGAGACGGGTGGGGGTCATCTTCCCCTCACTCGTCTCCATGTCAGGCTAGGGAGAGGACGCGATCGCCTCCGCCGTTACCGACGGCCACGGAAAGCGCCGGAGGGCACCGGAGCGCGGCGGGATAAGAGTGATCTTGCGGCAAATCCGCCGCAGAGACCACGTTTATCTGAAAGAGAATCGCCGGCTCTTGAAGAGGATACCGGGGTTATGGTAGCTAGCTGCTACCATAACAACGGTATTCCTCTTTAAAGACAGGACGTTTATAGTCATCCTGCGGGAAGCAAGTGGTTAAAGAATGCAGAATTATTCAGTAGTCCTGGAGAGACATAATTTTTTTTACTATAATCTGCAATCCTTGATAACAGATTTCAGAATAACAGTATTTTTGTATTCATGGTAAAAAAAAAATCTTAAAGTCCTTTAAGGGACACAGAAATTGTTATAATTCTTACACGTTTGGGTTATACTGCTGCCTGCAGGAGAAATTGACACCAGCAACAATAACGCTGTTGGCCAGCACAGGATAACCCACAACCACAATGCCTCAAGTTGTGTACAGGGGCGTATCATGAAATAAGTGGGCGTGTGTGCAAAAATCAAAAGTTAGACCTGAGGACGGCTGGAAAAATAAAATAAAAAATGCGCACCGTGGAAAAAAGTGGCCATGGTTTAAATTATGCTAAATATTGTGCATGGCTTAAAGGAGGCTTGGTTAAATGGTGTCTGAGATGACTTGCATAGTGCAGAATGTGGTAATGTTAAATAGGGAATGTACAGTGCGGAGTGTATGGTGGTGGGTAGTATGTGCAGGAGAAGAGAGCGGAGAGTATGGCGGTGGGCATTATGTGCAGAGGAAGAGTGCGGAGTGTATGGCGGTGGGTCGTATGTGCAGGAGAAGAGTGCGGAGTGTATGGCGGTGGGTAGTATGTGCAGGAGAGGAGTGAAGAGTGTATGGAGGTGGGTAGTATGTGCAGGAGAGGAGTGCAGAGTATATGGAGGTGGGTAGTATGTGCAAGAGAGGAGTGTGGAGTGTACAGAGGTGGGTAGTATGTGAAGGAGAGGAGTGCAGAGTGTATGGAGGTGGGTAGTATGTGCAAGAGAGGAGTGCGGAGTGTACAGAGGTGGGTAGTATGTGCAGGAGAGGAGTGCGGAGTGTACAGAGGTGGGTAGTATGTGAAGGAGAGGAGTGCAGATGTATGGCGGTGGGTAGTACATGTAGGAGAGAAAGCTCCATTTGTGGGGAAAAAAAAGAACGTCAATTTTGTTTGGGAGCCACGTCGCACGACCGTGCAATTGTCAGTCAAAGCGACGCAGTGCCAAATCGCAAAAAGGGGCCTGGTCCTTTAGCAACAAAATGGTCCGGGGCTTAAGTGGATAGTATGTGCAGAAGAGGAATGCAGAGTGTATGGCGGTGGGTAGTACATGAAGGAGAGGGGTGCAGAGTGTATGGAGGTGGGTAGTATGTGCAAGAGAGGAGTGCGGAGTGTACAGAGGTGGGTAGTATGTGAAGGAGAGGAGTGCAGAGTGTATGGAGGTGGGTAGTATGTGCAGGAGAGGAGTGCAGAGTGTATGGAGGTGGGTAGTATGTGCAAGAGAGGAGTGCGGAGTGTACAGAGGTGGGTAGTATGTGAAGGAGAGGAGTGCAGAGTGTATGGCGGTGGGTAGTACATGTAGGAGAGGGGGGCGATGTGTATGGCGGTAGGTAGTACGTGTAGGAGAGGGGGTTCAGGGGGTATAGCGGTGGGTAGTACGTGTAGGAGAGGGGTACGGTGTGTATGGCGGTGGGAAGTACGTGTAGGAGAGGGGTGCGGTGTGTATGGCGGTGGGTAGTACGTGTAGGAGAGGGGTGCGGTGTGTATAGTGGTGGGTAGTAGGTGTAGGAGAGGAGTGCAGAGTGTATGGCAGTGAGTAGTACGTGTAGGAGAGGAGTGGAGAGTGTATGGCATGGGTGGTTAATGCAGGGAGAGGAGTGCAGTGCCACCTTCTGAATGTCTGTCAGACACTGTTATACCACCTTGGTGGATCACTTTTCAGAGGGACTACAGCAGGTCCGGAAAAGTCCTAAAAGGAAAAACCTCAAGCTCATTCCTTACCAAAATCGACAGGGGGTCTCAACAGGGCAGTGTACAAGAGGTCAGCAGGGAACATTACATGGGGAGGGGTGCAGGGCACATTACATAGGGCACAAGATAAAAAGGTAGCTGCTGAACAGTGTAGAAGAAAATTGTGCATCCCATCGGAATGTAGCTGAGAGGGGAGAGAGCAGATAATATATAGGCTGGGCAGTTGGGGCACTAGAAAAGGCAGAGAGATAGGATGGTCTGATAAGAGGAGGAGTACAGGAGTGAAGGACTGCAGGGAGACTAACCCAGTACAATCAGTGGGACTGAGAAGAGTGGAAGATTGAGGCAGAATTGCAGAGACGGAGGGGAGATATACGACAGGGAGAGTGAACAGAGAACCTGAACAAGTGGAGTCAGACTGAGCACAGCTAATATCAGAGCAGAGCTGCGCTGCGAGAGAGGGAATGACAGGAAGAATGAACTGTAGTTTAGTGGCCACAAATGTGCTTGTCACCTGCCCAGGCCCTCCTTAGCAGCCATGTAATGTATACTCACTGCTGTCCTCTGTCAGTGACTGCACTGACCCTGGGGAAGCCAGGCTCTGCCCCCTGACTACCCCTCTCACGAATTAGTGGACAGCGGCACTGTGTCTGTAGCGCAGCCCGGCAGGGGCACTGTGTGTCTCCCATTCATGGTAATGCTGAGCTGGCACCGGCAGTCACAGGCGCAGCTGCAGAGCCTCGGGGTCTCATCCATGTGTGCAGTTTAGTCAGCGCACAGTGGGCCCCTCTATTCTCAGAGGCCCGTGTGCAACGTACACTCTACGCACATGGATGATACGCCACTGGTTGTGTAGCATAGTAGTACCAAGACCATGAAATAAACAGAGAGGAGGGTCCGGTGTCCTTCAATAAATTCTAAAGTGAGTACAAAAATCCTATTTTCTTTATCATCGATGGAGACAATTTTTTTTTTGTATTCTTAAGACTCTCAGGATGTCCAAAAGCCATCCAGAGGGGCAGACCACATACAAAAAACAGAGGTTAACAGGCCCAAGAAAAAAAAACAGAAATTTGGGAGGAAAAAGGAATTAAAAAAAAAAAAAAGGGGGGGGGGAATCAGTTTTTCTGAAGAAGCGGTGGCTGAGAAACAGACTCACACAGCCCAAATCACATCCAGACAATGGTGGGAAACTTCCTTTTGGGGAACTGGACATGGACAGAGAGATGAGAGAGCAGAGTCTGGTTTGAGCTAAAAGTCAAAAAACTACCTTAGGCACAAAAGGTAGTCCTGGGCCTCAACATCACCTTGTCCCTATGCAAAAACAAGAAGGTGTTTCCCGGGCACCATACAATGTAAAATTTAGTTATTTCCATGCCATGGATGAGTACAGCTGCCCATAGATATCAATGGCTGCGTGTGGGTATATGATGGTATTTGCATAAAAGTGCGCGTGCATAACGTGCAACCCTGGATGCAAACTGTCAGTATGGCCCCAAGGTACCTGTGTGCCTGAGCCCTAAGGCTACCAGTTCAGACACATTCCTTGACATGGCTACAAGAAATACCAACATGTTGAGAGTAGACAATAATGTCTCTGATGGGTTTACAATCTTAGAAGCACAGAGAGAATCGATTCATATCTCATGGATTCACAGGGGAAATACAAAGAAGTACTGTATATGGGAGACACCCTGCACAAAGGTGAAGGAGTGAAAGAGAAATGAGACACACTGTTTAGAAACCTGGCCCTTGAAAATGATGAGAGACAAAATACCCAGCTGCAGGAAGGAGAGGATTCTTCCAATGAGACTCACCAAGTGAAGTATACTTTCTATGTCCAGTGATAAACCTCACAGGGAGTAATCTTCCTAGCTTTAAGCATCATGCAATGACATGGCTGTTAAACAGAATTTAACCTCTTCCCGCCCAGCCTATTGTAAAGGGCGCATCGACCTACCGTAGTGCAATTGCCTTAAAATGTTTTTTATTTAAAGCTAAAAGATGTACAGAATGGGGATGAGCCGAACACACCCCTGTTCGGTTCGCACCAGAACCTGCGAACAGCCAGAATGTTCGCGCCAACTTTAGAACCCTATTAAATACAATGGACTCGAACGTTCAAAAGTGCCAATTATAAAGGCTAATATGCAAGTTAGGCCCCATGCACACGAGACGCCGGTGCAAACTCTGCTGAACACACGTTTTTAAAGGCTAAAACCGGCGTTTAAAAACGCCCGTTTTGCCGCGATTTTAGCGGCGTTTTACCGCGTTTGCGTCTATAGGCGTTTAGTTAAGAAACATCATAAGACCCTCCCTAAGCTCAAAAAACATTATTATTTAACCATTTCAGCCATTTTGGGAGACCAGCAGCTGAGAGAGCAGCAGTGTACTTGTATTTAGCGTATCACTTGCCACATCATCTGCCACAAGCTGTGGATTGTCCACTTGCCACGTCACCTGCCACGTCACCTGGCCACAAGCTGTGGATTGTCCACTTGCCACGTCACCTGCCACGTCACCTGACCACAAGTTGTGGATTGTCCACTGGCCACATCACCTGGCCACGTCACCTGCCACAAGTTGTGCATTGTCCACTTGCCACGTCACCTGGCCACGTCACCTGCCACGTCACCTGCCACAAGTTGTGAATTGTCCACTTGCCACGTCACCTGCCACGTCACCTGGCCATGTCACCTGCCACAAGTTGTGGATTGTCCACTTGCCACATCACCTGGCCACGTCACCTGGCCATGTCACCTGCCACGTCACCTGCCACAAGTTGTGGAATGTTCACTTGCCACGTCACCTGGCCACGTCACCTGCCACAAGTTGTGCATTGTCCACTTGCCACGTCACCTGCCACGTCACCTGGCCACGTCACCTGCCACAATTTGTGGACTTCCACCTGCCACGTCACCTGGCCACAAGTTGTGGATTGTCCACTTGCCACGTCACCTGCCACATCACCTGCCATGTCACCTGGCCACGTCACATGCCACGTCACCTGGCCACGTCACCTGCCACAAGTTGTGGATTGTCCACTTGCCACGTCACCTGCCACGTCACCTGCCATGTCACCTGGCCACGTCACATGCCACGTCACCTGCCACAATTTGTGGCTTTCCACCTGCCACGTCACCTGGCCACGTCACCTGGCACAAGTTGTGGATTGTCCACTTGCCACGTCACCTGCCATGTCACCTGGCCACGTCACATGCCACGTCACCTGCCACAATTTGTGGCTTTCCACCTGCCACGTCACCTGGCCACGTCACCTGGCACAAGTTGTGGATTGTCCACTTGCCACGTCACCTGCCACATCACCTGCCATGTCACCTGGCCACGTCACATGCCACGTCACCTGACCACGTCACCTGCCACAAGTTTTGGATAGTCCACTTGCCACGTCACCTGCCACGTCTCCTGCCACAATTTGTGGATTGTCCACCTGCCACGTCACCTGCCATGTCACCTGGCCACGTCACCTGCCACAAGTTGTGGATTGTCCACTTGCCACGTCACCTGCCATGTCACCTGGCCACGTCACATGCCACGTCACCTGCCACAATTTGTGGCTTTCCACCTGGCCACGTCACCTGGCACAAGTTGTGGATTGTCCACTTGCCACGTCACCTGCCACATCACCTGCCATGTCACCTGGCCACGTCACATGCCACGTCACCTGACCACGTCACCTGCCACAAGTTTTGGATTGTCCACTTGCCACGTCACCTGCCACGTCTCCTGCCACAATTTGTGGATTGTCCACCTGCCACGTCACCTGCCATGTCACCTGGCCACGTCACCTGGCCACGTCACCTGCCACAAGTTGTGGATTGTCCACTTGCCACGTCACCTGCCACGTCACCTGCCATGTCACCTGGCCACGTCACATGCCAAGTCACCTGCCACAATTTGTGGCTTTCCACCTGCCACGTCACCTGGCCACGTCACCTGGCACAAGTTGTGGATTGTCCACTTGCCACGTCACCTGCCACATCACCTGCCATGTCACCTGGCCACGTCACATGCCACGTCACCTGACCACGTCACCTGCCACAAGTTTTGGATTGTCCACTTGCCACGTCACCTGGCCACGTCACCTGCCACAAGTTGTGGATTGTCCACTTGCCACGTCACCTGGCCACGTCACCTGCCACAAGTTGTGGATTGTCCACTTGCCACGTCACCTGGCCACGTCACCTGCCACAAGTTGTGGATTGTCCACTTGCCACGTCACCTGGCCACGTCACCTGCCACAAGTTGTGGATTGTCCACTTGCCACGTCACCTGCCATGTCACCTGGCCACGTCACATGCCACGTCACCTGCCACAATTTGTGGCTTTCCACCTGGCCACGTCACCTGGCACAAGTTGTGGATTGTCCACTTGCCACGTCACCTGCCACATCACCTGCCATGTCACCTGGCCACGTCACCTGACCACGTCACCTGCCACAAGTTTTGGATTGTCCACTTGCCACGTCACCTGGCCACGTCACCTGCCACAAGTTGTGGATTGTCCACTTGCCACGTCACCTGGCCACGTCACCTGCCACAAGTTGTGGATTGTCCATTTGCCACGTCACCTGGCCACGTCACCTGCCACAAGTTGTGGATTGTCCACTTGCCACGTCACCTGGCCACGTCACCTGCCACAAGTTGTGGATTGTCCACTTGCCACGTCACCTGCCATGTCACCTGGCCACGTCACATGCCACGTCACCTGCCACAATTTGTGGCTTTCCACCTGGCCACGTCACCTGGCACAAGTTGTGGATTGTCCACTTGCCACGTCACCTGCCACATCACCTGCCATGTCACCTGGCCACGTCACATGCCACGTCACCTGACCACGTCACCTGCCACAAGTTTTGGATTGTCCACTTGCCACGTCACCTGCCACGTCTCCTGCCACAATTTGTGGATTGTCCACCTGCCACGTCACCTGCCATGTCACCTGGCCACGTCACCTGGCCACGTCACCTGCCACAAGTTGTGGATTGTCCACTTGCCACGTCACCTGCCACGTCACCTGCCATGTCACCTGGCCATGTCACATGCCAAGTCACCTGCCACAATTTGTGGCTTTCCACCTGCCACGTCACCTGGCCACGTCACCTGGCACAAGTTGTGGATTGTCCACTTGCCACGTCACCTGCCACATCACCTGCCATGTCACCTGGCCACGTCACATGCCACGTCACCTGACCACGTCACTTGCCACAAGTTTTGGATTGTCCACTTGCCACGTCACCTGCCACGTCTCCTGCCACAATTTGTGGATTGTCCACCTGCCACGTCACCTGCCATGTCACCTGGCCACGTCACCTGGCCACGTTACCTGGCCACGTTACCTGGCCACGTTACCTGCCACAAGTTGTGGATTGTCCACTTGCCACGTCACCTGGCCACGTCACCTGCCACAATTTGTGGATTTCCACCTGTCACGTCACCTGGCAACATCACCTGCCACAAGTTGTGGATTGTCCACTTGCCACGTCACCTGCCACAAGTTGTGGATTGTCTACAGTGCAATGCAAGCAATTACAGTTTTTTTTCATATTTTTTTGATGGTTTTTCATAATTTGCCATCATTTTTGAGATTTCTAATGTAAAAAAATAGGTCACCTTTAAAAACACTAATAAACGAAATCGCGGCAAAACGCCGGTACCGCGTTTTGCCGCGTTTAGCCGCGTTTTGCGTCTGAAACGTGGAAAACTTTTGCGTCTGAACCCATTTTTTTTGCTTCTGGAAAAACGAGGTTAAACGCAACTGCCTAAAAACGGCAATAAACGAGACTGTGTGCATGGACACATAGGATAACATTGAATGGGTTCAGGAGCAGTTGAAAAAAGTGTCCAACTGCCTCTGAATGCGCGTTTAACAGCAAATAACAGCGTCTCGTGTGCATGGGGCCTTATTGTCCTAAAAAGTGTTTGGGGACCCGGGTCCTGCCCCAGGAGACATGTATCAATTCAAAAAAAAGTTTTAAAAACTGCAGTTTTTTCGGGAACAGTGATTTTAATAATGCTTAAAGTGAAACAATACAAAGTGAAATATTCCTTTAAATTTCGTACCTGGGGGGGGTGTGTATAGTATGCCTGTAAAGTCGCGCTTGTTTCCCGTGCTTAGAACTGTCCCTGCACAAAGTGTCATTTCTGAAGGAAAAAAAGTCATTTAAAACTCCTTTAAAATTAGCACTTTCGATTTCTCCCATAGACTTTTCGAATTTGCCGCGAACGGGCGAACAGGCAATGTTCGAGTCGAACTCGAAGCTCATCCCTAGTACAGAATACTTACAAACGTATGTTGTATACATGCATTTTAGGACCGCTGGAGGATTCCAATGGTGCAAGGGGACCAGATGGCGTCCGTAATGGCTTGGCTTATGCATTTCGAGGGAGAACCCTCTTCCTCACAGCCACTTTTTCTTTTGCTTGTGGTGGGATTGTTTTATTTTTTTTTAATAAATAGATAACTTATAAGTGCTCAGCAGATAGCTAAAATTAATATATAAATTCTCTTTTCAAAAAGAAGGGACTTTTTTCCATTGTTAGAGAGGATTATTTGATTTAAAGCTATGGTAAATTTAATGAAAGTTCTAGTAACTTGGAGTATTAGGGGAATTAGCGACCTAGTAAAGAGACAAGCAATGTTTACGACATTGAAACAGTTTTCTCCGTCTATTGTCTGCCTGCAGGAGACCCATTTAAATATACACAAATTAATTTACTTGAAAACGTGCACAATACAGTAGGCAATATCATTCTGTTTATACTACATATTCTAGAGGTGTATCTATATTGATAGCAAATGATCAGGGCCGCCATCAGGGGGGTACAGGCAGTACACCTGTAAGGGGCCCGGGTGGCAACCCCCCTATTTTATGTATTTTTTATAAAAAAAATATATATATTTTATTTATTTTTATACATTTTTTGTAAGGGGCCCAGAGGTCCCCAGGGCCCCCGGATGGTAACCCCCCTTTTGTATGTATTTTTTTATATATAAAAAAAATATATATATTTATTTATTTTTTGTAAGGGGCCCAGAGGTCCCGGATGGCAACCCCCCTTTTTTATGTATTTTTTATAAAAAAATAAATAAAATAATATATATATATATATTTTTATTTTATTTATTTTTTGTAAGGGGCCCAGAGGCCCGGAGGTCCCCAGGGCCCCAGATGGCAAACCCCCCTTTTTTTAAATAAATTTTCTTATATATATTTTTTTTGTAAGGGGCCCAGAGGTCCCCGGAGGTCCCCCCCCTTTTTTATGTAATTTTTATTAATAAAAAAAATAGGATTTTTTGTACTCACCGTAAAATCCTTTTCTCTGACATCCATGGACTGACACAGTGTCTCTTTACACTTTACACGTGGGTTATGTCCCTGCTTGCAGGAGAAGACCTAGGCAGAATGTGAGATGTTATACATACATTCTAAAAGCCAGAGCTGAACAGCCCCACCCAGGGGGCGGTCCCTCCGGGCATAACCCTCCCACTACAGTCAGCAGACTTCAGTTCGTAACAAAGCAGTACAAACTTAAAAGGAAGGGTGGGTGCCGTGTCAGTCCATGGATGTCAGAGAAAAGGATTTTACGGTGAGTACAAAAAATCCTATTTTCTCTTATCATCCATGGACTGACACGGTGTCTCTTTACACTTTACACGTGGGATGTCCCAAAGCAGTGTCAAGAGGGATGGGAGCAGTATAAATGGAAAAACCAAACTTTCACTCCAAGAAGGCAGATCTCCTCAACGGAGGAGTCGCAACTTTAAACAGCGGCCTGCAGCACCCTGCGGCCGAAGGAAGCATCCGAAGATGCAGCCACATCAACCTTATAAAAAACTTAAAAGGTATGAACAGACGACCAGGTCGCCGCCTTGCACACTTGTGCAACCGACGCTTGATGTCGGAAAACCCAGGAAGCACCAATTGCCCTGGTGGAATGCGCCGTAACCGGAAAGGGAGGCGCCCGCCCTTTGAGAGCATAGGCTTGAATGACGGTTTGTCTGATTCCCCTAAAAATGATGGCAGACGAAACCGCTTGGCCCTGTTATGGACCAGGGACAGTCACAAACAGTGAGTCGGACTTCCGAATAGAAGCAGCAGCAGACAGGTACACCCGTAAGGCTCTTACCACATCCAATATGTGCAGCGCAAACTCTCTGGGATGCGATGGGTGAGGACACAAGGACAGGAGGACAATGTCCTCATGTAGGTGAAAGGTAGACACCACCTTTGGCAAAAAGGAAGGTCGCGGATGCAACACCGCCTTATCCTTATGGATGACTAAATATGGCGACTTGCAGGACAAAGCCGCCAACTCAGACACTCGTCAAACAGAAGTGATTGCCACTAAAAGGCCACCTTCTGAGACAAGACAAGAGAGGAATATCCCGGATATTCCCAAAAAGGAGGTTCCTGGAGGACCAAGAGCACCAAATTCAGATCCCACTGTGGGAGAGAAGGCTTGACAGGAGGGAGCACATGGCGAACCCCCAACACAAGGTGCTAACCAAGAAATGACCCGCTAGAGGTCGCTGAAAGAAGACGGCCAAGGCCGAAATCTGATCCTTGATGGTACTTAAAGCAAGCTTTTGGGTCACTCCACACTGCAGAGGACGCAGGATTCTGGGGACGGAATACGTCCGAGGACGCCAGTCCAGCGCATTGCATATGGCGATATAAGCTTTCCAGGCACGGTGATAGATCTGCCTGGAGGAAGACTTCCGTGTCCTTAACATGGTCAAAATGACAGAGTCCGAGAGACCTCGGTCCCTCAACACCTGGCTTTTAACAGCTCTGCCGTTAAAGCCAAAGACTGTAAGCCGGATGAAACATAGGACCTTGAGACTGAAGGTCCTCCCTCATCGGCAACCGCCAGGGAACGTCCGCAACGAGCCGTACCAGATCAGCGTACCAGTGACGCTGAGGCCAATCCGGAACAATTAGGATCACCGGAGTTTATATCAGGCGATAAGGACCCTATGGGGCCACCAACGCATCCGAGGCATCGCCCAAGGATCCCTGGATCTGGCCACAACCTCGACCCTTGCGACTGAGTCGAGAGGCCATCAGGTCCACATCCGACGTGCCCCACCGTCGGCAAAGGAGTTGAAATATGCAAGGACCACTCTTCCTGGTCCGGCGTCTGGCGATTGGCGACTCAGATAGTCCGCCCCTACAGAGCCGGCACGTTTCTTCCGGCTCACTTCAGGATACGGATTACCTCGGAAGCCGCAGCTGAGCTCAGAGTCCCCCCGTGATGGTTTACATACGCCACCGCCGTGGCGTTGTCCGACTGGCTCCTGATGGAGCGACCCCGTACTCTCTCCGACCTGAGTAGAGACACAGTCTGATGGCCCGTATTTCCAGAACAGTGATTGGTAAACAGGCTCATCCGGAGTCCAAGGCCTTGAGCCGACAGGACTCCCCAGACTCCACCCCAGCCCGTCAGGCTGGTGTCCGTCGTGAGTACCGTCCATTGGATGGGAGGGGAACGACTTTCCGGACCAAAGAGCCGAGGGTCCCAACCACCATGTCAGGGACGCCCTGACCAGGTGAATCACCTGGATCCGAAGATCCAAGGACAATGGGGATTTGTCCCAGGTGGACAAGATCTCCTTCTGCAATGCCCTGGTGTGTGATTGGGCATACGGAATGGCCGCGAAGGGGGCCACCAGGAGTCCCGGGACTCTCATGCAA
Source organism: Rana muscosa (assembly GCA_029206835.1). NCBI lineage: Eukaryota > Metazoa > Chordata > Amphibia > Anura > Ranidae > Rana > Rana muscosa. The sequence continues at coordinate 146,251,384 of CM055128.1, forward strand.
ACAACGGATTGACAACCATGTTCGGGATGTCAGCACCCGCACCGCAGACTGAAGTGTCAGCAACTTCTCCAGAGGTAGGATACCTTTGCCTCCAAGGAGTCCAGAACCAGAACTAGATACTCCAGACACTGAGTCGGGACCAGGACTGACTCCTGAATGTTCAGGAACCACCCGAAGTCCCTGAGGGTCTAATTGACGATAGTCACCTTTCCTCTAAGTCTGAGCCAATTTCTGCTCATAGCAGAAGATCGTCCAGATAGCCCACGACAGCAATACCTCGCTGTAACAGAAGGCTAGAACCGGAGCAAGCACCTTGGTGAACACCCTTGGTGCCGAGGCAAGGCCGAAAGGAAGAGCCACAATCGATAGTGGACTTCGCTGATCGCAAGGCGCAGAAACTTCTGGTGACTTGCGCAGATCGGAACATGCAAGTAGGCGTCCTTGAAGTCCAAGGACGCCAGAAGAAAATCCCTTTGGTGGAGTGTAGCGATCACCGTGCGAATGGATCCCATGCGGAATTTCTGCACCTTCTCGAAGGCATTCAGGGCCTTGAGGTCCAGGATAGGTCGAACCACGTCCTATCTTTGGGACGACAAACAGATTTGAGCAGAATCCCTGAAAACTCTCCTGTGACGGAACTGGCACAATCACTCCGGACCTGATCAAATCCTGTACAGCCCCCAAGAGGGCTGCCCGACAGGTAGGAAGGAGAGGAAGATTCAAGGGAAAGAATCTGTGTGGGGGCCAGGATCGGAATACTATCCTATATCCTGAGGTGACCACCTCGCACACCCACCAGTCGGAGATTCGGGAGGTCCACCGATCCGTGAACCTGCGAAGTCGTCCCCCCACCCCAGAGTCGGGCGGAGGCAAGACTTCACGCGGAGGCGGGCTTGGGAGCCGCTTGTTTGGCTTACGCACCCAGGGGCACTTGTGCCCACCAGCCGCACTGCCGTCAGCCTGAGAGGGCCTACCTGTGGACTCTGACTGACGAAAAAAACCCTGTTTTGCTGGAAAGGAAGGCCCCTGTTTGCGGCGGGCCTCCTCACCCTTGCTAGTCTAAGGAAGAAGAGTGCGTTTACCTCCCGTGACATCCATGACGATGTCATCCAGAGCAGCACCGAAAGGTCTACCGCCTTTAAATAGTAGATCCGTCAGGAGCTTCCTAAGGCTAGGTCAGCAGACCAGCATTTCAACCAGATAAGACGACGCAATACCACCGCCGAGACAGAGGCCCTGGATATTAAAGGGGCCGCGTTCAGCGTGGCGTCGCACACAGAAACCAGGCCCTGAACCAGTTGGTGGGCCAGAGCAACTGTGTCTGGAGGAAGAATATGCTCCTGTACAGCTAGGTGCAACATTTTTGCCCAACCTGTAAGTGTTTTAGACACAAGGGTCGCCGCTACCACAGGTCGTAGGGCGGATCCCAACAAGGCAAACATGGTTCTGCTCACCACTTCTGACCTCCTGTCAGTGGGGTCCTCAAATGCAGGAGTCCCCTCCATCGGGAGAGTGATGGCCTTGTTTAACCGGGCGACTGGAGGGTCGACCACTGGGGGAGAAGCCCACTTTTTAAGTAGGGCATCTTCAAGGGGTATCTGATAGACAAACGCCGCGGGACCATAAAAAAATTCTTCTGCGGCTTTTCCCAGACCTTATCAATGAGCTGGTCAAAGAAAGTACAATGGAAAAAACCCCTTTAGAAGGCCTGGCCTTAAAAGAACCAAAGGAGACAGTATCCGCCTGAGGTTCTGCATCCGCAGCATTTGAGCTTGAGAGTGTCCCTCACCACAGTCATGAGCACACTAACAAGCGCCCTGTCATTTACTGACTCAGAACTGGAGTTTCCCTCATAAGGAATGTCCTGTTCAAAACCATCCATACATTCAGAACTAGGGTCCTGAGCGAAAGTGGCTAGGCCCATATCTGAATCAGCGCACTGCCCTCGAGTAGATAAAGTGGGGAGAGGGCGCCTTTTTTGCACCTTGCGCTTGCACACAGCTCCCATCCTGGTCAGAAATTGATTCCAGGGCTGCCCACAACAGGTCCATAGGGACCGCAGTGCTGAAGCACTGCCTGTTGCCACTGACATTTTTAGGGGAAGCTGGTGACACAGACTCCATATTGTCCCTCTCTGAGACTCTCTCAGATAAAAAGTCCACCCACAGGCTGTGCTGACTGAGGAGGGGGCGCCCAGGGGACTCATCAAACCGGACCAGGGACCGCTTAGTTCCGCTGTCTGTACCGCGCTGTGTCAGCGCTGGTGAGCTGTGAGGAGACTGTGAGGAGATTCGCGCTGCTACAGCAGCGCTAGAGGCCAAACTAGTGCTGAAAAGCGCGCGGGCTACAAGAAAATGGCCGCCGCACTTCACTGAGGCGATCCGCGGCAAGATGGCCGCCATGACGCAGTTAAAATGAAACAGCACACACGCACAGCGCCACTCGGCGCTCAGGCCCCAAAAAAAAAAAACACACAAAAAAACCCCAAGGCATACATTGCAGACCAGCATGAGCCCCCCAAGAACAGTGTGATCCCCAAGCACCCCTGTCAGGGTCACCTGTGGCCAGGTGACAGATGCACACCGTAGGGGGACAGGAGTGCACCGCGAGGTAGTGAACCCTATGGCTGGCTTCTGCGGATATGAAACTGGGTGGTTGTGGAAAGCGGGACCAGAGGAGCACAACCGGGATCCAAACGGAAGCTAGAGCCAAGATTCCCCAGGGCGCGGAGTCTAAGACCCAGCTGGTCTTCTCCAGGGCCTCTAGTGGTGAGGATGTTAGCTGCAGGCTGGGACCAGGTCGCGGCCCCTGGAGTTTCCTAGCTCACGCCCCGTAGGATAAGGGGTAAAGAGGGGAAGCAGCAGCACACGATAAGAGAGAACCGAATAACAAGCTGAAGGTCAGGGGCCACAAGCAGACAAGGATAACGAAGAACGAGCCGAAGGTCAAGGGTCACGAGCAGACAGGGATAGTCGGGGACAAGCCAATAACGTAACAGAGAGACAGACGTAGCACACGGCAGGCAGGAACCCAAACACACAATGCCTAACAAACACGTTGATCAGCAAAGCAGGCTTGCAGTGCACAGGTTAATATAGTGTTCTGTGATAGGGCCTGGGGTGGAGTCAGGCTGGGAGGAGATTATAAAGGAAGCCAGGTGAAGGAGGTCTGGTCTCTAGATGAACACATGAGGAGGAAGGTAAGATGGCAGACAGACATTAATGCATATCCATGACAACCCCACACAGCCAGCGCCAGTAATGGTGACAGAGAGCGACAATAAAATACAGGGGGAGACAGGGAAAATCCCCCACAGAGAAACACACAGCCCTTTGTACTCACCTGCATGCAGGAGAGACTACTTACCCGTCCCCTGAGGGACACACTGGTGTTTCTGACAGGACTATCACAGTGCAGTACTGAGTAGCTGTCGGCCCGGTCCACCGCGAAAGATACAGTCAGTCAGGAGCTGTTCAGTCTTGAGAGGACCGTGGGAGCATGAAAGCAAACCCGGCCACCCCTGGAGTCATGGGGCCTGTCGTGAACTGAGTCTCACGCACAGAAGGCGAGGATCAGCACGCTCGATGGTCGGACAGGGAAGACTACGAGGATATCTTGTACCCAACCTGTTGCCAAGCCGACAGTTGATAGAAGATTCTCAAAAATAAAATAAAAAAGAATTCCAAAAAGGAATAAAATAGGTCAGGAGACTGGCTCCTGAGGGAGCCACGTCTTCTCCTTCTGCTAGGCAGAAAAAAACTGAAGTCTGCTGACTGTAGTGGGAGGGTTATGCCCGGAGGGACCGCCCCCTGGGTGGGGCTGTTCAGCTCTGGCTTTTAGAATGTATGTATAACATCTCACATTCTGCCTAGGTCTTCTCCTGCAAGCAGGGACATAACCCACGTGTAAAGTGTAAAGAGACACCGTGTCAGTCCATGGATGATAAGAGAAATAGGATTTTTTACTCACCGTAAAATCCTTTTCTCTGAGTCCATGGACCGACACAGCTTCTCTATTGACAAAGTGGGTATTATCCGTTAATTAGGAGTGACTAGGCAGAAAAACTTGTAAAAAGTGTTGCATCACACCTTCTACAGTCCCGCCCAGGGGGCGGACCCCCGGGTATATCCTCTCAGTCTGCATATCGCAGATCAGTTCGTCAAAAAGCAGTACAAACTTAAAAGGAGGGGTGGGTGCTGTGTCGGTCCATGGACTCAGAGAAAAGGATTTTACGGTGAGTAAAAAATCCTATTTACTCTTTCGTCCATGGACCGACACAGCTTCTCTATTGACAAAGTGGGACGTCCCAAAGCAGTGTCAGAGAAAAAATGAGGGGTGGTAACAGCATAAAATAAACTTCACCCCAAACACAAAACAGCACTCCTCCAACGGAGGAGCTGCAACTCTAAACAGCCACTTGTAAAACCTTGCGGCCGAAAAGAGGCATCCGAAGATGTACCTACATCAACTTTGTAGAATTTTGTGAAAGTGTGAGCAGACAAACAAGTCACCGCTTTACATAATTGGGAAACAGACGCTTGATGTCAGAAAGCCCAAGAGGCACCTCTTGCCCTGGTCGAATGCGCCGTGACCGGAAAGGGGGGCGCTTGACCCTTTAAGGCGTAAGCCTGGATTACTCTCTGTCGGATCCACCTAGAGATGGTGGCCGACGAGACTGCTTGGCCCTTCTTGGGACCAGCCACCGAAACAAACAGTGAATCTGATTTCCTGGAACAGGGAAGTAGCAGATAGGTATACTCTCAAAGCTCGGACAACGTCCAAGGAATGCAACGCCGACTCCTTAGGATTCGACGGCTGAGGACACAAGGATGGAAGTACAATGTCTTCATTGAGATGAAAAGCCGAAACGACTTTTGAAGGGAAGGCTGCGGCCGCAGCACCACCTTATCCTTGTGGAAAACCAAATAGGGAGCCTTGCAGGACAAGGCTGCCAGCTCAGAGACTCGTCTAACTGACGTAACAGCCACCAAAAAGACCACTTTCTGAGAAAGTGTCAACAGGGGAATATCTCTAATATTCTCAAACGGTGCCTTCTGAAGCACCGAGAGGACCAGGTTCAAGTCCCACGGAGGTAACGGGGGACGGACCGGAGGGGCCACATGTCAAACCCCCTGCACAAATGTACACGAGAGAGTGAGTCGCCAGGGGTCGCTGAAAAAAGGACAGCCAGGGCAGATATCTGTCCCTTAATCATACTTAGGGCAAGCCTTTGGTTCACCCCATGCTGTAAAAACAGCAGGATTCTGGAGTATGGGACCTTGCGATAGCAGGTCCTTCCGTAGTGGTAGGCGCCAGGGGACGTCTGCTACCAGAAGGAACTAGATCGGCGTACCAAGGACGCTGAGGCCAATCTGGAGCGATTAGGATCATTGGAATTCCCTCTGCCTCCACTCTGCGGAGCAGAAGAGGAAGAAGCCTTAAGGGAGGGAAGGCATAGATTAGCCGATACTGACCCCACGATGTCACCAACGCGTCCGTTGCATCTGCCCATGGGTCTCTTGACCGGGCCACAAACCTCAATACCTTCCGATTGAGTCGGGAAGCCAGAAGATCTACATCTGGTGTGCCCCATCTTTGGCAGAGGAGTTGGAACACCGCCGGGTGTAAGGACCATTCTCCCTGGTCCAGCATCTGGCGGCTCAGGTAGTCCGCCTGCCAGTTTTCCACACCCGGAATGTACACGGCCGACAGTGCCGGTACGCTCTTCTCTGCCCACTTCAGGATGCGAGCAACCTCCGATGCTGCAGCTGAGCTTCTTGTTCCTCCTTGATGATTGACATATGCCACCGCTGTGGCGTTGTCGGACTGGATCCTGACTGGACGCCCTTGCAGCCTCTGAGACCATTTGAAGAGGCACAGCCCGATCACCCGGATTTCCAGGACATTGATCGGCAGGAGGGCTTCCTCTGGCGTCCAGCGACCTTGCGCCGACTGAACACCCCAGACTCCCCCCCAACCTGTAAGGCTGGCGTCCGTCGTGATCACTATCCAGTAAACCGGAAGAAATGACTTCCCGGCCATTAGAGCCGGTGCTGTCAGCCACCATACCAGGGATCTCCTGACTAGGTGGCTCACTCGGATTTGATAATCCAGAGATGAAGGGCATCTGTTCCATCTGGACAGAACTTCCTTCTGTAACACTCGAGTGTGGTATTGAGCATATGGGACCGCCTCGAAGGAGGCTACCATGAGGCGCAACACTCGCATGCAAAAAACGGAGTGATGACCAATTCCTGGAAGTCAGCTGCCGTACTGCAGCCCGGAGGGTCTGCAACTTCTCCACAGGGAGGAATACCTTTGCCTCTGAGGAATCCAGAATCAACCCCAGGTACACTAGGCGTTGAGTGGGCACCAATACTGACTTTTGCGTGTTTAGTATCCAACCATAGTCTCGAAGAGTCTGACAGGTAATAGACACGCTTACCTCTAATTCTGAGCTTGAAGGGGCCTTCAGCAGAAGGTGGTCCAGGTAGCCTGTGATAGCGATACCCCGCTGTCTTAGAAGTGCCAAAATCGGAGCGAGCACCTTGGTGAACGTCCTGGGTGCTGAGGAAAGGCCAAACGGGAGGGCCACAAACTGGTAGTGGTCCTTCCCGATAGCAAATCGCAGAAACCTCTGGTGTCTGGAGTATATGGGGACATGCAGGTATGCGTCCTTGATGTCCAAGGAGGCCAGAAAGTCCCCCGGATGGAGAGCCGTGACTACAGATTGAACCGACTCCATCCGAAATCTTTGTACCTTCACAAAGCAATTGAGGGCTCTGAGATCCAAGCTTGGACGAACCCCCTCCTTCTTCGGCACAATGAACAGATTTGAGTAAAAACCCCGTTCCAGTTCTGGAACTGGAATAACTACCCCGCGTTCCAGTAGACCCTGGACCGCCCCCTACAGGGCCTCCCGACGGGTCGGTAGTAGCTGGAGATTGGAGGTGTTGAATCTGTCCGGTGGACAAGAGAGAAACTCTATCTTGTAGCCTGAGGAGATTACTTCGCAAAGCCACCTGTCGGAGATTAGAGCTGTCCACTGAGTCGCGAATTTGCGAAGACGTCCCCCCACCCGAGCTGAGTGGGGGAGGACCTTCATGCGGACGCAAATTTGTCCGCAGGCTTATTGGGTATGCGGGACCAAGGACGCTTTTGTCCTTGGGCAGGCGCTTTATCGGCCTGGGGTCTTTTCCCTGTCGCCCTAGGGGGACGAAAAAAACGCTTGCGTGCAGTAAAGGTGGCCCCTTACCCTTGCTAATTTGGGGAAGCAAAGTGCTTTTACCTCCTGTGGCATCCTTGATGATGTCATCCATAGAGGCCCCAAAAAGTCTGTTGCCCTTAAAAGGCAGATCCAACAGGGCTTTCTTGGAAGTCTGGTCCGCAGACCAGCCTTTTAGCCAGATCAGGCGGCGTATTGCTACTGCATAAACCGAAGCTTTAGACAGCAGGGGAATAGTAATCATGTCTGACTCGCAGACAATCCTCAGGCCCTGGACCAACAGGTCGGCCAATGTTATCTCATCAGGAGGAGCATCTTGCTCCTTAACCCCTGGAGTAGCAATCTTGCCCCTTCAGTAAGAGTGTGAGACACTAGGGCCCCCGCCAATGCCGGGCGTACTGCCGAGCCTACCACTGAGTATAGGTAGCAAGCGAGTGCTTCAGCCTTCTTATCCACAGGGTCCTTGAAAACAGGAGCCCCTTCTACAGGAATTGTGGTGGTTCTATTAAGTCTGGACACCGGAGGGTCCACTATAGGGGGAGAGGTCCATTTCTTCAGAAAACTCTCCTCAAAGGGGTACCGTACCGTAAACCTCTTTGGGGCTGTAAAGACCCTCAGTGGGTTCTCCCATTCCTTGTATAAGAGTTTATCAAAAGACACACAAGGGAACACCTTAGCAGTGCGGGCAGGTCTATGAAACCCAAGTGGACCGGAGTCTCTGCTGCTTCTGCAGCATTTTCCAACTTTAGCGTATCCCACACTGCAGTAATAAGGTCAGATACCAAAGCCGTCTCGCGTACTGACCTGGACCTGGAGACATCCTCACTGTCCGGTCACGGTCTGCAGTCTCTGATGCATCAGAATCTGGGCCCTGAGCCGTAGCTGGACCTGGTTCTGCATCAGAATTATCCCCAGAAGCTTGCAGGGGACGGGGCATTTACTACCCCCTGTATTCCCGTGTGCTGCTTCCACCCTGGCAGCAAACGCCTCTAGGATTGTCGTCATAGCGTTCATAGACACCTCAGGGGCACCAGCTGCTAAATCTGGTGTTTCAGGGGAGAAGACATCTGGCTCAGATGCCATGCTGACCACACGCTGACACTCACAGGGCTCCAGGCAAGATATCAATAGGCCACCCTCCTGCGCTGTAGAGATGCTGAGTTACCCAGAGGACTCACCACCCTGGACCGGTACTGCTATGCTGCCGTGTGCTGCGCCTGTGATGCTGTCCCACTGCTGCTGTGTCAGTCTGCTTCTTTTATCAGCACTTCCTGTGTGAATTTTCACGCCAGTGTAGTGCACCCTAGAGGCCGGAGGCTCTCGCAAAATGGTTGCCAAAAACGTCTGTATGGAAGATAATGTGGGCTCTAAGAAAATGGCCGCCGAGCCGAAGATAGAGGTCAAGCAGCCGTAGCCCACAAAAAGATGGTCGCCGAACGGCAATATATACATACAGGGTGGACAAACATGGCCGCCGATCAGCTGATAGGGGCCAGTGGGTGTGGCCGAACCACAGGAAGATGGCCGCCGGGCAGTCACAAGAGGCCGAAGTCGGCATGGACCACCTCAAAATGGCCGCCGACAGCATGGAGGAGGAAGCACACACACAGGTAAGCAGAAATGACATTTCTTTTAAATGTTAGTTACAGCCAGGCCCGCTCCAGTGGAACCGCTTAGGTGACCCCCAGCACCCAGCACCTTTAGCTAGAAGCCCAGGGAGGAGGGAAAGGCAGGGAGAGAGGGAAGAAAGGGGCCACAACCACTTACTTGATCTCTCCAGGAATGTCCAGCTAAATCACCCAGCAGAGGCAGGGGAGTTTTACTTACCTATCCTGCATGTATTATGCTGGAAGACATTCCAAACAGATCATCGTCCGCGCACGGAAGGTGACTGTTGGCCAGGCATGCTGTGATTGGACCCAAAAGGGACGATCATATGTATGCCCTGGAGCGTGACGCTCACCGGACAGGCTGCTGCGACTCGGCCGTAAGGTCAGCCGAAGCTGAGCGGTCCGATGCAGGCCCTGGAGCGTAGCCTCACCGGCCACCCGTGGAGCGACGGGCATGTCGTGGAAAACCCAGCGCGTAGCTAGGGTCGGCACACGCTCGATGGCCGAAACTGGGGAGACTACAAGGATCGAGGATCCAGCCTGTCACCCAGTCGGCAGTTGATCGAAGATCGCAGGAAACAACAAATGTACCAAAAAAAAAATATATATATATATTTTTTCCCCGGACCAATGGGCCCGAAGGGAGCCATGTCCTACTCCTTGCTAGACAGAAAAACTGATCTGCGATATGCAGACTGAGAGGATATACCCGGGACTGTAGAAGGTGTGATGCAACACTTTTTACAAGTTTTTCTGCCTAGTCACTCCTAATTAACGGATAATACCCACTTTGTCAATAGAGAAGCTGTGTCGGTCCATGGACGAAAAAGTAAAATGTAATTTCTTTTTATTTTATTTATTTTTTGTAAGGGGCCCAGAGGTACCCAGGGCCCCAGGAGGTCCCCAGGGCCCCGGATGGCAACCCCCCTTTTTTTTTTTATATGCCCCCCAGACAATTTGCGGCGGCAGCCCCCCCGCTCCTCAATTCGTGGCACCCCCCGCTTCTCAATCGGCGGCTGACCCCCTCCGCTTCTCAATTTGCAGCGGCAGCACTTCTCCATGCCTGAAGCTGTGCAAGGGGCCCCAAATTCCTGATGGCGGCCCTGCAAATGATATTGATTTGTCCTGCAGACAGGTACAAATAGACACAAAAGGTCGCTATATCTTCATATATTGCATAATGTATAGAAATTATCCTATATGCTGCAGTGGGTGTGGGAAGTTTCAAGAATAGCAGGAACTAGCAAATAGCTTAAAGGGGGTTGTAAAGGCAGAAGGTTTTTTATCTTGATGCATTCTATGCAAAAAAAGCCTTCTGTGTGCAGCAGTCTCCCCAGCACCCCCTAATACTTACCTTAGGTCCCTCTCTGTCCACGAATATCTCAGCCGTGTGGCATTCTCCTTCCTGATTGGCTGAGACACAGCAGCAGCGCCTTTGGCTCCCGCTTCTGTCAATCAAAGTCAGCTAGTCAATCAGGGGAGAAAGAGGGCGGGGGCAGGACGGGGCTCCGTGTCTGAATAGATACACGGAGCTGTGACTCAGCTCGGGTGCCCCCATAGCAAGCTGCTTGCTGTGGGGCACTAAACAGGAGAGAGGGGCCAGGAGCAGAAAAGAGGCACCCGAGAAGAGGAGGATCCGGGCTGCTCTGTGCAAATCCACTGCACAGGGCAAGTAAGTCTAAAATGTTTGTTATTTTTAATGGGGAAAAAAAACCGAAAAAAAAAAACCGAGCCTTAACAATCACTTTAACCGCTTGACAACCGGCTCACGCCGATATACGTCAGCAGAATAGCACGTACAGGCAGATTAACGTACCTGTATGTCGCCTTTAAGACGCGGCATTGTGGGCGAGAGCACGCGCCCACCGCAAGCTCCGTGAGTGGGATACCCGTGATCGTCTCACGGAGAGGAAGAATAGGGAAATGCTGATGTAAACAAGCATTTGCCCATTCTTCCTAGTGACAGGACACTGATCACAGCTTCCTATAATCGGAAGCGGTGATCAGTGTCATGTCACACATAGCCCATCCCCCCTACAGTTAGAACACATCCCTAGGACACACTTAACCCCTTCAGCCCCCCTCCTGGTTAACCCCTTCACTGCCAGTCACATTTACATAGTAATAAGTGCATATTTATAGAACTGATCGCTGTGTAAATGTGAATGGTCCCAAAATAGCACCAAAAGTGTCCGATGTGTCCGCCATAATGTCAGTCACAAAAAAAAAAAAAATTATTAATAAAAATGCCATAAAATTATCCCCTATTTTGTAGACGCTATAACTTTTACAAAAACCAATCAATAAACGCTTATTGTGATTTTTTTTTAACAAAAATATGTAGAAGAATACGCCTAAACTGAGGGAAAATTTTTTTTTTTTTATATTTTTGGGGGATATTTATTATAGCAAAAAGGAAAATATATTGCTTTTTTTATTTTTTTCAAAATTGTCGCTCTTTTTTTGTTTCTAGCGCAAAAAAAACAAAAAACGCAGAGGTGATCAAATACCACCAAAAGAAAGCTCTATTTGTGGTAAAAAAAAAAAAAGGACGTCAATTTTGTTTGGGAGCCACGTCGCATGATTGCGCAATTGACAGTTAAAGCGACGCAGTGCCGAATTGCAAAAAGTGCTCTGGTCTTTGGCCAGCCAAATGGCCTGGGGCTTAAGTGGCTAATGCAGGTATCTATCAACTCAAAATTTAAAAGAATTCAACTATAAAATGCTATGGAGATGGTACATGGTCCTGGTCAGATTAGCAAACATATACCCCCAGACCTTGCCTCAACATTTCAGAAGGTGTGGCCAGATGGGCACGATGTTTCATATTTGCGGGTAATGACCCAAAGAATCCTGGATCAGGATTTACAATTTGATCTACAGTATATTCTTCCCAAACTTCCAGAAACTGCTTTATTTCTTTGATTCAAAGAGGAAATGACTAAATACCTAGTGTCATATGTCTTACGGATTGCCCAATAGAACAAAATTGGAAAAGGGTGACAGTACCCACAAACTTGTTAAACAAAAACGCAACAAAAAGTTGGATCATGGTTAATAAGCTGACAAATGCGCTACAAAACTCATAAGACATTTAAGAAAATGTGCGACCCAAGGATCTGATATTCATCTCAAGAGTCATGGGAGGAACGACCCTCTTCTCTTCCACCAAATTTCCTCCTGACTACTGAAAACTACTATTACTCTTTTTAGCAGTCCTTTTCCTCCTTTCCATCATTTCTTCCCTTTTCTTATAGCCAAGGCAGACCCCTGGTTTGATTAAAGGGGATAAGCCAGTAAGTTTACGAGTAAGTTGAGGCCTTCTTTGGGGACTCCATTGTATGGCCCCAACAACTGGCCAGTCTGCACTGAACATATTTGCTACAAATAAGTTACCTCAGGAATAGTGTATGTAACCTGATTAACCACTTCCTTACTGGGCACTTAAACCCCCTTCCCGCCCAGGCCAATTTTCAGCATTCACCACGGTCACGCTTTGAATGACAATTGCGTGGTCGTGCGACGTGGCTCCCAAACAAAATTTACGTCATTTTTTTCCCACAAATAGAGCTTTCTTTTGGTGGTATTTGATCATCTTTGCGGTTTTTATTTTTTGCGCTATAAACAAAAAAATAGCGACAATTTTGAAAAAAAAAAAACAACACAATATTTTTTTACTTTTTGCTATAATAAATATCCCAATTTAAAAAAATATATATATTTATTTTTCTCAGTTTAGGCCGATACGTATTCTTCTACATATTTTTGTTAAAAAAAAAAAAAAAAAAAATTGCAAAAAGCGTTTATCGATTGGTTTGCGCAAAATTTATAGCTTCTACAAAATAGGTCATAGTTTTATAGCATTTTTATTAATACATTTTTTTTACTAGTAATGGCGGCAATCAGCGATTTTTTTTGCGACTGCGACATTATGGCGGACACATCGGACACTTTTGACACCATTTTGGGACCATTGTCATTTTTACAGGGATCAGTGCTATAAAAATGCACTGGTTACTGTAAAAATGACACTGGCAGTGAAGGGGTTAACCACTAGGGGCGCTGAAGGGGTTAAGTGTACCTAAGGGAGTGATTCTTACTGTGGGGGGAGGGGACTGACTGGGGGAGGTGACCGATGGTTGTCCCTATGTACAAGGGACACCCCATCGGTCTCCTCTCCCTGACAGGACGTGGATCTCTGTGTTTACACACAGAGATCCACGACCCTGTCTCTGTAAATGCTGATCGCGGGTACCTGGCGGACATCGCGGCCGCCAGGCACGCGCATCGGCACCCGCGTGACGCGGCGGGCACAGAAGTTCTCCGATGCGCGCTCGGGAGCGCGCGCAGGGAACGAGGAAAGGGACGTCCTCTCGGCATTCTAGGTCCGCGCTGTAGCCGTCATTCGGCTATAGTGCAGGCCTCTACTGGTTAAAGGACTATAAAGCCCTTAACTGAAAAACTATACGCTATGTACCTTTCTTACTAGGACGCTTACATTTTTTATATTGATATCTATGCGGCAAATGGATAAACCAGTTTCTGAGGTTGGGTTCACAACTATGCGAATTGTATACGTGTTTTCCAGCATCCAATTCGCATAGCAGAAGAATGTGACCGTCTCTCTATGGAGCTGGTTCACATATCTCCGGGGCAGCTGCGGAGTTTACTGTGTGTCTTTGGCTCCGTTTCAGGGCCGAATTCAGGCAAAGATTCCGCCCCGATTCATCCCTGAAACTAAGAACAGGGAAGCACAGCGTTGCTATGCGATCCGCGGCTAGTTTAGTTGTGAACCGAGCCTGAATGGTTATTTGTAAAACCAAATAAAACAAAATGGAAAACTTCCAAGGCCTTAGAATACATACTGGATTTTTTTCATCTTTCTCATCTTTCTGTATATGAGAGCATAAAGGAGTGTACAAGCAGATGAATTTCAGGATCACTAAATCGCAAAACTATAGGGGATGGGGAGCACTGGTGCACTTCAGGAATGTCTGGCTGAAAAGCTGCACTGCCCAACAGGTAGACCATGCTCTCTACATGTATTTCAAGGTCTAACCACTTGCCCTTTGGGCACTTAAACCCCCTTCCTAACCAGACCATTTTTCAGCTTTCAGTGCTCTCACACTTTGAATTAGTCATGCAACACTGTACCCGTACAATTTTTTTTTACTATTCTTCCACACAAAATAGAGCTTTCTTTTGGTGGTATTTAATCACCACTGTTTTTTTTTAATTTTTTTTGCGCTATAAATAAAAGACCGAAAATTTTGTAAGAAAATTAATTTTTCGGTTATAAAATTTAGCAAATTAGTAATTTTTCTTCATACATTTTGGCCAAAATTTATACTGCTACATATCTTTGGTAAAAAATAGTACAAATATCCCCCAAATGACCCCTTCTTGGAAAGTAGACATTCCAAGGTATTTAGTAAGAGGCATGGTGAGATATTTCACGTTTTCATTTTTTCCCACAATTCTTTGCAAAATTACGATTTTTTTTTCTCAAAAATTACACCCTAAAACACATTCTGCTACTCCTCCTAAGTAGGGGGATACCACATGTGTGAGACTAGTACACAGCCTGGCCACATACAGAGGCCCAACATGCAGGGAGCGCCGCCAGGCGTTTTAGGGACATAAATTAGCGTACACATATAATTGACAACCTATCACACTTTTGAAGGCCCTGGAGCACAAGGACAATGGGAACGCCCACGAAATGACCCCATTTTGGAAAGAACACACCACATATATTCTATGAGGCATAATGAGTCTTTTGAACAGGTAATTTTTTTCCACAAGTTTTTGGAAAATGTGGGGGGAAAAAAATGAAAACTAATTTTTCTATGCATTTTTACGACACTGACGAGCGCTGATGAGGATCCACTGATAGGGTGGCACCGATGAGCACTTACTGATGGGCACTTTAGAGCACAAATGTGCACTGCCGTGGCACAGATGTGGCACTGCAGGGTACTGATGTGGCACAGATGTGCACTGTTCCGGTAGCGGGATAGGAAATTCCCTTCTCACTCCTAGAACAAAATGGATTTGAGCTGAGCAGAGCTCAGCCTTTCACATAGTGCTTGTATTCTATGAATGAATACAAAGCTTCATTTGATTGGCTAGGTCGGAGAGGCAGGCAGATGATGTCACAATATCCAAATCCACCAATCAGGGGGAAGCTTTGTATTCATTCATAGAATACAAAGCTTCCTGTGAATGGCTGAGCACTGATCAGCTCAACTTGATTTTTGTTCCTGGAGTGGGCAGGGAAGTTCCCATCCTACTGCTGAAGCACAGCACTGTATGTAGCTGAGGCTACAAACAGTTTATACAACACACAGTCGCTGCATCTGTTAATGAAGGCAATAGTTTGCTTGGACCAGCTTGGTCCAAATGAACAATTTAAAACTTCACTAAAAGCTGGAGATTAACTTTATTTTTACTTTTCTTTTTATATTTTGAATAGGATGTACCTTTAATTCCATATTTCTCAAAAACTAAAAAGGCCATTATTGCAAGCATAATAGTTTTATTTTAGTAGATTTTCAGTGATTATGTTTCTCTGATTTCTAACTCACCTCTTCTTGCTTGCTAAGGAATGCAACTCCCTCTTTGTTTTGCAACTTCACAGATGCTGGAGCTAAATTAAAGAACATAAGCAAATATTAACAGGTTAAAAGCACGGTCCAGAACTAGAACCCCAGACAAAAGCTTTAAACTGAAAACATAATGAAGGCAACATGCAAATCGGAAGCATTCTCCTTTTGCCCAAAAAAAATCTGCAAAATTTGTTCTGTTGTGCCCGTACACACACGATTGGATAATCCAACAATAATTGTCTAATGGATGTGTTTTGTCGGATAATCCGACCGTGTGTATGCTCCATCGGACAATTGTTGTCGGAATTAACGACAACAAATGTTGGCTGGTCATGCTCACCAACTGTCCGACAAAAAATGTGTTACGTTGGATTATCCGATCGTGTGTACAAAAGTCCGTCGGACTAAAATCCGAAGTACAAAACACGCATGCTCCGAACCAATGCTAGCCATCAGACAACATTAGCAGAAGTTGCCCAAAGGGTGGCGCTAAAGAGCAGAAAAACCATGGCCAACGCCCTTCGGACAAAAATCCACGGATTTGTCTGATGGAAGTCCGATCGTGTGTACGAGGCTTTAGTCTCAGTGAAGGTTGCACTTAGCCACTTTTGAGCATAATATAGTACCAATATTATATATTGTAGGATGTTTCAGTGTCTCATCATGCTACCTAATATGGAAATACCTTATAATAATATGAAAAAAAAATTGTATATAATACACACGCACACACACACACCCTTGAAAAGGTATTCATACCCCTTGAAAATGTTCCACATTTTGTCATGTTACAACCAAAAACGTAAATGTATTTTATTGGGATTTTATACGATAGACCAATAATTGGCACATAATTGTGAAGTGGAAGGATAATAATAAATGGTTTTACAATTGTTTTTCAAATAAATATGTGAAAATTGTGGCTTACATTTGTATTCAGCACCCTTTACTCAGATACCCCCAACTAAAATCTAGTGGAACCAATTGCTTTCAGAAGTCCCCCAATTAGTAAATAGGGTCCACCTTTGTGTAATTTAATCTCAGTATAAATACAGCTGTTTTGTGAAGCCCTCAGAGGTTTGTTAGAGAACCTTAGTGAACAAACAGCATCATGAAGGTCAAGGAACACACCAGACAGGTCAGGGATAAAGTTGTGGAGAAGTTTAAAGCAGGGTTTTATGAAGCACTGTTCAATCCATCATCCGAAAATGGAAAGAGTATGGCACAACTGCAAACCTACCAAGACACGGCCGTCCACCTAAACTGATAGGCCGGGCAAGGAAAGCATTAATCAGAGAAGCAGTCAAGAGGCCCATGGTAACTCTGGAGGAGCTGCAGAGATCCACAGCTGAGGTGGGAGAATCTGTCCACAGGACAACTATTAGTCGTGCATTCCACAAATCTGGCCTTTATGGAAGAGTGGCAAGAAGAAAGACATTGTTGAAAGAAAGACATAAGAAGTGCCGTTTGCAGTTTGCGAGAAGCCATGCGGGGGACACAGCAAACATGTGGAAGAAGGTGCTCTTATCAGATGAGACCAAAATTGAACTTTTTGGCCTAAAAGCAAAATGCAATGTGTGGTGGAAAACTAACACTGCACATCACCCTGAACACACCATCCCCACTGTCAAACATAGTGGTGGCAGAATCATGTTGTATGGATGCTTTTCTTCAGCAGGGACAGGGAAACTGGTCAGAGTTGATGGGAAGATGGATGGAACCAAATACAGGGCAATCTTAGAAGAAAACCTGTGATGCCTCGTACACACGGCCGAGAATCTCGTCGTTAAAAACATGTTGTTTTTTTCTACGAGATCCTTGGACAAGAAACTTGTCCCGGCCGAGTGTACACACGCTCATTTCAAAGAACCCGCGGTTCTTTGAATAGAGCGTACGCGGTGACATCATCGAATACGATGAGCATGCGCTCGTCACATTCGATGCCGTCGCCGCCATCTTGGTTCACCCTACCTATGCCTAGGAAGCTACCGCGCATGCGTCAAAGTCATTTCGAGCATGCGCGGGCTTCCCGGCGAACAGGTAAGTGTACACACACACAATTTTCTCGTCGAGAAACAGGCTGACGAGAATCTCGACGAGAAAATAGAGAGCTGGTTCCCTATTTTCTCGTCGAGATTCTTGCCACTTTTCTTGACGAGAAACCATACACACAAACAAATTTCTCGGCAAGAAATCTCTGCCAGCAAGTTTCTTGCTGGTTTTTGCCGAGAAACTCGGTCGTGTGTACGAGGCTTCAGAGTCTGCAAAAGACTTGAGACTTGGGCAAAAGCTCACCTTCCAGCAGGACAAAAACCCTAAACATACAGCCAAAGCTACAATGGAATGGTTTAGATCAGGGATCTCCAAACTACAGCCCTCTAGCTGTTGTGGAAATGCACATCCCATGAGGCATTGTAAAATTCTGACATTCACAGACATACTAGGCATGATGGGAATTGTAGTTCCTGAGTACACCCCTAAATAAAAATGTCCAAATTGGGCCCAATTAGCCATTTTCCCTCCGCGGTGTCATGTGACTCGTTAGTGTTACAAGGTCTCAGGAGTGAATGGGTAGCAGGTGTGTTAAATTTGGCGTTATTGCTCTCACTTTCTCATACTGGTCACTGGAAGTTCAACATGGCACCTCATGGCAAAGAACTCTGAGAATCTGAAAAGAAAGAATTGTTGCTCTACACAAAGATGGCCTAGGCTATAAGAAGATTGCCAAGACCCTGAAACTGAGCTGCAGCACGATGGCCAAGACCATACAGCGGTTTAACAGGACAGGTTACACTCAGAACAGGCCTTGCCATGGTCGACCAAAGAAGTTGAGTGCACGTGCTCAGCATCATATCCAGAGGTTGTCTTTGGGAAATAGACGTATGAGTGCTGCCAGCATGGTTGAAGAGGTAAGGGGTCGGCCTGTCAGTGCTCAGACCATACACTACACACTGCATCAAATTGGTCTGCATGGCTGTCGTCCCAGAAGGAAGCCTCTTCTAAAGATGATGCACAAGAAAGCCGCAAACAGTTTGCTGAAGACAAGCAGACTAAGGACATGGATTACTGGAACCATGTCCTGTGGTCTGATGAGACCAAAATAAACGTATTTGGTTCAGATGGTGTCAAGCCTGTGTGGCGGAAATCAGATGAGCAGTACAAAGACAAGTGTGTCTTGCCTAGTCAAGCATGGTGGTGGGAGTGTCATGGTCTGGGGCTGCATGAGTGCTGCTGGCAATGGGGAGCTACAGTTCATTCAGGGAACCATGAATGCCAACATGTACTGTGACATACTGAAGCAGAGCATGATCCCCTCCCTTCAGAGACTGGGCCGCAGGACAGTATTCCAACATGATAGCAACCCCAAACACATCTCCAAGACGACCACTGCCTTCTAAAGAAGCTGAGAGTAAAGGTGATGGACTGACCAAGCATGTCTCCAGACCTAAACCCTATTGAGCCTCTGTGGGGCATCCTCAAATGGAAGGTGGAGAAGCGCAAAGTCTCTAACATCCACCAGCTCCGCAATGTCGTCTTTGAGTGGAAAAGGACTCCAGTGGCAACCTGTGAAGCTCTGGTGAACTCCATGCCCAAGAGGGTTAAGGCAGTGCTGGAAAATAATGGTGACTACACAAAATATTGGCACTTTGAGCCCAATTTGGACATTTTCACTTAGGGGTGTACTCACTTTTGTTGCCAGCGGTTTAGACATTAATGGCTGTGTGTTGAGTTATTTTGAGGGGAAAGCAAATTTACACCGTTATACAAGCTGTACACTCACTACTTTACATTGTAGAAAAGTGTAATTTCTTCAGTGTTGTCACATGAAAAGATATAATAAAATATTTTCAAAAATGTGAGGGGTGTACTCACTTTTGTGAGATACTGTAGGTATGTGTATATATACACATATATATATATATATATATATATATATATATATATATTATTTAGATGCCATGGACTGTGAATTCCCTAGGATCCAGAGTGAAGTGGTGCCACCTGCTGGTGAAAACTATTAGCATGGCTCCCTTAGTAAAGCAGAAAGGCATATTATAAATGCATAATGTTTGAAGAAAGCTGCTGTTAGTCGCAAATAAACGTCAACAACATGAACATAATGGTACTACAGTTGAAATAGTTCTTGAAAGCACAGAGTTTATTCTATTCATCCATACTCACTTCCAACTGAGTTCTCAATGGCTTCCTGGGCTTTCTGAATTCCTAGACGAAATTCTTGAAGCTCAGGACGTAGTTTGACCCCTCTATGATAAAACACAAGGGCAAACTCAAAGTCCCCCATGGCATACAGAGCTTCTGCCTTCTGATAAAGGCCCTGCAAGTTAGAGAGAAGAGATCGGTTATATAAAGCTAGTCAAAGCCTGCGGACAAGGGATCTCACAATCTACTAAAAATACAACCATTGGAGTCTAGCTTGGTAAGCAGTCTTTGGAAACCAACTGATCAATTTACCTCTCCAACAAACATAATCACACAAGAATACATTCAATCACATTGTTTGTAAATAACAAAATCAACACAGTCTGGGTAAGGCCCCATGCACACGAGACGCCGGTGCAAACTCTGCTGAACACACGTTTTTGGCTAAAACCGGCGTTTAAAACGCCCGTTTTGCCGCGATTTTAGCGCGTTTTACCGCGTTTGCGTCTCTAGGCGTTTAGTTAAGAAACATCATAAGACCCTCCCTAAGCTCAAAAAACATTATTATTTAACCATTTCAGCCATTTTGGGAGACCAGCAGCTGAGACAGCAGCAGTGTACTTGTATTTAGCGTATCACTTGCCACGTCACCTGCCACAAGTTGTGAATTGTCCACTTGCCACGTGACCTGGCCACAAGTTGTGGATTGTCCACTTGCCACATCACCTGGCCATGTCACCTGCCACGTCACCTGCCACAAGTTGTGGAATGTTCACTTGCCACGTCACCTGCCACGTCACCTGGCACAAGTTGTGGAATGTTCACTTGCCACGTCACCTGCCACGTCACCTGGCCACGTCACCTGCCACAAGTTGTGCATTGTCCACTTGCCACGTCACCTGGCCACGTCACCTGCCACGTCACCTGGCCACGTCACCTGCCACAATTTGTGGATTTCCACCTGCCACGTCACCTGGCCACAAGTTGTGGATTGTCCACTTGCCACGTCACCTGCCACATCACCTGCCATGTCACCTGGCCACGTCACATGCCACGTCACCTGGCCACGTCACCTGCCACAAGTTGTGGATTGTCCACTTGCCACGTCACATGCCACGTCACCTGCCACAATTTGTGGCTTTCCACCTGCCACGTCACCTGGCCACGTCACCTGGCACAAGTTGTGGATTGTCCACTTGCCACGTCACCTGCCACATCACCTGCCATGTCACCTGGCCACGTCACATGCCACGTCACCTGACCACGTCACCTGCCACAAGTTGTGGATTGTCCACTTGCCACGTCACCTGCCACATCACCTGCCATGTCACCTGGCCACGTCACATGCCACATCACCTGGCCACATCACCTGCCACAAGTTGTGGATTGTCCACTTGCCACGTCACCTGCCACATCACCTGGCCACGTCACCTGCCACAATTTGTGGATTGTCCACCTGCCACGTCACATGCCACGTCACCTGGCCACGTCACCTGCCACAATTTGTGGATTGTCCACCTGCCACGTCACCTGCCACATCACCTGCCACAAGTTGTGGATTGTCCACTTGCCACATCACCTGGCCACATCACCTGCCACAAGTTGTGGATTGTCCACTTGCCACGTCACCTGCCACATCACCTGGCCACGTCACCTGCCACAATTTGTGGATTGTCCACCTGCCACATCACCTGGCCACTTCACCTGCCACAATTTGTGGATTGTCCACCTGCCACGTCACCTGGCCACGTCACCTGCCACAAGTTTTGGATTGTCCACTTGCCACGTCACCTGCCACAATTTGTGGATTGTCCACCTGCCACGTCACCTGGCCACGTCACCTGCCACATGTTTTGGATTGTCCACTTGCCACGTCACCTGCCACAATTTGTGGATTGTCCACCTGCCACGTCACCTGCCATGTCACCTGGCCACGTCACCTGGCCACGTTACCTGCCACAAGTTGTGGATTGTCCACTTGCCACGTCACCTGGCCACGTCACCTGCCACAATTTGTGGATTGTCCACCTGCCACGTCACCTGGCCACGTCACCTGCCACAATTTGTGGATTGTCCACCTGCCACATCACCTGCCACGTCACCTGGCCACGTTACCTGCCACAAGTTGTGGATTGTCCACTTGCCACGTCACCTGGCCAAGTCACCTGCCACATCACCTGGCCACGTCACCTGCCACAAGTTGTGCATTGTCCACTTGCCACGTCACCTGCCACGTCACCTGGAAACGTCACCTGGCCACGTTACCTGCCACAAGTTGTGGATTGTCCACTTGCCATGTCACCTGCCACAAGTTGTGCATTGTCCACTTGCCACGTCACCTGGCCACATCACCTGGAAACGTCACCTGGCCACGTTACCTGCCACAAGTTGTGGATTGTCCACTTGCCACGTCACCTGCCACGTCACCTGGCCACGTCACCTGCCACAAGTTGTGCATTGTCCACTTGCCAAGTCACCTGCCACAATTTGTGGATTGTCCACCTGCCACGTCACCTGCCACAAGTTGTGGATTGTCCACTTGCCACGTCACCTGCCACAATTTGTGGATTGTCCACCTGCCACATCACCTGGCCACGTCACCTGCCACAATTTGTGAATTGTCCACCTGCCACGTCAGCTGGCCACGTCACCTGGCCACGTTACCTGCCACAAGCTGTGGATTGTCCACTTGCCACGTCACCTGCCACATCACCTGCCACGTCACCTGGCCACATCACCTGCCACAAGTTGTGCATTGTCCACTTGCCACGTCACCTGGCCACGTCACCTGCCACAATTTGTGGATTGTCCACCTGCCACATCACCTGCCACATCACCTGGCCACGTTACCTGCCACAAGTTGTGGATTGTCCATTTGCCACGTCACCTGGCCAAGTCACCTGCCACATCACCTGCCACGTCACCTGCCACGTCACCTGCCACAAGTTGTGCATTGTCCACTTGCCACGTCACCTGCCACGTCACCTGCCACAATTTGTGGATTGTCCACTTGCCATGTCACCTGCCACAAGTTGTGCATTGTCCACTTGCCACGTCACCTGGCCACATCACCTGGAAACGTCACCTGGCCACGTTACCTGCCACAAGTTGTGGATTGTCCACTTGCCACGTCACCTGCCACAAGTTGTGCATTGTCCACTTGCCAAGTCACCTGGCCACGTCACCTGCCACAATTTGTGGATTGTCCACCTGCCACGTCACCTGCCACAAGTTGTGGATTGTCCACTTGCCACGTCACCTGCCACGTCACCTGCCACAATTTGTGGATTGTCCACCTGCCACATCACCTGGCCACGTCACCTGCCACAATTTGTGAATTGTCCACCTGCCACGTCAGCTGGCCACGTCACCTGCCACAAGTTGTGGATTGTCCACTTGCCACATCACCTGGCCAAGTCACCTGCCACGTCACCTGGCCAAGTCACCTGCCACAAGTTGTGGAATGTTCACTTGCCACGTCACCTACCACGTCACCTGGCCACAAGTTGTTTATTGTCCACTTGCCACATCACCTGCCACAATTTGTGGATTTCCACTTGCCACGTCACCTGCCATGTCACCTGGCCACGTCACCTGGCCACGTCACCTGACACAAGTTGTGGATTGTCCACTTGCCACGTCACCTGCCACAAGTTGTGGATTGTCCACTTGCCACGTCACCTGGCCACGTCACCTGGCCAAGTCACCTGCCAAAAGTTGTGGAATGTTCACTTGCCACGTCACCTGCCACAAGTTGTGGATTGTCCACTTGCCACGTCACCTGCCACAATTTGTGGATTGTCCACCTGCCACATCACCTGGCCACGTCACCTGCCACAATTTGTGAATTGTCCACCTGCCACGTCAGCTGGCCACGTCACCTGCCACAAGTTGTGGATTGTCCACTTGCCACGTCACCTGGCCAAGTCACCTGCCACGTCACCTGGCCAAGTCACCTGCCACAAGTTGTGGAATGTTCACTTGCCACGTCACCTACCACGTCACCTGGCCACAAGTTGTGCATTGTCCACTTGCCACAATTTGTGGATTGTCCACCTGCCACGTCACCGGCCACGTCACCTGGCCACGTCACCTGGCCACGTCACCTGGCCACGTCACCTGCCACAATTTGTGGATTGTCCACTTGCCACGTCACCTGCCACAAGTTGTGGATTGTCCACTTGCCACATCACCTGCCACATCACCTGGCCACGTCACCTGCCACAATTTGTGGATTGTCCACCTTCCACAAGTTGTGGATTGTCCACTTGCCACGTCACCTGGCCACGTCACCTGCCACAATTTGTGGATTGTCCACCCACCACGTCACCTGGCCACGTCACCTGCCACAAGTTGTGGATTGTCCACTTGCCACGTCACCTGCCACGTCACCTGGCCATGTCACCTGCCACAATTTGTGGATTGTCCACCTGCCACGTCACTGGCCACGCCACTTGCCACAATTTGTGGATTGTCCACTTGCCACGTCACCTGGCCACGTCACCCGGCACAAGTTGTGGATTGTCCACTTGCCATGTCACCTGGCCATGTCACCTGGCCACGTCACCTGGCACAAGTTGTGGAATGTTCACTTGCCACGTCACTTGCCACGTCACCTGGCACAAGTTGTGCATTGTCCACTTGCCACGTCACCTAGCCACGTTACCTGCCACAAGTTGTGGATTGTCCACTTGCCACATCACCTGCCACAATTTGTGGATTGTCCACTTGCCATGTCACCTGCCACAAGTTGTGCATTGTCCACTTGCCACGTCACCTGGCCACATCACCTGGAAACGTCACCTGGCCACGTTACCTGCCACAAGTTGTGGATTGTCCACTTGCCACGTCACCTGCCACGTCACCTGCCACAAGTTGTGCATTGTCCACTTGCCAAGTCACCTGGCCACGTCACCTGCCACAATTTGTGGATTGTCCACCTGCCACGTCACCTGCCACAAGTTGTGGATTGTCCACTTGCCACGTCACCTGCCACGTCACCTGCCACAATTTGTGGATTGTCCACCTGCCACATCACCTGGCCACGTCACCTGCCACAATTTGTGAATTGTCCACCTGCCACGTCAGCTGGCCACGTCACCTGCCACAAGTTGTGGATTGTCCACTTGCCACATCACCTGGCCAAGTCACCTGCCACGTCACCTGGCCAAGTCACCTGCCACAAGTTGTGGAATGTTCACTTGCCACGTCACCTACCACGTCACCTGGCCACAAGTTGTTTATTGTCCACTTGCCACATCACCTGCCACAATTTGTGGATTTCCACTTGCCACGTCACCTGCCATGTCACCTGGCCACGTCACCTGACACAAGTTGTGGATTGTCCACTTGCCACGTCACCTGGCCACGTCACCTGCCACAAGTTGTGGATTGTCCACTTGCCACGTCACCTGGCCACGTCACCTGGCCAAGTCACCTGCCAAAAGTTGTGGAATGTTCACTTGCCACGTCACCTGCCACAAGTTGTGGATTGTCCACTTGCCACGTCACCTGCCACAATTTGTGGATTGTCCACCTGCCACATCACCTGGCCACGTCACCTGCCACAATTTGTGAATTGTCCACCTGCCACGTCAGCTGGCCACGTCACCTGCCACAAGTTGTGGATTGTCCACTTGCCACGTCACCTGGCCAAGTCACCTGCCACGTCACCTGGCCAAGTCACCTGCCACAAGTTGTGGAATGTTCACTTGCCACGTCACCTACCACGTCACCTGGCCACAAGTTGTGCATTGTCCACTTGCCACAATTTGTGGATTGTCCACTTGCCACGTCACCTGCCATGTCACCTGGCCACGTCACCTGGCCACGTCACCTGGCCACGTCACCTGGCCACGTCACCTGGCCACATCACCTGGCCACATCACCTGGCCACGTCACCTGGCCACGTCACCTGGCTACGTCACCTGCCACAATTTGTGGATTGTCCACTTGCCACGTCACCTGCCACAAGTTGTGGATTGTCCACTTGCCACATCACCTGCCACATCACCTGGCCACGTCACCTGCCACAATTTGTGGATTGTCCACCTTCCACAAGTTGTGGATTGTCCACCCACCACGTCACCTGGCCACGTCACCTGCCACAAGTTGTGGATTGTCCACTTGCCACGTCACCTGCCACGTCACCTGGCCATGTCACCTGCCACAATTTGTGGATTGTCCACCTGCCACGTCACTGGCCACGCCACTTGCCACAATTTGTGGATTGTCCACTTGCCACGTCACCTGGCACAAGTTGTGGATTGTCCACTTGCCATGTCACCTGGCCATGTCACCTGGCCACGTCACCTGGCACAAGTTGTGGAATGTTCACTTGCCACGTCACTTGCCACGTCACCTGGCACAAGTTGTGCATTGTCCACTTGCCACGTCACCTGGCCACGTCACCTGCCACAATTTGTGGATTGTCCACTTGCCACGTCACCTGGCTACGTCACCTGGCCACGTCACCTGCCACGATTTGTGGATTGTCCACCTGCCACGTCACCTGTCACGTCACCTAGCCACGTTACCTGCCACAATTTGTGGATTGTCCACTTGCCACATCACCTGCCACAAGTTGTGGATTGTCTACAGTGCAATGCAAGCAATTACAGTTTTTTTCATATTTTTTTTAATGGTTTTTCATCATTTGCCATAATTTTTGGGATTTCTAATGTAAAAAAATAGGTCACCTTTAAAAACGCTTATAAACGAAAAGCCACGTTTTGCGTCTGAAATGTGGAAAACGTTTGCGTCTGAACCCATTTTTTTGCTTCTGGAAAAACGAGGTTAAACGCAACTGCCAAAAAACGGCAATAAACAAGACTGTGTGCATGGACACATAGGATAACATTGAATGTGTTCAGGAGCAGTTGAAAAAAGTGTCCAACTGCCTCTGAACACGCGTTTAACAGCGTCTCGTGTGCATGGGGCCTAAATTACAATTACATTTTTTTATTTTATTCATTTTCGTTGAAAGTCTGTGATCCAGCACAATATCACTCTCCGCCTGATGGGTTCTCTTAGGCCCCATGCACACGAGACGCCGGTACAAACTCTGCTGAACACAGGTTTTTAAGGCCTCATGCCCACGGACGTTTTAACAGCTGCGTTTTTGAGCGATTTTTACAGCTTAAAAACGCCTGTCCATGTTAGTCTATAGCTTCATGCCCACCTAGACGTTTTTGAGCTGCAAATAGCATAGACGTTTTTAAGCTGTAAAAAAAACCCAGGACTAGTGCGTTCCTCAGCGTCAGAATTAGGCAGAAAAAAACGCACGAAAACGCGCAAAACCGCCGCCTGCCACATCACCTGGCCACGTCACCTGCCACAAGTTGTGGATTGTCACCTGCCACAATTTGTGGATCATCCACCTGCCACATCACCTGGCCACGTCACCTGCCACAAGTGGTGGATTGTCCACCTGCCACAATTTGTGGATTGTCCACCTGCCACGTCACCTGGCCACATCACCTGGCCACGTCACCTGCCACAATTTGTGAATTGTCCACCTGCCACGTCACCTGGCCACGTCACGTGACGTGGCCAGGTGATGTGGGCAGGTGACGTGGCAGGTGGACAATCCACAAATTGTGGCAGGTAACGTGGCCAGGTGGACAATCCACAAATTGTGGCAGGTAATGTGGCCAGGTGATGTGGCCAGGTGACGTGGCAGGTGGACAATCCACAAATTGTGGCAGGTGACGTGGCCAGGTGACGTGACGTGGCAAGTGGACAATCCACAACTTGTGGCAGGTGACGTGGCCAGGTGGACAATCCAAAAATTGTGGCATGTGACGTGGCCAGTGAACATTCCACAACTTGTGGCAGGTGACGTGGCCAGGTGACGTGGCAAGTGGACAATCCACAACTTGTGGCCAGGTGACGTGGCCAGGTGACGTATCAGGTGACATGGCAAGTGGACAATCCACAGCTTGTGGCAGATGATGTGGCAAGTGATACGCTAAATATAAGTACACTGCTGCTCTCTCAGCTGCTGGTCTCCCAAAATGTCTGAAATGGTTAAATAATACTGTTTTTTGAGCTTAGGGAGGGTCTTATGATGTTTCTTAACTAAACGCCTATAGACGCAAACGCGGTAAAACGTTGCTAAAATCGCGGCAAAACGGGTGTTTTTAAACGCCAGTTTTAGCCTTTAAAAACGTGTGTTCAGCAGACTAATAAAGGCTTTAAAGGATAAGTTCACTTAAAATAAAATAACATTTTTTGCAGATAAACAAATGTGCATTTACTATTTTTTGTTTTAGGAGCCTGAAAAGTATTGCACCAGTGATCAGCAGATCGCTGGTGCCAAGCAGGACACCAGCAGACTGTAAGTGTAAGCTGTCTGCCAATACCTCATATGGGCAGGCAGTTTAACACTGATAGGAAGACTCAATGAACTACCACAGCGTCCAACGGCGCAAACGATACTTGTAGCCTATTCACAGAACTCCGTTAATGAATAACATGGCCGTGTGGGCGGAGCTCCGCACGGATGTGTTGTTTTCAAAAAGTGACAGCTAGTGCGGGGAACTTCTCCCCATACTGCTGTCACAGGGAGAGAGAGCAGAAAATAGGATTTTTATAACAGCTTACCTGTAAAATCCTTTTCTTGGAGTACACCACGGGACACAGAGCTAGTCATTACATAATGGGTTAAGGGTCACCAGCGGTGATTGGACACTGGCACAACCAATGGAAGACAGTTCCCCTCCATATAACCCCTCCCATCAGGGAAGTACCTCAGTTTTGTAGCAAAGCAGTAAGGTTCCCATAAGAAGGGGGGGACCTCTGTGTCCCGTGGTGTACTCCAAGAAAAGGATTTTACAGGTAAGCTGTTATAAAAATCCTATTTTCTTTATCGTACACCACGGGACACAGAGCTAGTCATTACATAATGGGACGTCCCAGAGCAATGCTCATATGAAGGGGGGGAGACACAGATCAAAACAGGCCGCTTGCGGACCAGAAGCCCTATACTGCTGCCTGCAGCACACTTCGCCCAAAGGCGGAATCCTCATGTCCTTTCACATCTATTTGATAGAATTTGGAAAATGTATGGACTGAAGACCAAGTTGCAGCTTTACAGATCTGAGCCATCGAAGCCTGGTGGTGCACTGCCCATGAAGCACCTATCGCCCTGGTAGAGTGCGCCTTAACAGGAAAAGGAGGAGTCCTGTTCTTTAAACCATAAGCTTGAATAATTACTTGTCTAATCCACCTGGAAATGGTGGATTTTGATACCGCTTGGCCCTTCTTGGGCCCATCTGGTAAAATAAACAAAACATCTGTTTTACGTATCTGAGCGGTTGCTTGCAGATACACCTTTACCGCTCTCCCTAGATCTAGAGAGTGTAATAATTTTTCCCCCGCCGTCCGCGGGTTTGGAAAAAAGGAAGGCAGAACAATGTCTTGATTCAAGTGAAAAGCCGACACCACCTTAGGTAGAAAAGCCGGATGGGGTCGTAGTACGATTTTGTCCTTGTGACAAATTAGACAAGGCTCTTTACAAGAAAGAGCTGCTAGCTCTGATACTCTCCTAGCAGAAGCTATAGCAATCAGAAAAGCCAACTTCCTACTTAATATAATTAAAGGAATATGGCGAATAGGTTCAAAAGGTTGCTTTTGCAACACTGACAATACCAAATTCAAATCCCATGGACACAAGGGAGTCCTAACTGGAGGATTTATCCTCAGTACCCCCTTAATGAATGTCCGAACTAGGGAGTGAGATGCCAATGGTCTCTGAAAGAAGACTGATAGAGCCGATATTTGCCCTTTGATGGTGCTAAGGGCTAAATTCATATCCACTCCTAACTGGCAAAAAGCAAGAATCCTACTTATTTCATACTTCTGAGGATTCCAACATCTGGATTCACACCAGGAAACGTATGCTCTCCAGACTCTCTGATAGATGAGTCTGGAGGCTGGCTTTCTAGCATTAATGAGCGTAGAAAGAGCCGGACCAGAGACCCCTCTCTTTTTAAAAATGTGGGTCTCAGCAGCCAGGCCGTCAACTTTAGCCTTTGTAAGGAAGGGTGGAATACTGGACCCTGTGACAGCAGGTCGTGTCGGAGTGGAAACTTCCAGGGCCTTCCTATCGTCGTTTTTACAATCTCGGCGTACCAAGGCCTCCTGGGCCAGTTTGGGGCCACTAGGATTACTGGTATTCCCTCCTCCTTGATCCTGCGAAGCAGTCTTTGTAGAAGAGGGATCGGAGGGAATGCCTAGATCAGTGAGAACTGATTCCATGGAGTTATTAGAGCGTCTGTATTATTAGAGCGTCTGTCCCGTAGGCTAGAGGATCCCTCGTTCTGGACACAAAGTTGTCCAATTTCTTGTTGAACCTGGCAGCTAGCAGGTCTACATCTGGGTTTCCCCATCTCAGACATATGGCCTGAAAGATCTCTGGGTGAAGAGACCACTCTCCTGGTAGCAGCTGCTGACGACTCAGGTAGTCTGCTTGCCAGTTTTCTATCCCTGGAATGAAGATTGCAGAGATGCAAGGTACATGCTCTTCTGCCCATGCCAGGATCCGGTTCACCTCTCTTTGGGCTGCCCGACTGCGGGTGCCTCCTTGGTGATTGATGTAAGCTACTGCAGTAGCATTGTCGGATTGAACCCGAACTGGGTAGCCCTGTAACCTGTATGTCCAGGTTTTGAGGGCTAGATATACCGCCCGGATCTCTAGCACATTGATGGGCAGGATCCCCTGAGTCTTGGCCCAGGTTCCCTGGGTAGAAGCCTCCTCGAATACTGCACCCCAGTCCGATAGGCTGGTATCCCTAGATACCACCTTCCAGGCCACTGGGAGGAAGGACTTTCCCTTCCGTAAATTCCTGGCTTCTAGCCACCAATCGAAGTTGTGGCGTACTTGTGAGGACAGGCGCATGGGTATATCCAGAGCTTGGCTCTTCCTGTTCCAGGAAGCTAAAATATTGCCTTGAAGTAGTCTCGAATGAAACTGGGCGTAAGGGACCGCCTCGAAGGAGGCTACCATCTTTCCCAATAGTCTCATGCAAAGGCGAATAGACGGCCTCTTGTTTGCTTTGACCTTGTGGATCAGGTCTTTCAGAGACTGTATCTTCGGTTCTGGCAGGTATACCCCGTTTTGGGCTGTATCTATGATCATGCCCAGGTACCCTATCCTTCTTTGGGCCTGGAGAGAGGATTTTTGTAAATTTATAATCCATCCTAAATGCTCCAGGTATCCTACTGTAGTGTGTACAGCGTGACCCAATCCGTCCTTTGACTGATCTATTACTAGTAGATCGTCCAGATAGGCTGTTACCGCAATGCCCCGTGTTCTTAGGTTACTAACAGAGGAGCTAGCACCTTTGTGAATACTATGGGCGCGGTGGCTACACCAAACGGCAGAGCCACAAATTGAAAGTGGCGATCTTCTACCGCAAACCTTAGGAATCTTTGGTGAGCGGGGAGGATGGGTATGTGTAAATGTGCGTCCTTGATATCTATGGACGCCATGAATTTTCCGCCCTTTAAAGTGGCGGCCACGGATCGGATCGTTTCCATTCGAAAATGGCGATCGTTCAGGAACCGATCTAGGGATTTTAGATCCAGGATGGGTCTGACATCTCCATTTGGCTTTGGAATCACAAAGAGGTTTGAGTAAAAACCTGAACCTCGCTCTTTTTGGGGTACGTCTGTAACTACCCCTTGAGCCATTAAGTGATTCAAACCTTTGAAGAAGGATTCTCTTTTTTGTGGATCCTTGGAGAGTCTTGAACCTCGGAATTGAGAAGATGGGATCTCTCGAAATTCCAGTTTGTACCCTGAGGATATTGTGGATACTACCCAATTGTCCTGGATTTCTGACCACCAAGTCGCTCAGAACTGACAAAGCCTTCCTCCCACTCGGCCGAGCGGGGGCGCCCCTTCACTGAGAGGCTTTGGGGGCTTGCTTATTAGCTCTTGCACCCCACGGCTTCTTGTTCTTCTGAGCTTGCCCCTTGGCTTTTGTGGGCGGCTAAAACAGGCCGCCGCCACTGGTTGGAGTCAGATTTCCCGGGAGCTGGAGTGAGAGCGTTTAAAACAAGATCTCTTGTTTTTCTTTCTCTCAGGTAAAAGTCATTTTACCACTTGATCTTCTGTATATATTTTTCTAAATCTTCCCCAAATAGGCGTTCGCCATGGAACGGGAACTTGCCAACAGCTTTTTGCATGGGGTCTCCGCTGACCAATGCTTAAGCCAAAGTACTCTGCGCATCTGTACCAGCTGGAGTGTAAGGCGTGATGCCTGTATGATAGAATCTCTCATGGCATCCACTGTGAAGCATAAGGCTTTAGGCAAATTTTTCCCAATTTCTAGCCTGCTCTGAAGGCAGTTCCTTCAGCCCCTGCTTTACCTGTTGGCTGATGACCTGACCCATACCGACTGCTGCTACTGCAGGTTGGGTAATTGAGCCGGCCAAAAGGAAGGAGGATTTCAACTTCCTCTCAGAAGGATCTTTTAAACCCTTGTACATTATCCACCGGACATGTCAGGTTTTTATTTACACAAGAAATAGCCGCAACTACCGCAGGCAGGCTCCATTTCTTAAAAAAAAAAAAAATTTCCCCCATAGGATAAAGAATGTTAAACCTTTTTGGAGGTGAGAAACGCTTATCTGGATGTTGCCAGTTTGCGTATATTAGATCCTCTAGTAACGGATGAACCGGGAAGGAGCATGCACCTTGCAGGGATCTTAATGACCCTAGGGAGGAGACAGGTAATTCCGTTACCTCCGCAGAGGTTAACTTAAATGCACTGCTATAGCATTGTACCTGTGACCTTAAAATCTGGCTCCTCATCCTCTGCTGATGTAGCCTCCTCCTCCTCATCCTCCTCCCTCAGGTACTTCTGAAGGGAGGTCCAATACTGGAAGAGACCTGCTTCGCTTATTGTTCCTTTTTAGAGGACTTAGCGATTAAGGTAGCAATTTTTTCCTCCAGATTATTTAGGGCAGCTGATAAAGTGTCCTCAGTGACATATACAGGCCCAGGCTCCACTGGGGAAGCCGCCATACCTGACAGAGGTAATGGCTCATCCTGAACAGGTGCATTTAGCAACACAGGAGAGAAAGGTACCGAGTCAGCACAGTTAGAGCCTCCTCTCAGGCGGTGGTGCTTTCTTATCTCTTTTTGTCCGTATTACTTCCCCTGGAAGGCTTACCGTTTAGACAAAATACAAGGTACCTAAATGCATATACTACCGTGTTCAGTTTAGCAAATACATTAAGTATGCAACTTTTAACACATAACTATGCATAACATGGATGTCTTCTAGGAAGTACCCAATCCAACCACATGGAGTCTTACGTCCCTGTATAGCTGCTGTGTTTCTCTGCCAGGAATAAGAGAACTAACGAGCTTGCTTGCTGCTGCAGTGCTTCTCACACTGACAGTCTTTTAAAATTGGCGCCGTTTCTGTGCCTGCGCGCGCCACGTGCCCGCGCACGCCTTCGCCCCCCCCCTCCGATAAAGCGCGCTCCCGCGCGCGCGCGTGGCCCTTAGCGCTATGGCGGTGGCCATAGTGAGAGAGGACTCTCATCAGCCCTTGTTCCCACTTACCTGCATCTGCAGGTGTCTGGTCGGCCACCGAAAGGAGGATCGGGGTGCCCCAGCAAGCTCAGCAGCGGAGGTGACGAGCAGTGTACTTCGCCGAAGCCGACACTGAACAGAGTGAGGTGAGTATATTCAGCTCTTTACTCCCCCCAGTGGTGGAAAAAAGAAGACATCCACTTTTTGAAAAAGGTCCCAACCTAGTTATGGACCTTCTAATCTCACCTTATCCACGCCGCAGGTTTTTCTGCTGAAAGATTTCAGACAGATACCAAACTTCACCCTTCACGGTGGGCTATGTGTGCCAACCTTCAGGGATATGGGTTCCTATTTAAAGGATACCTCTCCCCTGGGCCTTGTACAAGACTCTTACCAGGACTTTATAGCGAAATAGCGAAAGTGCTGGATCTTAGAGCCCAGTCCTCCGAAGAGAGACATTACAGGCGACGCCTCATGGATGAGGCCCCCTTTCGACACTGGCGAAAAAACTGAGGTACTTCCCTGATGGGAGGGGTTATATGGAGGGGAACTGTCTTCCATTGGTTGTGCCAGTGTCCAATCACCGCTGGTGACCCTTAACCCATTATGTAATGACTAGCTCTGTGTCCCGTGGTGTACGATAAAGAAAGCAGCGGCTGCAGCCGTGGGAACACGTTACGCCCCAAAAACAGGTGGAAAGGTGAACTTATCTTTTAAAATTAGCATTTGGGTGGGCAAGCAAAACCACAGCTTAGTCGTTTTTTTACACACACCCCTCCCCGCCTGCGTGAAAGAGACCTAAAGGAGTGGAGATGGTTTAGAGTCTTTCTTAGCCTTCTATGGCTTTATATATCTCCATTTTTGAGATTTTCCCTTACTTATTCTCCTGATGATACTGTGTCAGAGGTTGCCTCCCCCAGCCCAGACAAGAAGTGACAGTAAATCTCCCCAACACACAAGACAGTAATTAAAACAAACAAACAAACAAACACACACACACACACACACACACACAGGTTCTAAATCTTCCCATTGCCAGAAAATTCAGCATGCCATGTTACCCTAAAAAAGTCCCCGTCTTCTTGCAGAGAGGCTTCCGCGTCCCTAAAAGCTGCTTCTGGATCTCCAAGTTTTAAGGAACATTTGGATCGTGCTACCAGGCAGTGTTTGTCAGTGGGCTGTAACTCCAGAGCCTATGATAAAGAGAAATAAAAAAAATGATTTTAAATTGTATATATATATAATTAGTCGGAGTCCTCTGTCTGAAGAGATATGGATCACATAAACACGTCACAAGACTAACAACACAAATAAGACCTGAAGTGTGGCCTGGCCTGCTGGACAGTATGCCAAGAAAAGGGGCCAAAAACTACACTTGGTTAGGGAAGGAATTGTTTTATCGTGCAAGACAATTAACTACAGAGCGAGTATGTTAAAGACTCGTGATATTCTGTTTGAGGATTGGGGACGTATCGGGCGAAACGCGTGGATTTCCACCTGCCCATCGTCCTGATTGCGTGGTCTGGAACTCTGTTTCGCGATGCTGCTAAGGCTGCTGAAATGCGAAAGAATGTCCTGAGTAACGTCCTTGGTCAAGGCCTAAGATGCATAGGAGCGCTCTGACGTAGTTGATGAACTGGTTCCCGCTTAGGGGTTCAGTTGAGAAAGGTAGTAGAGGGCTGTCCTCTAATAGGTCAGACAGTAGAGTTTACCAATTGCTCTAGAATGGCCATGGGGCACCAGGCGTTGTGCGTCTGGAATAGTTAGATGTCTACTCCGGGACCGGATTGTAGCGTTCGATACCGTCACGTATAGGATAAAATTACTCTGGTGGCGAGTCAGGTGGTTCCTGCGTGGTATTTGGCATTTAGGCCTAGTGACAGTAAATTTGCTGGGTTGTAGAAAACCGTAAAAGGCTAGGTAAGTGGCTGCTTGAATTACCAGGCTGGGCCATAACCGAAGGTAGAACGTGAAAGGATAGCAGACATGTCCCGGAATATGGCGCTGGTCACTGGTAAGCGTTTGGCACTAGTGTGTGGTTGCTGCCTGTGGATGCCACGTAGTATGGTTTTGACCGCATGAGCGGCGAACAAGGAAGGTTTGGAAGGGTCTTGTAGGGAGATAAAATGCTGGATGCCGGCTGAATAGAGTCTGATGGTATTGTGGGACCATGTGAGCCGAGTTGTGACAGTAGGAAATGAAGGCCAGATATGGCTGAGATTTCCTGAAACCGCCCCGGGGTTAGCGGCTAGGAACCTGTTGGTCATCCAGGCGGTACGGTAGGCCTTTAGTGTATTGGAAGAACAGGATGCATTGATGAGGGAGGTAGCACCATGGAGGTGCTATTCCATTCCAGAGTTGGTTGCGACTAACGTGGGATGCCGGACATGGTTGGTTCGGCTCCGGGCTCCTGTGAAAGATTGTGGTATAGTTAAAGCGGGATAGTGCGTTGGCCGAGGTATTGCATTTACCAGGGATGTGGACACAGAGGATATTGAAACTGATGTAGTAGGGAAAAGTAGCGACAGCCTGCGTAGGAAGGCCATGACGGCCAACAATTTTGACCTGCCTTAGTTAATGACTGTGGCTGTGGCCTGGTTGTCTGTGGTGAACGTGGCGGCCTGTCCTGCCCAGGTGCAGCCCCATACTTGAGCCGCTGTGACTATGGGGTAGATCTCGAAAAGAGAGGAGGACTGACTAAACGCGGAATTGTGAGTATCTGACGGCCACGGTCCCGCAAACCAATGATGGCCAAAAATTGCAGCGAAGCTTGTGGAAGCTGATACGTCCGTGATTATCTGTGGTGACGAAGGGGATGCTGACGGGATGAACATGGGACTACCATTCCCGTTCTCAAGGAATTGGTCCCACATGGCCAGATTTGCGATAGTGGCTGCGTCTAGCTTAATGACTTGGTCAGGGTCTTGTGCCTGGGAGAGGAATACTAAGAAGCGTGAGATAAAGGATCGCCCTTGAGGGATGATCCTGATCGTGAAGTTTAGCATGCCCAGAAGGGATTGTATCTGTGTGTTAGTGCACCCTTGCGGGACGGTAAACGTATGGAGGACTGTCCTGAGGCGGGTCAATTCACCGAGAGGTGGGGTAGCCTGCATGGCGCGTTTGTCTAGAATGATTTCCAGGAAGGAGATGAGCTTACTACATTCTTCTCAGCTATGGGCACGTTGAGGTTTTTAAAGACCTCTCTTAGATTTTCTAGGACTTCTGGGGGTTTGGTATTTAGTGAGAACTCCTCTGAGGGTACGAGGGAGTTTAACTGGGTATGTCAGAAGAACGAGGTGCAGATAAGTAGTAGACTAACCAAATTTGATTAGAAAACTTGCCCTTGACAAGTTCGATAGGGCTGACTCTCCATACTGTAAATGGTGACTGTGAAAAAAGGGGGCCGATCATATACCCCCGGTCCATTTCGATCTGTAGCAGGGTGCTGATGGCTTCAAAGTCGGAGGCTGCTGAGAGCAGATTTTTTTCATTCGTGGGTAGAGTCGGGTAGTGTGATGAGTCTGGTGTGGAACCCTGTAGTGAACCCCTGCACTAGAAAGGCTGCAAGAGAGGGAGTTGGATGTGAGGAGAGAAAAGCCGAGCCGCCCGACGTGCACGCGGCCTAGTTAAGCTGGGCTCTGCTGCTTGACGCCGCAGGTACTTCTAGGGAGAGCCTTCTGGTACAGGAGGCAGATGTGCAGAAGTTTGCAGTGGGGGTAAAAGCAACCCTTGAAACTAAAGTTGTTGGAGCTGGCTGCGCCCCCCGGTGCTCGAATTGGATGTCCTAGTCTGTCTGCCTGGGAGGACTGTGTGGCTGCTGATAATTTATGAGGCGCATTGGAGGTGGCAAGGGAAGCTGGGGGGACGTCTGTGGTTCGGCTCAGAGCACCAATTAGTCGTGAGGGTGACAGATTGACAGATTGTACAGAGTGGGGAGCGAAGGCTGGCGAAGTGGCGGCAAAACGGTCCTGTGTCAATAGTGCTCCAGTTGGTGTTAAGCTGGAACTGTGACAGTCGGTGGAGACTGGGGCTGATGGGGGCACGGCTGGTCGTGTTTCCAGGGCCCCCTACTCTAGCCTGGACATTGGTGACTGCGGTTGCCAGTGTGGTTGCCAAGGCGTGCAGCTGGGTAATTGCAGAGGATATCGACTGCAGTGGAGCTTGTGTGTCTGGTAGAGCTGCCGCTGGTGGTGGAAACCGCAGCCTAACAGCTTGGGGTCTCCCAGCTGTAGCAAGGTAGGGAATGCCCATACGTCGTAGCCTGAGGGTGGTCTGAGCTCTGGGGGACTGTGTATTGCCGTCCGCTGGACCCGAGAAGGGTGATGGTGGAGCGGAGGCAAAGATTTTGCTGTCGGCTCACGACATGGCGTCGGCTGAAAGGAGGGGAATGCATATATGTTTAGAGTAAGTTTGCGAGGTTCGGAGGGGATAGAAGGGTTTAGAAAATGGGGATAAGAAGGAGAGCAGTGTGGACAGGATAAGGAGCGATAGGCGTAGATGACAGCTAGTTTGCGTACGAGCGCTGTTGAGTGTAATTTGGAAAACTCAAAAGAATGCGTGGCAACCGAGGTGAGCCAGGAGGTGACTGGCTAGGTAACCGATAGCTCAGGTGCCGTCTGTGCTCGGCACAGACTAAAACCAGAGCCCCCAGGGCGTACTGGGGTGGGTAGCTGAAGTCTGGTATTCTAAGGAATGTTACGATCTGTAGTTAGTTGACGTGTGGTCGGTCTGCTAACACTTGCACTGCCAGCAAGGTGGACGTTAGGCAACATTGTCTGCGTGGTGAAGGATCTCGGATCGCTCTTCGAAAACAGAGTGAAGTGCACAGAGGTATGTGACAGTTACTAACGCCTCATGAACAAGTCGAATCGTGTATGTGAAGTACAATATGTCGTGAAAGAGTGCGAGGAGAAATCAAGGGGGGAGCCTTGAACCCTAGTAGTGACAACTCAGTTGGGGTCGAGAAATGGATCGACCGGGAACCTGTAGTAAGGTGACATAGAGCTATATTTTATCTTTATTTATTTATAATTATATTTATTTATTTTATTTTATTTTATATATATTTTTATTTTTTTTTATGAAAGGGGGATGCAGAGAGCTGTTTTGGAGCAGTAGCTGGCTCCCTGGTGAAGATGTGAGCCCTAAAATACTTCATTTTTTATTTTTATTTTTTTGGCGGGGAATATTGTCCAACCTGGTGCAGGGTGGACCGACTGGAAACTCGAACTGAGTTGCATGGGGAAAGTGACAGAGAAAAGGTGAGTAGCCGTGTTGCTACTGGAGATGATGAGTGGCTGATTTAGAACCACTTGTTGAATGCTCGCAGCGATTGCGAGGGAAGCAGCCTTACTGAGAAGGCGAGAAAAAAGAAAGTTTGTGAATTGTGAGTATGTAGGGATGACCGTCTGTGACGAAACTGGAGTATTTGAAATAAGGCGTGTATAGTATGATGCAAGGTCAACATTTAATAAAAAAAAAATTAATTTTTTTTAATTTTTTTATTTTTTTATTTTTTTTATTTTATGGTTTGGGAAATGAGTTTGACGCTAGAGATCCGAGTCGTTTGAGCCGGTGGTGCGACTGGACTCGGATCGGTAGTGTTTGCCAAGGATCCGAATATTTGAGCCGATGCTACGACTGGATTCGGATCGGTTAGAGAGGTTTGTTGCTAGAGATCCGAGTCGTTTGAGCTGGTGATGCGACTGGACTCGGATCGATTGTGTTTGCCAAGGATCCGAATATTTGAGCCGATGCTATGACTGGATTCGGATCAGTTGTAGAGGCCGATGCTACGACTGGATTCGGGTCGGTTATGGCTGCGATGTGAGGAGGGTTTTTTTGATGCGCCGGATACGAATCGTAGCGCCAGAGATACGACTGGACTCGGATCGACTGACTGGTGTTTCGAAGTTGAAGGGGCTTGTGATTGCCGAGGGTCCGAACTGTAGTGCCAATGTTTTGCGGCTAGATTCGGACCGGCTGTTTGGTGTGTGTAGACTGTAGTAAGAGGTGTGGGGCATCAGTTAGGTGAAGGGAGAGTGTCGTAGGAGGTGTAGGGCGTCAGTAGGTGGGATGGGGTTATGCTGGGTGGGACGCCGGTTTGGCGACCATGCATCGTATGAGCGACTTGTAGTAAGTGGCTTGAGTACTGTTCAAGTGATTCGTAGAACCTAGCGAGTAAGCTCTATAAGACGTTGTGTCGTGGCGGGCCGTTACGAATCGAAACGTTGGGCACGACTGGGCTCGAAAGATAACTAACTTGTCTAGGCAGTAGACAAAATGCAAACAGAGAGAACACGTGAGTTAGTGAACCGTATGATTGTAAAAGGGGAAAAACGTAAACCGGTGCTATGATTCGTTCGAACGGCAACAACCAGTCCTACCTGCGACCGCGAGAGACGACCCGATCGACGAACGACTGCGAGCGGTCTCGAAAGCACGAGCGCAACTTCACGGACGCTGTGAGTAGAGCAGAGTCGGGCTGGTGACGTCTTAATACCGCGCACTAGAGCCGACACTGACCATGGTGGATGGTCTGCTTAAGTACCCCTCGAACTCCTCCCATAATTTCAGGCCAGCATACTGGCCTTCCTATATATATATATATAATCAATTATAACATGGTACAAAATGCAATGTTGTGAAATATGAAGCAGGCAGTAGGTGCACTCAGCGGGACTTACAACAGAAGGATTTTTTAAACATGGAATGTTGTGCATAGCAAGCACTCAGAGTAAAGCCGATGTTCAAGTACATTAAACAGCTAAACTGACCTGTAACTGCCTGATATACACAAATTTACAATACATTACTACAAAAGTAACCATTTTTAATCTGAGCTGTTACAGTTCTTTCTTACTAGGTAATAGGTTTCTTTATAGTTTACTAAAAAATGTATGTGGGGGTTGAATAGACATAGTTTGACATGTTGGTTGGAAAGTGACTAGACACAAAGGGGGGGAAGGTTAGGAATCACTGGTGGCTGCTCCATTAGTGGTGTAGGGGCGCCGACCCCCTAATCCAATGCGCCCGGCCCCTAATCTACATGCAGAGCATCGGACACATGGATTTCCGGAGCCCACCTAGCTGTGTGACATTAGCGAATTAATATTTGCTAATGTCTTCCTGCTTCTCCTCCCAGCCAATCAGGAAGCAGGTCCTGAGACCCGATTGGCCAGGGAGCCATAGGACTCCCAGGCCAATCGGGTCTCAGGATCCACTTCCTGATGTTGGTATGTGAAAGTGAGGGGGGCAGGTTTGTTTGAAAAACAAACCGGCACCCCCAAAATATAGAGCACCAGCCGCCACTGTTAGGAATGATAGCAAGCTTACGATGCAAGCTGTTACACAAGTAAAACTGTAGCGGGAACAGATGTACATACTTGGTAAGATAAAGACACAGGTCCAGTCAGTTCAACCTAGAAGTGTGTGTTCATGTAGCTATCAATTTCCATATCGCTTTACTTTATGTTCACTGAGAAACACATCCAAGTTTTTCTGAATTTACAGTGCCTTGCAAAAGTATTCACCCCGCTTGGCATTTTTATCATCGGGTTTTGTTGCCTCACAACCTGGAATTAACATGGATTGTTTAAGGATTTGCATCATTTAATTTACAGAACATGCCCACAACTTTAAAGATGATTTTTTTTTATTTATTGTGAAGCAAACAAATAGGACAAAAAAAGTCAATGTGCATAACTAGTCACCCCCCTAAAGTCAATACTTTGTAGAGCCACCTTTTGCGTCTATTACAGCTCCAAGTCGTTTTGGATAAGTCTCTATGAGCTTGCCACATCTTACCACTGGGATTTTTGCCCATTCCTCTGCAAAATTGCCCCAGATCCTTCAAGTTGGATGATTTGTGCTTGTGAACAGCAATCTTTAACCGCTTGCCGACCGCCTCACGTAGACATACGTCGGCAGAGTGGCAGGGGCAGGCAAAGCAACGTATATCTTTACGCTGCTTTAAACCTGCCCCCTAGCGGGCGCGCGCGCCGCTCGATGTCCGCCGGTGTCCCGCGATCGGGTGACGTAACGGCAGAACGGGGAGATGTCTTTGTAAGCAAGACATCTCCCTATTCTGCCTAGTGACACAGCACTGATCGTCTGCTCCCTCTCTTCGGGAGCAGCGATCAGTGATGTGGCACAGTAAGCCACGGCCCCTAACAGTTAGAATCACTTCCTAGGACACACTTAACCCTTTCAGCGCCCCTACTGGTTAACCCCTTCACTGCCAGTCACATTTACACAATAATCAGTGCATTTTTTTAGCACTGATCGCTGTATAAATGTGAATGGTCCCAAAATAGTGCCAAAAGTGTCTGATTGATATGTCTGCCATTATGTCACAGTCATGATAAAAATCGCAGATCGCCGCCATAACAAGTAAAAAAAACAAACAATTATAATAAAAATGCCATAAAACTACCCCTATTTTGTAGACGCTATAACTTTTGTGCAAACTAATCAATATACGCTTATTACGATTTTTTTACCAAAAATATATAGAAGAATACGTATCGGCCTAAACTGAGAGAAAATTAGATTAATTTTTTTTAAATTGGGGATATTTATTATAGCAAAGAGTACAAAATATTGCTTTTTTTTCAAAATTGTCGCTCTATTTTTGTTTATAGCACAAACAAAAAAAATAGGATTTTTGTACTCACTGTAAAATCCTTTTCTCTGAAGTTCATGGACGGACACAGCTCTTTTATTCTTGACCTTAGGGTTTATATGCCGTCTATCAGGAGAGGACTAGGCAGACATGTTAAAAACAGTTAAAACATGTAACAACAGCAAAGCTGAACAGTACCGCCCAGGGGGCGGTCCCTCTGGCTATAACCCCTCACCCTGCATCCAGCAGCTCAGTTTGTCAAAAAGCAGTACAAACATAAAAAGGAGGGGTGGGTGCTGTGTCCGTCCATGAACTTAAGAGAAAAGGATTTTACGGTGAGTATAAAAATCCTATTTTCTCTTTCATTCATGGACGGACACAGCTCCTTTATTCTTGACCTTAAGGATGTCCCAGAGCAGTGTCAAAAAAACGAGGGATGGGAACAGCAAGCAAACAAACTTCCACCCAAAACAACCAGAGCTCCTCAACGGAGGAGTTGCAACCTTAAATAGCCGCCTGCAAAACTTTGCGGCCGAAGCAAGCATCCGCAGATGCATGCACATCAACCTTGTAAAACTTAGTGAAAGTGTGAACGGACGACCAGGTCGCCGCCTTACACATCTGGGAGACAGACGTTTGATGTCGGAAGGCCCAGGAGGCACCTATTGCCCTGGTCAAATGCACCATGACAGGAAAGGGAGGCGCCCGCCCTTTTTGGGGATAAGCCTGAATCACGATCTGTCTGATCCACCGAGAAATGGTGGCCGACGAGACCGCCAGGCCTTTGTTTGGACCAGTCACCGACACAAACAGTGAGTCTGACCTCCGAAACGGAGCCGTAGCAGACAGATACACCCGCAGAGCTTGGACTAACGTCCAAGGAATGCCAAGCAACCTCTTTGGGATGCGACGGCAGAGGACACAAGGATCAAATACCACCACAATGTCCTCATTTAGATGAAAAGCTGAAACAACCTTCGAAAGAAAGGAAGGCGTAGCACCGCTTTATCCTTGTGGAGGATCAAGTAGGGAGACTTGCAAGACAAGGCCGCCAACTCAGAAAATCAAAAAAACTAAATATGGGAACACTGCGTTGGATAGTGAAAAAAAAATTATAAAATGATGTGCAAAAATTAATGAGTGAAGAAGCTGCCAGTACCAAAAATCCAGATACAAGAATTAGACAATAAGATAAAATAATACGGTACAGCGCTAAGTGATCCAAGGTCCTGTGCAGGGCTTGATAATTGAATATACCCAAATATTAACAAAATGAGAAAAAACAGGTATTCAATAAAATCAATGAAACTAGTACCATCAAAACCACAATACCTGAGTGAATAAACAGTAACACATGTGAACAATACTACTAAAGAATACAATGAATGATTTCCACTGTGAAAAAATAAACAAAATTGATGTGAAAAAGTAAAGTCCCAAAACCATATATAAAAATTTGTTGCGTGCTGACGGACAAATCTGTCATGCATGTAAGAAAGGGTTAATCCTGAAGAGAAACAGTTCTTATGCCGTGTACACACGACCGTTTTTAATGACGAGAAAAATGCCATTTTTTAAATGGTCATTAAAAATGATCGTGTGTGGGCTTCAGAGCATTTTTCACGACGTGAAAAATGGGCATGAAAAATTGGAACATGCTCTAATTTTTCTCGTCATGAAAAATGGCCGTATGTAGGCTTTAACGACGTGAAAAAAAAAT
This sequence comes from Rana muscosa, assembly GCA_029206835.1. NCBI lineage: Eukaryota > Metazoa > Chordata > Amphibia > Anura > Ranidae > Rana > Rana muscosa. Next base: position 146,294,879 of record CM055128.1, read on the forward strand.
GCGCATGCTCAGAATCAAGTATGAGACGGGAGCACTCGTTCTGGTAAAACTAGCGTTCGTAATGGAGATAGCACATTCGTCACGCTGTAACGGACTGAAAAGCACGAATAGTCTCTCAACAAACTTTACTAACATGAAGGGTGGCGCCATCCGAATGGAACTTCCCCTTTATAGTGCCGTCGTACGTGTTGTACGTCACCGCGCTTTACTCAAACATTTTTTTCCCCACGATAGTGTGTAGGCAAGGCATGCTTGAGAAGAATCACGTCGAGAAAAATTACGTTTTTTTTCAATGACATTAAAAACGGTTATGTGTACACGCCATTAGAGGGATCATGATGTAGAAAAGTAAGGAAAACTTGAAATTAAGGAGAGTTTCCATCCACCAGTTAAGGCACCAGAGAAGTGATGTTGTAGTCTCCTTACCAGAAATAATTGACCACCATTACGGCGGTCATTGCAGACACAGGGTTTTAAGGTCTCCCCTAAAGACCCACAGCTGATGGCCGGATGAGGATATGAAAGGTGTCTAATATAGATGATTGTGGTGGATGAATCTATCATCTCGATAGATGATTGTGGTGGATGAATCTTGCTAGCTCTGCCTGACACTAGAGACAGGAAGAGGCCTCTTCCTGTCTCTAGTGTCAGGCAGAGCTAGCAGGATTCATCCACCACAATCATCTATCGAGAGGTCTACTGACCCTGGTGTTTAAGATATTAGACACCTTTCATATCCTCATCTGGCCATCAGCTGTGGGTCTTTAGGGAGACCTTAAATCCCTGTGTCTGCAGTGACCACCGTGATAGTGGTCAATTATTTCTGGTAAGGAGACTACAACATCACTTCTCTGGTGCCTTAACTGGTGGATGGAAACTCTCCCTAATTTCAAGTTTTCCTTACTTTGCTACATCATGATCCCTCTAAGAACCCTTTCTCTTCGCCAACTCAGAAACCCTCCTGACTGATCTAACAGCCCCCAGAAAGGCAACTTTCTGAGAAAGTGTCAACAGGGGAATCTCTCTGATGTTCTCAAACGGAGGTTTCTGAAGTACAGAGAGCACCAGATTCAAATCCCACGGAGGCAGTGGTGGTCGAACCGGAGGGGCCACATGTCGAACCCCTGGCACAAACGTAGCAGACGAGGAAGACGTTTTAGCGGGGGAAAGGCATAAATAAGCCGATACTGTCCCCACGGAGCCACCAACGCGTCTGTCACGTCCGCCCAGGGATCTTTGGACCTGGCCACAAACCTCAATACCTTCCGATTGATTCAAGAAACCAGGAGGTCCACGTCTGGCATGCCCCATCTCAGGCAAAGGAGTCTAAACACATCCGGGTGTAGCGACCATTCTCCTTGGTCCAGCATCTGACAACTTAGGTAGTCCGCTTGCCAGTTTTCTACACCCGGAATGTATACGGCCGATAGAGCCGACACGCTCCGCTCTGCCCACCGCAGGATGTGTGTGACCTCCAATGTTGCAGCCGAGCTTCTTGTTCCTACTTGATGGTTGACATACGCCACCGCTGTGGCGTTGTCCGACTGGATCCTGACTGGACGTCCCTGCAGCCTCTGTGACCATGTGGAGAGGCACTGCCTGATCGCCCAAAGTTCCAGCACATTGATCAGCAGGCGGGATTTTTCCTGCGTCCAGCGACCCTATGTTGACTGTACGCCCCAAACTCCCCCCCAACCAGTCAGGCTGGCGTCCGTCGTGATCACCGTCCAGTGAAAGGGAAGGAACAACTTCCTGGACAGAAGGGCCGGAGATCTCAGCCACAATACCAGGGAAGTCCTGACTAGCTGGCTCACCCGGATTTGACAATCCAGGGACAACGGAGATTTGTCCCATTTGGACAGGATCTCCTTTTGCAAGACTCGAGTGTGGAATTGAGCATATGGTACCGCCTCGAAAGTGGCTACCGTAAGACTCAGGACTCGCATGCAAAAAACGCAGCGACGACCACCTGCGGGATGCCAACAGCTGCACCGCAGCCTGAAGAGTCTGCAACTTTTACAAAAGGGAGAAAAAACTCTCGCCTCTGAGGATTCCAGAATCAAGCCCAGGTATTCCAGGCACTGAGTCGGCACCAACACCGACTTCTGGAGATTCAGTACCCAACCAAAAAGGGTCTGACTGGCTATAGCCACATCCTCCTCTAATTCTGAGTCTGAAGCTGCTCTCAGAAGGAGGTCATCCAGGTAGCCCACGATAGCGATTCCCCGCTGTCTTAGCAGAGCTAGAATCGGGGCGAGCACCTTGGTGAAAACCCTTGGTGCCGACACCAGGCCAAAAGGGAGAGCTACAAATTGGTAGTGATCGTCCCCGACTGCAAAGCGCAGAAATCTCTGATGCCTGACGTATGATGTCCAAGGACGCCAGAAAATCCCCCGGATGAAGTGCAGCGACAGACAGAGCAAACTGATTCCATCCTGAACCTTCGTACCTTTACAAAGGTGTTGATGGCCTTGAGATTCAGGATTGGACAGACCCGTCCTTTTTTGGGACTACAAACAGATTGGAGTAGAATCCCTGAAACCTTTCCGGCAGCAGCACAGGTACTATTACCCCGCGTATCAGCAGGTCCTGTACTGCCCCAAACAGGGCGTTCCGACGAGCCGGAAGAAGATGAAGGTTTGAGGGAAAAAATCTGTTTGGTGGACAAGAAAGAAATTCTATCTTGTACCCTGATGAAACCACTTCACAAACACACTGGTCGGAAACCAGGGAGGCCCACCAAGCTGCAAACTTGCGAAGGTGACCCCCCCACCTGAGAGTCGGGCGGGGGCAAACCTTCATGCTGTAGCAGATTTGTTCGCAGGCTGTCTTGGCTTGCGAAACCAGGAGCGCTTTTGTCCCTCAGCTGGCCCCTTGTCAGCCTGAGAATGCTTACCTGAGGCCCCCGGGCGGACGAAAGAAACGCTTCTGAGCGGAAAAGGAGGGCCCTGGCCTACGGCGTGGCTCCTTACCTTTTCTGGATTGTGGGAGCAGCAAGCTCTTACCCCCAGTGACATTTTTAATAATGTCATCCAGCAAGGCTCCAAATAGCCTCTCTCCCTGAAAGGGTAAATCCACCAGAGCCTTCTTGGAAGTCTGGTCCACGGACCAGCATTTTAGCCAAATCAGGCGACGTAGCACCACAGCAGATACTGAGGCTCTGGAAAGCAAGGGAGCTGTATCTAAGGCCGCATCGCAGACATACTTAAAAGGCCATGCACCAACTGGTCGGCCAGTTCCACGCAGACAGGGGAAGCCTGTTGCTCTACTAACTCGTGGTGCAACAATTTTGCCCATTCTGTAAGTGCCTGTGACACCAGGGCCGTGGCCAACACTGGCCGCAATGCTGACTCCACCACCGTGAACATGGACCGGGCCACCGCCTCGGCCCTCCTGTCTGCAGGGTCCTTAAAGGCAGGGGTCCCCTCTACCGGAATCGTGGTTACTTTGTTTAACCTGGATACCGGGGGTCCACAATCGGGGGAGATGTCCATTTTTTCAGGAGACTCTCCTCAAAGGGGTAACGGACCGCCATGCGTTTTGGTACCGAAAAGGCCCTCTGCGGTCGTTCCCATTCTTTGTATATAAACTTAAGCATATATAAAATAAGTTAGGTAGGGAAGCAGTGCGGGCCGGCTTGTGGGACCCAAAAGGGACCGACAACTCAGTAGATGCCTCCGTCGTATCCTCCAATTTTAATGTCTCCCGCACTGCGGTGATAAGTGCTTCAACAAGTGCCTTTTCCTGTGCTGACCCAGACACGAAGTCTTCTTTGCTGTCCGAATGGTCCTAGTCCGCATCCTCTGACACGTCAGAACAGGGGCCGTGTGCCACAGCCAGCCCCGAGTCTGAACCAGAGCTTTCCCCAGGGTTTTTTTTTTTACCCCCCTTGCGCCCGCACACCGCTTCCACCCTGGCAACAAAGAACTCCAGGACCGCCGACAAAGCGTCCATAGGCACCGCAGGTGCAGGGGCCCTGGCTGCCATCACAGGAATGTCTGGGGAAGAAGCGACAGCTTCTGACGCCATGCTGACCCACACTCGCCTGACAGCCACTTAGGGACTAAAGGCAAGGTACACAAAAGGTCCACCCTCCTAGCTGCTACAGACCGAGGGGCTCCCCAGAGGACTCACCACCCTGACCCAGGTACTGCACAGCGCTGCAGTCTGCTCTCTCTCCTGCACTGCCTGTGCCTGAGGTGTTCTCCTGCGTCTGAGGTGTTCTGTGCTGTTCGCGACGTTCAGAAAGACATTTCCAGCGCTAGAGGCCAAAACTAAGTTGGGGCTACAAGAAAATGGCCGCCTCAGGAAAAAGAGCGTGAGCTACGAGAAAATGGCCGCCGGCTGCTTCGGCATTAGAACTAGCGTGGCTACAAGAAAATGGCGCCGGCTCCACCAAAATGGCCTCCTGTCATTTCTGAGGTAAAAGAAAAAAGGCAGCAAACACGCTGGGCCTCCGAGCGGAGGCCCCCCACATGGCAGACCAGACAACACCCCACAATGGAGAGCGGACCCTGGACACCCAGTGCAGCCCCCAGCCAGGACCTGGAGCCCCCCCCAGTCAGGTACACAGCAGGCCCAGCCACCACAGATGCATGGGGAGGAGGGAAGGGACAGGGAGAGAAGGGAGAGTGAGAGACCCCCTAGTCGACCTCCCCAGAAAAGCCCAGCTGTTCCATCCTGCCGAAACAGGTGGAACCCTACTTACCCGTCCTGCGGGGACTGCTGGACACATTCCGGACAGACCGTCACCCGAGCAGTAGGGAGTGGCTGTCGGCCATGGCCCACTGTGACTCGGACAGCAGTAGCCCAGTCATATGTGTGATCCGGAGCATATAGCTCACCAGCCACCCCTGGAGCAAACGGGGTATGTTGTGGCCGACCCAGCGCATAGCTAAAGGTCTGCTCACGCTCGATGGCCGGACTGGGGAGACTATATTATCCAGCCTGTCACCCAGCCGGCAGTTGATAGTAGATCTCAGGATCAAAAAAGTAGAAAAAAGCAAAAAAATCTCCAGGACCAATGGTCCCAACCGGGAGCCAGGTCCTTCTCCTATGCTAGGCAGAAAAAAAACTGAGCTGCTGGTTGTGGGGTGAGGGGTTATAGCCAGAGGGACCCCCCCCTGGGCGGTACTGTTCAGCTTTGCTGTTGCTACATGTTTTAACTGTTTAACATGTCTGCCTAGTCCTCTCCTGATAGACGGCATATAAACCCTTAGGTCAAGAATAAAAGAGCTGTGTCCGTCCATGAACGAAAGAGAAATAAAAACCGCAGAGGTGATCAAATACCACCAAAAGAAAGCTCTATTTGTGGGGAAAAAAGGACGTAAATTTTGTTTGGGAGCCACGCCGCACGACCGCGCAATTGTCAGTTAAAGGGACACAGTGCCGAAACGCAAAAAGTGGCCCGGTCATTTGGCAGACAAATGGTCCGAGGCTGAAGTGGTTAAGTTTGACCACAGATTTTCTATTAGATTGAGGTCTGAGCTTTGACTAGGCCATTCCAACACATTTACACGTTTCTCCTTAAACCACTCAAGTGTTGCTTTAGCAGTGTGTTTGGGGTCATTGTCCTGCTGGAAGGTGAACCTCCGTCTTAGCCTCAAATCACACACAGAGTGGTACAGGTTTTGCCCAAGAATATCCCTGTATTTAGCACCATCCATCTTTCCCTCAACTCTGAGCAGTTTCCCAGTCCAGACTGCTTAAAAACATCCCCACAGCATGATGCTGCCACCACCATGTTTCACTGTGGGGATGGTTTTCTTTGGGTGATGTGATGTGTTGGGTTTGCACCAGACAAAGCGTTTTCTTTGATGGCCAAAAAGTTACATTTTAGACCAGAGCACCTTCCGCCATACATTTTGGGAGTCTCCCACATGCCTTTTCGCAAACTCAAAACGTGCCATTTTGTTTTTTGCTGAAATTAATGGCTTTCTTCTGGCCACTCGGCCATAAAGCCCAACTCTATGGAGCGTACGGCTTATTGTCGTCCTATGTACAGATACTACAGTCTCTGCTGTGGAACTCTGCAGCTCCTTCAGGGTTACCTTAGGTCTCTGTGCTGCCTCTCTGATTAATGCCCTCCTTGCCCGGTCCGTGAGTTTTGGTGTGCGGCCATCTCTTGGCAGGTTTGCTGTTGTGCCATGTTCTTTCTATTTGGTTATGATAGATTTGATGGTGCTCATAGGGATCATCAAAGATTTGGATATTTTTTTATAACCCAACCCTGACTTGTACTTCTCAACAACATTGTCCCTTACTTGTTTGGAGAGTTCCTTGGTCTTCGTGGCAGTGTTTGGTTAGTGGTACCTCTTGCTTAGGTGTTGCAGCCTCTGGGGCCTTTCAAAAAGGTGTGTATATGTAATGACAGATCATGTGACACTTAGATTGCACACAGGTGGACATCATTTCACTAATTATGTGACTTCTGAAGGTAATTGGTTGCACCAGAGCATAACAAAGGGGGTGAATACATACGCACATGCCAATTATTATTTTTATTTCTGAAAATAGTTTTATGTATATATTTTTCTAATTTTACTTCACCAACTTAGACTATTGTGTTCTGATCCATCACATATAATTCAGATTAAAAAAACATTTAACTAAAGGCTGTAATGTAACAAAATAGGTAAAAAGCCAAGGGGGGGTGAATACTTTTTCAAGGCACTGCAATAGGATTTTTTCGTCATACTTGTACCTGTACAACCTTTTTTTTCATACATCATGGGACACAGAGTCAGGCTAATATTCATTACCTGCTGGGTTATACTTCATCATCAGGTGAATGGACACTGGTAGACCAAAGGTCTTCAGACATGAAGTGATCCCCTATATAACCCCTCCCATACAGGAAGTTACTTCAGTTTTGTAACAAGCACTGAATCCTCAAAAAGAGGGGAGGGACCTTTGTGTCCCATGATGTACTCAAAGAAATGGATTTTACAGGTAAGTATGATGAAAAAAAAAAAATAGGATTTTTGCACTCACCGTAAAATCCATTTCTCTGACGTCCATGGACTGACACAGCTGGATACTGTAAACGTGTGGGTATATGTCCCTGCTCGCAGGAGAAGATCTAGGCAGAATGTTAGATGTTAAAACATTCTAAAACAAACCAGAGCTGAACAGCCCCGCCCAGGGGGGCGGTTCCTCCGGACATTACCCTCCCACCTGCAGCTAGCAGACCTCAGTTCGTAACAAAGCAGTACAAACCTTAAAAGGAAGGGTGGGTGCTGTGTCAGTCCATGGACGTCAGAGAAATGGATTTTACGGTGAGTACAAAAATCCTATTTTCTCTTATCATCCATGGACTGACACAGCTGGATACTGTAAACGTGTGGGACGTCCCAAAGCAGTATCAGAAGGGTGGGAGCGGTAGCAAAGGAACAACCAAAACTTCACTCCAAACAAGCAGAGCTCCTCAACAGGGGAGTTGCGACATTAAACAGCGGCCTGCAAAGCTTTGCGGCCGAAGGGAGCATCCGAAGATGCAGCCACATCAACCTTATAAAATCTTGAAAAGGTATGAACGGACGACCAGGTCGTCGCCTTGCACACTTGTGCAACCGACGCTTTATGTCGGAAGGCCCGGGAAGCACCAATTGCCTTGGTGGAATGTGCCGCAACCGGAAAGGGAGACGCCCGCCCCTTAAGGGCATAGGCCTGTATGACGGACTGCCTGATCCACCTAAAGACGGTGGCAGACGACACCGCTCGGCCCTGTTTTGGACCAGACACAGATTTCCGAATGGAAACAGTAGCAGACAGGTACACTCGTAAGGCTTGTACCCATCTTAATGTATGAAGCGCAAACTCTCAGGGATGCGATGGGTGAGGACACAAGGACGGAAGAACAATGTCCTTAAGGTGAAAGGCCAAGACCATCCTTAGAAAAGAAGGATGGTCGTGGGCGCAACACCAACATATCCTTATGGAGGACCAAGTAAGGCGACTTGCCGGACAAGGCTGCCAACTCAGACACCCGTCTAACCGAAGCAATGGCCACTAAGGCTAACTTCCGGGACAAGGTCAAGAGAGGAATCTCTCTGATATTCTCAAAGGGATGTCCTTGGAGAACCGAGATGCATCAAAATCAGATCCCAAGTAGGGAGAGGAGGCTTGACAGGGGGGATCACATGGCGAACCCCCTGCACAAAAGGTGCTAATCAAGGAATGGCCCGGTAGCGGTCGTTGAAAAAGACAGCCCGGGCCGAAATCCGACCCTCAAAAAAGGTATGCAAGGCCAGCTTTTGGGTCACACCACGCTGTAAGAACAGCAAAATCCTGGGAACGGAATACATCCGAGGATGCCACTCAAGTTCCTCGCACATAGCGATGTAAGCCTTCCAGGTACGGTGAGATATCTTTCTGGAGGAAGATTCCCATGTCAACAACATAGAAGAGATGACCGAATACGAGAGAACGCGGTCCTTCAGCACCTGGCTTTAAACAGCCATGCCATTAAAGCCAAGGACTGTAAAGCAGGATGAAGTATGGGATCATGAGACAGAAGGTCCACCCCAATAGGCCGTCGCCAGGAATGTCTGCGACTAGCCGAAGTAGATCGGCGTACCAATGTCGCCGTTCCGGAGCACTGGAATGGCCTCAGCCCCTACTCTGCGAAGCCGGCGAGGCAACAACAGTAGCGGAGGGTAAGCATATATCAGGTGATACTGCCCCCACGGGCTTCCAACGCGTCTGACACATCCGCCCAGGGGTCCCTGGACCTGACCACGATCTTGCCACCTTGCGAGTGAGTCGAGAGGCCACAAGGTCCACTTCCGGTGCCCCACCTCCGGTAAAGAAGGTGGAAACACCTCCGGATGCAAGGACCCTTTGCCTGCAATGCACACGGCCGACAGGACCGTCTTGCAGCGAGATGTATGAAAATCCCAAAGAGACTCCGCAATGTATCGGAGAAGGGAGGCCCCAGTGTACAGGGTGCCTCAAATGTTGGCCAATAAAAGGCAACTTGACGGAACTTCCCTAGAAACTCGGTCAGAGGACTAGTACCTCAGCCTCCACAGGTGGCGCAAACCCACCCCGGGCACAGAGACCCTAAAGGCTAAAGCAGTTGTAGTGCACCTGCTAGACGACTGATGGATGAAGCAGAGGCTTTTGCCCAGTCATTGAGCTATAAAAAATGCCAGAGACGCAGCCACTAACGGGCGTAACGCTAACCCCAACCTGGCGAACACAGTCCAAGCCAGCGCTTCTGATCACCACTGAAAGCAGGTGGAAAGTGATACCCCTGAAACCAGGGATCCTTGTGACAATGCTCCATCCAGCAGCTACCCATGGATAGGTGCCGGTTGTGCAAACACATAGTTTATACTATGTATTGCATTAAACGCACAAATGGAGAGTGTGGGAGGAAACCCACCCAGCCACAAAGAGCATAATACCACCACATACGGCGTATGTAGTTTAGTATTTGTGGATAAACCTATTAAACACGTATATACTGTGCCAGCGACGAAGGCGCGCACATCATCAGGGCCTGGACGTAAACCAGCCACGCAGATTGCGTACAACCGTGTAGGTATGTTAAAGAATAAAAAAGAACAAGTGCGCTAATGTGAATTGACTAATAATCAAAAATTATGAATCCACACATATATTGAATAAATAAAGTCCAACAGTGATAACAATGAATGTGTCCTGTAAAAATGAATATATCCTAAATAAGTCCCATCAAAAATCAGCAATGAAGGGAAGCCGTGAAGAGGTAAACCGCAAAAAGTTTGAAATTCGGTGCATGCACACCCGTGTCCACCACCAACAATCAAGCTGCTTACCAGAGGTAAGAAACAAATGAGCCCATCAGCAATCCCAGGGGGAGATCCAGAGAAATCCAGATAAACTTTGCAAAGTTCCAACGTCACTTGATAGGCAGTGGATACAGCAAAGATTTCCCAAGGAGAGAGAGGAGGCTCAATAGTGCATTACCCAATGTAAAATTTATTTTTTAAAACGGGTTTAAAAACACTTACACAATGTACAATTTAAAGAACATAACAACCGGCCGGTCCGCCGTACCTGTCCCGTAGTGATGACTATACACCAGTGTAGGTATGTTAGCCTGCGAATAAACAAATTGCACATGTTTATACTGTGCATAGCGCTGAGAATGCGCACACCATTGGAATGCAGGGGAGAAACCTGAGCACCCGGATGAAACCCATGCAGACTGCATGCGCATACCGTGTACCATACATTATAGTATGTGTGCTAAACATTTTGCACAAGCCCATGTGTGCATAGCACCGAAGGCGCGCACACTGTTGGCGCGTGGGAAGAACCGAAGTTCCCCACGCATACTCAGAGAATGCAATACCTACAGCTACTGTAAATGTATTTAGTGTAGTGTATAGACATAATGTGTATGTTTACACCGTGTATTGCACTAAAGGCATGCATGTCATGTAGCGTGGGCGGAAACCCACGCAGAGTGCAAAGACATACCGGGTAGGTATGTTAGTATGTGGATATCCAATCGCACAAATTTAGACTGTGCATAGCGCCGAAGCGCCCATACCAATGGAGTGTGGGAGGAAACCGGAGTACCGGAAGGAAAACCACACAGACTGCCTACACATACCGTGTAGGTATTATAGCATGCGTGATAAACATTGAACATGTTTAACTGTGCAGAAGGCCAAAGGCGCACATACCGTCAGCGCGTGGGAGGAAACCGGAACACTCGGAAGAACTCCACGCAGACAGCACACAGATACCGTGTAGGAATGATAGCATGTGAATCAACATATTGCACATGTTTATGCTGTGCATTTCCATTGGAGCGTGGGGGGAAACCGGAGTACCCGGAGGAACCCCACGCAAACAGTATACCCATACTGTAAACATGTATAATATGTGCAATAAACATATTGAACATGTCTATACTGTGCAGAGAGCTGAAGCGCACATACCAGGAGAGTGCGGGAGGACACCGGAGCCCCCGCCAACCCAGAGAGTATAATACATACATATACTGTGCATGTATCTGGAGTCGTGCATAAACATATTTTGTACGTTTATATCATGTATGGCACTGAAACACAGCATTGGAACGTGGGGACAGCCATGCAGACACAGAGACCAATAACACATACATACACTGTGAATGTATGCAGTGTAGAGGTATAGGATGAGATAAATTATGGCGCAGAGGCGCATAATCTTCTCTGTATCATTCCAACCTGCTTGACTGTGCTGCCGAAGCAGCATGCAGGTAACAGGTAACCTCTGATCCTCAGACCGTGTGTCTGTCAGAGCTCAAATCATTCCCCAGGAAATGGCGGGAAATGTTACCTCAGGTATCACACATAAGGCTCACAGGGACTACAGACATAAATGAATAAAGTCCTCCCTCATCCATGCTGCTCTTGAGGCAGTGTGAGGAAAACAGTGAGGAAACTGTGTAAAAGAAAAGCTTGTCACAGCAATTCCAGCCTGAGAGTGTTTCTCACATCAATGAGATCACTTACAAGCGCCCTGTCATTCACTGACACAGAACTGGAGTCTTCCTCACAAGGGGTCGGGTCCTGAGCATAGTAGCTAGGCCCATATCTGACTCAGAGCACCCCTTCAGTAAAGATTTTTGTGGGGGGAGGAGGCTTATAGCTCCTTTTGCTCGCACACCGCTTCCATTCTGACAGGAATTATTCCAGGACTGCTTACAACTGGTCCATAAGGACCGCAGGTGCAGGAAACATATGAACATGTTTAACTGTGCAGCACTGCCAGTTGCCCCAGGCAAGTGTGGAGAGCAGGTGTATCAGACTCCATAACGCCACCCTCTGAGACCTTATACCATATACAGTAAATATACAGTCCACCCACTGGCTACGCACCCACTGGCTACGCTGAGGAGGGGATACCCGGGAGGACCCACCAACCCTTAAGGACCGCTCAGTCTGTGAGGAGATTGTGAGGGGATCGTGAGGGGATTTGCGCCGCCGCCAGAAATAAATGTGCGGCGGCCACAAGAAAATGGGCGCCGGCCGCAGCTATAACTGCGCCACTGAACGCCAAGATGGCCACCGAGCGCGAAATTCAAAGCTCTAATGCGCGCCAATGGCGCACGCAATAATCACCTCACACACCAGAAAAAACTGCAGACATGAGCGCCCAGCCAGGCCAGAGTGACCCCCAAGCACCCCACAGCACAGCACCAGTACAGGGTGCAGAGAGCAGCATAAACGGGGGAGACAGGGAGAAACCCCCACACACAGAAACACAGCCAGCATGTACTCACCTGCAGTAGGAGAGACTACTTACCCGTCCATTTCAGGGACCCACTGGCTTGTTTCAGACAGACCTATCACAGAGTCGTACTGCGTAGCTGTCGGCCCGGTCCACCGCGAGAGATACAGTCAGTCAAGTACTGTTCAATCTTGAGAGGACCGCGGGAGCATGAAAGCAACCCGGCCACCCCTGGAGTCATGGGGTATGTCGTGAACTGAGTCTCACGCACACAAGGCGAGGATCAGCACGCTCAATGGTCGGACAGGGAAGACTACGAGGATACCAGTGTACCCAACCTGTTGCCCAGCCGACAGTTGATTGAAGGTCTCAAAAATAAAATAATAAAATTCCCAAAGGAAAAAAATTTAAAAGTAAAATCTTCCAGGAGACTGGCTCCTGAGAGAGCCACGTCTTCTCCTTCTGCTAGGCAGAAAAAAAACTGAGGTCTGCTAGCTGCAGGTGGGAGGGTAATGTCCGGAGGAACCACCCCCCTGGGCGGGGCTGTTCAGCTCTGGTTTGTTCTAGAATGTTTTAACATCTAACATTCTGCCTAGATCTTCTCCTGCGAGCAGGGACATATACCCACACGTTTACAGTATCCAGCTGTGTCAGTCCATGGACGATAAGAGAAATCCTATTTTTCATACATCATGGGACACAGAGTCAGGATAATATTCATTACCTGCTGGGACATCCCAGAGCAATAGCCTTGAAGTAGGGAGACACCCTGCCAAACGATAGCCATCAGAACTTATACAGCAGCCCGCAGTACACTGTGGCCAAAAGCCGAATCCTCGGCTGCTCGAACATCCACTTGATAAAATTTTGTGAACGTATGCCCTGAAGACCAGGTAGCAGCCTCACAAATCTGAGCCACAGATACCTGATGGCGAAAAGCCCAGGAGGTTCCTACACCCCTGGTAGAATGAGCTCTCACCCTAAAGGGAGGAGCTTTATGTTTCAGACCGTAGGCCTGAATGACCAATTGACGGACCCCTTCTTGGATCCTTTTGGTAAAACAAAAAACAAAAAAACAACAAAAAAAAAAAAAGTCTGATCCTTGGATCTCCGCAGATCTAGACAAATAAACCTTGACTGCCCGGACAACGTCCAAAGAATGCAGTCATTTCTCTTCCGCCGAACGAGGCTGAGAGAAAAAAAGAAGGCACAATAATCTCCTGATTTAAATGAAAGGCCGACACCACTTTTGGCAAAAAGGATGTAACTCGGTCGTGGTGAAGGATCAAGTATGATTCCCTGCATGAAAGGGCCACCAACTTCGACTCCCCTCTAGCCGGGGTGAAAGCCATCAGGAAGGCTAGCTTGCGTGACAGCAAGTCTAATGGAATTTCCTTAATAGGTTCAAATGGTTGCTTCTGCAATACAGACAGCACCAAGTTTAAGTCCCAAGGACACATAGGTGACCTAATGGGGGGATGCAAACGAGTTGCCCCCTGCATAAAGGTTCGGATCAGTGAATGGGAGGCTAGAGGCCTTTGGAAGAATACTGATGGGGCCGAAACTTGACCTCTGATTGTACTCAAAGACAATTTGATTTCTACAGCTGACTGTAGAAAAGGAGAGAATTCTCCCAATCACGCATTTCCATGGATGCCATTTTTTGGCTTCACACCAAGCAATATAAGTGTAGCCAGGGCTTGCTACTATGGTTATCAATAAGGAACAGTTTGTTGTTTTATGTATGAGTTTGGCTCCCTCTAGTGCATGCTGGACTCTATGTGTGTTATTTTCCTCCTGTGAGAATGACCAGAGCAATGCATTATGGAACATGTAGTCCAGGATGAGGAAGTGAAACTGTTAGCCGGACCAATCTGGACCACAGAATGCTGTGCGCACAAAGCAGCCTGCTGGGAGTGGAAATAAAAGAAAGGGTGTGGCCTATTTTTGCTTTCTATGGACGCCATTATGACCTTGCCAGCAGGGGGTCTGTGTGACAGGGAGTGAGAGTCTGCGGCCTACATAGCGGAGAGCAGAGGACTGTCAGAGGACAGCATCGCTATTCCAGCAAAGGGGATCGGCCTGCGTTCCAGATCATCTGGGTACACCTGCATTCCAGTCCACCTGGAGTTGCAGCGTGGCGTGGCGGCACCATTTCCAAAGGACAGAGACACAGGGAATTCCGGCTAGAACCCTCCATCCATCTGATGTCGGTAGTGGTGAGCGGGCACAGACAGATTACAGACTGGCTGGTAATACTTGTAGTTCCACGGATGCAAATCTACTTCTTCACAGACCTCACACAGCAGGCGCCTGGGGCCTATCTTCCCCATTGTGCTTTAAAGTGGTTGTAAACCCACTTTTTCAACTTGCACCTACAGGTAAGCCTAGATTAAGGCTTACCTGTAGGTGCAAGAAATATCTCCTAAACCTACACGGTTTAGGAGATATTTACTAAAAATGACAGACGCCGCTGTCTACGGCGCATGCGCGCCGTAGACAACGGCGCATTCATGGGGTTAATCCCATTCACATAATCGGCTACTTCCCAGCAATAGCTGGGCGTAGCCGATTGTGACGGCTCTCGCGCGCATGCGCAGAGTGACGTCTCCGCCGCTCCGGCCAATCACAGCGCCGGAGTGGCGCTGTGATTGGCTGGTGCAGCGATACCCGGAAGTAACCTTCCGGCTATCGCCGCAGCGATGGATGCGGCTGAAGAGGGAGACGAGGATGGCTTCGGGGGCCCCGACCTAAGGTAAGTGATGCATAATGAGCTATTATGCTAGTCATATTAGCTCATTATGCCTTTCTCTTCCAGGTTGTTATAAAAAAAATATATATATTTTACCGGGTTTACAACCACTTTAAAGTCAATACTGTACACATCTTCTTAAAGCAGTTAAAGAGGAACATACATGTGATAATATTTCTTCAGGCAAAGCTCCAACTAGTTCATCTTTGTTCTCCTTTTCACATACTTTGGATTACAAATTGTACTGCAGTATAAACTACAGGCTAGCTGAGGATATCTGGAACAGAAGGAACATTTATCATTTCTTTTTTGCTGTGCACAATTGGTTTGCATTTCCTTACCAAAGCATTAAACTACAAACACAGGGGGAGCCAATTAGTAAAATATTGTTCAATTTACATTGTGTTCAATATATGCAGATGTTTATCACTGTTTGCTGGTCTGTGTGCTGAGGTTACAGAGGGAAGGTATCCAATACAGGTGTTACAGTGTTGGATATTTGTTCCTGTCTACCTGTTCACATAGGTCTTGTAGTGGATTTATCTACTGCTAAGCTAAAGCTGTGTCTTGTTCATGTCACTCTTTGTGTTCATTTTATCTCAGTAAACATATCTGAGTGGTTCAGTGATACTGTGTGAGCTTCTCATTATTATTGCAGCATTGCAGGATGGAACCCAAGGTGTCAGAGGTAAGAGGATTTGGAGATTCAAGGTAACCAGTGGGGTATAGAGTCTATCAGCAGCCCTCACGGGGGTACCGCTACATAAGTCTTCCAGACCTTATGATAGATCTTCCTAGTGACAGCTTTTCTAGCATTCACTAGGGTAGACACCACTGGTCCCGAGATGCCACGGTCCTTTAACACCCTGGCTTCAATAGCCATGCCATCGAATTTAGAGACTGTAAATTGGGGTGGAATATAGGACTTTGAGACAGTAGATCAGGGCGATGTGAAAGCGTCCATGGCCTGTCTATTGTCAGTCTCACAATCTCCGGGAACCAGAGCCTTCTTGGCCAGGCTGGTGCCACCAGAATGACTGGAACCCCCTCACTCCGAATCCTGCGCAACAAATGTGGAAGGAGAGGGACCGGAGGGAAAGCATAAACCAGAGAGTGTTGGCTCCATGGAACTACCAGAGCATCTGATGCTATTGCCAGAGAATCTCTTGTTCGAGATACAAACTGCTGTAGCTTGTTATTGAACCTGGATGCCAGTAGGTCGACCTCTGGCCATCCCCAACGTTGGCAAACTTCCTGGAACACCTCTGGGTGTAGGGACCATTCCCCCGGGCAGATCTGCTGGCGGCTGAGATAATTTGCCTTCCAGTTCTCTACTCCCAGGATATGGACAGCCGATAGAATCGGCACATGTCCCTCTGCCCAGGCTAGTATTTAGTTCACCTCCTTCAGAGCTGAACGACTCCTGGTACCGCCTTGGTGGTTTATATAGGCCACTGCAGTGGCATTGTCGGACTGAACCCTAATAGGGTAGTCCTAAAGCTCCACCGTCCAGGACTGTAGGGCCAGACGTACTGCCCGTAATTCCAGGACGTTGATGGACAGGATCTGTTCTGTCATTGACCATTTCCCTTGAGCTATGAGCCCCTCTAGGGTCGTTTCCCGGTCTGAGAGACTGGCATCTGTAGTCAGTGTTCTCCAAGTTACCAGGAGAAAGGATTTTCCCTTTCACACGTTCTGATCCTGCAACCACCAGTTTTAGGCTTAAGCGTACCCGAGGGGATAAGCACATTGGATAATCCAGGGCTTGATCTCTCCTGTTCCAAGCTAACAAGATGTCTTGTTGTAAAGGCTTGGAATGGAACTGGGCATAGGGCACCGCCTCGAAGGAGGATTCTATCCTCCCTAGAAGACTCACACAGAGCCGAATGGAGGGTTGTCTGGTGATCCTTATCTGATGCATCTGATTCTTCAGGGCACAGATCCCTGCGGGTGGCAAGAATACTCTTGCTTGGACCGTATCTAGGATCAGACCTAAATACTTTAGACCTTGGGCTGGTCTTAAGGTTGACCTTTCGATATTCATGATCCAGCCTAAGCTTTCCAAATACAGCAATGTACATGTTATGCTCTGTTCTAGAGCCTGTAGTTAGTGATCTCTGAGCAGGAAGTCATCCAGATACCCGAGCACCAAGATCCCTTGGGCTCTTAAAAGACCCAGTACTGATGCTAGGACCTTTGGATTTGGCCTATTGGATGTCTGGAGAACGCTACATCCTTATGATAAAGTGTTTTGTTTCTCCATTACCCACAGGACACTATCCAGAATAGACTTGGCATTAGTCACTTCTGCAATGATATCAGAAGTGACTTATGCAGCCAGGGGGTTATCTGATCATTCTCCATTGGTTCGCAAATTTTTCATTCTGCTCAGACCCACACCTTGTGGAAAGTAAATCCTTATTGGTTTTGCCTTCAACGGAAGATATTATGCTTGATATATCTGCCTACAGTGCCGCTTACAAGCCTTCTGTATCTCTGCACATCCAGCGCTGAGAGGCCTTTTATAGTAAAGAGCAACAAGGGCATCAGTATTCCAAGACTAGGTGGATGCTGCCCTCCTCAGATAGGGTAATCCAATGGAAACTACAAAAAACATGGAAGCTGCGCACACCTAGTGCATCAAGAATGACATTTATTGAATTGTAGCTAAGCTACTAGCTCTGAAGAAAGGGGTGCGCTCTCGAAACGCGTCAGTTTTTACCCCTTGATGTGCTAAAGCACACGTGTTCGCACCATTCCACACTGTGTTGTTTTATGGCTCATTGAGAGTTGCACTTTGTGAGTACCCACGTTTTATTGATTTTACTATTCTTCAATAAATGTTATTGGTAATGCACTAGGTGTGTGCGCCTTCCAATTAGTTTTTTGTATTTATTGGGACTCCTTAAAAGCTTATATAAGAGGCATATTTATATCTCAAATATCAAAAATCTAAAAGAAATCCAGGGCCTGCAGCCGACAGGGAGGTTTTGGATAAACCTTTGACTCTAGAGGAACTTTGGGTCGCTGCTGTTGTTTACCTAACAATAAAGCCCCAGGTGCTGATGGGTTACCGGGGGGAGGTTTAAAAAATGTTCGGAACCAATTTATTGCCTTTACTATTAGAAGTATGCAGCATTGTAGTGTGGCCATCTTCTTCCCTCTATAAACAAAGCGATTATCATAGCTTTATCAAAACCTGGCAAGACTCCTAATAATCCAGAATCATATTGTCCAATATCATTGCTCATATCAGATGTGAAGCTATTGGCAGAAGGGTTAGCCACTAGATTGGTGAAAGTAATCTCCAAGATCGTACACCCAGATCAGTCTGGTAATAGATCTATTGCAATAAATATTAGACGATTATTCCTTAATCTGCAGGTTCCATCTGATAACTTAGGCTATATAGCTATACTGTTGCTTGATGTGGCAAAAGCTTTTGGATTGTATAGAGTGGAACTTTTTATGGCACCGTTTACAGAAATCTGGATTTGGACCCGTTTATACACTGGATACAGCTTCTTTTTGCTGCACCGGTGGCACGGGTTCAGGTAAACGGACACATATCGGCCCTTTTTTTATTGCAACAAAGAACAAGACAGGGGTGCCCATTATCATGCCTCCTTTTTGATTTGGCTCGAGTCTCTGGCTGCCGCTATTCGTCAGTCGCCAGATATTACAGGGTTCTGCAGATCTTTAGGAGAGGACAAGATTGCCCTATTTACTGATGACGTGCTTTTTTTGGGAGATACTTTGCACTCCCTAGTAGCAGTGAGGTCTCTAATTATTACATATGATTCCTTTTTAGGTTTTACAATAAATTGGGATGAGTCAGTTCTTTTACCGATCGACCCTTTGGTGGATAATATGCCAAGTTCCGCACCCAAAATAGCTGTGGTATCTACATTTAAAATATCTCATGCCTCGTACACACGACCGGTTTTCCTGACATGCCAAAACCGAACGTTTTTCCCCGACGTGATTCCTCTCAAGCCTGCCTTGCATACACACGTTCATTAAAAAAAAAAAACGCTCGACCAAGACGTGGTGACTTCCAACACGTACGACGGCACTATAAAGGGGACGTTCCATTTAAATGGCACCACCCTTTGGGCTTGCTTTTGCCGATCTCGTGTTAGTAAAAGTTTGGTGAGAGACGATTCACGCTTTTCAGTCCGTTACAGCGTGACAAATGTGCCATCTCCATTACGAACGCTAGTTTTACCAGAACGTGCACTCCCGTCTCATACTTGATTCTGAGCATGCGCGTTTTTTTTTCCCCTCGGAAAAGCATACACACGACCGGATTTTGCGACGAGAAAAAGACTGATGGAAAACACGACAGGAAAAAATATAGCAGGTTCTAAATTTTTTCTCGTTGAGAAAACTGCTATGCAGCATACACACGACCGGTTTTCCCGACCAATCTAAAAAAAACGGTCATGTGTACGGGGCATAAGTATTCAAGTTACATCACAAATGACAGAGTATATGGAGAGAAATCTAGATCCATTGCTTAAGCGCCTTAAACATACGGGGAAAAGATGGAGAAAGCGGTCTTTAACGGTAGTTGGTAGAGCCAACCTGGTAAAGATGGTTTGGATGCCACAATTGTTGTACCTTCTACATAATTGTCCTGAATAGTTGCCCCAGAGATTCTTTTGACAGGTGGACACCCTCTTTAGAGACCTTATCTGGAGATATAAACACCCCCAGGTTAAACTAGAAGGAGTTTTGCAGCTGCCCAAGGATGGAGGTGGTCTAGCTGTCCCTAATCCCAGATTGTACTACTTGGCATCACAAATCCAAATTTATATGGTAGAAATTTTATAGACTCGGAGGACCCTATACAGCAAATCATATTTTCTCAACTTCCAATGGAGCCACCGCTGCAGCTAATAGCAGCTCATTATTTTTATAGTAAACTTTGTTTTTCTACATTTTATCTAATCCATAAATTTTGGACTACTGTCCAACAATTTACTTCTCATGAGGAAAATACCAAATATATGCCCATATGGAATAATTTACGATTACCAGAGGTAGCAAAGCTTGAAAACTTTTACTCATGGAAAAGGGCTGGCATTGTCTTTCTTCATCAGCTTTACAACCATTTAACCACTTCAGCCTGGAAGAATTTACCCCCTTCCTGACCAGAGCACTTTTTGCAATTCGGCACTGCGTCGCTTTAACTGACAATTGGGCAGTCTTGCGACATTGTACCCAAACTAAATTTACGTCCTTTATTTCCCACAAATAGAGCTTTCTTTTGGTGGTATTTGATTTTTTGCGCTATAAACAAAAAAAAAGCGACAATTTTGACAAAAAAAAAAAAAAAGCAATATTTTTTACTTTTTGCGATAATAAATATAGGATTTTTGTACTCACCATAAAATCCTTTTCTCTGAAGTCCATGGACGGACACAGCTCCTTATAATTATTGACTTGTGGGTTATGTTCCGTCTATTAGGAGAGGACTAGGCAGACATGTCAGACATTTAAAACATGTAACTTTAGACAAGCTGAACAGCCCCGCCCAGGGGGCGGTCCCTCTGGTCATAACCCCTCACACTGCCTCAGCAGCTCAGTTCGTCAAAAAGCAGTACAAAATCTAAAATGGAGGGAAGGGTGCTGTGTCCGTCCATGGACTTCAGAAAAAAGGATTTTACAGTGAGTACAAAAATCCTATTTTCTCTTTTGTCCATGGACGGACACAGCTCCTTATAATTCTTGACTTGTGGAACGGTACAAGCAGTGTCAAAAAACGAGGGGTGGGAACAGCAATTTAACAACTTCACCCCAAACAACCAGAGCTCCTCAACGGAGGAGATGTAGCCTCAAACAATCGCCTGCAAAACCTTGCGGCTGAAGCAAGCATCCGAAGATGCATACACATCAACCCTGTAAAACTTAGTGAAGGGATGAACGAGCGACCAGGTCACCGCCTTACACATCTGTGAACAGACGCGTGATGTCGGAAAGCCAAGGAGACACCAATTGCCCTGGTCGAATGCACCGAAACAGGAAAGGGAGGCGCCCGCCCTCTAAGGGCATAGGTCTGAATTACCGTCCGGCAGGTCCACCGAGAAATGGTGGCCGACGAGACCGCCAGGCCCTTCTTTGGTTCAGTCACCAACAGAAACAGTGAGTCTGACCTCCGAAACGAAGCCGTAGCAGACAGATACACCCGCAGAGCACGTACCACGTCTAAGGGATGTAACGCAACCTCTGTGAGATGCGACGGCCGAGGACACAAGAATGGAAGCACAATGTCCTCATTCAGATGAAAGGCCAAAACCACCTTCAGAAGAAACGAAGATTGTGGGCGTAGCACCGCAGTATCCTTACGAAGGATCAAGCATGGGGACTTACAAGACAAGCCCGCCACTTAGAAACCCTTCTGACAGATTTAATGGCCACCAGAAGGCAACTTTCTGAGAGAATGTCAAAAGAGGAATCTCTCTGATTTTCCCAAAGGGAGGTTTCTGAAGCACCGAGAGCACCAGGTTCAAATCCCACGGAAGAAGTGGTGGTCGAACCGGGGGGGACCACATGTCGGACCCCCTGCACAAAACGTACACTCCAGTGAAAAGAGCCGTCACGGGTCGTTGAAAGAAAAACAGCTAAAGCTGAAATCTGCCCCTTAAATGTTACTTAAGGCACGTTCTTTATCCACTCCATGCTGTAAAAAACAGCAGGATCCTGGAAACTGAATATGCCGGTGGACACCACTCCATCTCCTCACATAGAGATGCAGGCCTTCCACGTGCGATGGCAAATCCTCCAAGAAGATGACATCCGTGCTCTTAGCATGGTGGAAATTACCGAAACCGACAGGCCTCGGTCCCTTAGTACCTGGCTTTCAATAGCCATGCCATTAAAGCCAGCGACTGTAAAGCAAGATGAAGTATGGGACCTTTGCGACAGAAGGGCCTCCTGCATCGGCAGTCGCCAAGGGACATCCGCCACCAGAAGCACTAGGTCGGCGTACCAGAGATGCCGAGACCAGTCTGGGGCAATCAGAATCACCGGAATCCCCTCGGCCTCTACTCTGCGGAGCAGACGAGGAAGAAGTTTTATTGGGGGAAAGGCGTAAAATTAGCCGATACTGACCTCACGGAGCCACTAACGCATCTGTCGAGTCTGCCCAGGGATCTCTGGACCTGGCCACAAACCTCAATACCTTTGCGATTGAGTCGAGAAACCAGGAGGTCCACGTCTGGCGTGGCCTAACTCAGGTAAAAGAGTTGGAACACATCCGGATGTAGCGACCATTCTCCTTGGTCCAGCGTCTGGCGACTTAGGCAATAGCTTGCCAGTTTGCTGCGCCCGGAATGCATACGGCCGATAGAGCCGGCACTCTCCTTCCTGCCCACCTTAGGATGTGAGCGACCTTCAATGCTGCAACCGAGCTACTTGTTCCTTCTTAATGGTTGACATACGCCACCGCTGTGGCGTTGTCCGACTGGATCCTAACTGGACGCCCCTGTAGCCTCTGTGACCATGTGGAGAGGCACTGCCTGATCGCACGAAGTTCCAGTACATAGGTCAGCCGACGGGATTCTGTCTGTGTCCTGTCACCTTGTGTCGACTGAACCCCCCTCAGGCTGGTGTCCATAGTGATCACCTTCCAGTGAAAGAGAAGGGACGACTTTCTGGACTGAAGGGCCGGAGACCTCAGCCACCAGACCAGGGAAGCCCTGACTAGTTGGCTTACCCGGATTTGACAATCCAGGGACAACGGAGACTTGTCCTATTTGGACAGGATCTCCTACTGCAAGACTCAAGTGTGGATTGAGCATACGGTACCGACTCGAAGGAGGCCACCCTGAGACCCAGGATTGGATTTGCATGCAAAGTGCAGCGACGATTACCTGCGGGATGCCAAAAGCTTCACCGCCACCTGAAGAGTCTGCAATTTCTTTACAGGGAGGAAAAAAAAAAAAAAACAACACTTTTGCCTCCGAGGAGTCCAGGCGCTGAGTCGGAACCAACACCGACTTCAGGAGGTTCAGTACCCATCCAAATCCTTGAAGGGTCTAACTGGCATTTACCACATTCTCCTCTAATTCTGAGACTGAAGCAGCTCTCAGAAGGAGGTAGACCAGGTAGCCCACAATAGTGATTCCTTGTTGTCTCAGCAAGGCCAGAATCGGGGCAAACACCTCGGTAAAAACCCTTGGTGCCGATGCCGGGTCAAAAGGGAGAGCCACAATTGATAGTGATCATCCCTGACTGCAAAACGCAGAAAAACTCTAATGCATATGAGGACATCAGGTACTATTATTCCTTTTGGCTCTGAAGAAGGGGGCTCGCTCTCGCAACGCGTCAGCCATAGCTGTAAAATATTTATCATCTTGATTCTTCGATCAACTGCTCATGTAGTTCCAGGAAGAGGCTATATCCCTGGATGGAATGTTATGTGCCTTTTATCTACCTTTGTTTGTGAGTATTCATGATCTTTTAAATATATTTTTAATAAATCAGCCTTTGATAATGCACTAGGTCGGTGCGCCCTCTCTTTTTTCCCCTTTTTCCAGTCCGAAGAATACCAAATATTCTGAGGAGGGCAGCAAGACCCCTGAGCATTTTTCTTTTAAACGGAATACTCTGGTTGTGTCACCAAGAGACCAAACTTCTGAGCGCAGAAGACTGTTTTTCTTGCATATGAGGACATGCAAGTGTGCGTCTTTGAGGTTCAAGGACGCTAAAAAATCCCCCGGATGGAATGCAGTGACCACGGAGTGAACTGATTCCATCCTGAACCTTCGCAGTTGTACAAAGGTGCTGAGGGTATAGAGATCCAGGAATGGACGGACCCCGTCCTTCTTTGGGACTACAAACAGAATGGAGTAAAATCCCTGAAACCCTTCTGGCCGCGGTACAGGTACTTTGACCCCGCGCATCAGCAGGTCCTGCACTGCCCCAAACAGGGCGTTCCGACGAGCTGGAGGAAGATAAAGGTTTGAGGGAAAAAATCTGTTTGGTGGACAAGAAAGAAATTCTATCCTGTACCCTGATGAAACCACTTCGCAAACCCACTGGTCGGAAAGCAGGGAGGTCCACCCGAGAGTCGGGCGGGGGCAAACCTCCATGCAGTAGCAGATTTTTTCGCGGGCTTGTTTGGCTTGCGAACCCAGGGACGCTTTTGTCCCTCAGCTGGCCCCTTGTCGGCCAGGGAACGCTTACCAGCGGGCCCGGACTGACAAAAAAACGCTTCTGAGCGGAAAAGGAGGGCCCAGGCCTGCGGCGTGGCTCCTTACCTTTTCGGGATTGTGGAAGCAGTGTGCTCTTACTCCCAGTGACTTCCTTAATAATGTCATCCAGCGAGGTTCCAAATAGCCTCTCACCCCTGAAAGACAAATCAGTCAGAGCCTTCATGGAAGTCTGGACCAGCATTTATGCCAAATCAGGCGACGCAGTACTACAGCAGATACTGAGGCTCTTGAAATCAGGGGGATCAGTGTCCAGGTCTGCATCGCAGACCTATTTGAGGCCATGCATCAACTGGTCAGCCAGTTCTACGCAGACCGGAAAAACCTGTTATGTTTCCAACTCCCGGTGCAAACTTTTTGCCCCTTCTGTAAGTGCCTGTGACACCAGAGCCGCAGCCAAACCTGGCCGTAATGTATCCTTAAATGCAGGGGTCCCCTCAACCAGAATAGTGGTTTCTTTGTTTAACCATGATACCGGGGGGTCCACAACCGGGGGAGATGCTCATCTTTTCAGCAGGCTCTCCTTAAAGGGTAACGGACCGCTATGCGTTTTTGGAACTTAAAAAACCCTCTGTGGCCATTCCCATTCCTTATCTATGAACTTATCAGAATAAGTCACATAAGGAAAAAACCTTAGCAGTGGGGTCGGCTTGTGGGACCCAAAAAGGGACCAACACCTCAGCAGATGCCCCAGCCGTATCCTCCAGCTTAAAAGTTACCCGCCTGTGGTGATAAGTGTTCCAACAAGTGCTTAGTTCTGCGCTGACCCAGGGAGTCCTCCTCACTGTCCGAATGGTCCTGGTTAGCAGTCTCTGACCCGTCAGAACAGGGGTTCTGTGCTACAGTCAGGCCCGAGTCTGGTTTTTACCCCCCTTTACTCCTACACACCGCTTCCACCCTGGCCATCAAGGACTCCAGGGCTGCCGACAAGGCGTCCACAGGCACCGCAGGTGCAGCATAAAGCATACACATCATTACAGCTACCACTGGACTATCTGGGGAAGAAAAAAACGCCAGCTTCTGACACCATGCTGACCCCCTGACAGTCCATAAGGACTAAGTCAGGGCACTTGTGTAAAAAGAGGCCCCCCCCCTCCTTGCTGTTCGTGACTAAGGGTTTTCCCAGGGAACTCACCACGCAGGCGAAAGAACTGCTCAGCGCCGCGGTCCACTCCCTCTCCGCACACAGAGTGTGTCTCTCGGGTGTTCTCTGAGATGAACAGCACTGACCGCGCTGTTCAGAAAGCCAGCCAGCGCTAGAGGCTGAATGTAGAAAAAACCCACACCAAAATGGCTGCCGGGCACCTCAGATAGAAAAGGGCACGAGCTACAAGAAAATGGCCGCCCCCAGCAAAGACCTGCGCAACAGCAGGCTACAGGAAAATGGCCGCCAAAGCAAAAAAAACACAGCAGCCAGACAACTAGAAAATGGCGCCAAACATTCTGAGGTGGATGAGAAGGCCGCAAAGACGCTGAGCAGGGGCTTCCTAAAACAACAGAACACCCACCCAGAGAGCTGACCCGGACACCCCGCTGCCCCCAGCCAGGACCCGGAGCCCCCCCCGGTCACACATAGCAGGCCCCGCATGCATGGGGAGGAGGAAAAAAGGGGGACGGGGGGAGAGGAAAGGGAGGACAGGAGACCCCCTAATTGACCCCCCCAGGAATGCCCAGCTGCTCCATCCTGCCGAGGCAAGAGGAACCGTACTTACCCATCCATGCGAGCAGTGGCGTAGCATGTGTTGTCAGCGCCCAGGGCAGGGCAAGAGATTTGCGCCCCCTAACCCGCAGATTTTTAGCACTCTCTGAGTCCCTTCTGCTAGTACAGTAGTACTGACCAACCTGATTCCTATACTGACCTGCCTGATTCCTACACTGACCACTACACTGACCTACCTGATTCCTATACTGACCACTACACTGATCCACCTGATTTCTACACTGTCCACTACACACATTATTATTGCTCACTGATTGGTTGCTAGACAATACTGCACATAATTACTGCTTACCCATTGTTTGCTAGAGGTTACGGCACATCATTACTACAAACTGATTGGTTGCTAGTGGTTACTGCAGATCATTACTGTTCACTGATTGGTTGCTGAAGGTTACTGCACATCATTACCACTCACTGGTTGCTAGAGGTTACTGCATATTATTAATGTTCCCTAATTGGTTGCTAGACATTGCAGCATATCATTACGGCTCACTGATTGGTTGCTAGAGGTTACAGCACATCATTACAACCCACTGATTTGTTGCTTAAGGTTACAGCACATCATCTCACTGCCTGCACATCACAGACAGCAGAAGTGACGGGACCCACCATTAGACAGAAAAAAAAAAAGGACTAATTATTATCATTGAGGGTTGAGTGGTGCGCTGTGTATGGAGTGCAAGGCTGAGGGATGCGCTTTGTACGGAATGCAGGGTTCAGAGGTGCGCTGTGTACGGAGTGCAGGGTTGAGGGGGTGCGCTGTGTGCAGCGTGCAGGGTTGAGGGGGTGTGCTGTGTGCGGCGTGCAGGGTTGAGGGGGTGCGCTGTGTGCGGCGTGCAGGGTTGAGGGGGGTGCGCTGTGTGCGGCGTGTAGGGTTGAGGGGGGTGCGCTGTGTGCGGCGTGTAGGGTTGAGGGGGTGCGCTGTGTGCGGCGTGTAGGGTTGAGGGGGGTGCGCTGTGTGTGGCGTGCAGGGTTGAGGGGGTGCGCTGTGTGTGGCGTGCAGGGTTGAGGGGGTGCACTGTGTGTGGCGTGCAGGGTTGAGGGGGGTGCGCTGTGTGTGGCTTGCAGGGTTGAGGGGGGTGCGCTGTGTGTGGCTTGCAGGGTTGAGTGGGATGCGGTGTGTGGCTTGCAGGGTTGAGGGGGGGTGCGCTGTGTGTGGCTTGCAGGGTTGAGGGGGGTGCGCTGTGTGCGGCGTGCAGGGTTGAGGGGGGTGCGCTGTGTGTGGCTTGCAGGGTTGAGGGGGGTGCGCTGTGTGTGGCTTGCAGGGTTGAGGGGGGTGCGCTGTGTGCGGCGTGCAGGGTTGAGGGGGGTGCGCTGTGTGCGGCGTGTAGGGTTGAGGGGGTGCGCTGTGTGCGGCGTGTAGGGTTGAGGGGGGTGTGCTGTGTGTGGCGTGCAGGGTTGAGGGGGGTGCGCTGTGTGTGGCGTGCAGGGTTGAGGGGATGCACTGTGTGTGGCGTGCAGGGTTGAGGGGGTGCGCTGTGTGTGGCGTGCTGGGTTGAGGGGGGTGCGCTGTGTGTGGCGTGCAGGGTTGAGGGGGGTGCGCTGTGTGTGGCGTGCAGGGTTGAGGGGATGCACTGTGTGTGGCGTGCAGGGTTGAGGGGATGCACTGTGTGTGGCGTGCAGGGTTGAGGGGGTGCATTGTGTGTGGCTTGCAGGGTTGAGGGGGGTGCGCTGTGTGTGGCTTGCAGGGTTGAGGGGGGTGCGCTGTGTGTGGCTTGCAGGGTTGAGGGGGGTGCGCTGTGTGTGGCTTGCAGGGTTGAGTGGGATGCGGTGTGTGGCTTGCAGGGTTGAGGGGGGTGCGCTGTGTGTGGCTTGCAGGGTTGAGGGGGGTGCGCTGTGTGTGGCTTGCAGGGTTGAGGGGGGTGCGCTGTGTGTGGCTTGCAGGGTTGAGGGGGGTGCGCTGTGCACATCTCCCCCCCCAAAAAACAAAGCTCTCTTTCCCACAGATTCCAGTTCAGAGCTCAGCCCCAGCCCCAGCCCCCTCTCTGGCTGCCATCATCCCGTACAGAGCTTTCCACAATGTCCGTGCAGCTGTCGGTAAGGAGGGGCTTCTGTCTGTGTGGATGATGCCTCATCCTCTTCCTCCTGGCCCCAGTTTCCTCCAGTCCTGGGGTGGTAGGTGCAGGGTCAGAGTGCCGGGGCCGCGTAGCAGCACACTGACAGGCACATGCAGGACTCAGGAGAAGCGGCGGTGGCCGGAAGTCCGGGCTGTGGGGCGGGCTTAGTGGACGGACAGCATGTCGCACGCTGACCTCGAGTGTGTGGGGAGTGGCGTGTAATGAAGAGGATGCCTCGTGAGTCGTCTGCCCTCCTCCTTCCCCCCAGTTTTCGCACAGTCACAATCCCTGGGATCATCATGGATGGTCTTTAGTGTTCATTTACTCACTGCTGTGTCAGTGTCACCGCTGGAGCCTAAGCCGGGACTTCTTCCTCATAGCGAAGCGGAAGAGCTCACAGTCTCCTAGACTGCACAGCGCAGAAGAAGAGCTGCAGGTAACCTGCCACCTGCCACTGCGCCTCTCTAAATTTTGCACCCGGAACGACCGCCCCCCTGGCCCCCCCACTGCATGCGAGGACTTGCTGGCGCGTTCCTGTAAGACCTACATTCGAGCAGTACGGAGTAGCTTTCGGCCCCATTCACTGTGACTGAGACAGCAGTAGCCCAGTCATATGTGAACCCCGGAGCATATAGCTCGCCGGCTACCCCTGGAGCCACGGGGTATGTTGTGGCCGACCCCGCGCGTAGCTAAGGTCTGTTCACGCTCGATGGCCAGACTACAAGGATCTATATTATCCTGCCTGTCATGCCCAGCCGGCAGTTGATAGTAGATTCTCAACAAATAAAATAATAAAAAGTAATTTCTTCAGGACCCTGGGCCCAAAGTGAGCCAGGTCCTTCTCCTCTACTAGGCAGAAAAAAACTGGGCTGCTGAAGCAGTGTGAGGGGTTATGACCAGAGGGACCGCCCCCTGGGCGGGGCTGTTCAGCTTTGCTAAAGTTACATGTTTTAAATGTCTAACATGTCTGCCTAGTCCTCTCCTAATAGATGGAACATAACCCACAATTCAAGAATTATAAAGGAGCTGTGTCCGTCCATGGACAAAATAGAAAAAAAAATGGCCGATATGTATTCTTCTACATATTTTTGGTGAAAAAAAAAAAAAAAGAGAAAAAAATATCGAAATAAGCGTATATTGATCGGTTTGCGCAAAAGTTATAGCGTCTACAAAATAGGGGATAGTTTTATGGCATTTTTATTATTATAATTTTTTTAATTAGTAATGGCGGCGATCTGCGATTTTTATCATGACTGCGACATTATGGCGGACACATCGGACACTTTTGACACTATTGTGGGACAGTTGTCATTTATACAGCGATCAGTGCTATAAAAATGCACTGATTACTGTGTAAATGACAGTGGCAGGGAAGGGGTTAAATACTAGGGGGCAATGACAGGGAGCAGTAGATCTCTGTCCTGTCACTAGGCAGAACAGGGAAATGCCTTGTTTAGATAGGCATCTTCCCGTTCTGCCTCTCCGTGAGACGATTGCGGGCACCTGGCGGACATCGAGTCTGCGGGACCCGCGGGCACGCTCATGGAGAACGCAGCGGGCGCACGCGCCCGCATGGCTGCAAATTCAAAGCAACGTACAGGTACGTTGCTTTGCGTAGCCGTGCCATTCTGCCGACGTATATTGGCGTGAGCTGGTCAGCAAGTGCTTAATAAACTGGCAGAGAAATACCATCTAAATAAATACCATCTATCCAATAAATTCTTTTTTTCAATACTTGCAGTTGCGGTATGCTCTGCAAAGTCAGGCAGCAACTTTCTTATTAAAATATAAACCCTCCCCAAGTTGAACTATAGCAGTATTTACAAGGCCTGTTCTAAGTGGAACCTGTCCTGTTAAACTGCTGTATGGTCTTGGCCACCTTGCTGCAGCTCAGTTTCAGTGTCTTGGCAATCCTTTTTCTTTTTTCAGATCCTCAGAGAGTTTTTGCCATAAGGGGCCACGTTGAACTTCCAGTGACCAGTATGAGAGAGTGAGAGCGATAGCACCAAATTTAACACACCTGCTCCCCATTCACACCTGAGACCTTGTAACACTAACAAGTCACATGACACTGGGGAGGGGAAAATGGCTAATTGGGCCCAATTTGGACATTTTCACTTAGGGGTGTACTCAGTTTTGTTGTCAGCGGTTTAGACATTATTGGCTGTGTGTTGAGTTAGTTTGTGGGGACAGCTAATTTACACTGCTATACAGAATAGGAGACAGCAATGAGTGTCATAGAATGGTCAGTTTGAGGAGAGCATCGAGTACCATGGAATACAGTAAGTGGGAGAGAGAAGTGTATAGAAGACAGCAATGAGTGTCATGGAATGGTCATTGGGAGAGGACATTGATTACCATGAACCTCAGTCAGTGGGGAGACAGGAAAGGAGACTGCAATGAGTTTCATGGAATAAAGTCAGTTGGAAGAGAGCATTGAGTGTCATGGAATGGTCATTGGGAGAGGACATTGAGAGTCATGGACCTCAGTCAGTGGAGACAGAGAAATGAGTATAGAAGACAGTCATGAGTGTTTTGGAATACAGTCAGTGGGAAGAGAGGCTGAATGCCATGGAATACAGTCACTGGGGAAAGAGAAGAGTATAAGAGACAGTAATGGTCAGTGGAGACACAACAGTGAGTAAATAGTGTGGTGTGCTGTCAGTGTGGAGAGAGCAGAGTACAGGAGACTGGAAAGTGGCGTTGGGCCCCTTTCACACGGAGGGTCCGTCCAGGTCCGCCTGTCAGTTTTTTTAGGCGGACCTGCACGGATGCTCCATGTAGCCCTATGGAGCCACGGATGTCAGCGGTGACATGTCGCTGACATCCGCTCCGCCAAAGTGTGACGGAGGAAAACCCTATTTTTCCTTCCGTCGGCGGAGCGGATCGGATGACAACGGACTTTACGGTCCGTCATCATCCGATCCCCCATAGGGGAGAGGCGGCGCTCTAAAAGGGCGGTCCCTGCACAGTGTGCGGGGACCGCCCAGTCATCCGCCGGCTCAGCGGGGATCAACGGAGCGATCCCCGCTGAGCAAGCGGAGCTTCAGGGGGCGGATCTTCACGGATCCGCCCCGTGTGAAAGAGCCCTTAGAGACATTTTGCAATCACCTGACTGTCTTTAGGG